>CM059193.1:62586542-63812101 GCA_030323885.1 Branchipolynoe longqiensis | reverse complement strand
CTGATCGGTGACGACGCCTTTGCCCTGCGGCCGACCATGATGAAGCCGTACGGCAAGAGGGGCTTGACCAATGACGAGCGACTCTTCAACTACCGGCTTTCCCGAGCTAGGAGAGTGGTGGAGGATGCCTTTGGCATTCTAGCCAACCGCTTCCAAGTGCTCCTGACGACTATGCAGCACCACCCTTCCAACGTGAAGCTCATCGTCAAGGCGTGCATGGTTCTGCACAACCTCATGAGGACACGCTACCCAGCGCTACAGAACATGCAGCTGGATCGTCCCGAGACAGCCAACAACAACTTTGTGCCTGGAGGTTGGCGAGAGGGCCACAACCTTCGTGACATTAATGTTGAACCTGTTAACCCCAACACCGCGTCCAAGCTAGGAAAGGAACAGCGCAATCTAATTAAAGACTGGGTCGTCTCACCTGCCGGAGCACTGTCATGGCAAGACAGGATGATCTGACAAAACATTTTATCAGTCTATATGCGCTGTGTCTGTCTACTCTTTTTGCAAACATGTCTGTGATGTTGTGACATCTCTCCTGGTATATGAGATGCTAATGTTTATATGTCTAGTATAAAATAAACGATATCATTTTATAGATATGAAAACACAATTTTACATGTCTGTTACGTTCTTTCGCTCCTTAATTTAAAGTCATCTAGTTAATGTAATTGTAATGAATCTCCTCTCTTTTTACATACATACTAAGAACACAGGAAAAAATAGAGTGACGCAGAGAGAGAAAGGGGGAGACGAGAGGGAGGGAGGGAGGGGAGAAGAGAGACAGAGAGAGGGAGGAAGAGAGATAGAGAGAGAGGGAGATAGAGAGGGAGGAAGAGAGATAGAGAGAGAGGGAGATAGAGAGGGAGGAAGAGAGATAGAGAGAGGAAGAGAGAGAGAAGGAGGAAAGGGAGAAAGGGGAAGGAGAAACATTATAATAAATATGTTAAATTTAACGTTATTTATGTTTTAATTTTAATTTTAATGTTAATTGTACTTTAACATATAACAATTAAATGATGGCATGCCTTTACTGAACACGGACACAAAAATTAAAATTGACAGTATATTTATTTATTTTAGCATCTTGACATATAAATGTACAAACAATATATAAACAATGTATATACATATATACATACAAATGTACAAAGATAAATAAAAACTAAGACTACATATATACACATATTTACAATCACTTCTCTCCCTTGCCATTAGAAGTGGCATCAGCTGGCGACTGTGTGGCTGACGAGGGGAATAAGTCCAAATTTGTGCCCAACATGCCAGATATGCCGGACAGCCCCGACAAGTTCAATAGTCCTTCTGGGCTGGCCGACTCAGACAAGTTCACTGGGGTGGGGTCGACGTGTGTCGGAGTCACAATGTCTGCAGCAGCGCAAGTCCCCGGCCATGCCGCACCCACAGGAGCCGCGTGTTCGTGTCCCTGAGCGACTTGAACCACTTCTGGAGATGGACTGCTGTGGTCCCTAGAAGTGTCACCTGGTCCTCCCACATCTTGGCCTTTCTGTCTGAGCGGCGGTAATCCGTGAGCTTCATGTTCCAAATGATGGGGTTCTCCTCGAGGAAGTCCAACATTTGACCCTCCTTGAAGACCGACAGAGAACAGTCGCTCTTCTTGGCCCTCCGTCTCTTCGACGTGCCGATGGCAGCGGTGCTGGTGGAGGCGGCGGAGGCGGCGGAGGCAGCGGACGACGCCCGTGAGCTGCCCGCAGAGGCAGGAGATGGCGAGCTGGAGCGGGGACGCCAGCGTTGCGTCGTCGACCTCTCCACTTCCATCTCCAGCTCCTCCAGTAGTGGAGAGTGGTGTTCTGGAGAGTAGTGTTGTGGAGAGTGGTGTTCTGGAGAGTGGTGTGGAGAATGGTGAGGTGGCGAGGCAGGTGAGGAGGCTGGTGATGGAGAGCATTGTAACAAAGTCTGCCTCTTTCTGCCTCTCCCACGGCCTAGTCCTCCTCCTGTAGTAACAGCAGCTCTGGAGGCTGGTGTAGTAGCAGTAGTACTGGTAGTAGTAGTAGTAGTAGTAGTAGCAGTAGCAGTAGCAGAAGCAGCAGCAGCAGTGGTGTTCCTCTTAGCAGGCATGGTGGCAGAGTGAGGGGAGCCTGTTGCTCCAGGCTTTATATACCCAGGAGTCACCAAGCGGCGGACCGCAGAGAGATACCATAGGTCGCGCATAGGTTTCGCATACGCTCCTCATACGCTCCTCATACGCTCCTAAAATATTCATACGCTCCTCATACGCTCCACATGCCAATCAAAACAGTCAAAAAATGTCGCAGCACGCTCCCATACGCTCCTCATAGGCTCCTCATATGCTCCTCATAGGTCCCCCATACGCTCAAACCCACCCGAAAGTTCACCGAAGGTCATCATAGGCCGGCACCAGCACGGCGTACTGGCTAAGCCACTGCATTTGTTGTCCGCACGCATGCAACGTATGAGGATGCGCCTACAAAATTACAATTTAATTGTGAAACATATTAACGGTTGCAACATGTATTTTGCAGATGCCCTGTCCAGAGCGCACACTGACAACACCGCACCTCACGATCTGTTCGACAACAATATGTCATTGTGAGTGTAGACGTATCGAACAACATGCTACAACGCATTCAAAAAGAAACAGCAACAGACAATACGCTTCAGCAGGTAATGCACTTCGTCAAGGTAGGATGGCCGACAAAAAACAAACAGATACCAGCTGACGTTAAAATGTTTTACACGTTTAAAGAAGAAATAACAAGTAATAATAATGTCCTGTTGAGAGGCAGTCAAATTATTATACCGAAGGCAATGCAAAAGCTAACTTTAAAGTTAATACACGAGACACACATGGGCATAGTCAAGTGTAAGCAATGGGGGACATCCGGGGTAGTTCATTTGTTGACACTAGATGGCGCATCGGTACCAGTGGTCCTAAACGGCCATTGACAATGCACTGAGTTCGCCGGTACGCGCAGTGCAAAAGGTCAATTTTTATTCAAAATTAATAGAAATGCAGAACTCTAACCTTATAAATTTAATATAATCTATTCGTTGTATGTTTTCTATATGTATACCAAGCGGGTTGCTTCTAGGTGGTGTGGTTTTAGAGATATTAAACTTTTTCTGTATGAAGATTGCTCACTGCCATTGACAATGCATTGAGTTTGTCGGTACGCGCAGTGAAAAACGTCTATTTCATTCAAAATTAATAGAAATACAGAACCCTAACCTTATAAATTTAATATATTCTATTCGTTGTATGTTTTCTATATGTATACCAAGCGGGTTGCTTCTAGGTGGTGTGGTTTTAGAGATATTAAACTTTTTCTGTATGAAGATTGCTCACTGCCATTGACAATGCATTGAGTTTGTCGGTACGCGCAGTGAAAAACGTCTATTTCATTCAAAATTAATAGAAATACAGAACCCTAACCTTATAAATTTAATATAATCGATTCCTTGTATGTTTTCTATATGTATTCCAAGTGGCTTGTCTGTAGGTGTTGTGGTTTTAGAGATATTTGACTTTTTCTGTATGAAGATTGCTCATAGCCATTGGGTTTGCAGTGTGACAGTGTGCCGAATAGGCCCACTGGTTCAGTGGCGATACGAACGGCAGGAATTTGAACTAAAAAGTCGGAGGTCCCCCATTAGCCCGAGACCACGTGTTTTGGCCGGGAATGAATCAACACATTGAAGATATTGTAAGTAGATGTATGACATGCCAACAGTACCGTAATACCCCTCATACAGAGCCCATGATTTCTCATAATATTTTAAAAAAAACGTTCACGAAAGTCGGAACCGACCTATTTGAGATAGAACGTAAAATGTATCTAATCACGATTGATTATTATTCAAAATTTCCAGAAGTCCGAGAGTTAAAAACAACAACCTCTGGGTCGGTAATTAAAGCGTTGGCTGAAATATTTGGCACTCACGGAATACCTAAAATATTAATGTCCGATAATGGGCCACAGTTCACAAGCAATGAATTCCGGGCATTTGAAAGAGCATACGATTTTAAGCATATCACGTCCAACCCCCACTACCCAAAAAGCAATGGGCAAGTGGAACGTTCAGTTCAAACAGTGAAAAAACTCATAAAAAAGTCACTAGCAAATGACATGGATTATAATTTAGCGTTGCTAAACTACCGAAACACACCGTGGGGCGCACTAAACGCGTCACCGGCGCAGTTACTAATGAGCCGAAGGTTAAACTCAAAATTGCCAACCACGGACAGTCAGCTAAAACCGACTATGCAAAAATCAAAAGCCAAAGAATTTAAAGAAATTCAAACAAAACAACAAAAGTACTATAACAAAAATGCGACGACAATCCACAAACAATTAAACGTGCAAGACCACATCCGGTATAGAACACACGAAGGAAAATGGGCTACCGGAATAATAATTATGAAATTAAAACAAATGCCGGAAAAACGCTCAGACGAAACCGTATACATTTGTTTAGAACACCAAACCCAAACGATGACACGACTAAAATACAAGACAAACAAACTAGCAACAATAGTAATGTGCACAAATTACAAACCACAATTAGATATGTAACTAAATTTGGAAGAGTGTCAAGCAAGCCAAAGCGACTAGGCATTGATGAATGACAGCAATTAGCTCTGCGAGTTGGGAGTGCAGGTGGCTAATTGGGTTGACAAATAACATTCACCGGCTAATTATAGTCAGGATACATACCAGTGGCATGGCCAGTGAAATGTTGCGTGCAATTATCATGCAGGTGCACGCAGCGAATAACAATTGACAGACCAAATTACATACCAGACATCTATTTTCAGACATTCGTACTAGTAACACCGAAGGTATGTTACTAAGAGTTGAAACAACCTGACCGACGGAAGGTCAGCAAGAATCTCGGTTCGAATATAATTTAAAAAATAGCAGGTGCTTACAGTAACATTACATAGGATGAACCATGTCGATAATAAAGAAATTGTATATGCAGTTAATTAACAGCCAAAGTGGCTACATAGACATAGATATATGTATATATATTGATTATTGTTGTTCATATTGTATTGAAATTTGTTTACCGTTGTTGTTGAGTTTATTAGGTTCTCATATATTTCTTGTTAACAAAATGAAAGGTAGTTGTTAAGAATTTATACACATGCTAAACAAATGTGTCACAAACACGTATGACAGAAATTACATCAATGTTAATACCAATCAGATAGTTAAAAAACGATATGAATATGGTTACGTGTTACACAAATTAACGTGTTAGTATTAAGTAAAAGTTCAAAAATTGCAGTTCTCCACCTTGTAATTCTCCAAAATGTTCTAATGTTCCATGTTTGTACTCCATCTTCTCGAAAAAAAAAAGAGAAGGGAGATGTGACATATGTAAACTATGTTAGCGCGTGCCGGCCTCAAGGGTAGGGAGCCCGCATGAGGGCAGAGGGGAGCGCGGCTTGGATGTACTAAGAATAAACCACTTGTGTCCTGGTCGTCGGAGAGTTCACTTGTTGTCTTTACACGGGCGGCTGCGAGCTCGTGGTCAACACTGACAACGCAGCCTCAGCCCTCGCCCTCGAGACCGGCTGTGCCTCCGACCCGACCCTCGGTGCGTGCGCCCGAGAACTGTGGTTGGCGACGGCCCTGGGATCCTTCACAATCATCGTCCAGGGCCGCCCTCCAAATAGTGCGGGATCATTGTCGGGATCTGGGTCTGGGTCGAATAAGAGTCTCGCACTCCCCTCAGCTGCTCTCTAACCACCTGTAACTCTCTCTTCCTACCCAGATTACGATCCGCGGGAGCACGCCCACCTCATGACCCTGCACGCGGCCGCCCTCGCCCCTGGGACATGGCGGAATCGAACCCGCCACGCGAGGAGGTACCTCGAATTCATGCTGGAGCGGGGCGTCGACCACCTCCGCCCCCTCCCCTACGACGTGGGCCAGTTCATCGCCCAGCTTCACCGTGAGCTGCCCTCCCCTGCCTCGGTCTCCAATGTGATCTCGGGCGCACGCGCCTGGCTCCAGGAGGCGGGCGGCGACCCCGCCCCCTTTGACGCCCCCTTTGTGGCTCGCGTCTGCCGGGGCGGGGAGAAGCTCTTCGCTGCCCCGACCAAGAGGGCACTCGCCATCACCCCTGCCATGATGCCCATCATCTACAACCACGCGAGGTCCCTCGGCCACCCTGGGGTTGCCCCCTGGGCCACAGTCGTCCTCGCTTATTTCACCTTCTTGAGGCAGTCCAACCTCCTCTCGCCCTCCCACGCCCCCTGGGGCGGTCGATAAACCCTCCGCCGCGATGACGTGCGGCATGCCCCAGGCGGCCTCAGGGTCATGGTGTCCTCCTCCAAGACCATCCGCTCCCTCTACGTGCCCGCCCTCCCCGGTTCACCCCTGTGTCCGGTCCGAACCTGGGACCGGGCGGTCGCCCTCCTCCCGGCTGCGGGGGACGCGCCGGCCTTCCTAGCCCAGAAGAACACCGCCCTCACCCCGCACGACGTAGTAAGGTAGATTATAATGATGAACCTAATATATTTATCTCAGAAAATAACAAAAACTCAAAATCATCGGACTATGTCAAGAACTGTGTCAAAGAACTGTGTCAAAGAACTGAGCACTGCCAATTTTCAAGTTTTGTTCAACCAACATAAATAAGAAAAGAATGTGAATAAAATTAAAATTTTCTCTTCCTCTGGTTTAAATCTAGACTTTGTATATGACTATATACAACGTCATACATACAAGGTGTGTGTGTATGTATGTATACCTTGTATGTATTTTATATATATACTAGACTAGTAACTTAAGCCCCAGTCACACCTACCCGGACTAGCCCCGGATTTTGAGCCGGACCAGCCCCGGACCACTCGCCCGGATCGCCCCGGATAAAATCACTGTTTTCGTCGTTTTTTGCCTCGCAGTCACACCTTCCTGGACGAGCCCTGGACCAGAGGCCGGATCGCCCCGGACCGCCCCGGATGACCCCCGGACTCCCCAGTGTAGCCACGGGCTAGTCCCGGATTGACGCCGGATGGCACTGGATCGCACGGGACCGACCCGGACCGACCCAGACGAGCCCCGGACCACCCCCGGATGAGCCCGGACTGGGCCGGACCGGCCCCAGACTACCCCGGACCACCCCAAACAGCCCCGGTTCACCCCCAGACTGCCCGGGACCACCCCCGGACTGACCGGGACCACCCCCGGACTGCCCGGGACCACCCCCGGACTACTCCGAGAAAGCCTTTAGTATAAAAGAGCGTGCGGCGCTGCAGAGCTCATTTCAAAATCCAGCAGCGCGGCGCACATCTCACCATGACAAAGCCTACAGGAAAGAGAATTGCATTCAAGAGGGCTCCTCAGAAGGAGCCTGCAGCACACAAGGTCGCCACGAAAGTACGGAGGAAGCCAGCACCATCACCCTCAACTTCCGGATTGTCTTCCGACGAGGAATCTGTCTGGGATGTGTCGCCACCTGGGAGACAATTAACATGAAGAAACGACGCCAACAGCTGGAGAAAGTGTATGGAAACTGCGACAGCATGTAAAACTAAAGCTAAAAGCTAGAAATCTATTTCAAAGAACCACTGTCATTGCTTTGTTTACCTTTTGACGCTGAGTATATGCTATGGGTATACAGCTTTCTGTTGTTCGTGCTATTTTTGTTAAAACTGATATTTGATGTTAGATACTTGTACATAATGTACAAAATGACATTTTGATTCTATTTCTGCCTTTATTTCCACTCAAAATGGCTTCTTAAAAAAAAATCTGAGTATTTGGTTGGTTTCTACAAGAAAATAGTCTGTGAAACTGGGTCATCGATTCAAACCGCATAAGCCTTGTTTTCCCCTAGAGCTGACATCTGCAATGTTAAATCTATGAAGACCTGTCGAGCAACCATGCATCTACCATCGACGTCATTGGGTTTCTCCGAGTTTGACAGCTGGAAAGACGAAATGGGTGGGCCAAGGGTATCAATGAGGAACTAAATGGTAGTAACACCAAAGCCGATTTGTATCAATGTAAGGTCGATGCTGTCGGACTGAACACTAACCTCGAGAGTGTCACAAGGACTTCTGAAGTGTTCCAGAGTTGGAAAAAGGTCAGATTAGACTAAAAATGGTCGCAAATTGTTTACATGCATCTTTTAACATCATATTGAATGTCAGAAATGGGTTATATTCTTCGTAAGTGGCAGAAAACGGTGATTATAAAAAAAATTTAAAATGTATTCGAAGTCAGAAACCGTAAACACTGAAAGCACACTGACCTCCTATAGATCTAACCTGCTCGCCGGCCTTATCAGCCCACCTGACCTACGTAGATTAGCCGTACTGTTTACATTCGGCATTGACGCTGACCCAGATTGCATCTGCCCGACTAACTCGGGCCGCCCCTCCACAGGCGCCCTGATAATTTGCACACGGTTACAATATAACATGTTACCTGACTCGTTCAAAATTTAATATTCTCTCCCAGAAACACCAGTCCGCCCCAAAATAACCCCTTTTTTCCATTCCCCAGCATTATTTTTGTACTTTATCGTATCCCCAACTTTCATAGGCTTGTGCGCCTTACCGCACTTCCGGTCATGAAACGCTTCCTGACTACGCGACCGCTTGGCTGTCTGCCTTCTCTTAGGGTTTTGCGTTTCAGGCACCAAAATGTCCTCTGCCATAGGTAATCTGCCTCTCAACCTCCTGCTCATGAGCAACTGCGCCGGAGATGCATTCAGGACAGGCAACAGAGTATTACGATAATTCAGCAATGCCAACTGAAAATCAGCCCCAGTTTTCTCACACTTCTTTAACATGTCCTTAACTGTCTGGACAAACCGTACTACCTGGCCATATTACGCGGATATTGTGGACTGGAATACACGGCCTTGAACCCATAATGTAGTGCAAACTCTTTGTATTCATGGCTCTTAAACTGTAGACCATTGTCCGACATTACCTGACTAGGAATACCGTGTCTTGCAAAATTATCTTTCAACGCTTCAATAACAGTGACAGACGACGTATCGCCCAACAATGTTACCTCTGGAAACTTGGTGTAATAATCTACAGTTATCAGGTAATTCTTATGATTCAACTCAAATAAATCGGCACCACTTTTATCATACGGTTGACAGGCGATCGGGTGACTTATCAATGGCTCGTTATGTAAATTATTTCGGTTGTTTTGGCAGGTGTCACCACGACTGACCTTATCCTCAATTTGCTTGTTCATATTTGGCCAAAACATACAGTCCCGCGCCAACTGCTTGGACTTAGTCACCCCCAAATGCGTCTCATGCAACGCCTCTATCATTTCACCACGAAGAGCTGGAGGAACCACCACCCGATTGCCGTTCATTACAAGATTATTTTCAACTGTTAACTCGTGTTTGTACGGAATGTACTGTCTCAGACACGGTGGTGTCTGTATGCGTGTAGTGTCCCACCCATCTTCAATGTGTGAGATCAACATAGACATAGATACATCTTTTTCATATTCAGTTACAATCGTTCTCAATAAACTCGACGACTGCATGTCCACTGCAGCAACGCAGAACGTGTCATCGAACAGGCTATCATGAACTACTTTGGCGCTATGCGCCCTGGACAACGTGTCTGCAAAAAACATCAAAGAGCCCTTCACATGACATAACTGAATATTGTAATTCTGCAATCGCATTCACATTCTCTGCATTTTAGCCGAAAGTTTATGTATTGGTTTCTGCATTATCGCCACCAACGGCTTGTGATCCGTCTGAATTTGAACTTCTTTGCCAAAGATATACTCATGAAACCTCTGGCATCCGAAACATATGGCGAGCATTTCCTTTTCTATAGTGGCATAACCACACTGCGCCGAGTTAAGTGCACGAGATGAGAGTGCGATCGGTTTATCATCTTGCATTAACACGGCTCCTAAACCTGACTGACAAGCATCCACTTGAATCACAATAGGTTTCTTAACATTGTAGTATGACAACACAGGAGCAGTTCTTAACTTCTCCTTCAACTTATCAAATGTGCCCTGCTGTTCGGCTTGCCAGTGCCACACCACGTCCTTAGCTAGGAGCGTGTGTAGTGGTTTGGCTATCTCGGACATATTGGGTATGAACTTGTGCACATATCCAACCATGCCCAGGAACCTTTGGATGCCTTGTTTGTCACGCGGCTCTGGCATGTCAACTATTGCTTGTATTCTGTCTGGATCAGGCTTCACACCCTACTGGGTAAGTTGATGACCTACATACTTTACTGTAGTCTTACATAACAATGATTTAGCGTCATTTAACTTTAGATTAACCGACCTAGCTCGGTCCAACACAGCTCGGAGCCGCTCGTTGTGCTCCTCAACCGTTGACCCACCTGGAACCTAAGCACTCGGTCGTTGACGTCCAGCAGTGCCTCTCCATCAGGCGTGATCCGGTGACCGGAGAACATCACCAACAAACATCTGGTGTTCGTCAGTCGCCCCGGAGCAACTCTGTTGAACACGAACCTCGGCAGCAGGTTTACCTCCGAACCGGTGTCAAGCTTAAACTTGACAGGACAACCGTTCACCTGAACGATTGCATGCCACAGCTCGGCATCCCGACCAGCACCGCGGTCGACGGCCCCCACAAACAGATCCGTTGCCAGCACATTGACTTCCGCCGGATCCGGGTCTTGCTCAGCATTGTGAGGGTCGGGCGCTTCGATGTTAAGTTTGTTGACTCTGCCCAGTCTGCTCCTACAGACCTTACCGAAGTGCCCGATCTTCTTACAGGCTATGCAAGCCTTTCCTTTCGCTGGGCAGGCTCCCCGGCGGTGTTCATATCCACAGTTCTGGCAGTGGATCTTGAACTCTCCAGCACTGGCACCGCCGGCATTCCAAGATGGCGATTTCCAAGATGGCGTCGCCGATGACCGAACCGCCGGCACACCAGTACGCGCATTAGCATAATTCCGAATGAAATCAATCGTCTTACTTTCAACGTCTGATTTGGTGTCCTCCAACAGATCTGCACTGAACTCACTCATTTCACACATACTTATGCACTTTACCAACGTTAATTCCATAGTTTGAAGCAATTTGTTTCGTAAGTTCACATTCTTTACAGCAGCCACAATTCGATCGCGCAACAGCGACTCCTCCACCGTACCATACTCACAATCTTTTACTTTGTCTCTTAACACCGTGATGTACGTAGCCATATTTTCTGATGCTTGATTATGTGA
The DNA here is from genome assembly GCA_030323885.1 of Branchipolynoe longqiensis. NCBI lineage: Eukaryota > Metazoa > Annelida > Polychaeta > Phyllodocida > Polynoidae > Branchipolynoe > Branchipolynoe longqiensis. The sequence goes on along the minus strand of CM059193.1, from coordinate 63,800,883 downwards.
ATTGAATTTGTAACATGTGATAATGATACTGCACTTCCCGACACAGTAAACTCGAAATGCTTCTGTTAACGGTACGATCTTGTCTTGATCAGCGAGAGCAAAATTCATATTGGCGAATACCTTTTGCGCCTCCTCGCCAGCAACATGAAGAAAGATGCAGCATTGCACTCGTTCTGTCTTCAATATGACACCTGCCGCAGTGGCGTATATGTCATATGCTCTGATCCATGTTTTTCAGTTCGATCTCGCGTTGTTGCTGAGGACAAGCTGACCTGGGGCCGTATTCATGATGCGGTGTTAGCGAGCCAAAACTGGTTTTGGCCGGGATTTCTGGGTTAGCGGCGAAAACTCAGTACGCAAGGAGTGCAAACACACCGAGTGTAAGCTAACACCGCATCGTGAATATGGGCCCAGGCGGCCGCAAACCCGGCAGTGTATTAGCGGGCGGCATTCTTCCTCATCTGACACCATGTGAAAGTACAACGTCTGAACACTTTGACTTCTGGACACTGAATAGTTTATTCACGGCCTAGGGCACGCTTGACCCGCCGGCTAAACTTTCCATGACGTCATCTCATTAACATATATTAACCACAGTTCTATACGCATATATCACAGGGCCTACCCCCTCTGCTGGGATAGGGATCACCACACTCAAAGGTCAGCTTGGTGGTGGTGGGCAGACCACTGGTATCCATGAGGACCAGGAATTCTGGATCCCTATTGGTAGGGCCAAGAATGCTTGTTTTCCATTGGGGGAAAGGGGTGGGGGTAATACTCTATAATGAACCCGTTGTGATATTTCTGAGTACCCGGCCGTCTGGGCAACAGTTCATATCATCAAACTCTCCCCTTCACATCACCTGTGATGCTGTTATTCAAACCCAGATTATTAACACCTTAACCATTCTAAAGAAGAAAGGAAGACAAGGACAAAGATAGACAGTGAGGATGTTGTGCTTTATTGGCAACAACTCCTGCTCACCTATCGGTGACCTATCACCCTCACCGGTCCTGTTCTGTCCACACAGCAACTCATTGGTCTCTATAGTTAGTCTCAAAATCAATGCCTACAGCCCATGGAACCAGAGCCCCAGGGTTGTTGCACACACTCAATTGGAATAGGTGAATTTTGCTAGCATCAGACAGAGTGTCTGGGGTCCTGCTCAAGAGTAGGTCTGTCTCACTCAAGAGTCAGGAGTAGAGTGCCGATGTCCAGTGTGACTGGAGCATCGGTCTGTCTAATTAATAATTTAGTGCTGCTCGTGTGGTCAGGGGCCCGGGGAAGAAGGCGACTGGCCATCCCACACCCCACCAATCAAAACACCCCCCACAGCCTGGGAGGCGGCACCACCCCATTTGAGTAATGGTGACTCATCCCCAGCTGCAGGCGGCGCCTCAGTGTATATGTTGATTAGGCTGGGTTGCTAGGCCATTCGGCACCCTGGTGACAGATAGTTGCAAACAGTTACAAATATATATATATATATATATATATATATATATAAATATATATATATATATATATACTAAAATGTCCTTTTTCTCCAATTGCATTTCTTTTATGAATACATAGAGGAACATTTCTTCAACCTTAAACTACTTCTGATATACCACATTTCTTCATTAATCTCTAGGCACCATGCATGCACATATATTTCACATAGTCTATATCATGTCATAATGTGAGTGGGGCATCATTGCTCATTAGATTACATAACCCCTTACTTATTCTGTCACCCAAGAATAATCATGCTCTCTGCCAATATATAAATCTAAACCGAAAATCCGTATATTTTTACACCGTGTAACCATATAAATAATAAACCAGAGGGCAATCTCTCTTCTTCTTTACACTTTAGACTTTTCCTTTCTCTTTGTCTGTGTTGATTTCACCATAAAATTATGAAGGGTTTTGATCAAATAGATATGAACAAATTTTTCACCTTGAATAAAAGAGAAGGCAGTCGGGGCCATACTCTCAAACTAGTAAAACCCAGAGTCAATTCAAAGTTAAGGCAACATAGTTTCTCAAACAGGATCATAAATATATGGAACAGTCTCCCACAAAATGTTATTGATGTCGAGTCAATTAATTCATTCAAGAATAGATTAGAAAAAGCATGGGCTGATGATCCAGAGAAATTTGACCCCTTATTCACCACATGCTACTAATTACTCCTTGTGTTGCTTATTTACTTGCACTCAAGCAAAAATGAGAGACAAATAAGTGTTCACACTTCCTGTCTACCATTCGCTATATCGCTATATATATCGCATAGCCTGCATACACAGCCACAGATTCGAGCATTAGCTTTTACAATAGCTTATACATGAATATTAATAAATTGCGACTGGCTCGTCTTGTAAAGTACGAGTCGACACCTTGAGTTCCAGTTAGTAACTGACTTTATTTGAGTACCGTCGCCAATGGTTACAATCCATATATCGCTGGTTCCCCGTACCTGCCGGATTGGCCTAGATACATCACATCTCCCCTTTTATATATATATATATTTTTAATGAATCAATAAGGAACCGGTCACCATCAGTAAAGGAAAGCGACATGTACTTAATGTAACTTACGACTATTACATGCTTGTGACAAAGTACTTAAGATATGTGTGTATAATCTGTGTGACAAAACACACAACAGCTCGCCTGCGACACTACCCGTTGTGATAAATACAACAATAAGTTCATCACCCTCCCAATTGTGCAATGTCTCTCTTTTAACTTACAGTAACTTATTAGCATCGTTAATCACAGATCCTTTATTTCATTCAATTCATAATATTAATATAACAATGTATATTATCATAATACCTTAGCTCTTTTACCTAAACGGTTAAAATTTATTTTGTAATACCTGAACGTGCAACAGACCTGTACTATATAACCTACACGTTAATCACATATTCTTTATTTAATACAATTGTTAATATCAATATAAACAATGTCTAATAAAAACAATGTATATTATACATAATGCCTTAGCTATTTTACCGAAACGGTTAAAATTTATTTCGTTTTTCCTGAACGTGTAACAGACTTGTCTATAACAATTACACGGTAATGCTATACATACATGTAAAAAACGCATGCTTAAATGTACCTATTCAACAACTGTACATATTGGTTTAATGGCATTCTTGTATACTGTTACATTTAAATTAGGTACCGTACAATTTCTATGTCTATCAAGAATAACTAACAACTGTTGTTCTTGGTTAATTATGTACTCTGACTATACGTGCAATGTGAGAGTATTTTCCGGAAAGTACCTTATTTACATGCATTAGTGAACAGGAAGTTGACATAACATTTAATCAATATCACTGAATAAGCTTAAAGTGTTTAAGTTCACATGGATGTAGCGATTATTGTCTTTATTCACATGTTTTTCAGACACCCATCCTGTTTACTGGGCGAACCTCTCGGCCATACCGAGTCGTATATGGAGTTTTTACGACCGACTTAGTTTGTTGTGTGTCTAGTGTTGCATCAACCATCTCTGAATTAAAAACGTGCCGTCGGTTTCTTTTTATTAAATGATTCTGTGCATTTAGGATAAGGTAGTCACGTGGACCTGGTGTACCAGCCCGTATAATTTTTTCAACCTGCCACTCTCCTCTGTGGTCGAGATATCTCACCCTATTTCCAATGTTTAAATTTTTGTGTTCCGGCCCTGCACTTTTATCATAGTAATTCTTTTGTACCTGTTGTCTGTGACGGATTTTGCCCTGTTTTGAGGGTTGTTTCTTCGTTCTTAAATTTTTATCTAAGACCGGAATTTTTTATCTCAGAGTGCGAGACATTAGTAACTGAGCTGGCGAAACATCTATGCCCTGCAAAGTTGTATTTCTATAATTTAGTAATGCTATGTTGATGTCCCTATTGTCGACTAGTGACTTTTTTATCATTCGTTTGATAGTCTGTACATATCTCTCTACCTGACCGTTACTTTGTGCATACATCGGATTTGAGAATATGGGGATAAATTCATATTCAGTTGCAAAACGCAAATACTCCGCACTGTTGAATTGTGGCCCATTGTCGGAAACCACGTATTTGGGTATCCCGTATCTACTAAAAACTTGCTTCATAGCATCTATTATAGACAGACTTGTTGTCGTTGTTAATTCCACAACTTCCGGGAATTTTGTATAATAATCGATTAACAGCAAATATGTAATGTTTTCTACATAGAACAGATCCACTCCGACTTTAGAATAGGGTATATCGATTATGTCATGGTTAATCAAAGGTTCAGCGGCCTGTTTGTTTCTAAAACCCTGACATATCTGGCAGCGTGATACCTTGTCCTCAACTTGCTTACTCAGACCTGGCCAGAAAATTGTATCCCGCGCCAACTGCTTGCATTTAACTATTCCTAATGGGATTCATGTAGTCTTTCTAACATGTCTTTTTGTAACGGCCCAGGGATAACTATGCGGTTGTCTTTGAGTAAGATATTATCTTGTACTGTCATGTCGTATCGGTACGTGAAAAATGGTTTCACCGTGGGGTGTAAACCCCTATCATGTTTGAGCCATCCCTGTTTAGTGAACAACATAACCCTCTGTAGGGTGCTGTCTTTTGCTACCTCTATTTTGATTTTGTCTAAAATATGATTGTCCATGTCCAGAGCTGCCACCGTCATGTCGTCGTCGAATAACTCATCAGGGCTTGTTACTGTGTATGTGCCCTGGATAATGCGTCTGCAAAAAACATTAGGGTGCCTTTAATATGGACAACAGAGATGTCATAATTTTGTAAACGCATTCTCATGCGCTGCATTCTTGCAGACAATGTGTGTATTGGCTTGTTCATAATGGCTACCAACGGTTTGTGATCCGTCTCAACAGTTATACTTTTTCCAAATATATACTCGTGAAACTTTTTACAACCAAAACAAATCGCTAGCAATTCCTTTTCTATTACAGCGTAATTAGATTGGGTTTTATCTAATGCTTTCGACGCCATGGCAACTGGCCTTTGGTCCTGAAATAATGTAGCGCCAAGTCCAGACTTGGAAGCATCTACTTGCAAAACTATGTCTTTCTTGACATCGAAATATGTAAGTATAGGGGCTTTCGTTAGTAGCTGTTTAAGAGTTTCAAACGATTTTATTTGCTCTGTCTGCCAGTGCCATGCGATATCCTTTCCTAGGATGACTCGTAAAGGCTTTGTTAATTCCGCCATGTTCGGTATAAATTTACTTACGTATCCCACCATCCCCAGGAACCTTTGTACCGCTTTTTTGTCTTGGGGTGTTGGCAAATCAATAATGGCCTGAATACGTTCCTTGTTTGGCAACAATCCATTTGATGTTATCAAATGACCAACATAGTTAACCTGCGATTTACAAATTACAGACTTCTTGGGGTTAAGTTTCAAATTGAATTGTCTGGCTCTCTCAAAAACTTTTCTCAGTCTACTGTTGTGTTCAACAATATCTTTGCCATAAATCAAAATGTCATCTGTGATCACATTAACACCTTCTAACCCTCCCAGGATACTATTCATTTCTTCGATAAATATGTCGCCAGCTGTTTTTATTTCAAAGTTAAGGCAACATAGTTTCTCAAACAGGATCATAAATATATGGAACAGTCTCCCACAAAATGTTATTGATGTCGAGTCAATTAATTCATTCAAGAATAGATTAGAAAAAGCATGGGCTGATGATCCAGAGAAATTTGACCCCTTATTCACCACATGCTACTAATTACTCCTTGTGTTGCTTATTTACTTGCACTCAAGCAAAAATGAGAGACAAATAAGTGTTCACACTTCCTGTCTACTATTCGCTCTATCGCTATATATATCGCATAGCCTGCATACACAGCCACAGATTCGAGCATTAGCTTTTACAATAGCTTATACATGAATATTAATAAATTGCGACTGGCTCGTCTTGTAAAGTACGAGTCGACACCTTGAGTTCCAGTTAGTAACTGACTTTATTTGAGTACCGTCGCCATTGGTTACAATCCATATATCGCTGGTTCCCCGTACCTTCCGGATTGGCCTAGATACATCACAGTCTCACACATGACCTTGTTGATAACTTAACTATTGACTACACTCGTCCTAGGTAATAGCTAAAAAAAACGTTAGTTACTATTACCGACCGAGTATCACATGAACACATATTATACACCTACCCCCGTACACAAAATAACCAGTGCGTATCGGGCTGGATACGTAGCATCCTATTTGTAAAAGTACGCAATTTGATACCTAACAACTAACATCTCGACATGCTACATTCTTATATAATGCTTGAATGGGACCCGATAAACTACCAGTTTGACGGAAATATCGATAATTCAAATTCAATTCAATACTTTATTTCAGACTCAGCATTATGGTCGTTACATAAATTAGTCAATAGTAGGTACATATAAAAATAAATGTGAATAACATACAAATAATAAATATTATGAATATTACAATATTAACCGTTATCGAAATGTTGGTCTACATACAGTAGTTTGTACCAATGCCTTCATAGGGCAGAAGTAAATATGAGATCACTCTCCTATTTGAGACTCACACTATTATAGTTGTAATATGTAAATATGCTTCTCGTGGTAGCGGAGCCTTCCTTCCAGTTTGGTCAGGATCTAAACTCCCAATAAAGGCCCTAATAAATTAAATACGTCGAACTTCTCGGCGTAATATGCAAATTCGGGACGTGAATGCTGCGTAGTTGACGTGAACGTAACGTCGGTAAAGCATAGTGATAACATCGTTCAACGAGAGAGGACAACGTAATTACGCTCACGGTACGTTATATACGTTATTCGATTGCCAGAACTATGCTACATTACGTTACATATGTCATGACACGGTGGCGAAATGCTAAACTTACATTGGACTTGTGTTTGGCGCACGTTATCCATACGCCGTCACTACGCGGACTGTACGTTCCCACTGCCTTTGAACTAGGTCAATGTAATGCAACGTAGTGAGCAGCGTTTGACTAACGTATGTTTAACGTCATCGATATTCGCCTAACGCGTACATAACGTAATCCCAACGTAATGGCCTCACGTCGGCGTTACGTCAAAAGTTTTGGACATGTTGAAAACCTTGACGCGCGCCGACGTAACATGACGTAACGTGACGTAGCTCGATGTCAGTGTAACGTCATCATAACATCATCATAACGTAAACCAACATACCTCAATGTAATGACGAAAAGTCACCTACGCCAGGCTTATGTTGGCTCTTACATCTTAGTGTGGCAGCCCTATAAGTGACACACAATTGCGTAGTTGCGTTGCTGATGCCTACCCTCCTGTACTGTAAGCAAAGTACAAATCTTCTGGATTTCAGGTTAGCTGGCAATTCCGTTCAGATCTACAATTAGGCACCATGTTGGCCAACTGGAGGCGGACGAACAAACGCAAGGTTAGTTTCATCTTTTTCATCAAATAAGTTATTCTATCATGTCTAGATTGTCCAACAAAGAATAGTTGCGTATGTTTTCTGTTGTTTATGAGCAATGAGGACATTTGCAGTATTGCAATGTAATGCTAATGGGGGCAGTAGATGGGGCGTGTCTCGTCGCCACAGACATCGTCGCATTAGAACGGGAGCTTGGATCTCAGCTCGTCGTTGTCAACTTTGTATTGTCACTAATTCAGCTATTATTGGTCACCTTTTGTTTCTTTTCTTTTTTTCCTGAAGATTTATACTGCCTATCATGGATAAGCCTGAATAGGCTTGTTTTCACCATTAGACAGTTTGTCGATAGAAAGCTCGAGCCTACACTTTTGCCGACCCTAGGGATTTTTAACCTCCCACACCACATAGACATGGTATGAGAGCAACTGGCCTTTGATGACTCTGTAATACCCCAGTCACACGAGGCCTGCGTTAGCTAACGATCGATTCGCGACGTCAAAACCTCCTCCTTGCGCCCTCCTTACGCCCTGATTGAGTGCTGTTGCCGCGAGGACGCCAACCTCCCGGCATCCATTTTGGGAATATTGGACGCAAGGAGGTTGCTGCTGCTCCTTAATATATATATATAACGCCCTGTTCCGGCGGCGCCATTCAAAATGGTTGGCGCCCTGGCGCCGCCCTGGTGCCACTCTGGCGCCGCCCTGGCACCGCCCTGGCGCCGCCCTGGGTTGGTGCCAACACATGCGATGCTGCAGTCGCCATGTCGTCAGCGCCGACATGGCGTCGACATGGCGCCGACATGGTGCCGACATGGCGCCTAAAACGTATTTGAATCAATGTATCCAATGGAACGCTGGGTGGTTGGCGTCCTTTTAGACGGAGGGAGGTTGGCGGCGAACGCTGCCTCTCGTGTGACTGGGGTATTAGTTATACACAGCGGTGGAAATCCGAATTGGCAGAGGTGGGGCCTATAGACATGTAGAAACAAAAGGAGTGTTCGGGGAGGGGAGGGCACAATACAAATTGGTCACAATTTGGTGAGGGTTACAGGGGGGGTACTATGCATATTACTGGGTGTTGGGAGGTTGACATTATAATTTGTTTTGTTGTTGTTTTATGTCCTAGCAACATCTAAGGTCATATCAGGACGGGTACCAACTTGTGACAGTGCACACTCATGGCGACTTTATAGTGCTGTCCCACTGGGAAACCAGGCCGCCGGCACCATGACCTGGTATCCCACTCAGTCACATTATCCTGACAGTGAGCACACCAGTCCTTGCCCTATCCTAATAATGCCAAGCGCCTGGCTAGGAAGCGACAAGTATCAATTTTAAAGTCATTGGTTTGACTCGACCGGGACTCGAACCCACGACCCCACGATCTACCAGCACGGGAGACGGACGCTCTAACTCATTCGGCCATCCCGTCTGGTATTTGACATTATAAAAATCAGTGGGTGGTGGCAGGGTGACACTTAGATAAAGGATTCACCCCGTACTTGCAGTACACCGGTGAACGACAACGTAGTCTAAATACTGGCGAAACTAGCTATAGTATGGACCAGGAAGTAGAATGCCTAGCTCCAGTTATATTGGCACAGAGTTGGTGAAATGGGAGAGAATGCAAAAAGACAACATGGCGGCGATAGAATGCCGTCGATTTCACCTTTAAATTTTATTAAACTATATGTTTTATTATATTTTTCAACTCAAAGGTAGCGGGGAAATATGAAGACACCTATAAAGAATAAGTGTTGCTTCTTAGATTGTGAATTTAGGCTCTCATTTCATTTCCCCACATTTTCGACAGCTTTTATATAGGATTGGTATTCACCTGTGTACTGCAAGCACGGGGTGACTACTTTATCTAGGCGACGCTATGAGCATTGCTCAGTAGTGGTGGTGTGACACTATGGACATTGCTGGGTGGTGGGGGTGATACTGAACATTGCTGGGTGGTGGAAGGGTGACATAATGAACATTGGTGGGTGGTGGTGGGGTGCCACTATTAACATTGGTGTGTGGTTGTGAGGTGTCACTATGAACATTGGTGGCAGGGTGGCACAATGAACATTGGTAGGTGGCAGGGTGACACTATGAACATTGGTGGATGGTGGCATGGTGACAATATGAACATTGGTGGGTGGTGACAGGGTGACACAACATTGGAAGGTGATGGCAGGGTGACACTATGAACATTGGTGAATGGTGTCAAGGTGGCACTATGAACACTGGTGGTGGTGGGGTGACACTATGAACATTGGTGGATGGTGGCATGGTGACAATATGAACATTGGTGGGTGGTTACAGGGTGACACAACATTGGAAGGTGATGGCAGGGTGACACTATGAACATTGGTGAATGGTGTCAGGGTGACACTATGAACATTGGTGAATGGTGACATGGTGACACAATGAACATTGGTGGCTGGTGGCAGGGTGACACTATGAACATTGGTGGGTCGTGACAGGGTGCCACTATGAACATTGGTGGTGGTGGGGTGACACTATGAAAATTGGTGGGTGGTGGGGTGATACTATGAACATTGGTGGGTGGTGGCAGGGTGACACAATGAACATTGGTGGGTGGAAGGGTGACACTATGAACATTGGTGGTGGTGACAGGGTGACAATATGAATATTGGTGGCTGGTGGCAGGGTGACACTATGAACATTGGTGGGTGTTTGCAGGGTGACACAATGAACATTGGTAGGTGTTCATTGGTGGTGGGAGGGTGACACAATGAACATTGGTGGGTGGCAGGGTGACACTATGAACATTGGTGGGTGGTGGCAGGGTGACACAATGAACATTGGTTGATGATGACAGGGTGACACTATGAACATTAGTAGATGGCAGGGTGACACTATGAACATTGGTGGGTGGTGGTGGGGTGACACAATGAACTGTTGATGATGGAGGGGATACTGGTGCAATCATGAAAATTGTATTCTACCTGAGTTCAATGCTTTGAAAGGTTATTTAATTTCTAATCCAAAGTATTTGTAAATTTGAAAATTTGTGTTTGTTCATTTGACTGGAAATATCACTAATGGAGACCAGAGGACAGAAACTTAGGATTCAAAATCCCAGGGCAAATCAGCGAGTGAGGAAAAACTGTCTCATTGATAGAGCAGCAAACTCATGAAATAGTCAAAGCTTCACCATACAATACATAACCCACATTTTTTTTTATCAATATTGGAGTCAGTATCAGTATATAGTCAGTCGTCGCCACATGGCCACTATAATTATAAAAGGTCATATATATATATATATATATCTTACCTCGGTATACAGCCTCAGGCTAGCCTCAGGCTAGGGAGAGGGAAGCACATCCAGTCCAGCAATTAGCATAAAAAGCTCACGACTGGAGAACGCTCGTGAGTTACTGCAGTTGGATTTATCTACAACAAGCTCATAACTGTGAGTAATCGTGATTATTTTGGTTAAACTTGTTTATGATGCAATATAGCATCTAGATTGGAAAGTTCAAAACTTTCGTACGTCCAATTTGGACTAGATTAGCATTTGAAATATTGAAACGGATAGAACAAAGGATTGCTTTGTGCTTTATGGATTCCATGGTTCTATCGACCCACTTTGATATGGGTAGAGATGTTGGCACGGTCACATCTCCTGTGGAGATTCCTTCGGACCCTAATAGAGGGTGTTGTTGGGGATGATCCTGGGTTTCTTTTATAGATTCCCCTTTTGAATGAGGCGTTTCTCCGAGTTTCGTAGCATTTTCTCCAACTTGCTGGCGCAGAAGCCGCGGGTGGGAGAAGTGTACGTGACAGAGAGATGGGAGGTTCTAGAAGCCTACCCCACGTATGGTTGGTTTCGATACCTAAAAACCTACGATAAAACTTAGCTTACCACACCTGTACTGAGAACGGTGTAAATACGTTACTCAATACCACATAGATCCTCAACCCAGGTATACCTGGCGTCACTTCGGTGTTCAGTTGAGTTGATTCCGGTTTAATAAGTATCCTTTTTTGGTTACAGACTACCGATGGCTACAAAGCGAAACAAACCGCCGCCCGCTGCTGCGGAGGGACGCGTGCCTACCGGCTACGATACATCACCCGATCGGACAGCTCCCCCGTCACCACAGCCGGGGGCCGACGTGCTCTCAGACAGGGAGAGTGATGACGGAGTGGTTTACCCGGGTGACCTAATACTGCAGGTCAACCGTTTGGTAGAACAAAAGATGGAGAGAACTCCAACTCAACAATTCCCACCGATTGATTCGGATTGGGAAAACGTCTCTGATTTCGAGGATGCGGATTCGGCAGTTGAGGTCCCGCGTCCTAAGACTAAGAAGCGGAGGCGGCCAGTGAGTTCGTCAGGTGACGAGTTCACCAAAGCCACAAAGGGCAAGAAGGTCAAGAAACCCAAGAAGAAAATCAAAAGAAGAAGAAGCACTCGTCTTCTGACTCTTCGTCCGGCTCATCCTCCACTGAGTCGGACTCTGACACTGAAAGAGCCGGCATTTATGCCAAGATTGGCGGCAAAGTCCGCAAACGTTGCCAGCTGGAAAAGGCAAAGAACGTCAGGACCACTACCATGATGCGTGAGACCATTAAGGGTCATTTCAACACATTCAAGCCAGCAGAAGTTATTAACAAAATAACAGAACAAATTTCCGGCATTAAAGGTATCCCGGGTAGTGTAGTGAAAGAAATGGATGGCGGTATTCACCTAAATGAAGAAAAGAAAAGGTTCGAAGCTGCGCTCTTCACAGTCCATAAGGCAGTTCTGGGAGTCTTAGCAATGGTCGCCCCAGTCGCGAACCGTATGCAGACCGAGAACAAGTTCTCGTCACTGGCCAGAGGCATGGACAAAGGCATTGCTTTGCTGACCGCTGCCAGTAACTTCTTGAGTTACAGGAGATATGAAAATGTCTTTAAGGCAGTCACCACCCAAGCTGGTAAGGAAGTTGCTAGATCCAAGAAAGTCATGGATAACGATGGCAAGGAGTACACACTCTTCCTTCCTCCCAAACTCATCAAAGGGAAACCCTTAGATAAGGGAAAGATGTTCGGCGGACAACTCCCCTACCTTTTCAAAGAAGTAGAAGCGGAATCCAAGAGCAGCCGGAACCTGGAACCAGCCAGGAAAGCGGACACCTCCCGTTTCCGCAGACCACGAGGGGATTTTCGTCCCCGCCGCGGAGCCAGAGCTGGCAGGTCCGGCCCCTCCTACGGCTATGTGCCACGAGGCAGAGGTCGGGGCGACAGGCAAAGCTGGAATGAAGGCAACCGCCCGTTCCGGAAAGAGTTTGCCCCAAAGCAACTCTTCCCACACCCAGGCAACAAGTGAATACCTCTACCCAAACAGCTGCGATAACAGACATGGTGGCAGAATTGACACAAACAGATGTAAGAAACTTTTGTGTGGGAAACATTTCTAACTGTTTTTCTAATTGGTGCGAAATTACTAATGATGTAAACATTCTAGAGATAGTAACTGGTGTTAAGATTCCCTTTATTGAGGTCCCAGTGCAACAACGGATACCTTTCCCATATAAATTTGATGCTGTAGAAAAGAAAGCATTATCTGATCAAGTTTCACTTTTCCAGTCAAAAGGCATTATTGAGGAGGTGCTTCACACTCCTGGAGAATTTATTTGTAATATTTTTTCCAGACCTAAACCTAACGGAGATATTCGGATGATTTTAGACTTAACTAAGTTAAATGATCTCGTAGAATATCAACATTTTAAAATGTTTTCCCTTGACACTGCCAGGCATTTAGTTACACCTGAGGCCTGGATGGCCAGTGTAGATTCACAGGATGCATATTATACAGTTCTGATTTTTAAAGAACACCGGAAATTCTTAAGGTTCATTTGGAATGATACACTTTTCCAATTCACTTGTATGCCAAATAGTTTAGCGTGTGCTCCACGTCTATTTACTAAACTACTGAAGCCAGTTTTTTCGGCCATGGCTAGGAAGGGTCACACTATGTTCCCATACATTGATGATTCTTTTATTGTTTCACAATCATTTCATGACTGTCAGCACGCTGTCGATGACCTATATTTCGTTTTGACAAGGCTAGGATTTTATTTAAATCATAAAAAGTCGGTTTTCGTGCCGACAACCAAACTTAGATGTTTGGGATTTATTATTAACACTCACTTAATGACTGTTTCACTATCTGATAACAAACTTGTAAAGTTTCACGATACAGCGACCCGCTTGGTGGCGTTAAATAGGGCAAAGATAAGACAGGCCGCCGTCTATTCTATATGGCAAAGCACACATAAAGTCTTTGGAGATAGATAAAAACTTAGGGTTGGCTCGCACAAAAGGTAATTTTGAAAGGAAAATGTTTATTTCGGAAGACGGAATGAATGATATTGCCTGGTGGTTTAATAATATTCAAAGTTCTCCTAACCCCATACGGATGAATGAATTCAACACAGTGGTTACTACCGATGCATCACTAGAAGGTTGGGGAGCGCATTGTAATACAGTGGCAACAGGGGGAAGATGGCTGAAAAATGAAAGCTCAGACCATATCAATGTCTTGGAACTGAGGGCCATTTATTTAGGTCTTGCAAGCCTTGTTAAGGTACCCCGTAAACACGTTCGCATTTTTATTTTATTTTTTTTGGTAAATATTTTTATTCATCTGAATACATATTTTGTCAGCGCCGGGGCACTGGTCTTCTAGCCGTCGGAGTGGTCGCATTTCATCTGTACATAGTGGAAGTGGAATGTGTTGCATTGTGTGCAGCACAACCCATTCTGAACCTAAAAGAAAGTGGGGGAGCAGCCTATGCTGCATAGTGTACAGCATATGTACTGAACATAGTACAAGGTATATGCATCAAGATTGAGTGTGCAGTAATGTACACTAGTGGTTAAATCATATGCTGTGTTTGTATATCAGTTAGATTTGGTTTTAATAACGGTTAGTCTTTAAATAGTGCCATGTTGTGCATGTATAGTGGTTTATATTGTGTGCATTGCTGGTTGAAGATGTAGTTATTCAGTGGTGGTAATGGGTCTAAAGTAGGGGTAGTGGGTCTCGAGTCATTGAGTTATAATAGTTGTTTTGTCAAATGTGGATGGGGGAGGGGGGTCCATGGGTAGGGGGGGGCGGACACGCAGGGAGAGAGCAGGCATGAGAGAGGGTGAAGTCAGTGGGTCGTTCAGCAGGTCGTATTATATATTTGCAGTGCCAGGTTTTGGGCCTGGATAACCATTTTGACGGACAATACGACTGCATTTTGACGGACAATACGACTTTTGACGGACAATACGACTGCAATGGAGTATGCAATGACGACTGCAATGGCGTATGTATGGAATATGGGAGGCACAAAGTCCAAACCATGCAATGAATTAGCAAGACAAATTTGGGATTGGTCGCAACTACATAAAGTTTGGTTAACTGTGGCACATATCCCAGGCACTCAGAATACATTAGCTGACCACAACAGTAGAAATTTCCATGACCATTTAGAATGGTCCCTCAGTCCACGAATATTTAACACAGTGTGTCAGAAATGGGGCCAACCTGAAGTTGATTTATTTGCTTCCCGTAATAATTTTAAAATTGACAAATATGTTTCATGGCATCCAGAGCCAGATGCCTGGCAAATAGATGCATTTTCGCTAACATGGGGAAATAAGTTTTACTATATTTTCCCTCCATTCAGCATGATCAGCCGAGTAACCCGAAAGATAAAGATGGAGAAAGCATACGCAATATTAATCGTTCCCGACTGGGACACACAGCCTTGGCTGCCGGGCATAGTGGCGACCGCCACAGATTGCCTCCGATTCCGAAGATCACCAAGGAATCTGACACACCAAGGCCCCCTAAAACAACGCGGGGACGTGTCCACGACGCCGTTGCTGGCATTCCTTTTTTAAATAAATATTTGGAACAATTTGGTTTAGACAAAATTACACAGCAGAGAATAGTCTCCCATGCATGGCGTAAAGGCACTGTTAAAATGTACACTACATATTTGAAAAAGTGGGGCGTTCATTGCCTAATCAAGAAAGTTAAACCCATGAAGCCGACCATTTCCCAGGTCGGCAGATTTCTGCGCATGTTAGAAGACGAAGGTTTGGGGTTTGGAGCAATTAATGCTGCTAGGTGTGCTTTATCCGTTATCCTTCCACGGATAAACAATGAAACTGTAGGAAAACATCATGTCATTCATTGGATTCTTAGATCAATTTATGAAAGGAATCCACCCAAACCAAAGTATAGTCGGTTTTGGGATGTTTCGGTTGTCTTTGATCTCCTTAAACAATGGCCTCATAATAGGCATTTAGATTTGAGAAAATTAGGTTTTAAGATAGCGTTGCTTTTATTATTAGTGACAGGACATAGAGGACAGACTATTGTCGCCCTGTCACTAGACGGCCTGGAAATTGATAAGAAAGAGGCCACATTTGATTATCAAAACTGTTAAAATCGAACAGATTAGAGGACCCATTGTCTACAATTAATGTTACAAGTTTCACAGAAGACCCAAAGCTTTGTGTAGTTTCAGCCATTAGGGCGTATATATCCAAGACCAAAGACTTAAGAACGTCAAGACAGCTTTTAGTAAGCTTTATTCGGCCACAAAAGGGCATTTCGCGAGATATGCTGGCACGTTGGACAATTACAATGTTGAAACTGGCAGGCATAGATACGGACAAATATGCGTCACACTCAACACGAGGTGCTATGGTATCCAAAGCACGACTGCTGGGCATTTCCGTTAAACGGATCCTAGCCCATGCGGGATGGAAAACGGCACGATCGTTTGCAACACACTATAACAAACGATTGGAAAAGTCTAGCACACTGGCCCGACAGCTACTGAAAGATTAGATCTACAAGAGGTGAGAATACACTTTGCTTTCGCCACTTATCTTGTCGATTAATGATAAAATGTATGTTAAATTGTTATTAAATACTTAACATGATATACAGGATAAATGATTTTACGTAAACCTCTCCCTAGCCTGAGGCTAGCCTGAGGCTGTATACCGAGGTAAAATAGATTAGTTAGACGAATCTTACCTGGGTATAGATGATGGATAACTGTTGTTTTACCGAGGTATAAGCCTCGCATAGACGTGGGCTAGGGCCCGCCCACCACACCCTGCCATGTCTATTCGTTTGCTTGTACCAAGGAAACTTCACAGTTTAGTACCATTGCCATTATTAGATTTATTGTTGTGTTTTATTGGATCATTTATCCTGAATAAGTAGGTAAAGATTGCTGGACCGGATGTGCTTCCCTCTCCCTAGCCCACGTCTATCCGAGGCTTATACCTCGGTAAAACAACAGTTATCCATCATCTATACCCAGGTAAGATTCGTCTAACTAATCTATATATATATATATATATATTTATTTATATATCCGCTGCTATGCCTAAATATATAAACAGAAGAGGATAAGCATAGGGAAACAAATTGACTACAAACTAACCTCATTGGGTCGGTCCATCACTTCCGTGAGCAGGGGGCAAATAATAGTATATTGTGAAGAATAATAATCCTTAGTTAATAACTATATGGGGTCAGACATAGGCCAATGGCAGCGAATCGGTGTGAAGGAAATCGGTCACGTGACCCTCCTGGATGGGTCTAGTGTGGGAGGATGTTTTAACTCTCAACCAATCAGAAGACTCCATTTCTATAACATCACTAATTTATGTATCTGATTGATTGATTGATTGGTGGTTGCTTTCCGCCGTGTCGGCAGCATAGGCCATATTCATGGTGAGAAATGTTTGCATTTTGTTCAAACCATCGCTTTTACATGTAAAAGCAGACAATCAATTATGTGCCAATAGACACTCATTAAATTAGAAAGCTCACAATCATATATTTGTGGTCAAGGAAAACAAATTCCCATAGAAAAAGAAAAGTTTTATTAATAATTGATAGAATCTATTTAGTCAACTATATGAGGTGGTACAGTCCAGCTGCCCTCAAAAAGGCTCAAATGTTTTCCTGTTTTACCTTAGTAAAAAGGTCATGATTACTGTCTGCAGTGTAGAACTGTTGGCGCAGGGCCAAAAAATCAACGCAACTTAGTAAAATGTGTTTGAGTGTCAGCGGGGACTGACACCCAATACATTCAGGGGGAGGTTCCCCCTTGAGCAGAAAGCATGTGTAAGCCACGAGTGGCCAATACGGCAGCGGCTAAGGACCACTTGGTCCAGCGACCTCCCGCATGAGTCTGTGGTGTCTTTCCCACAGATGGTTCAATTTCTTTAAGTTTGTTAATGTTTTCATCCCACTCATGTTGCCATTTGGATTTTATGTGGGTGGCTATTAGTGGTTTCAGATCAGAGTTAGGGATCAGACATGGTTCAAGATCACAGTTCAGGGCCTTCTTCGCAGCCCGATCAGCTCGTTCGTTTCCTTGTATGCCGGCATGGCCAGGCACCCAGCACAGGTGGATGTCATACCCATCCGTTGTCAGTTGGTTCATTTGATAAATGACCGTTGCTAGAATAGGGTGATTTGTTTTCAGTCCAGCAACAGCCAGGAGGCAAGAGAACGAATCAATGTATATAACATAGTTAGTGTGGTTGGATACCTCGATACACTCCAATGCGAGAAGGAGTGCTCAGGCTTCTGCAGTGAAAATCTAGCTCTGATCGGGCAACTGTACACCAAATTTTTCCCGTCGGCAGACTGCCGCAGCAACTACCCGGCTTTGTTCTTTCGAACCATCAGTGTATATGGAGAGGTGGTCTGCAAACTGGCCTTGAATCTCTGCATGCAGTCCTTGGTACTCGAGTGGATGTGTCCCAGACTTCCTCAGTTCCGTGAGTCGGAGGATAACCGATGGCTTTCTCAATGACCACAGGGGATGTTCTGGGACTTTGGCATCCTCTTACATATCCAAATCCACGCCCAAGGCCTCCAAATGAGGTTTCATTCAGAGCCTCAGTGGCCGGATGTAATTCAGCCTCACTTCATACCTGGATTCGTCATGTTGCTCGAATAGACAATTGTGTGCAGGATTCAATGCATTAGTTTTTATCTTGACTACATATTGCATGGCCAGTTTGATTCTCCTGTTGTTAAGTGATGGTTCATTGGCTTTGATGTAAAGGCTCTGAACCGGTGAGGTGCGAAAGGCCCCAAGGGCCAGGCGCAGTCCCTGGTGGTGGATCGTGTCTAGCAGCCCAATATATGATTTTATGTATCTAGATCACAGTAAAGTCCATATAGACTAGTTGGAACTTGGTCAAATATGCGACTTGCTATCCATCATTCGTCCACACCTCTCTCTATCTCCTCTCTGCTGGCAATGCTCCTGCTTGATTATGTCTGAAAAGAGTTCCAGGAGTGGGAGCCCGCCAGCATTTCACTTTCTACTCTTGTTCTGTCCGTGTCTTTGGCTCGCCGGCTGGTCACCATAGAGCAAATAGACATGGTCCTTTGACTCAACTCTCTCAACAAGCTTGACATTTTTAGGACATTTCACATGCCACTTGTTTTATAAACAGTAGTAATAATAATTTGAAACCTCATTGCTATGGTTTTGTCTTATTTGTGATGATTAAAGAGAAAAGCAAGAAAATATTAGCACGGTAACAGTCCAAGTGGAAACAACAATTTTACACAAATGTTCAGCTCAAATTTCAATGTTTAAGGGCAATTTCAGGATTGATTTTTTACTATACCATAACTTATTTATTTTGGCCACATCATTCGAATGGCATCCAACCCTCGACTAGAGGACGGAACTATTGATTGATTGATTGAACTGGGTCCATGCATAGAGTGTCAAATGGTGAAAATAGTTCCTGTACTGTATCTGTACTGAGTGTTTGATACAGAGTTTCATAGTACTTGCAAGTGGAAACGAAATGTTACGATGTTAATGACTCCAGAAAAGGTTAACTATTTCATCATTTTTATAATTTTTTTAGAAATAAATGTCTTCAACTTAATGAAGACATTGTATATGACCATTTGAAGTGAAATGTGCTGTTGTTCAGAGGTTTTCATTAAGTTTGTAACACTTTATTTTCAATGCTGTTGACAATGTCACAAATTAGTGATGTAATTTTCTATGTATTTAGCTACATCCATCACAATAAGATACATAATACACAATATTAACATTTACTTTTGATCTAAAATATCTCCCACATTATTGGGCTAAATGATGAAATCTAAATATTGACACTCCAATAATGGGTTTCTTTGAAATATTCATTTCAAGTAGACTACCTCAAGTGGTTCACAGTTTCTGAGAACGACCCATATACACACATATATATGCATATATATATGTCTATATATGTGTATATATGGACATCTATATGTGCATATATATACATATATGTATGGATGTATGGATATACTGGTACTGGTAGTACCAGTATATCCATATACAGTGTACATTTTAACAGTGCCTATAAAAACAAGGTTTGGCAGCAGTCATGGCTCAATGACCATGACCCACATCCCCACTAAGTTTTCAGTTAGTCAGTTTACAGATGCATCCCCACCCTAGCTTCTTTGTGTTGGTGTAACCCTGCCAGCCATATAGACCGGGTTAGTGGTAGTCAAGCATGGTTGCCCCACCTGACACCTCCCCCGCCCCCACTCACACATACAAAGTAAGACAATAGCCACACAGCAACACTGCTCTGCAATCCACACCACCACTAGCCCACCTGTAGCCACACCATGCTGGTCAATGATGATGTGGTGATATTTATTTGAAATTTATTTTATTTATATTTAAATTGATTTATTTATAATCCTTACTTTTTATTTTTTTTCAGATTATTTCTATCCATATTGTTTGCTCATTATTCACATGCTGTCAGGACCTCCCAGCATTCTGCCACCAATTGGACCACTCTGGGTTTAGCAGTTCCTATATAGCTCAGATGGCAGAGTGTTGGTCTCAAGATCAGAGGGTAACTGGTTTGAATCTTGGAACCGGAATACTTTTTTTGTAAAGAATGTCTTAATAATTTTTTTTTTAAATGCATAATTATATTAATATTAGTCAACTTTACCGGGCTCGACTTTACCCCGGGTTGACTTTACCCCGGGTCGACTTTGTAAGATATGAGTCGACACCTTGAGTTCTAGTTCATGACTGACTTTATTTACCAGGGCGTTGTCCTTGGTTACGTTCCAGTCCTAGCTAGTGACCCGCATGTACCCAATCGACCTGCATACATCACATCTCCCTTCCATTATTTTATTTATACACTATATCTGATCAATATTAATAAGTACAATAAATACAGCAACTTTCATGAATATTAAATTTCCAACTTTACCCGACCACACTTTACCCGACCCGACTTACCCTGAACCGACTTTACCTGACCCTACTTTACCTGACCCATTGTTACCCGACCCCACTTTACCCAACCCCACTTTACCTCATCCCGCTTTACCTCACCCGAGTTTACCCGACCCGAGTTTACCCAACACGACTTTAGCCGGGTCGACTTTACCCGGGTCGACTTTACCCGGCTGGACGTTAATCACCTCAAGTTTACCCAGGTCGACGTTACCCGGCCTCGACGTTGCCCGCCTCGACGTTACCCGCCTCGACATTACCCGCCTTGATGTTACCCACCTCGACGTTACCCGCCTCGACATTGCCCGCCTCGACGTTGCCCGACGTTTTTAAAAATTGTCTATGGCACTGAAAATTCTGCATATATGTGTATATAGTCACATATATCCACATAAATGCGTGTATATGTATATAATTATGCATATATGCTTAGAAGCATACCATTATATACATATATATGCATAAATACTTATATGCGAAAATATGTGTATATATGCGCATATATACACATATAAATGCACATCTACACATATGTATGCAAATATATGTATATATGCATATATACACACATATATATGTGTATATACACATATATATGAGTATATATGCACATATATGCACATATATCCACATATATGGGTGTATATGTATATAATTATGCATATATATGCATATATATATCTGTGTATGTGTGTATATGCACATACACATATACTGTGTGGTGGATATACCACACAGAGAGAAATCCCACTCTGCACCCACACCCACACCCACACCCACACTCACACCCACACCCAGTAGCCATCCTTGTGTAGACTGCTAAAACAACAACCCATCTATCTGTGTGTACATTAGAGTAATGGCTTATATGATGCCACACATCATGATTTGTTCACATTTTTGGTTATTTCTCATTAACTATGTCCAGGATTTTGATTCTAAGAAAAGTACTTTTTTAAATAGACCATGGTGGTTTACCAGTAAAAATGACTAATTCCAAAATACAAGGAGCACAATGTTATGGGCAAAATAAGATTATCTCTTTATTTTAATGTAGTTTTAATTGAATATTATGAACATACTATTCACAGGAGCATTTTCTTCATAGGCACTTTGAAAAGCTACTTGCACCCATTCCAATGATATGTTTTGTTAGGTTCCATCCTCAATATTAAAGTAATAGCAGACTGTGACAGCTCACCCCTATTTGTTTCTATATGTAAACTGTCTTGATTTTTAAAGACGTCTTGAGAAAGCAAGACATTTTGAAATCCAAGTCATGGTCCTTCCCTGATAACTGTTGTTTTCCCGAGGTACAAGCCTCGGATAGTCGTGGACTAGTGCCCACCCACCCAGCCCTACCATGAATATTACGTTTGCTTGGGCCAAAATGAAAACATTGAAGTATCCATAGAAGTTTAAGATCATTTTTATCCTGAATAAGTAGGTAAAGATTGCTGGACCCGGATGTGCTTCCTTCTCCCTAGCCCACGAGTATCCGAGGCTTGTACCTCGGGAAAAGAATAGTTATCCATCCTCTGTACCCAGGTAAGATTCGTATAACTATACTATATATATACATGCATATATATATATATATATATATATATATATATATATATATATATATGAACCTCTTTAACCAACCACCTCTACAGATCAACCACTCCCCTATATCGATCGCTTTATTTGGGTCCCAAACGATCGCCCATTGTAACACTTTTTGTTAAACTCCCTAAACCGACCACCTTCCTAAATGGACCATTTAAAGTCGGTCCTATAGTCGGTCGATTTAGAGATGTTTTACTGTATGTATATATATATACGTATATATATACGTATATATATATATATGTATATATATACCTATATATATATATGTATATATGTATATATATATATATATAAATATATATATATACACATGTATATCCTGGATATGTCGGTGTAGATCGAGCGCAGTGACCTCCCCTGGTGTTACTGGGTAGTACTGTTGAATGAGAGATTATTGGTTTGGTTCGAATCCATCAGGTGGCGCCTCGGTGCCTCCCTTTCCCTGTGGCTTCCGGGCCCTGACCAGAGCCCACTTCTACCTCGGACCCTGCCCGGACCACCTGTCTTATCCGATTTTTTCAAATTTACTTATTTTATTGAACTCGGTAGAACGCCTTTTCCCAGCTAGATACGGTTATTTCATTATCTAACGGTTGTGTCCTTGAATAAATACTGTATCCGCCCTTTGCCTGCGTTCACTACACACATATATTTTTGAATGGCAGTGTGGACGCTCTGGGTGATTGTGACACACTTAGGCAACCACCAACAACAGGTGTAGGGGGGTCCTGGCCCACCTGGTTGGTGTGCAGGGTACTATCCTGTGAGCCCCCCAGGAGCCCCTGGGTGGCAGCACTGTGCAATTCGGTTACATCCGCATATACATTGTATATATATATATATATATATATATATATATATATATATATATGGGTATATATATATATATATATATATATAAAGTTGGGCTACGGCAAGAGAGAGACAAGAGGCGGTGATGGGTAGGCGACTTTATTTGCGTCAGGGCAGCAAAATATAGGCTACCGGTAAAAAAAAAAAAAAAAATTTCAGAAGCAGGAGAGAGACTGACTGCCCAGGCAAGTAGTGCCAGGAACCCACAGGTGGTGGCGCTGGGGTAGGCAAGGACCGGGGCAAAGGCGGGCAAGTCAGCGATTGGAGAATAACATTAGTCGAATACAGAGGAATAATCGTGATAATATTATGAGAGAGCTCCGCCCCTTTTATATACGTATAATACATTATACTCTCTATAAAGTTGGGCTACGGCAAGAGAGAGACAAGAGGCGGTGATGGGTAGGCGACTTTATTTGCGTCAGGGCAGCAAAATATAGGCCAAGGAGACGCCTAAGCGTCTCCCCCCCAACCCAACGCCAGCCTGATTCGAGCATAGCGCCACCCCAACCCTCATGTCGTTCACAATCCTTGTGCCGAGCGGTGTCTTGAGATATGAGTAGACAGTTTCGGACGCCCAGTCGCCCCGGACCTTAAGCTCCTCTATGGTGGCTCCACACATGGACAGGAAGGTGCAACCCCCCCTCCTGAGTGAGTGGGAAGAGAGGGTGGCGGAATCGAGCCCGGCCCTGGCCGAAAATATCTTTAGAGTCTCCTGATAGACCGAGTAAGGGAAAGGGGCGGAACTCCCGCCGCCGCATGGAATGCGGAAGGCTACCTGAGATGGTTTAGCGGCAATCTGGCTGAAATGCCGCTCAGTCCAATAAACAGCACACATGTCAGTATCAACACACCTAGCTATCGGGATCTCGAGGACCCTCTCGTTAAACTGAATGGTCTTGGAGCGACGAACAGTCAAAATCAGGCCCCAGTCATAAAACTGGAAGTCCGATCTCAATAAGGAGGCATCGGACAAGGTGACCTGGGACTTACGCAACAGCCCTCGGAATGAACAGAGGACTGCTGCGCGCCAGGCGACGTGGCCGGGGTTATTGGTTAACAAGGCGAAGATTTTGCGAAGCATATGGGGAAGGAGAGGCATAGCACGCCTAGGTATATCAGACTTAGCTCTACGAATACCCTTGAGCGTGGAAGAAAGAACAAAGTTTGTATAGTCTATCGGCCTTCCGCCGTTTTGCTTGAGGAAAAAATTTAGGCCACTAAGGTAGTTGATGACAGATACATACTTGAGGTCCCTCGCCAACCAGGCGGCATATAGGGCCACCTGCTCCTCGGAGCATGGTATGGGAGACCTTGAAGAATGGAAAAGCTCAGCATATCTTAAATATTTCTTGATCTGCGTGGCCCTCGCTATTGTTGAGTTCTGAGCGTATGCCTGATGCTGGTACTGCTGCTGCTCGGCTCTCAGGGCTGCCCTCACTGAAAGAGACGAGCGATCGGTCAAAGGTGTCGCTGCAACAGAGCATTCTGGCACCATCGACACTCCTGATTCTAGCGGCACTATCCTTGTCACACAGTCTACTTAAGGCATCACATACTACGTTAACAGCACTACGTATATAAAACAGAAGTAAAGGTAAAATTGTATTCAACCGAGAACCAGAATATTCTGCGCAAGAAGTGCATGATTTCGGCACTCCTAGACCTGCCAGTATTAAGGGCTGCCTGCACGACAGAGCTATCGGTGACGAAGATGACAGCGGTATCGCCCCAGCCCGCACTCCAACGGACGCAGGATGCGTAGACCGCCCACATCTCCTGCACGTTGATGTGGGCGGTCCAGACATCCTCCGGAGGACGGAAGTGGTGATGACCGGCGTAACTGTCAAGGATGTCTTCAGCTGAGTCTGTGTAAGCGCCGACAGTCCAGTCGCTGCCATGCAGGGCACCGAAGCCCCACTTGGAAGAATCACTGTAACAGGATATGACTGGGGCAAACTTACCAAGAATCTTGGCTTTCCCGTTAAAGCTACTTGCAAAATTCAGCCACCAGTCGAGGTCTTCCCTAACTCCGGTGCCTAGCCTAATTCTATGGAAAGGCTGCTTAAGTTTAGACATGAGATCATAGAACCGCCTAGAGAAGGTCCGCCCGCCCCGGACGACCTTGGCACAGTGAGCGAGCAACCCCCCAACCTGCTCCAGCTCCCTTCTACTGGCCTTCCTGCGCCCGCGCAGTTTGCGGAGGATCTCCAATGTCTTCTCTAATTTATCGGGAGGAAGGCTAAGTTCGAGGCGTACAGAGTCTACGAATATGCCAAGGAACCTAACCTTGGTCTCGACACTGCTGACCTTCTTGAAGTTAACAAAAAAACCCAGTCTTCTCAAGATATGGATGAGGGTTCTCTGGGCGCCCTGGACCTCCGAACGTGTCCCACCGACCAGACAGAAGTCATCAAGATAGTTTACGACTCTGGCCAAGCCTTCGCGAACACCGCATCTCACGATGAAGTCCGATATCTTGGAAAATATAAAGGGACTCGATGAAAGGCCCATACTCAAACGATTATCAAGAAAGTAATTGAGGTTATCATCGCCATGGCGAAGGCCTTGACGCTGGCGGTCATCAGGGTGGATAGGGACTGCACGATAGGCGTCCTTTATGTCTATCGTCCCCATATAGTCACCCCTCTCGAGCATCTCCGTTACATCATCGAGGCCTTTATAAGAAAATTTGGTCCGGACTTCATCAGTGAAGTTGTTCACGGATTCGTGCGAAGGCATACTGCAGTCGATAACAACACGACCTCCGCCATCGTCCTTAGGGACGACGAAGGCCTCGTGCGTGCAGAGAGGGGGGGCATCTACCCTAGAAATTAAGCCGTCACGTTCCTCCTCGAGGAATTTCTTATTAATTATATTACGCTCCCACTTAGCCTTCCTCCTGGGCTTGTCTGGAATATAGGAGACCTGAACACCTGGGCCGCGTTCAGGCTCCGTCTCGGAGGCGCCTCGGAGGCGCCCGTGACGTCAGGCTAGTCTTAACAACAATAGCAGTTGGTCGCCTCGAAAATGGCCGCCCCCATAGGCGGCGGCCATTTGCAATCGAAATGCTGCGCTCTGATTGGATGAAACCACTGAGCCCGGCGGCCATTTTCGAGACGCTTTTTGTCTCCAACCTGAAAAGGGAGGCGTCGCCGAGACGTCGCCGAGACGCACCCTGAACGCAAATAGACCAAAAAGCATCGCCGAGACGTCGCCGAGGCGCCTCCGAGACGGACCCTGAACGCGGCCCTGGGTTAATCACCCTAAACCCAAAAGTGACCCCTATCATCAGATATACCCAATCTGGGTCCCAATCGCCCCGAAGACATATTTCAGCGAACCACCTGCAAGGTTTTAATTGGCTCGGTTTACCCGGGATCAAGTGGCTACATGTGCAGCTCCCATCAACACAGCTGCGATCTACCTGAAAACTCTTGGGTGGCGCCCCCTCGGTTTCGCTAACGTATACCAGCAGGCCGCCCGATGCGGTATGCTCTACAAATAGACGATCCGCCTTGCTGGCGCCCTCAGGCTGCTCCCACAGCAAGACCTTAGCCTTATCATGAATAATACTGACATCAACCCCCCCCCGCACCATCCCCGATCTCGACCCCCGCTGAAAGATCAAGACATGGCATGCAATCATTATCAGAGGAGTTGGGATGTTCAGTCCGGTTAGGGGTGACAGTCCTAGATTCAATGTTATCGTTAGGATGATCGGCGCTATATGAGAATTCAACATTGTGCCTAGACATGTTGAATGTTCGAGCACGTCAATTTTTGCACTTAGTCCGTTTGTGTGACTTAGAGCCACATCTTGAGCAAGCGTGAGCGAAGCGGCACTCATCGTCAGCTTTAAGGCAGCCCGAATCGCCATTCCAGGCGTAACAAGCCTTCTTAGTGTTGTTGCCCGGTGATCTTTTCCGAGCGCTATATGTGTTAGCGCCCTGCCTCTTAATCTTCATATTGTGGGGGCCGTAGTGTTCTATACTCTCATCCTGGTGAGCTTTAGAGAATGCCTTGAACCCGATGCTCTCCCCGAGCTTGCGAATGGCAAGCACGTGGTCAACATGGGCAACGTCCCTGTAGTGGTCTTCACGCGCCCGAGTTGAGATGAAGCCAATGTGTTGGATGAACGATCTGTAGTCCGATATTGAGAGTGACGTAATGTCCAGGCACCAGTCGCATGAAGCCTTAACAAGTTCATGGGGGTTCATCTTCCTGACTTCCTTGCCCATCCCATATTTTCTCAATGACCACTTACTGCGCCGCCTTCGTGAAGAACTCCCGTCACTACTCGACCTAGAATCACGCCTCCTTCTCCTACTCGACCCACGTGAGTGTCGACGCGATCGACCGTGTTTAGAGTCGACGTGGTCGGTGCCTAGAGTCCAACTCGACTGCTTAGGCGCTGCGTCCGTCGTCCGTCGATCCTCCTGTGGATGTAGTCGGTCGTCCGCGTCGTCCCGGTTCGTTCCAGCTTGAAAGTCGTGTTGGTCGTCCCTCACGGTCGTCCGGCGTCTGTTTCGTCGTCTGTCTCGTTCTGCTCTGAGATCGTCCAGTTCGTCCTCCAGAGCCGTAACCCTCATCTCTGCCTTGAGTTTGTCGATAGCCGCGCGTGCAGTCGACTCACGCTCCTCCAGCGACAACTCGGCGAAGTTGGAAGCGGTCGAATCAAAGTCGTCGACATCACCTCCCGATCTCGCATTTTTAGATGGCGCTGTGCTGCTGCGCGTAGCCATACCTGACCTAGTTACAGGTGTGTCGATTGTTTTAGCAAAAGGACATCGGTCTTGAGTGTCGTGGTTTGACCCGCACTCAGAACAATAGCGGCAGCCTGGCATGAAAGCGGACCTTAGTTAAGCGGATTAGCTAAGCGGATTAAGCGTTCCGCTTACCCGCACCCGGCGACCTTGGAGCAGTTATTTTTAAACCGGAGGGAAAAGTTCTGGGTCGATTGAGCTCACTGTACGTACGACTAGGAATTATTTACCTCCTGGTCGATATTATCGACACACTGGCTGCAAAATCAGAGCTTGATAGCTCCAGCGATATTATTTTGAGTTTAAAGAATCTGTGTCGATTATATGAGGACCCTAGAAAATACAGGAGGTTAACGAGATAACTGTCTCTATATCGACCCACCCCCCTACTCGGTAGGAGACAGTCGAATGCTGATCTCAAATTATGTCCCACTCCCCCGTCTACGAATACCGTCGACACACTTATGGGCTGCTCGACGGTCGTAATACGTGACCAACCGATCTAAGTTAAGGCACGATACCGTCATCCATGTGAATTCTTGCTGTAGAGATCGATCCCGATGCTATCCAATCGAACAGATAATCGACTCACAGGCACGGTCGTCCGGATCGCGGAAGAAAAACCAGACAAAATAGTCTCAAGGTAGCAAACAGGTAGCCAGTAGACTGTTTGGGAGAGCTTGAGTGTAGTTGTTGTCTGTTCAGAAGCAGGAGAGAGACTGACTGCCCGGGCAAGTAGTGCCAGGAACCCACAGGTGGTGGTGCTGGGGTAGGCAAGGACCGGGGCAAAAGCGGGCAAGTCAGCGATTGGAGAATAACATTAGTCGAATACAGAGGAATAATCGTGATAATATTATGAGAGAGCTCCGCCCCTTTTATATACGTATAATACATTATACTCTCTATATATACATATATATATATATATGTATATATATATATATATGTGTGAGATATAACGTATTATATGAATATAAAGGGGCGGAGCATTCTTGTGATATTTATTTCTCTTTTATTATGCATGCTATTTATTTATTTATTTATTCATACACTTTTCAGCCGATTTACTGCGTACCGGGACACCTTTTTGTGCGACACCACACCGGTCACGCACCTGTACATACAGTTGGCGTCACATGAGCCTAGATTTCAAGCTAAATCGGAGGCTTCCACCACTCCTCGCTTTGTCTCTTTTCTCCTACGAGGGCGTAGCCATCTCTTATATATATATATAATTATATACATATATTCAATTTTTATAAACCAAATGTCAATATAGTAATAGAACTCGGCTGTGGTCAGAGGGTCCTGAGAAAGGCAATCTAAAACTGGGTCACTTCCTCCTGCGCACACTCACTCACACACACATCTCTCAGAGGTGTGTGTTTGTGGGGGGGGGGGGGGGGGTATGGCTGTGAGCCAATCCCTTTTGTCTCAGCGCTCTCAGTCTCAGCATTTTCTACTGGAAACAGGACAACCTGTGTCCTAGTTAGAAAGGGTCGTTTCATTATAAAGGAGCATACATTTAAAGGAACATACATTTTAAAGGAACATACATACATTCCCAGGTGTTGTCCCAAATGTTTTCATCAAATTAAACAAATGTCGTGCACTAGAGGCCATACAAGTGTGCATAGCAAGAAATTATATAATGGTGTATATACATGAACATACACAAAGAAACTTATCGAAAAATTATATTTATACATAAGCACATATATACATGAATAGATGTACCTAAAGAACCTCAGTAAAATACTAACTACGCATCCGTTTAAATAAAAGAACTGTGTATGATATTGGTGAAATCACATATTATATGTAATTTTACTAATAATCACGTACAATTATTGTCATGTACATGCTGTATACTCTGTAAACGGTATCCATACAGAACATACTAGCACGCATGCGTGCGTTCATTCATTCATTCATTCATTCATTTATTCATTCATTCATTTATTCGTTCGCTAAATACATGTCGCACCCATGGTATCAGGCACAGCTGATGATATTCAGCTTCTGTCCGGACCAGACGGGATGACCGAATGAGTTGAGCATCCGTCTCCTGTTTTGGGAGATCGGGGTAACCGAACCTATGGGTTCGTGGGTTTGAACCCTGGTCAAGTCAAACCAATGACTTAAAAATGTATACTTGTTGCTTCCTAGCCTGGCGCTCAACATTATTAGGATAGGCAAGGACTGGTTGGTTCAGTGTCAGGATAATGTGACTGAGTGGGATATCAGGTCATGGTGCTGGTGTCCTGGTCTCCCAGTGGTGCAACACTATAAAGTCACCATGAGTGCGCACTGTCACAAGTTGGTACCCGTCCTGATATGACCTTAGATGTTGCTAGGACGTAAAACAACAAACAAACAAAGCTTCTGTCTGAATCATTTGTAAAACACAGGCTATCAATGTCTCAACGTTGAATTGTTATTGCCCCTTATAGAATCTGTCAACTAAGGCCTGTAAATAATTCAGTTTTTTTCTTTCCATTTTTCTCGTTGCAGGTGTTGGTTCGGGGAGGACTCGTTCTTCTGGTTGTCGTCACAGTCATGTACAGCTCCTTTCCATTCACCATTACAACGAACAAAGCAACTGCAGTTCAAACGATTCAGATATTTGAAGACGGTAAAATATCAGACATGACCGATGGACATGTGAAATTCCTTGGAATATTACAGTCAAGATCAGACAATAGAAAAGCAGTAATAAAACTTTGGGATTTAGAAGAAGTGATGAAGCTCTATTTTACCCCAAGAAAAGATGAAATCTTTCTATCAAAGAAAGGAAAAACTAATACAGCAGGATTAACTGACTTAGCAATGTCAAAGCACAGCCTGGTGCCTTTGCGATTGAAGGATAGAGCTACAAGGGTGCCTTCACAGTCACATATACTACTCCACACTCCACAAGTAAGACAAACCTATTCCGCCACAAAAACCATCCTCCTTTGGAACACTTTCTATGGCCATAAATACGACTACCTTGGCAAAGCCTGGCCTAGGGATTACTGCTCCCTGAACAAATGTAACGTCACTCATGATAAGTCTGTCCTTAAGTCGGCAGATGCGGTTTTGTTTCACATGTGGCCAGCAGACAAATGGGAATTTCCAAAGTCACGCACACCAAACCAGCGATATGTGTTCTTTTTGAGCGAGTCGCCTCTACGCTACGACTACCATCTGGAAAAGTTTGACAACTTCTTTAATCTAACGATGACATACCGACTTGACTCAGATGTTCCATTCCGATATGGTTCTGTTGAAAAGCGAAAGGTGCCAATTCCCGATTCAAACCCTGAATGGCAGTTGAGGTTATCAAAAATAAAACAAAAGACCAGGCCTGTTGCTTGGATTGTGAGTCATTGCAAATCGGATAGTTTGCGTGAAAAGTATGTGCAAGAACTTCAGAAGCACATCGAGGTGGATATATACGGAAGGTGCGGCCCATTGCAATGCTTACCTAAAATGAGCAAGAAATGCTATGACATGATTGAAACAAAGTATAAGTTTGTCTTAGCTTTCGAGAACTCACTATGTAAGGATTATGCAACAGAAAAGTTCTTTAACAATGCAAAAAACCACATTGTAGCAGTTGCGTATGGTGGGGCGAACTACAAAAAAATGATGCCACCCAACTCCTATATTGACGTAGGAGATTTTAAAGGACCAGCTGAACTTGCTACTTTCCTGCTTAAGCTGCATCACGATGAAACTGCGTACGCCAAGTACTTGGAGTGGAAGAAGGATTACGTCATAACGCTGAGTGCGATAGAATGGAGACGAGGCTTCTGTCGACTATGTGACAGCTTGCATGAAGACAAGCTGCCTCACAAGTCATACACTTCTGAAGAGCTACACAACTATTGGGGCAAGCAGACTTGCAAAGCACCCAATTGGATCGGTATGAATGAATGATGAAATGGGAATTTGGTGTACACATATATATATATATGTAAGGTATCTATTTCTGTAGTGGTCTTCTTATTGGTTCATCAATATACACGGTTGTATTTGAGTGATTTAAGCCGTGTTCACACGGGAAAAGTTTAAAGCGATTTAGACAAGGCGAATCATATGAATCGATTTAGTTTGAAAGTGTTTTGTGTTCACACGGGCAGTGCTTTGAGTTGGTTTAAGGCGGAAGTGAATATCTGCGCATGAGCAAGTCCAGACTAACCAGCGCCAGTTTCGGTTAGTCGACGTCACCACGAGAGAGTGTGGGTTCGACCTAGATATGTATGGACTGAATCGTATTGGTTTGGAAGGGTCAAAACTTCTGCTGGGCAGTGAAACCCTAAAAATAAATGATGAAAAAACTATCTGTGCACCTCGAGGAGGTTCATAGACCAAATTATATAATATGCGCTTTTGATCGACCGGAAAGTCAACAAACTAAGGTCTCGACTGCGCATGCGTGTCACGTCCTTAATCCGCCTCAAATAAATCGGTTGCGTTCACACAGGCGATCTAAGTCGATTCATAAAATTGGCTTCATATAAACCACCTGCTTAGGTGGTTTATAAAAAGCGATTTATATGAATCGAATCAGCCCTAATCCGCCTCAGCGTCGCGTTCACACGGCAAATGTGAGGCGAACTAGGCAAGGCGATTTATATGAGGCAGATTAAATCGCCCGGGTGAACACAGCTTTATACAGATGTTCATGTGAGAGAACAGTACTAAGACCATATATCAACATTACTTGATGTCGGACAAGCTTGCATTGTTTGTAAAAAAAAGAAGAAGTAAGGCTTGTTTTATTTAACGATACCTCTAGATCACATTGATTTTTCATATCATTGGCTATTACTAATATTAGATGTCTGATTTATTTCTTTGTGGGAAACCTGTTGCCGCCACATAGGCTACTCTTTCCAATAAGCAGCAATTAAGCTTGGCGTCTTTTATATGCACTTGCCCACAGACAGGACAGCACACACCACAGCTTTTAATTAACCAGTTGGGGACAACTGGTTGGAACGGGAAATAGCCAAAACTGCAAATAGGTTCACTGAGATGGATCGATCGGATGAGCTATAGCTTCAGAGGTGGACACTCTACCGCCTCAGCTACGTCACACTCCCTTTGCACTGTTTGTACACTGATATGATTCGGACAGATACGATATTGGTTGTATTGGGTATGTTTACTGTTGTCGGTGAAATATTTCTACTTTATTGTTATGTCTTCATTGCAAGGTACAGTTCTTAAGCTAAGATTCCGTATATGTGGTATGCGAATGCAGCAAAAAATGGAAAAGCATGCAAACACACAGTAGTGCTTCCATGTCCGAATGTGAATGCAAATGCGAATGAGAATGGGAATGGGAATGCGAATGTGAATGCGAATGCGAATGCGAATGCGAATACAAATGTGGCAAGTGGATCACTATGAGGACCAATCAGTGTGAATGTGAATGTTAATTTAAATGCTGACCCATTTGCCATAGGAAACAACAGGAACTTTGACTTTCCTTCACAAATTTGTAGAAATAAATACCGAAAGACTGAAAATCTCATCGATATCTATGCCGCATTCGCATGCCGCATATGCCGCATACCGCATATATATGGAATGTTAGCTTTAGTCTGCTTGGTCTACGTCCAGGGGAAACAGCTCTCTGGGGAGGGTGGGGCGGGAGACGACTGGGGAGGACCCCGAGCGGAACCCTCTTGTAGCAACGTAATATAGAGGGTGGGTGGGTGTGGTAAGTTTTGCTATGCGGTCCTTCCTGGAGCAACTCAGCCAAATGGTTTGTAAGTCAGGGACGAGCGAGATGTGAGGGCTTAGAAAACAATGTGCACGACCTCGAGCCGACTGTGCAGTGAATCGTGCGGCTGGACACGCACGCTCTCCTGATTCGGACAGAGGAAGCGCGAGATTGGAGTGGGAGAAAGAGGGTTTATTGAATCATTATTAGGTTGTACATACGGTTAAATCATGAGGGTTAAATCAATGTCACTTAGAGTTCATGGTTTATGTCGGCCGATGGTATAGGGAGGACCTGAGAGCTCGAGGAGGTAAGCCCGGGAGCCGACACCCACGCAGTGGGAGTAAAATAGAGGGTGGTGGGTGTGGTAAAAACAGTATACGTTTGAACCTGGAGCCCGAATGCGGGTCAAGTGGGGGTATGGTGAGGAGGGGGAGGGGAGGCTCATGCACCACTTAGTGATGTGAGCGTCTCGGGCTTCCTCTGCCGGATCAACCACAATTCTAAATTATGAGTCGATTCGGACAGAGGAAGGTTGAGACTGGAGTGGGAGAAAGAGGGTTTATTGAATCATTATTAGATTGGACATATCGTTAAATCATGAGGGATAAATCAATGTCAGTTAGAATTCAGTCCACTTGGTCTATGTCTGCCGATGGTATATGGAGGACATGGGAGCTTGAGGAGGTAGGCCCAGGAGCTGACCCAAAGCACAAGGCCAAGGCTCTTGGGGTGTCCGCGGGCACCTGCCTCGAAACATAGGCGTGGACTGCTTCGGACTCCCAGGTCCCTTGGGCCATGATTGCGGAGAGGTCCACCCCCCTCGAAGAGCAGGCCTGGGCTGCTCCCCCGCGCAGGCCGTGGAGTGTGTATCTTGTGGCCTCGGGGACTCCGGCGGCCTCGAGGGCGGCCCAGAGTAGGGGTGTGACGTCCAGGGGGGTGAGAGGGTTCCCGGCACGGGCGAGGAACCAGCGCCAAGGCGCGCTCCCACGCGTGGACGGGGCACATGGGCGATCCGGGCAGCGCGGGGACGAAGAGCGACACTGCCTGCACTGGGGAATGGATGGTCTTGGAAGATGTGATGCGGACGCGGAGGCCACCCGGGGCATGCTGGATGTTATCCTTGCGAAGCGTGTGTGGGCCTCCCCAAGGAGCATGGGAGGGAGACAGCAGGTTCGACTGCCGGATGAATGTAAAGTAGGCGATGACAACCGCGGCCCACGGGGCGACCCCGATGTGCCCTTGGGAACGCATGTGTGCATAGATGATGGGGATCATGTAGGGGGTAATGGCAGGCGCCCTTTGCACCGGGGTGGCGAACAGCTTCTCGCCGGCCCTCCTGACACGCTGCGCGAATGTGGCATTAAAGGGGGCGAGGTCCCCCCCGCCTCCTGGACCCAGGAGCGAGCCCCGGATAGGGCATTCGTGACCGAAGAGGGGGAGGGAAGCTCGCGATGGAGGTGGGTGATGAACTGCCCAACATCATAGGGGGCAGGGGCCAGGTGGTTGATGTCCCGCTCGAGCACAAACTCGAGGTACCTCCTGGCATGGCGATCATGGTTGCGCCAGTGTCCGGGGCGAGGGCGGCGCGGTGGATGGTCATGAGATGGTCGTGGGTGCGCCTGCCGTAATCTGGAAATAATCAGAGCTCATGGGTAAATATGCTAGGGGAGTGCATGGCCCTTATGCGTGAGAGTCCCCTTATGCGACACTGTTCGCGGACCAGATCTAAGGCTACCCGGGAGTAGTGTGCGTGGCTTAGGGCATCCGTGAGGACCAGCTCGATCCCGGGCTTGTGGCAGACGGTGATAGTGAAGGATCCAAGCACCGCGATCAACCATATCTCGTGGGCGCAGGCTCCGAGGGTGGGGTCTGTTGCGCGGCCGGACTCGAGGGCCTGGGCTGACGCTGCGTTGTCGGTGTTTACGATGACCTCATACCCTCCCGGGGCCTCCGGCCTCACGGTCTGGACTGCCAGGATGAGGTTCACGGCCTCGAGCTCATGGATGGTGGGGTAGGCCGCGATCATGTCATCGTCATAGGCTTCCGCGAAGCACAAGTTTGGGTGGGAGGAGGCAGACGCCGTTCCCGCCAGCCATGAAGCCACACGGGGCCGGGAGAATGTCAACAAATACAGGGGCTTTGCCCGGAGGCTCAGCTGCTACACAGGAAGTTGTGGGACATGCTACGGTTCGGGCATTAATGGGACAGCGGGGTGTAGATACCTCATCCTCCCGCCGGTGTATAAAAATCACGTGGGGAAGTCTTACCGGGCCGATCTCTAGACTTTTTGGAGTAGCAGCTTGGCTCCGTGTGGTTGGTGACTATTCTACGGACATTTGCGCAGTAGCCGCAGACGTGCGCCATTTTCTGTGCGCCCGATCCATGTCTTTGTTCCATGCTGGGCAGGGTGTGCCCATCGCCGCCTTGTCGTATTGGCTGCGGGGGTCGGCACCATACTTCTGTTGGTGGTGCTTCCCGGGCTGATGGTCGGCTGAAGTCCTGGTGTTCGATTTTCCATCTGCGGCCGCCACCATCATGCGGACCGCCTCCTCGGCCGTGGAGCAGGTGCCCCTGCCATACACGTCGTCCTCGTGTTGTCAGCTTTGCGTGGCATGTGGGCCGGTGGCACAAGCTCTGTGCATGTCACCTCGGCACTGGGTGCGGTGTTGCGGCGAGGGTGAGCGTGATAACCAGACGCTTACTGGGCTTATCTGGCGGGCGTCGCGACTTGCTTGTGAGCCGGTGCGACCTCTGGCCAGGGCGGGTGGGGGGAAGCTGGTGACATCGTCCATTCTGGCTGGGGCAGTGCCAGTCATCAGACGGGCGCCATCGCCGTGTTGGCGGATTGTGTGGCGTAGACGGTGAGCGAGAGGCCTCTCGGCGGGGATGGGCCGCCATCTTCTGAGCTGATTGAGTTGCTCGGGTCGGCCTGTGGCATGGTCGTGCACTTCCTGGTGGCGCGCTTTGCGGGTCGGCCTCTCGGAGCTGTGGCACGGCAGATTTGCTGTGTGTTGCTTTCTGATGTGGGTGCCTTTTAATTGTTATGTTGCTTTGTGACATGGGGGATTCGTGGGTGGAAGCGGGAGTGTTGGGTTAAAAACAGTATACGTTTGAACCTGGAGCCCGAATGTGGGTTAAGCAGACGTAGTGGGAGGAGGGTGAGGGAAGGCGCATGAGCAGCTTACTGATGTGAGCGTCTCAGGCTTCCTCCGCCGGATCAACCACAATTCCAAATTATGAGCCAATGCCTCGGTCACAAATGCGTTATGGCGTGCTTGCGGCGGCCGTAAGTCGCCGTGTCGGCCAGACTGCACTGTGACCGTACGGTGGGTTGCGGTGTTTTGCTAGGGGGTTGCGGTTGTTTTAAGTTGAAGTTATCTTTACTTCGGAAAATCGCAATGCCACAGGCCGCATTAGCACTCAGAACGGCGTATCCAATTGTCAATCAAACCCATATAACAGGGGGGGGGGGCAAAACAGTAGCTATGAATAACACACCATCATCATCATCATGCTGTCATTTCATTACTTGACTGCCGCTCTCCATTTAGCTCTCTACAACAAATGAGGGCTTCAGGGTGGTGGGTGTGGTAAAAACAGTATACGTTTCACAACTTCCCATAATCTAAACATATGTATGTTTACAGGCAAACATACATATATGAATGTATGTTTGCCTGTAAAGCTGCCTGCAAAAGTGTTGAAGTACTGCTGGCTTTTGCAAGTTACCAGCGGCACTCACTCAGGGAGCAAATAGAGGTTTCACACCGGAAAGAACATGTCCAGACAGGCCCAAAACTATTTGTGGCTGGTCGGGAGATGTTGGGAGTTCCATACATCAACCACCCTTAATGCTGCTGCAGTGACATGGCTTTCTGTTTAGGGTTTGCTCCCTTAGCCTTCGGTTCTGTCAAGAACCTGTACCACGAGGCATTGGTTTACAACTCTGCAGGGCAGGGGCGTCAAACTTCCTGAGGTATTGCAATACCTGCAATACCTGCAGTACCCGATATATATCACCCGATATGGACGAACGATAAAACCGGTAAACCGTCTAGGTTATTAATACCTCGATAGCGAGTACTGGATACACACACACACAGAAAGGTAGAACAGTAGCTATAAAAACACTAAAGCAAGTAGATAGAAATCGTATACATGACAGAACGCAAAGATAAAAATGCTTTAGAGCTATATATATATATATATATATATATATAAATATATATATAGTTAGTATATGTATATACATGTATAAATCAACGGTATGAGGTATTTTCCTATTATTATTATGATCCTTTATCGTCCATTAACGGACTCAGATTGATTTGCTGCGGCACATTCGCCTACGGTGGCGCCGCCACCAGCAGTTCTTTGTACTTATTCCTCAGTCTTTCTATAGACCTATTTCAATGCTTACTAACATCGTGTGTGCGCGCGCAGCTTGGCTGCAGAACGAAGGCACACAGCATTCAGTTTGCCGGTACGCGCAGTGAAAAATGTCAGTTTTATTCAAAATTAATAGAAATGCAGAACCCTAACTGTATCAATTTAATATAATCTTTTTGTTAAACATGTTTTCTATAGGTATTCCAAGCGGTTTGTGTCTAGGTGGTGTGCTTTTAGAGATATTTAACATTTTCTGTATGAAGATTGCTCACCGCCATTGACAATGCATTGAGTTTGCTGTACGCGCAGTGCAAAACGTTTATTTTATTCAAAATTAATAGAAATGGGGAACCTTATATAGTTAATATAATCTATTCGTTGAATATGTTTTCTATATGTATTCCAACCGGTTTGTGTCCAGGTGGTGTCGTTTTAGAGATATTTCACTTTTTATGTATGTAGATTGCTCACGGCCACTGACAATGCATTGAGTTTGCCGGTATGTGCAGTGCAACCCGTCGATTTTATTCAAAATTAATAGAAATGCAGAACCCTAACCTTATAAATTTAATATAATCTGTTCGTTGAATATGTTTTCTAAATGTGTTCCAATCGGTTTGTGTCCAGGTGGTGTGGTTTTAGACATATTTCACTTTTTCTGTATGAAGATTGCTCACGGCCATTGACAATGCATTGACTCATTGAGTTTGCCGATACGCGCAGTGCAACACGTCGATTTTATTCAA
Source organism: Branchipolynoe longqiensis (assembly GCA_030323885.1). NCBI lineage: Eukaryota > Metazoa > Annelida > Polychaeta > Phyllodocida > Polynoidae > Branchipolynoe > Branchipolynoe longqiensis. The sequence continues at coordinate 63,762,045 of CM059193.1, read as the reverse complement.
AATTAATAGAAATGCAGAACCCTAACCTTATAAATTTAATATAATCTCTTCTTTTAATATTTTTCTATATGTGTTCCAATCGGTTTGGGTCTAGGTGGTGTCGTTTTAGAGATATTTCACTTTTTCTGTATGAAGATTGCTCACGGCCATTGACAATGCATTGAGTTTGCCGATACACGCAGTGCAACACATCGATTTTATTCAAAATTAGTAGAAATGCAGAACCCTAACCTTATAAATTTAATATAATCTCTTTTTTTAATGTGTTTTCTATATGTAATCCAATCGGTTTGTGTCTAGGTGGTGTGGTTTTAGATATATTTCACCTTTTCTCTATGAAGACTGCTCATAGCCATTGAGGTTGTAGCGTGACCGGGTGTTGTCCTGCAGCCAATCAGCACGCGCACTGACCTAAATACACGTGCTGACGTCATATGAAATTGGTCAATAGATCACTTGCTGTGATATATCATCATGAATACCTCGTGTTAATACTGAACAGCGAGTAAATAAACGATCCAAATACACGTACAGCAATGCACTCATTTTCAGAAATGTTCATGTTTATTAAGTCGTAGTGAATTAAGAAACAAGTTGAAATGACAGTGATATTCAAATGACAACATAATGTCCCACAATTAATGATGATTATTGTTATGTTTTCGTTATTAGCTTTTCATTGAAGTGATACACAAATTGTACGCATATAACAGCAAGATGGCGCGGTCGAGAATATTGCCGATCATAGTCACAATTTAGACGCTGGGGACCGTTTAATGGTAATGGATTTTGGTACTGCGACTTCTTGCTTGTGGAGCTTCATTAATGTCCAAATAACACTGCATTCACATAGCAGTAATTCGCCCCTTACACTTCAAAGTAATGGATATCTAAGTCGAACTGCCTGCCTGTTTGATTGCCGGCCTGTTTGACTGCCTACATGCCTCCTTGCCTGCCTGTATGTCTGTTTTCCTGCCAGTATGTCTGTTTGCCTGTATGTCTGTTTGCCTGCCTGCATACTTGCCTGCCTGTCTGTATGCCTGTTTGATTGCCGGCCTGTATGTCTGTTTGCCTGCCTGCCTACTTCCCTGCCTGCATGACTGCCTGTCTGTATGCCTCCTTGCTTGCCTGTATGTCTGTTTGCCTGCCTGCCTACTTGCCTGCCTACTTGCCTGCCTGTATGACTGCCTGTCTGTATGCCTCCTTGCCTGCCTGCCTACTTCCGTGCATGTATTGCCTGTATGTATGCCTGTTTGATTGCCGGCCTGTATGTCTGTTTGCCTGCTTGCATACTTGCCTGCCTGTATGACTGCCTGTCTGTATGCCTGCTTGCCTGTCTGTATGTCTGTTTGCCTGCCTGCCTACTTGCCTGCCTGTATGACTGTCTGTATGCCTGCTTGCCTGTCTGTATGTATGTTTGCCTGCCTGCATGTATGCCTGTCTGTATGACTGACTGTCTGCCTGTATGATTCCCTACCTGCCTGCTGGCCTGCCTGAATGTATGTTTACCTGCCTGCTTGCCTGCTTGTATGTTTGTTTGACTGCTTGCTTGTCTGCCTGCCTGCTTGTCTGCCTGCATGTATGTATATCTCTTTGCCAGCCTGTATGACTGCCTGCATGCCTGCCTGTTTCTGCATGCCTGCATATATGAATGTATGTTTGCCTGTATGACTGCCGGCCTGTATGTAGGGTCGATGTATACATGTGTGTATATATGTAGGCATGCATGCCTCTATATCTGCATGCCTGCTTGCCTGTCTGTCTGTTTATTTGCCTCCCTCCCTGCCCCCTCTCACTCATTTTCTCTCTATCTGTCTCCTTCCACCCACTCCTTCCCTCCCTCCCTCATTATCTCCCCCCATCCCTCTGTTTGCAGCGCCTCACATGACCCTGCTTTATCCATTCTGTTTGAGCCTATTTCTTTAATTATGCATGCAGATGCTGTCTAGTACAAACTGATAGTACACGAGCGCCACCTAGTGTTATCCCAGCCCTTTATTTTCTTAAATTCATTACTGCTGAATTGTCACCCGAAATTAGCAATATAATATGAAAGTGTAGTAGTCTGTACATGAGCCCCACTACCATGCGGTGGCGGCAGACACTACGCCGCACACCTACGCGATTACACTGAACTGCGCTAGGTGGCGGCAGGCTAGCCACCGAGCAGACCCCCAACGGGGCTGCCTCTACTGCGTGTGGCTAGCTCACCCCCCACCCACCTATAGAGGCGATGTGGGACCTGGCGAGTTATGGGACGGGTCAGTTGACTGTTGACCCCGCGGAGAGCAGAGAGGTTTTGTAATAAACCAGGTTGAAGCGTACTGATACTGAATCTTGGCGTTCTTCTGTGAGTGCGTGACGGTGTGGGGAAGGCCGATGGCCATCACATAAGTCTGTGCGTGTATGGTAATATTAAAAAGGGCAAAGAAAAACCACTTGCAAATCTTTCATAATCTAAAATTGATCACTTGTTAGGAGTAATTGATCAAATTTAATTATTATATCAAGTATATCACCGGAAACAATTATATATTTCAATTATATAATATTGAAATATTTATTTCAATTATCTGACATTTTATCCTGATTACTTACTTTGATCCTTTCTTGACTTCTTACATTTATTCTTGAAATAAAACTTACATTTTTATTCCAAGCTTGCCTCCGTCTCTCTTCCTTCGCCGCGTATCATATATTTCACTTATTTGTTATTGAGTTATTTCAACTCAAAAGTAGCAGGTAAATATGAAGACATATTATACATAATATATTTTACTTCTTAAATTTAGAATTTATCTTCTCAGTTAATTTCCCCAGCATGTCGAAATTCTTCACCAGTTTTTCTAATGGGTTGGTTTTCACCCTCACTACACGTACGGGGTGATCCTCTATCTACGAGAATGTCATCATCTGGTAACCCGCCACACATCCACGCCACATCTGCAACATGATTCGAAATCGACAAGTACCCAGTGCCACTTTGTTGCTTCCTAGCCTGGTGCTCGGCATTAATAAGACTGGTTAGCTCAATGTCTGGATAATGCGACTGAGTGGGATATCAAGTCATGGTGCCAGCAGCTTAATTTCCCAGTGGGACAGCGCTATAAAGCCACTATGAGTGTGCACTGTCACAAGTCAGTGCCTGTCCTGATATATATAGCGAAAGGTAGACAGGAAGTGTGAACACTTATTTGTCTCTCATTTTTTTTTTTTTGGGGTACATTAGTTGTCCCAAGCAGGGGAAATCCCAGTCACAGACGACTGGTCTTCCCCACTCCACTGCTGGTCGATAGAAAGCCCGAGCCTAGACTTTTACCGACCCAAGGGATTTTTAACCGCCCACACCACATAGACATGGTATGAGAGCAACCGGCCTTTGATGACACTGTAAGTTATACACAGCGGTGGAAATCCAAATTGGCAGAGCTGGGGGCACAGGGAATCGAACTGCCGACCCTCAGATTAGGAGTCTGACCTCGAAAAAAGTCAGACACTCTAACCACTCCGCCACAGAGAACGCCATGACCTTAGATGTTGTCAGGATGTAAAACTCCAACAACCTATCGATTCTTTCCATTGCCACCAGGGGGTAAGTTGGTGGATTGTTCTGTTCTGTGTGCCTTTTCCTAAACGCTTGATCTCCCTCTGAACGTGGCAGCACTGCAAGACTCCGACCCAATAGACTACATCACGGTTCCGACTGCGCATGCGCTGAAAACTGGGCCGATAGCAAAGCCAAGGTGTACGGCCATTGAATTTGCCGATATGCGTAGGGCAAAAATGGCATTTTATTCAAAATAAATAGAAATACATAACAATTTGGCACAAACATGGACGGAAGGATGCAATATAATAATATAATGAATATGTCTAAGATTCAACTCTCCACAATTAAGTATTTTGAGCTAAGAAACATACAATTTCAGTCACTTTACAGGCTGATGTTTACATCAACATTGATTAGTCAGAAGTAATTATTGTTCTAAATATTAAAATATCAAATGTGTCAACAAAAAGTTGTTTCAAAGAAATATATAACCAATATCTGATTAACCCTACTCATTTTCTATTTCTAAATATGTCATTAACCATAGAATATAAATAAAAACATGAATAAAATAAATAAAACTGAATCTGGCTATGGCTCTAACACTAGTATGAGTGCCTAGATTTGTCTAAATCTAAATGCACATGGCATAAGATGTGCTGATTATACTGATGTAAATGAAATGCTGGATAAAAGATTAATATCTTAATTTATTATATATATTTCTTTAGTTGGTATTCTATGTTTCAAACAAGAGCTGAGATGAGCTGAAACTATCACATTTCATAGCTGCACCTAGATAAAAGATTCACCCGGTACTTGTAGTACACGGGTGAAGACCAGCCTTATATAAATACTGGCGAAAATAGCGTTAGTATGGAAGTGAGGCTCCAGTATGGAAGTGAGGCTCCAGTATGTGGCTCCAGTATCAAATGGATACTTCTATAGGCACAGAGTTGGTGAAATGGGAGAGAATGCAAAAAGACAAGATGGCGGCCACAGAACGCCGTCGATTTCACTTTTAAATCTTATTAAACTAGATATTATATTATATTTTTCAACTCAAAGGTAGCGGGTAAATAATAAAACAGATGTAAAGAATAAATGTTGCTTCTTAGATTGTTAAATTAGGCCCTCAATTCTTTTACCCGCATTTTCGCCACCTTTTACATAAGGCTGGTTTGCACCCCTACTGCAGCAGTACGGGGTGAATCTTGTACCTAAGCTGCACCCAGTGTATTAGCATGTGCCATGTGCTTCTCGCGGCTTTATTTTGCTCTGACGAATCCCACAATGCACCGCGCCGCTGGAACCATGATGTAATCTATTAGCCCTGACAACACTCGCCACGAAGATCTCCATCGTCTGTCTATTCCTGGAATGTCAAGGTCGTTATCAATGACTATGTCCATGCCTGTGAGCGTGCTACCCGGAGACTTTCGCCTAATTAATTATCTGCAAATGCATTGCATCGGGAAAGCGGAGGTGCAAGGGGAACAGTCACACACACACACACACACACCCCCCACCCCCACCCCACCCCCCTCCCCGCTCGATCACAGAAAACACACACACACACACACACACACACACACACACACACACACACACACACACACACACACACACAAACACACACACACACACACACACACACACACACACACACACACACACACAACAACAAAAACACAACCAAGTAGGCTATGCAACCTCCCTAAAATGACCGGAAATGGCATTTTCTAAACTTCTAGATTTAAAAAAAGGACCCTGCAGGGGTGGCATGTCAAACCTCCTTATGCCTCGCGCTTTCAGCAATCGTCTATTCCAAGAATTTATCTTCCACCCAAAACAAAAATTCCGAGCTACAACTATGATTTAGTTGTTTCCTAAGGCCTGGCTAATTAATTAATTCATACATTCTTGGTGGGTTCAAGAGGTGTCGAAGGCGGTCATATGGACGCGCAAACAGATAAATTATTTGATTAATTTGGGCAAATCCGTGACGTACATAGATTATTCGCGTGTCTCCCTTGAGTACAATGACGTCATGGTAGCCGGTAATTTCACCGGTCGATGGCCAAGGAGTTGTCCGGGCACCTGACGGCAGGTGGTCGGTCAGAGGCGGCGCGCTGAGGCACGGCATGCAGAAGTGCGCCCCAGTCGGCCTATCTCCCACATTTGTACCACTACCAGCACGGGGTGCACTGACAGCACACAGCATCGCAATCATCGTCCTGATATGATCTTAGATGTTGCCAGGACGTAAAACTCCAACGTGAGAACATCGCATTCATCTAGTTTCCAGGCATACCGCTATAACGGATACATTGAAGTCAACATTACTGGCTAGAGTCGGTATACCTTCAAGTAGGTTCCATTTGGTCTTATGCCACTGAGTGGTGTCGGCAATGTTTTTTTATGGGTTTTTTTGTACATTAGTTGATTGAGTAATGCTAGGTACACACCTACCGTATACGATTCGCGCACTAAAACTCGCGACCTGACACGACCCGCTTAAAACTGAAAACGGGCCGATTCATTTTCCGAATCACGAATCGCAATCGTAAGGAAGCAGTTTTAGCCCTAAAAAGTCGCGAATCGCAATCGGTAGGTGTGCTAGGGGAGTGCACACCTCACGACTTTTGGGCAGTTTTAGATCGTATACGGGAGGTGGGTGCGGAAAAAGGGTAGGTGTGTACTTAGCATTAGCAGGAGAAATTTTAATCACAGACAGTTGGTCTTCCTCATTCCTTTCCCTATGCTAATGATTCGGACAGAGGAAGCCTGAGACTGGAGTGGAAGAAAGGGGGTTTTATGAGGCAGGTAAATGAGGTTACACAATGTTATGAGGGGTAAAATGTTGTTCGTAGGTAGAGTTCAATCCATCTGATCAATGTCCGCTGATGGGAGAGGGAGAACCTGGGGGGGCCCCGAGGAGGTAGGCCTGGGAGCCGACCCCCACAAAGTGGAGCTTAAAAAGAGGGTGAGTGGGCGTGTGGTAAAGAATAGGTTTTGAAATCGGACCCCGAATGCAAGGGGCGTCGGGGGAGGTGGGGGGGGGGGAGGCGCACATGCGCTGCTTGTTGATGTGAGCGGCTCAGGCTTCCTCCGCCGGATCAACCACAATTCGGAATTATGGGCCAATGCCAAGTGCCTGGCTAGGAAGCGACAAGTATCAATTTTTAAATCATTGGTTTGATTCTACCAGAACTCGACCAGGACCACGACCTACCAAAACGGGAGACGGACGCTCAACTCATTGGGCCATCCCGTCTGGTGGGAGAGGGTTGCCTGATGTGGCCCATTCTCTTCCCATAATCTAACCAGCTGCGTAGTGATTAAAAGTTCTTATTCTCAAATCTTGCCTTAGACGCAGCACTACTTTCTTTAACGTAATATGTGTGGACAATATACTATTAGTGCGCGCTAACATGCTTATTTTGCACAGATATTTTTTGTAAGTTTTTAGGTCAGGAATTTGTCGTTCCTTTACCGTTTGGGCATTCCACAACTTGGCAGCCATTTCCAGCATGCTTCTCTCATGAGAATTTTATTTGGCTTCTGGTCTGCTTTAGTAGTGGCACATTATTTGCTCTAGTAGCCCTTTGTGGTTTTGTTAGGAGTTTATTGTTTTGACTATCGCTATATGCTAATGTTTTCAAATGAATTATTCTCCTATTTTCTAGTAATTTTACTTTGGTTCTTTTGTGTATGTCATAGGTGGGGTGCAGCTTGTCTACTCTTAGACAGATTTGTAGGGCTCTGTTCTGCAGTATTTGCAGTATTTTTAGTAGTTCTTTTCTCGCACCCATGTAGTTTACATCTCCATAGTCAAAATAGGGGAGCACCATGCCCTTGAAGATTTTTATTGACATTTCTTGTGTCATGTAGTCTCTTAGCTTTGCAAATAGCCACAGTTTGTGGTTTACTTTCTGGATAATTGTATTTATACATAGGTTGTAGTTTAGTTGACTGTCCAACTCAAGGCCTAGGTATTTGTAATGGTCTACATTTTCTAATGTTTGGTTTCCTAACTTACAGTGTAGTTTTCTTTCTGGCATTTGTTTATGTCGATGTTGCTTGTGTTGATGGTTATTTTGTTGGACTCACACCACATGTCTAGTTTTAGTAGGAGTTTATTTAGTTTAGTTATTACCTCCTCTTCTGTGGTGCCATTTGCGTATATGACTGTGTCATCTGCATATAGTTGGAGGCATTCAGTTTGCAACCACTTTTCTAGATCATTTATATAAATTATAAAGAGTAGTGGCCCTAACACTGACCCTTGGGGTACACCACATGTGACAGGTTGGTTGTCTGATAGTGTATTGTTTTTTTTGTTTTCTGTTGCCTGTTGCTCAGGTAGCATTTTATCCAATCCATAGTGTTGGATTTTATGCCCATGGTTTTTAATTTTTCTAGTAGTATTTCATGGTATACTGTGTCAAATGCTTTGCTGAAGTCAATGAAGGCTGCTCCAACTAATTGTTTTTGGTTCATTGATGCCAGTATGTCATTTGTTAGGTTATCTATTGTTTTTGATGTGGAGTGCAGTTTCATGAAGCCCCCTTGTCTTTCGTTTAGTGTATTGTTTTTTTCCAGGTGTTCATTTATTTCATAAAAAGAGGTTACAAAAATGTTCTGACAAGGTTAATGTGGTTATATAGACAGATAAATGAACACCTGGAAAAAAATATGCCTATGTGCATGGCAAGCCCACAATACGCATCTCAGACTCGGTTGTTTCACCGACAATAGGGACAATGCTGTCCGAGAATGAATATTGTCTGACATGGTGGGTTAAGCGGCTGTCACACCTCGCCGGATTGAGCAACGGACAGAATTGTCTAGTCCGGTGGTGTTCAGGCTTGATAAGTATCAAAATGTATTAAAATGTGTCAAAATGTTGCGATATCGGATCAATGGCCGCTGGACGAACGGACATGAAACGGACATGAACAGATAGCCAATGGACGGTAAGCGGACTAAGCAGACTCAAACCAGACAAGAAATGTAGACGTCAATCCAGCGGCATCCGTTCCAAGTTTTGTGCAAGTTCAAAACTTCTAACGCATCAGGCCGGATATCAACGGATATGCAACGGATATGCAACGGATATGCAATGGACACAAACTGGACTTTGCCGGATATCAACAGACTTTGTTCGGTTTCTTTCAGTTTCCTCAATACGGCGAGGTGTGACAGGGGCTTAAAGCCAGTTAAAAAAAATTAAGTTCTTTAGTGTCCCAGCCCGACCTGAGAAATGCCCCTGACCTCCAAATATTTTTCATTTGTCAAAATTGCACAATGACTGACAAACTTCATATTGATGATTTTATAGTAATTTTAATGTTTTCTTGTTCAAATGCTAGCTAGAATGTGTCTATGGTCTTTTCTACCTTCCTATCATGCCTTCTGACCATGAATACCATGGTTAGTTTTCTTCTTCCTGTGCACCACCATTCTACATTTAAAAAAAAATTAAAATATAAATAAAAACCTACGGCCTGACCTGGAAAAGTTTTAATGGGTGGACGCTAAACAATTTTCTTTTATGTGGCTTAACCAGTGAAACCTAAATGTCAACAGCCACGATGCCCAAGTCAGTCACTCCCACAGCCCTGCAATATGTACTGTGAGTAGAGGGTGGATCTGTTATCTATGCACAAACAAGTATGTACGTGGAGTGAAGCACTGGTATAGGCTGAAGGAAAGCCGATGGGGTCTGCGTACTGTGAGCATTGCATGCAGTTATCCCATACATCTGTCTGAAGAATAACTACTGTTTTAAGATAAAAGGAATGTGCGATGAGAGTGGCTGAGTGGTTTTTAGACACAGTAACTGTGATTCGGACAGAGGAAGCCTGAGACTGAGGTGGGAGAAAAAGAGGTTACACAAATGTTCTGACGAGGTTAAATGTTGTTTGTTGGAAGAGTTCAGTCCATCTGGTCAATGTCAGCTGATGGGAAAGGGAGGACCTGGCGGCCCGAGGAGGTAGGCCCGAGAGCCGACCCCCACGAAGTGGCGTTTAAAATAGAGGGAGGGTGGGTGTGGTAAAAGAATATGCTTTGAAATCGGACCCCAAATGCAGATCAGGAGAGTATAGGAGGAGGGGGGGAAGCGTGCATGCGCCGCTTGGTGATATGAGCGTCTCAGGCTTCCTCCGGCGGATCAACCACAATTCGGAATTATGGGCCGATTAGGACAGAGGAAGCCTGAGACTGAGGTGGGAGAAGGGGGGTTTTATTAAGTATATAAAAAGAGGTTACAAAAATGTTCTAACAAGGTTAAATGTTGTTTGTTGGAAGAGTTCAGTCCATCTGGTCAATGTCAGCTGATGGGAGAGGGAGGACCTGGGAGCCCAACAAGGTAGGCCTGGGAGCCGGCCCAAAACACAGAGCCAATGCTCTCGGGGCATCCACGGGCATGACCTTGGGCACGTAAGTGTAGAGTCCGTCAGACTCCCAGGTCCCCTGGGCCATTATGGTGGATAGGTTGACCCCCCTGGCGGAGCAGGCCTGGGCAGCACCCCTGTGGAGGCCGTGTAGGGTGTACCTGGATGCCTCCGGGATGCCAGAGGCCTCCAGTGCCGCTTGGAGCAGGGGGGTGATATCGTGTGCAGTTAGCAGCGTGCCGGCACGGGCGAGGAATGCAGGGGCGTCGGCCGGGGCCAGCACCAGGGCAATCGCCCGCCCCCACGCGCGCCCGTGGCACAGGGCTGACCCGGGAAGCGCGGGGATGAAGAGCGAGACGCCTGCACCGGGGAGTGGATGGCCTTGGAAGAGAAGATCCGGATGCGAAGACCGCCGGGGGCGGCGCGGTGGAGGATCATGAGGTGCTCGTATGCCCCTCGATCATAATCTGCGGAAGAGAAAGTCAGAGGTCTTGGGTGAACATATGGGGGCAGTGCGTGGTCCTTATGCGTGCGAATGCCCTTATGCGGCACTGCTCGTGAACAATATCGAGGGCGACCCGAGAGTAATGCACGCGGCTAAGGGCATCCGCGAGGACCAGCTCGATCCAAGGCTTGTGCTGGACTGTAATCGTGAATGAGCCGAGCGCCACGATCAGCCAGATCTCACGGGCGCAAGCGCCAGGATCGGGTCTATGCCACAACCTGACTCGAGCGCCAATGCCGACGCTGGTTTGTCTGTGTTGACGATGACCTCATACCTGCCCGGGGCTTCCAGCCTGAGGAGCTGCACCCCGAGGACGAGGTTCACGGCCTCAAGCTCATGTATGGTCGGGTATGCAGCCACCATTTCCTCGTTGTAGGCCTCCGAGAAGCACCCGTCCTGGGAGAATGGGCCCCCCCCCCCAGTGAGGTATGAGTCGCACTCAATGACCCAGCGGGGGGCGTGTCGGGGGTGGGACGAGGTCACGGAACCAGCGGAAGTCATGCCTGAGGTTGAGGTCCACGTTGGCGACGTTCTGAGGAGGCCATGTGGCTTCCCGTCGGGCATCCCTGCTGCCGGGGCTGCCCCGGGAACCCCCGTGAATGATGTCACGCCCGCTGGCAGGGGTGCCCACAGGCTGCGGAGGATGCAACACATAAACTTCCTGGCAGATGGAACGCAGGTGCTGATGTGATGTGGGCGAGGCACCCCATGAGCCGATGGAGGGCCTTCCTGGTGAGGGTAGGGCACCCAAGGCAGTGGTCGCAGTCACGGATGACCTCCTGGAGTTTCTGGTCTGGAATGCGAAGGACCAATGACTCCGTATCAAGGTCTATCCCGAGCCAGACCAGTTTCACGGTTGGGGGGCAACACTTGTCAGGGGCGAGGGCCAGCCCGAGAGTGGCACAGATATCGCGGAGGGCATCTAAGGCGTGCGTCATGTCCAAGAAGACGCCTCACAGCCCACGAAGTCATCCATGTACACGAGGTTGAAGAAACCGCGTTGCTGTAGGATCCATGACAGCGCCGCGATCACGCGGACACAGGCTGCACCCAAAGTGCGGCAGCCAAAGGGCAGGCAGATGTCGAGGTACAGGCGGCCATCGACGGTGATGCAGAATAGGGGGCTCAACAAGGGGTCTGTCCGAAGCTGGCGGTAGGCTCGGGACATGTCCGAGGACCAGCAGAAGGGCTATTGATAGTGAACTTTCAGTGTCTGTATTACACAAGTAATTTTTAGGAGAGAACCTACAGTTACTAAGGGTAGTACAACTACCAGAAGATTCATGACAGTTAATGTTAGTTTTGAGCAGCATGCACTGCCTTGGTTCGTTAAGGTGTTGTGTATATCCGTCACCATGGCAACCGTGTCTACAGAACCAAGTCATCCTGGTGACTCCAGTGAGAGGTGTCTGCTGTAAATCAACTGTTAATTTCACAGTCCTCTGCCTCATCCTTTTGCTACAGCCCCCAGTAATATCATTAATCTTTCTAATTTTATTGTTGTGCCACAAACGATTATTAAACTGATTAATAACACCAAAAACCTCATTAATGCCCCTACAGCCCCTCATTTTTTTATTATTTGAACCGGTGGCACCATCTGTTTTTTATGGTTCTAACTTACGCTTTTTACAATTTCCGCCAGACGGCGCATGCAGTACTTTTTCAAAATTCTTCAAAATTCCACTAGAAAAAACCACCGGGGGGCATGAGAGGGGTAAACGATTAATATCACAAGAAGGCACACTATGCAGCACAGCATTATTATTCATAATATCATTAGAGCTAGCAATCGGATTAATAATTTGTACAGATTTATGTAAAAGTAACGGTGATTTAGCGCCTGCGTTAACGCTCTCACTGACTTGGTCACAGCGCCTGATGACTGGGACCAATGGCCGCCAATATGGTTCAGCTGATGTGTTGATACTGCCATCTTGCGGAAGTCGCTCACAACTCTGACCTCCATCCGACGCTATACACAGTGTACTTGAGTTGAAATCAGTCCCATGCCGACTGCTCACTGAAAATGCTTCACACATTGATCAGTATCACCATTTGCTTCCTTGGATTTCACTTTCGTTTTACACTCCATTTCTTTATGATAATGTTTCTTCTTTAGTTTAAATGCACACCAAGCGCAAATATGCACATAACGGTCACTACCCTCACCGTGACTACCATAGAATACACAATGCTTCACCCGGTTCCAAATCGTACAGGGCCTACCGTCTGTCTCTATTCAAATCTGATGACCCGTAGTCCTTACTACTCTTTGCCCCAACTTTTGACAGCCTTTGCTCTAAACCACACACATCCCTACGCACTTCATTTATTTTATGCTCGTTCTCCCACCCGTCTGGCAGTCTTTTATCAGCTATCATGTTAAATATTTTTTCTGAATAGTTTAAGCACGTTTCCCACGTATATGAGTGTGCCATGTCCAAAATTGTATCGACGTGCTCATCGATCTTCTCTACCCAACTAGCCGGCAGATCCCCCCTCTTCTCCATATGCCTAATGGCTGCAAATATTCGAACCACTTAGAATCCCCAATTCTACCCTACCCTTCTTTTCGTCTCTAATCAGATAATTATTGGGGAGTAATTTAATTTTACCTGACAACCTAGCTTTTTCCCCAGCTATACGTATTATGTCTTTGATCATCCCATTGTCCGATTCGGATCCATCTTCAAAAGATTTGATTTCTAATTGTCGCTTGGTTGCACTCCTCTTACTGCCATGGGCCAGTTCGGCGGAAGTGTCAACACACGAAACAGTACTCTCATTAAGCTCAGAAATCGACCCTTTTTCTACTACTAGTACTAGAGACCCATTAACATCCCCACAACCAATGCACAAGTGGGCCGGGTGAACTGACTTGCGCTTAGTATGCACATCTGATCTACTTCCATTCACCGTGACATCATCATTGTTTTACATCCGGCTGTCAGTGTTTTGAATTATGCATGTTACCGGCAACATGTACAATGCTATCCTTTTACATATTTCAATTCTACGGGTCAATATATTTTTGTTAGTGCACTGACAATCTATATAAACACCAGAAAATAATGTCCGAGCTACAACCTATATTCGAATAATCATGTATACCCAGCTAACAAAAAAACGTCATACTGACGTCAGTATGATGTTATAAAATGTTACAATAATGTTATCAAAAACGGCATATAAACGTTATTTTGTATGGAGTAAAAAACGTTATATAACGTTATTTTATAACGTTATAAAGATGTTTTTTTAACGTCATTGTGATGTTTTCATATAACATTGCATGTTAAATGATAATGGAAGATTCAGAAACATGTTGCAATGAGTACCAGGTATACAATGCTAAACATTGTTTTTAATGGGTACTTGCTATGATCCTTGATGTTGGTTACCCCGCAGTGGCCCTTCCTAACGTATAAGTTGGTTCACTTACTTTTCTTGAATGTCACTTAATTTAATGCAGGTTAGTTTCCAATTAAATGGTCATAAGATGGTTGGCCCAGATCATCCCGCTCTCGTTGTCAAATTTGTAGTGAAGATCGCACCAATATCAACTAGATTAAGTTGGATTAGGTTTGGGTATACGTTATATCTCACATGTCTTTACAGTCTCTTCCAAGATGGCTACCCTCTGTCTCAGTCACAATATACCCCAACACATTACAATGCATGTTATAACGTCAGTATAATGTTACTATGATGTTATAACATTACAATACATGGTATAATGTCAGAATAATGTTACTGTGATGTTATAATGAACGATAACCAAATAATAACGTTAGCCTGACATTACTTAGCAGTATGTGTTAGCTGGTTAGGGCCTATGTAGTGGAAAATAACTAGATTAGATATCCCACGACCATTACAAAGCTGCCTGTGGAATCCGTCGGTTTACTGTCGAGACAAGCGGCACCAACCCGTCTGCTTCATTTCCACATCACCAGACGGGATGGCCGAATGAGTTGAGCTTCTGTCACCCGCTTTAGTAGATCATGGAATCAAACCCTGGTCGAGTCAAACCCATGACATAAAAATGTATACTTGTCGCTTCCTAGCCAGGCACTCGCCATTATTAGGATAGGATGAGGACTGGTTGGCTCAGTGTCAGGATAATGTGACTGAGTGGGATATCAGGTCATGGTGCTGATGGTTTCCCACTGGTGAAGCACTATAAAGTTGGCATGGGTGTGCATTGCCACAAGTCGGCACCCTTCCTGATATGACCTTAGATGTTGCCAGGATGTAAAGCTCCAACAACCAACCATCATTTCCAGATTCATAGTCTCCCCCATAGCAGGAATGCACGCCTACACAATACGGCCTATGCTGCCGATACGGCGTAAAGAAACCACCAATCAATCAATCAATCAAACACAACACCCAAATAGGCACACGCTCCTCTCGTCGATAATATTTATATCCCGATCAATGAATATCCAGGACTGTACCACGAGAGTCTAGGGGAAGAGGGGCATGGGAGGAATAATTTGTTTAAATGAAAACAAAACAAACAAACAAAAAACCGACAATGTAATGATAATATCAAGTGTTAATTTGTATAGTATTTTTCATTATACATAAATATATATATATATATAGTATGACACACTCATGTTATAATCATGCATTTCTTTTTAGCAAAGACAATGTATGATAAGACGCGCCACTCAGCGCTTTCATATAGGACATTTTGAAATAATCATACAGTGCTGCCACCCAATGGTAAACAAGGTGCGGTGTCTTTGATTAGGTGTGGCAGTAGTTTTATTACTCAGACATAATCACAAATTTTATTTATGTATGGCATAGATTAAAGTGTCTATAGTGTGTGTGAACTTTACTATACTATAATATCTGGGTTCAGCATCAAATTAACTTTTAGCGTTTATTTAATTACTTTGGCTTCGAACCCTTTGCTATGTTGATAGGCAGACATTGCTATTCTAGCCGCATAAACTGCAACGGCGTATCTTTTCGACAGCAAGCTTCGCTTCTTACTAGATATTGGTGACCGAGCCAATTCGATGGCTTAGTCTGTTCAAATCATATATTTAAAGCAGGAGAATGGGAATAGAATGGAGTATGTGTCAGCACCAAGAGGCCTAGTGATTGAATGAAGCGTCTACAATTTAAAATGTTGGTTGGTTGTTGGAGTTTTATAGTTTTGAACTTTCTACACCGGCACTCAGCTGGTAGCCGCCCAGCGTCCGTTACCGGTCGATAGGAAGTTGCGACGGTTGCCATGCGCACCGAGGCCGGTGTCGCAGTTTGAGCGCCCTGCCAGTTTGAGCGCCCTTCTGTTGCTTCTGCGGATGCACGGATAGAGACAACATTAAAACCACCCTAACTATCACAGTAATTTGTGATGTTTGGTGCTTTGAAAGCAAATTTCTCTTGTTTCTATTAAATAGTTTAGATCTTTCTCTACAATTTCACATTCAGCTTTTTTTTTTATCAGCCAATTGGAAGTTCTTGAATTTGTTTTGCGAAAATAGTTTTTGAGGCCATGATCTAGGAAGGCTAACAGTGGCACTGACACTCAGAATATCCCAACTTTCACTATTATCTCTGTTTTTAATACTTTCAGAGTAAATTGCTCTTAGGTTACCTTAAATACTTCAGATCTTCCTCTTCAATTGCGCATTAAGATATTTTTAATCGATCCAATGAAAGGTTTTAAATCTATTTTTACAAAAAAAGTATACAACCACTGGCAGGGCGCTCACACTGGCAGGGCGCTCAAACTGCGACACCGGGCAAGTCTTAGTGCGCGCCAAATGTGTTCAACCGCTAGCTCTTCTGCCCAAGTTGAACATAGCAATGCAATTTGATAAGTAATTGCCTCAGTAGGAATATTTTGAATAATACAACCGTACCGTAGGCCTATTTGTGTAGAAATATGTTAGTCAGATGGTCTAAGTGATGAAAGTTGCATAGTCCGATGGTTTTGAGTTTCTGTTATTTTTCTGAGATAAATATGTTAAATTGATTGTTATAATCTACCTTACTTTAGTTCGAAGTAAATTTTATCAATGATAAGCCATGTTCACACACACAACTTTAGGCCGAACTAGATAAGGCAAACTAGATGAGGCAAACTAGTGTTGTGTCCATACACGGAGCGGTTTAAGGCGGAAATCGATATCTGCGCATGAGCAAGTCCATACTAACCAGCGCCAGTTTCGGTTAGTCGACGTCACCACGAGAGAGTGTGGGTTCAACCTAGATATGTATGGACTGAATCGTATTGGTTTGGAAAGGTCAAAACTTCTGCTGGGCAGTGAAAACCTTAAAATAAACCATGAAAAAAATATATGTGCACCTCTAGCAGGTTCATAGACCAAATTATATAATATGCGCTTTTGATCGACTGGAAAGTCAACAAACTCAGGTCTCGACTGCGCATGCGTGTGATGCCCTTAATCCGCCTCATCTAAGCCGCTAACATTCACACTATGAACTTGGGCCGATTTAAGCTAGTTCGCTTCATCTGGACTACCTCGCGAGGCGGTTTAATTGAGGCGAACTAGATGAGGCGACTTAGCCTTAAGTCACCTCAGCGTAGAGTCCACACGGAGAATGTGAGGCGACTGAGATGAGGCGAACTAGTTCAGGCGACTTAACGCCCGTGTGTGAACACGGCTTTAGATGGATAAGTTTTGAGATATTTGAAATGCATCATGTCAAATTAGTTTCGGCGAGCATGCCAAAACTCCGACACCAAAGGATTTAGCAGAAACAGCTTCTATTAAACTGTCTCAGTATTCCCTTCTACATGGCAACAAATGCTTAGTAAGTGCCTCAGGATCTAAATTAGATACGTAGAATCAATTCTAGATAATGGTTTTGGTTTTGACAATTTGATGCTTCATCAGACTAGAAGCAACTTTAAAGAAGTCTTAATAGGACAGATTAAATGGCCTTATTGTAGGAGTCTGTACGGACCTCCCAGGCAAGCAATCACATAAACAGGTACGCGTGGGCATGGTGATTGAATCGAGGAGCCAAGATAGACTAGATAGACAAATGATGGAAATGTGCGTCTCAGTTGCGTTCTGGTCACAGTGTTCCATTTGTTTGCGACATCTTCCCCATGACAATATTAAAGTTTCTCTTATAAATATGACTTCCGCTATTCACAATTATAGATCCATTGGCAAAACCTGCGCATGCGCTGCAATATGTGTAATCTTAGATTAAGGATTCACCCTGTACTCGTAGTACATGGGTGAATACAAGCCCTATATAAAAGCTGTCGAAAACGTGGGTAAATGAAATGAGAGCTTAAATCCACAAGCTAAAGAGACAATCTTATTCTTTATATATGTCTTAATATTTCCCTGCTACCTTCGAGTTGAAAAATATAATAAAACATCTAGTTTAATAGAATTTAAAAGTGAAATCAACGGCGTTCTATCGCCGCCATATTGTCTTTTTGCATTCTCTCCCATTTCACCTAAGCGGTGCCGATATAAGTAGCCATTTGATATTGGATTTGACAGAACCGAAGGCTAAGGGAGCAAACCCTAAACAGAAAACCATGTCACTGTGGCAGCATTAAGGGTGATTGATGTATGGAACTCCCAAAATCTCCCGACCAGCCACTGCAGGGACAAATAGTTTTGCGCCTGTCTGGACATGTTCTTGCCGGTGTGAAACCTCTAGTTGCTCCCCGAGAGAGTGCCGCTGGTAACTTGCAAAAGCCAGCAGCATTTCAACACTTTTGCAGGCAGCTTTCATGAAATGTACAACTGCACAGGAGAGCAGTAGTCAAGTAATGAAAGCAGCCTTTAGCTGTATTCACACGGGCAAAATCTAAAGCGATCTCCAGGAGGCGATTCATATGAAGCGATTTAGATGCGCGTTCACACGGACACTGCGTGAGGCGGAAGTGGATATCTGCGCATGAGCAAGTCCAGGCTAACCAGCGCCATTTTGGCTTCGACGACGAAGGCACCAGAGAGTGTGGGTTCGACCTAGATATGTATTTAATTAATCGTATTGGTTTGGAACGGTCAAAACTTCTGCTGGGCAGTGAAACCCTAAAAATAAATGATGAAAAAAATATCTGTGCATAGATAGCAGTTTCATTAATTAAATTATATAATATGCGCTTTTGATCGACCGGAAAGTCAACAAACTGAAGTGTCGACTGCGCATGCGTGTGACGTCCTAAATCGCTTCATATGCGTTCACACGGGCAAGATAAAACGTTTCAACATAGATCGCTTCCTGTATACCACCTAGCGAAGCGTTTTACATTAAACGATTTATATGAATCGATTCAGCCCTAAAACGCCTCACCGTCGCGTTCACACGGCAAATGTGAGTCGCAGTACGCGAGGCGTTTCGCATGAGGCGTTTTAACTCGCCCGTGTGAATACAGCTAAAATGTTGTCGCATCGCGACCGACAGCATGATGATGATGATGATATTGGAACCAGGCATTCTACTTCCTGTTCCATACTAAAGCTATTCTCGCCAGTATTTAGACTATGTTGTCGTTCCCCCGGGTAATACAAATACAGCGTGAATCTTTTATGTAGTGTAATCTATGCCTGCCAATCAAACCGTGGCTTGAACCTTGGTGCCTGTCGTAAGTTAGTGAGTGTAGAACTAGACGATTCTAGGTGAGTGGTCCTTGTGGCACTGAGGTCGGCACCCCACCACCTCTCGTATTGATTGGAATCATCGATCACTGAGTGTGCATCTGTAGCCTTACATTATAGATAACTAAACGACCATGGCCAGCTACTAACACTGTCTGCGTCGAACGCTTTGCTAGATTATTTCACCGTAAAACACATAGATTTAATGATATTTTGTCAGTGAAATACATTGTCAGCAATGAAGAGCGCATTTAGCGATAACAACCTAACTGATAGGTTTAACACCCACCAACCTCTAAGTGGTGCTTCTCTGTGAATATTCAATCAAGCATTTTGTGATACTATGGTAGCCTATTGACGTTTGTGCTATGAAGTCTTAAGTAGAACAACAATGCATAGATCTGATATGCGAACCATATCGGTTCATGGTTACGGTTGTCATGCAAGGAACAACCGACGTTCTTCCTTCAGTAAATGTTGCAAGGACATAAAACTCCAACAACCAATCAGGCCAAATCCGTCAGTACTTATAGAGTTTTAACAAGTTCCCATGTCACCAGGGCTGCATTCAGGGTCCATCTCGGCGACGTCGCGGCGATGCTTTTTGGCCTATTTGCATTCAGGGTGAGTCTCGGTGACGTCTCGGTGACGCCTCCCTTTTCAGATAGGAGACAAAAAGCGCATCGAAAATGGCCGCCATATCCAGTGGTTTCAGCCAATCACAGCGCAGTTTTTCCATTGCAAATGGCCACCGCCTATGAGGGTGGCCATTTTCGAGACAACCAACTGCTTTTGTCGTTCAGACTGGCGTGACGTGATGCCCGTTGCCGAGGTGCCTCCGAGACGGACTGTGAATGCGGCCCTGGGCCGCGTTCAGGGTGCGTCTCAGAGGAGCCGCGGAGACGTCTCCGTGATGCTTTTTGGCCTATTTGCGTTCAGGGTGCGTCTCGGCGACATCTCGGAGACGCCTCCCTTTTCAGACTGGAGATGAAAAGCGCCTCGAAAATGGCTGCCGCATTCAGTGGTTTCAGCCAATCACAGCGCAGCTTTTCCATTGCAAATGGTCACCGCCTATGGGGGTGGCTATTTTCGAGACAACAAACTGCTTTTGCCGTTGAGACTAGCGTGACGTCACGGCCATCTCCGAGGCGCCTCCGAGACGGACCCTGAACGCGGCACTGGTAACAACATCGGGACATGATGTCATGTCATTGCCGGTATTGCAGTTTCCGCGGTATGCCAGTTTGCGAGGTACACATACATTCAAATGCATTGTCAATGGCCGTGAGCAATCTTCATACAGAAAAAGTCAAATATCTCTCAAATTACACCACCTAGAAACAAACCGCTTGGCACACATACAGAAAACATATTCAACAAACAGATTATATTAAATTTATAAGGTTAGGGTTCTTGATTTCTATTAATTTGGAATAAAACTAATGTTTTGCACTATGCGTACCGTCAAACTCAAAGCATTGTCAATGGTCGTGAGCAATCTTCATACAGAAAATACAGAAAAAGTGAAATATCTCTAAAACCACACCACCTAGAAACAAATCGCTTGGTACACATATAGAAAACATCTTTACCAAAAACATTATATTAAATTTATAAGGTTAGTAACAATCCTGTTCGATTTTGATGCATGTGCAGAAGCGATGTGTACCTCGCAAACTGGCGTACTGCGGAAACTGCAACACCGGCGTTTCCAACAGTTGAAATTAACCAGTATTATGGGATAGGCCATACGTGCCTGAATTCATGTCACCGACTAGACCAGACGGGGTGGCCGAATGAGTTGAGCTTACATCTCCTCTTTTGGGAAATCGGGGTATCCGAACCCATGGGTTCATAGGGTTGAACCCTGATCGAGTCAAACCAATGACTTAAAAATTGATACTTGTCACTTCCTAGCCAGGCACTCAACATTATTAGGGTAGGGCAAGGACTGGTTGGCTCAGTGTCAGGATAATGTGACTGAGTGGGATATCAGGTCATGGTGCTGGTGGCCTGGTTTCCCAGTGGGGCAGCACTATAAAGTCGCCATGAGTACACACTGTCACAAGTCGGTACCCGTCCTGATATGACCTTAGATGTTGCTCTGATGTAAAACAACAAACAACAACTGTCGCCGACTAGAGGTATTTCATACCAGGGCCATTCTCTAAAACTGGGCACAAAAGTGTGACTTGGAAACCAAAAGTGAAAACCTTCCAAATAATAGCAAAAATCCTTCCAAATAATAGCCTAATCCAATGTCCTATGGAAGTTTTCATGTTGTGCATATGTGAGTGTTGAAAAAAATGAATTTCACTTTTTGAATTAGATCTTATACAAATTGAGTAATACATTAATATCACTTGGGTAACATGAAAATCAAAGACACATCCAGAACCTTCTTTTAACATATACAACATAGTAAAAAAAGATTTGATTGATTACGGTTAAGCAGACAAGGTTATGACTTAAAAGAAAAAAGTTGAAAAATAAGTTGAAAAAATGTTTGGCTACATGTATGGTGTCAATATGTAAATTTTAATTTTCACTCTAGCGCAAAATCATACAATTATAATTTTGATATCTTATGTGGGATAAATTCAATACATGTAGAACTGCTAACATACCTAATAGACAGAGGTTACAATAATTATTTGACTTGTTATCAATAAAACAAAGACTTAATTATCAGCATCGTAACGTGGAGACCAAATATGTGGTGGCCAGTTTTGGAGAATAACCCACCAACATTCCAGGTGGCGGGTACTCAGGTGTGTACAAAGGTGCTAAATCTACATATACATCTATCTGACTGCACATAGAGAGAACAGTTACCATGGTTACACACAGGGTTGATGTCCCCCAAACAGCCCCCCTACACTGACTGCGTTAATGTACCCATAGTTTACACCTGGTTACAATTTGCAATCGATCAAACACTGAGATAATCGAAAAGAAGTAAAGCTGGTTTTATTTAACAATACCTCCAGAGCACATTGATTTTTGTATAATCGACTATTGGATGTCAAACATATAGTCATTCTGACATATTTCTTTGGAGGAAACCCACTGCCGCCACATAGGCTATTCTTTCCGATAAGCAGCAAGGGGTCTTTTATATGCACTTTCCCACAGACAGGACAGCACATACAGCAGCTTTTGATGGACCACTGGCTGGAACGGAAAATAGCCCAAACTGCAAATGGGTCCACTGAGAAGGATCGATAGGATGACCGACACCTTCACATGTGGACCTGCTACCGCCTAAGCTACGTCAAGCTCCCTTGGAGATAATCGAGTCGACTTACCCCAATAAAGGAAATAAATCCTCATTGATTATGAGTACTACAACACAGCGGCGAAAACAAGATTATTAACCCTTATGAGCAGAATAAACAAACGATCACTTTAAAAAAACACCAAAAGAAACTATGGAAAAAAAACCATATTGTACTGCCTTTCAGAATAAAGGCCTTTTATGGTAACTTTGTGTGCCTCGTAAATTGGATCTGCATGCAGGGATAAAGTTGCTAAATGCACAACATTTTTCTGTGAGCTGTTGCTGGAGAATCACAGGCAAGGCTGGTGTTGAATCTGTCTTTCAACTAGAATTGTAGATACAAGATTCACCCCGTACTGCTGCAGTAGGAGTGCAAACCAACCCTATGTAAAAGCTGTCGAAAATGCGGGTCAAAGAATTGAGAGCCTAATTTTACAATCTAAGAAGCAACAATTATTCTTTACATATATCTTATTGATAGCCCGCTATCTTTGAGTTGAAAAATATAATATAATATCTAGTTTAATAAGATTTAAAAGTGAAATCGACGGTGTTCTGTGGCCGCCATCTTGTCTTTTTGCATTCTCTCTCATTCACCAACTCTGTGCCGATATAAGTAGCCATTTGATACTGGAGCCACAGTTTCTAGTTCATGTTCCATACTAATCCTATTTTTGCCAGTATTTAGAGTACGTTGTCATTCACCCGTGTACTACAAGTACCGGGTGAATCCTTTATCTACTAGAATTGCTGCACATAAAAAATAAAAAATATTTAATTACATTTTGCATGCATGATGAAAATTATCTTCACACAATTCAGAAATTTACAATAGTCATAACTGCGTAATTTAAATAAAATAATCTCAAAAGAAATGACTGAACAGTGAGCATTAGGAGGCCTTACATAAACAACAGTTGGGTGGTCTAATATCTATTCACAATAACTGTATATTACAATATTCTAACATACCACTGTTGTGTGAGTGTCGTGAACACTGCAAATTGTTTTCAAGGCTAGTTTTGACAACAGTTTGCTTACAAAATGTTTGGTTCAACATTTTGTCACTATGCACTGCGTCGTGAATGACCTTTATGCAGGGCCCATGTGGCTGCACCTTTAGTGCACCAAGCGCCACTATGAGAACTGGAACCCGACTGCCAGGGCCCCGTTCAAGGTCCGTCTTGGAGGCGCCTCGGCGATGTCTCGGCGATGCTTTTTGGCCTATTTCCATTCAGGGTGCGTCTCGGCGACGTCTCGGCGACGCCTCCCTTTTCAGATAGGAGACAAAAAGCACCTAGAAAATGGCCGCCGTATCCAGTTGTTTCAGCCAATCACAGTGCAGCGTTTCCATTGCAAATGGCCACCGCCTATAGGGGTGGCCATTTTCGAGACAACAAACTGCTTTTGCTGTTCAGACTAGCGTGACGTCAGTGCCATCTCCGAGGCGCCTCCGAGACGGACCTTGAACGCGGCCCAGGTCAGCCCTCACTTGCCTTTTACCCGGATATTGGGTATAAATACGTTGGTTGGTTGTAGGAGTTTTACGTCCCAGCAACATCTAAGATCCTATCAGGATGGGTACCGACTTGTGATAGTGCACACTCATGGCAACTTTATAGTGCTGCCCCACTGGGAGACTGGCTACCAGCACCATGACCTGATATCCCACTCAGTCACATTATCCTGACATTGAGCAAACCAGTCCTTGCCCTATCCTAGTAATGCAAAGTACCAGGCTAGGAAGTGACAAGTATCAATTTTTTAAGTCATTGGTTTGACTTGATCGGGAACCGAACTCCCGACCTTCTGTACGCGAGGCACGAGCTCTACCGGTTCGACCACCACGCCCGCTAGGCGTATATATACGTACTATATCAAAGCATTGATGCATAAGCTAATTTCTAACTGAATGTGAATTAATAATATGCAATGAATCAATAATATGCATATTGTTTTATGGAATTAGTTCTAAAAGCTTTGCTTTAGAATGCTAAAGTTACATGGTCCGATGAAATTTTTTCTTTTTTCAAAACAAAAACAGTTATCTACATTTGTTTCTATATATCCAACTTAGATAGTGGTGCATTAACTAATGACTTGGGACAAAATATAAAGAGTAATCAGTGAATTTATTACACCATCCCATTGGATAACTACTTTGAGAAAGCCATTAGGCAAGTACCAAAGATAAACAAAAAAAAGTAGAATATTCAGTTCGTGCTATGGTACCATGAATAGAAAATGGCAGGGGACCAGGCTCTCTACATTATGGCCCTGTCACACTACGACGTAATGACGTCAGCGTAGGGAGAACGTGAAGAACGTTGAACTTCTCGGCGTAGTATGCAAATTTGGGCACAAGTTGAACGTGGATGCAGCGTAGTGGACGAGAGCGTAACGTCGGTAAAGCATAGTGATACCGTCATTCAACGAGAGAGGACAACGTCATTACGCTCACGGAACGTTATGAACGTTATTCCATCGCCAGAAGAACGTTATGTGATGTTACATACATCATGAGACGTTGAACGTACATTGAATGCACGTTCTCCTGACGTTCTCCTGACGTTCCCATTACGCCACGTGAGCATTTGCACTCGGTTTAATGTGGGTCAACGTAGTGGAACGTAGTTGAACGTAGTGAGCAGTGTTGGAATAACGTCCGTTTAACGTCATTGACGTTTACTGAACATGAACAGAACGTACGGCGAACGTAAACCCTTACGTTCGAGCTACGTCGAAAGTTTTGAACATGTCCAAAACCTTGACGTAACTCGACGTAACACGACGTAATGTGACGTAGCTCGACGTCATTCTAACGTCATTCTGACATCATCATAACGTAACCCAACGTACGTCAACGTAATGACGAAAAATGACCACGTTAGGCTCACGTTGGCTCGTTACATCGTAGTGTGACAGGGGTATTAGCAGGTCAGCCACACCACGTGGTTATCACGAGATGGCAAACCAGGACATAGCTACGGGAGTTTGAGCAAACTAGCCGAAAATATTTTGGGTTCTTTCAGCTCAACTTGTTTCAAAATTAGGCATTTTTCATTTTTAATTTGTTTGGGAGTGGGGAACGGCGTTCCGTCACTAATTCAAATAAATCCAAACCTGCGTTCCCTCACTTCTATTTTTGTTAGCACTACACTACTCTACTGCATGGTATTACTAATCACTTTCCATATGGGAGAACTAGACAAATTAAACCATTACTAGTGTTCGATCATCTTCCCAAAGACCGGGCGCGGTGGCCTAATCGGTAGAGCGTGGGCCTCGCTTGTGGAAGGTCGGGAGTTCGGTTCTCGGTCGAGTCAAACCAATGACTTTAAAATTGGTACTTGTCGCTTCCTAGCCTGGCGCTCGGCATTAATAGGATAGGGCAAGGACTGGTTAGCTCAGTGTCAGGATAATGTGACTGAGTGGGACATAGGGTCATGGTGCAGGCGGCCTGATTTCCCAGTGGGGCAGCACTATAAAGTCGCCATGAGTGCGCACTCTCACAAGTCGGTACCCGTCCTGATATGACCTTAGATGTTGCTAGGATGTAAAACAACAACAAACAAACAATCTTCCCAAAGTGTTAGCCAATTCAAACACAACTGTAAGACAAGAACCCAACTAACATTGCTATTGGCCATCAGGAAGTCCTATGTATCAGAGTGCGTCCTAAGTATACAGGGCCTATAGTGAGGCAGAGGGTCAGCAGGGAGAAGCAACCTATTGTAAAATATTCCAATTTAATGCATTGGTGGGGGAATGCAAATGTTCTATTATTGATCGGGTATACGTGACCCGGTGCATGTATGTGTATATGTAGGTGCTGGTGGTGCCTGATGGAGATGTAAATAGACATAGTGGTGCTGGCAGGACTGTGTGTAAGGGGCACTCAGAGCCTACCCTCTATCCCCTTTGCTAGTCAGGATCACCACACTCAGGCTCAAGGCAGGTGGTGGCCAGGGGAGCCACACATCTTTGTGGTAGTGGGCAGATCACTGGTAACCATGGGGACCAGGAATGCTGGATCCCTATTGGTAGAGCTAAGAATGCTTGTTTCTCAATGGGAGAATAGGGTGGGGTGATACTCTACATTGAATCCATGTACCATATAAATAATAAACCAGAGGGCTTGACTCTCTCTCTTCTTTCACACTTTATGCTCTTCCTTTCTCTTTGCCTGTATTGATTTCACTATAGCCTGCCTACACAATCACAGATTCGAGCAGTAGACTTTACATACTGGTGACCACGGCGAGTGGTAAATCTATTAGTTGGAGGAAGGATTCAACTTTACTTTATGGAGACCTAGTCTTTACACTATGTCTGGCCATGTAAACACGCCAGGTCACATCTTCAGTCCCCATGCTGGGACCCGCAGATGGTAACTGGGTGTAAAAATATACGGATTTTCGGTTTAGAATTATATATTGGCAGGGAGCATCCTTATTCTTGGATGACGGAGGGGAGGCAAGGTTATGTAAACTAAAAAGCAATGATGCCCCACTCACAGTATGACATGATATAGACTATGTGAAATATATGTTCCTGCATGCTGCCTAAGATTAAGGAGGAGCTGTGTTATATAAGAAACAGTTCAAGGTGATGGAAATGTCCTCTGGGTAGTCCTAACGTGTGCCATTGCAGAGGAAGGACATTCTTGGTATGTATATATAGATATATATATATGTGTGTAACTGTATACAACTACTGGTTCACCCCTGTGACCATAAGGAGGGCCCACTTTCAGCCTCATTTGCATATACACTCAGGGCGGCACCTGCAGCTGGGTTGGGTGGCAGCCACCTCCACTGGGGGGTTGGCTCCCACCCCAGCTGTGGGGCCACCTGATTGGCTGACTATGGGACTGCTCAGTCACCTGCACTGCCTTGGCCATCTGACCACATGAGATGCACGAGACGCACAAGATTATGTAAATGAAGGACCGATGCTCCAGCCACACTGGACACCGGCACTCTACTCCTAGCTCTTGAGTGAGCCACACCTACTTTTGAGCAGGAACCCCAGACACTCTGTCTGATGCTACCTAAATTCACCTATTCAAATTGAGTGTATACACAGCCATAGGACTCCTGTCCCATGGGCTGTAGGCACTGCTTTCAGTATACAGGCTAAAGTGATAATGAGAACTAGTGTGGACAGAAGATGAGGAGTGAAGGTGCTAGGTCACATGTAGGGGAATGGACAGGAGTTGCTGCCAATAAAGCACAACTTATTCACTCTTCATTTGTGTGACTGGTTTTCCTTCCTCTTTTCAGTACTGATTCATGAGTTGGTTTGATTAGGATAGTTGCATCACAGGTGATATGAAGGGGAGAGTTTGTAGTCTCATGGGGTGCTCACAGCGGCCGAGCAGACTCGTGTTTCTATATGGGGATACACAGAATGCGCGGCCTGTAGTTGATGTATGGGTGAGTCAGTGTCCTTCTGATTTACCAACTCGATTTGTGTGAGCTAAGGGACAATGCTTCTTGCAGGTAGCGGGCGTCTATGAGTATGGATGAGCCTGTGAGTAAGGAGAGCCACGTTCAGCTCGAGGTGGTGAGGCTGGCTGAGCAGCTCGGTCTGGAGGTACTTCACGGCAGCACCAAGGCGGACAACCGGAAGGACATCCACACCCACTGTGCCGAGTACCTCGCAGTCAGAATGAAGAACCGTGCAGGTGTGTCTATAAACCAGCTTAACTAAATCGATTTAACTAGTCCGCTTAAAATGCATACATGTCTGAAGTAGTGCTAAATCGGCTTAGCGCTAATTAAGTCGACTCAACTAGTTCGCTTCATGTAAACCAGTTTGTGGGGTGGATTAGTTCAACTGTTTTAGCCTAAAACGGTTTAAGTTGCAGGTGTGAACGCATTGAACCGGCTTAACTAGTTAAACTTCGTATATATTATTAACGTTTACTTGCTGATGTTGACAAGGGATTGGCGCTTGCTTGCTCTTTTCAATTTTAACTCCTTGTGTATCTTAGCAGAAACCTTTTATACATAGATCAAGTCAATTAGTCACCACCACCATCTTGATTATTAATAGTCAGAATAAACATCTTATATTTTAGAACTAATAGGTTCTCCTAAAACAACTCGTTCTAGTACTATAGTCTTTGTACGAGTATTAATACTCTACTATTAATGTTATTAATACTACAAATACTGTTTTAATTTATTCATGACATTATATTATAAGATAATGAAATGACCAATCACTTTGTAAAAGTCCATAGAATTATGAATGAGAATTGTATTTGCTTCTTAGAGTTACTGGGATCTAGATTATGTCTGTTATGGCATACAAGTGGGTCCAAATGGATACACACTAAAAAGGTTTGATCAATCACTGTTGGCCATTTTGACAAATGGTTGCCATGGGTACCAGGGTGAAAATTTGTGATCCCAATATCCACTTTTTGTTTCCAGTATGTCTATCAACACATCTGCCAAATTTGATGCTTTTGTCACAGAATGAACACTTGTTATATATAATTTGATAGCTATGATGCCTCACTATTATGGGCTTTATGAGAGTTTATATTTATTTTTTACCTTGCAGTTTCTGAACGAATGGCAGCTGCAGCGAACGCCTGGTCAGACGATAAGAAGGTGATGAAGCAGCGTCAGGCAGCGTTCATGACGTCACCCAAGCTGGACAGAATGTCGTGTAGCAACGTAGACATCAAATCGGCCTCCGACTCTAAATTAAATGTTGCCCTGAATGCTCTTGGCCCAACCCGGTGTAAATCAGCACAATGCCCACGCAGCCTGGTTGTGAATGATATTTGTCACTCTATTGACAGTGAGAATGTTAGTAAGGATAAGCCATTACCAATGCACAACGACAATATTTGTCACTCTATTGACAGTGAGAATGTTAGTAAGGATAAGCCATTGCCAATGCACAGCTACAATATGTGTCACTCTATTGACAGTGAGAAAGTTAGTAAGGATAAGCCATTGCCAATGCACAGCTACAATATGGGTCGCTCTATTGACAGTGAGAATGTTAGTAAGGATAAGCCATCACCAATGCACAGCGATAATTATGGTAATACATCAAGTATAACTTTCAACCAATCTGCACTTGTTCCCGGCAATAACCATGATGGGAAAACAGACTCAGAGTTTTCCACAAGCATTGACTTTATCAGAGCTAATGAGAAATTTGAGAATGCTACTGACATCCATTCTCCTTCGTCCACAAGCATAGAAGAGCATCAACTGTCGGAGGATGAGTGTAGGTCGAGCTCATGTTCTTTGCAAATAGCAAAAGAAAGTGAGGAAAAGGAAGAACTACCCGACGAGCTCGAACATCAGGTTGAAGAGGATGACTTGTGTACTTTTGCTTTCTTTAAATCTACAACAGAACATAGAAAATGTGAGAACTCAGAGAATGGTACTACGCACTCAACTTCAGCAAGAATTAGTAGTAGTTCAGGAAAAATCCATGGACAAAAATACAAGTCGCACATTTACACATTGGTTGGTCATGAATCGATGGTTACACAGTGCCATTTCACTAATCAATTTGTGGCAACCTCTTCTCGAGATGGGACATTGAGAATTTGGAGTCTGACAACAGGTAAGCCTATCAGAATACTTAACTGCAGGCGTCCAATCCATGACTTCCAATTTGTGAACTTCCGAACTAAGTTACCATACTTAATTCTTGGTTGCGAAGATGGAGCGATAATTCTAATACGGCTCCAAGAAGACAAAGAGACAGGCGCACTGAGACTTTCACTGGGTGGTGAGTATACAGGACATCTCCCAAATCCTATCCGAACGATGGCCATTTCACCAACCCGTCTGGACTTGGCAACTGGATGTTGCTTTATGATGAACCAAATATCCATCAAAGGTAGGGCAATATTGACCTGCCGCGGAACTCTTAAAACATGGAATCTTGACAGTATGCTTCGTGCAGCAGAAGAGGGCAAAACCTATGATGGGTTGCCATCGGGTATCAGAACCATGCACCAAATTGTCTCCCGTGCACCCCGGATACACATCTCCAGGCGACTTAAGTATGGGGAGCAGCCAAACTATGGCTTGCGATCACTGGCATATTCTCCGGATGGACGCCTGCTGGTGGTAGGGCTGGGCCACCCTAACGACACCGATATCGTGGATCAACATCTTCTCGTGGTTCTTCAGTCGGATACAATGGCTACAATTTGGATGGAAGACACACATTTGTGCCAAGTGACGCGACTTGACTTGGTTCCACAGCTGCCCAGGCGCATGCACTGTGGAGGTGCGTTCTTACTGGTCCTCTCTACCTTCAACCGAGCAGCCCTTGTCAACTGCAGGCAAGGTGAGTTGTGACTTCCTTCACTGACAGGTAGGGTGAGCTGTGGCTTCATTCACTGACAGGTGAGGTGAGTTGTGGCTTCCTTCACTGACAGGTAAGGTGAGCTGTGGCTTCTTTTACTGACAGGTAAGGTGAGTTGTGGTTTCCTTCACTGACAGGTAAGGTGAGCTATGACTTCCTTCACTGACAGGCAAGGTGAGTTGTGGCTTCTTTTACTGACATATAACATGAGTTGTGTCTTCCTTCACTGACAGGTAAGGTGAATTGTGGCTTCATTCACTGACAGGCAAGTTGAGCTGTGGCTTCCTTCACTGACACGTGAGGTGAGTTGTGGCTTCCTTCACAAATAGGTAAGGTGAGTTGTAGCTTCCTTCACTGACAGGTGAGGTGAGTTGTGGCTTCCTTCACTGACAAGCAAGACAAGGTTTGGCTTCCTTCACTGACAGGTAAGGTGAGCTGTGGCTTCTTTCACTGACAGGTAAGTTGAGTTGTGGCTTCCTTCACTGACATGTAAGGTGAATTGTGGCTTCTCTCACTGACAGGTAATGTGAGCTGTGGCTTCCTTTACTGACAGTTAAGGTGAGGTGTGGCTTCTTTCACTGACAGGCAAGGTGAGTTGTGCCTTATTTTACTGACAGGCAAGGTGAGTTGTGGCTTCCTTCACTGACAGGTAAGGTGAATTGTGGATTCTTTCACTGAGAGGTAAGATGAATTGTGGCTTCATTCACTGACAGCTAAGGTGAGTTGTGGCTTCATTTACTGACAGTTAAGGTGAGGTGTGGCTTCTTTCACTGACAGGTAAAGTGAGTTGTGGCTTCCTTCACTGACAGGTAAGGTGAATTGTGGCTTCCTTCACTGACATGTAAGGTGAATTGTGGCTTCTTTCAAGGACAGGTAACGTGAGCTGTGGCTTTTTTCACTGACAGGTAAGGTGAATTGTGGCTTCCTTCACTGACATCTCAGGTGAATTGTGGCTTCTTTCAAGGCCAGGTAACGTGAGCTGTGGCTTCTTTCACTGACAGGTAAGGTGAGTTGTGGCTTCTTTCACTGACAGGTAAGTTGAGTTGTGTCTTCTTTTACTGACAGGTAAGGTGAATTGTGTCTTCTTTCACTGACAGGTAAGGTGAATTGTGGCTTCTTTCACTGACAGCTAAGGTGAATTGTGGCTTCTTTCACTGACAGCTAAGGTGAATTGTGGCTTCCTTCACTGACTATATTTATAAGAGTGAGTAAAAGTTTTCGCTTGGAGTAAATGGATCTCTTCAAGTTAAGTGAGTGACTTCACAGAATCTCCCGAAGGAACTGCTCTTGTACACCGTGTTTGTACACATGTGATGTAGCGTGTGGGAACGAACTGGATGTATGCGTTATTGATGGTTGATTATTGGGAGTTTTACGTCCTTGCGACATCTAAGGTAATATCAGGACAGTTGCATTATTGATGTATATTTTAGAGGTTCGTCAACAACAATTTAGTTAGCAGGCTGGGGCATTGGGGCTCTTCCCATATGCATCCTGAATTCAAATGACATTTTCTATGAAAATATGACCATAATGTACTTTCCCCCTTCAAGTGCCCCCCCCCCCCCCTTTACTGGGGAGCTTATTGAAGATAGAGGAGTTGGAGACAGGAGAACACAACGAAGTAACACAGGCAGGCAAGGTTAGAGGTGAGTCAGTCAGTTTAATACATTGGCACATGTATATATGTATGTATGCCTGTCTCAAAAGGTGATAACTCTTCTTTTTTTTGTCCATTGTAACGATTGACACAAAACAGGACAGAAACGGTTAAACTGAAAACACAAGGAAATTTGCTCCAAATCAATATATATTCTATTGGGATCATGAAACACCATGTAAAAAACAAATCAGTTTATCCTGAGCAAATGCATAGGCAGATAGTATGTTGATCATTACAATGGACAAAGTTTTGTCCCATATTGCTTAGCATCTTTTGAGACAGTTTCATATATATATATATATAAGATCATATATATATATATATATGGATAGTGATATATATGAGGTCATATATATATATATATATATATATATATATATATATATATGGATAGTGATAAGCCCCTTATCGCGTGTAATAAGATCTGCAGTGTATAGTGCCCCCCTGTTAGTCGGGGTGGGGGGAGGCTCGAGATCCTACGCCCCCCCCCCCCCCCACTGCGTGGGGTGGGCCGCACACTCCATACGTTCGGAAGTTTGTGACATCTTATTCTAAGATAGGGCAAGGACTAGTTATAGATTAGCTCAGTATAAAGATGATGTGACTGAGTGGGAAATACATATACATACTCTACATCCATTAATATTCATGAACACTCCACACGCTACATCAGGATCACGTGGTTCCAATGACCAATAGGAGTTGACTTTCCGGTCAGGTGATCATCATGAGACGCTGCCGGTAGGCTACCTGGGCCATGTTCAGGGTCCGTCACGGAGGCGCCTCGGAGATGCCACTGACGTCACGCTAGTCTGAACGGCAAAAGCAGTTTGTTGTCTCGAAAATGGCCACTGCCATAGACGGCGGCCATTTGCAATGGAAAAGCTGCGCTATGATTGGCTGAAACCACTGGATACGGCGGCCCTTTTGATCTCCAGTCTGAAAAGGGAGGCGTCTCCGAGACGTCGCCGAGACGCACTCTGAACACAAATAGGCCAAAAAGCATCGCGAGACGTCTCCGCGGCGCCTCCGAGATGGACCCTGAACGAGGCCCTGTTCTCCCGCCCTCCCTCCCGCCCTGCTGCTCGTGTTCCCGCTCCCTTTCGCCTGCTCTCCCATCTGCTCGCTCACACCTTCCCGCCTGCTCTCGCACCTTCCCGCTTGCTCTCCCACCTACCCGCTTGCTCCCCCACCCTCCCGCTCGCTCTCTCGACCTCTGCCCTCCCGCTCACTCGTCTACCCTACCTACTCCATTCATCTTACGTAAAACCGGATGCGGTGGCCGAATTGGTAGAGCACAGGTTTCGTGTGCGGAAGGTCGGGAGTTTGATTCACGGTCGAGTCAAACCAATGACTTACAAAATTGATAATTATCATTATTCTAAGAAAGGGCAAGAACTGGTTATAGATTAGCTCAGTATCAGGATATTGTAACTGAGTGGGAAATAGGGTTATGGTCCCGACAGCTTGGTCTCCCAATGGGGCAGCACTATAAAGTTGCCATGAATGTGCACTCTCACAAGTAACTACCCTCTAGAATAGGACAAGGACTGGTTATAGATTTGCTCAGTATCAGGATAATGTGACTGAGTGGGAAATAGGGTTATGGTCCCGACAGCCTTGTCTCCCAGTGGGGCAGCACTATAAAGTTGACATGAGTGTGCACTCTCACAAGTAACTACCCATCCTGATATGACCCTAAATGTTGCCAGGATGGATAACTCACAACAAACAACCAAATAAAACAAATATCTTAGATAGATCTCCATGACCGCCGTGTGAGTAGGCCTAGCCAATTCTCAGTTAAGCCTGGTACACACCTCCCGTATACGATTCACGCGCTAAAACTGACTGCCCGACAGGACCCGTCACAACCCGACCCATCCCGTTTCCCAACTAAAACTGCCCGATTAATTTTTTTAATCTCATAAGATTCCAGTCTTAAGCCCTAAAACTGAGCTTTAAGTCGCGAATCGGAAGGCTCAGGTGTGTTAGGGGGTCACACACCTAAAGACTGAAACCGACTAAAACTCAAACTTAGTCATGAAACGGGCAGTTTTAGGTTATATACGGGAGGTGTGTACCGGGCATTAGCCGCATGGCCACCGCCCAAAGTCTCGGCCTTTTTTGTTTTTGTTTTTCAAAGGAGGCCCCTAGTGACCACTGGAGTTAGCAAAGAAATCACTCCTTCAGATACAATTATGGATAACCTCAAAGCCTAGCCATCCACACACACAAATAGTGTGATGAGTATTGTTATAGCAGCCACCTCAAAGTGGTACATTATTATTGTGTACATAAATCCTAAGTCTAAAAGCATTACATGTGGTGTACTCTGTGGTGGAGTGGTTAGAGTGTCTGACTTTTTTCTAGGTCGGACTCCTAATCTGAAGGTCAGTGGTTCGATTCCCCGTGCCTCCACCTCTGCCAATTTGGATTTCCTCTGCTGTGTATAACTTACAGCGTCATCAAAGGCCAGTTGCTCTTATACCATGTCTATGTGGTATGGGAGGTTAAAGATCCCTTGGGTCGGTAAAAGTGTAGGCTCAGGCTTTCTTTCAACAAACTGTCTAATGGTGAAAACAAGTCTATTCAGACTTATCCATAATAGGCAGTATAAATCTTCAATTACTGGAGTACCCCTCACCATCCTACCAGCTTACGGTAGGGGTCTTCCCATGTAGGGTGGGCCCTTACGTAGTAATAAAACAGGTTTGTGTAAAAAATCTTCGTTAAAAGTGAACTACCCATGGAATATACGTTAAACCATATCTTTGCAACCAGTTAAGGTAAAAATATTTCCATTTCATGGTACCCAGATTTAATATATGAAAACTGACTTCTCAATATTGCTTGAAGCCCCCAAACAACTGGGGAACCTTGTGGTTAGCCCTACCTGGTTAGAAAAAAAACCCTATTATTTAATTACAAATACGAAACTATTTTTAATATAAACAAATACCAGCACATTCAAATATTGAAAAAGAAAAACATTCAGATTTCTCTTTTTTTTAAACAAAAAACAACAACACCACAAAACAAACATAACGAGTGTAAACAAAGTTCGTTAATTGTGAATTTCGTTAATTGTGAATTCAGATGATGACAAGGGATTATCGGTTGAGTACGTGTGGGTTAACAAGTTCGACGAGCCTCACTTTGGCACCGGGACGTCACCAAACGGCTTGCTGGTTGCCTCTTGTGTGGGCCGAGCCGTGCTGATCTGCGCATGCGCGACAGGAGAGACGCTCCTGCGGATCGACAATGCGCATGACGGGTGGGTGCGCAGTCTCTGCTTTTCTCCCGACTCCCGCCAGGTGGTGACAGTCTCCGCCGATGGCACCGCCAAAGTGTGGAGCGTTCCGGAAACAGAATACTTACTTCCGCCGGAAGTGTACCCAGAAAAGTCGAAACAGAACCCATATCCTACCTCTGGTGTTCCCAGTACACCAGCTTCCATTTGTGGGTCTACTTCTGAGAAGGATGTTTAAATTCCCGGACCAATGAATGATAAATAAGTATGTCTGTGTCTGCAGTTCTATACATTAAAATGTTATGCAGTTTGTAGTATCTTATAGGTGGTAATAAAAATGTTAACGTATGTTTAAGAGTCAATAAAGAAAGTTTGAATACGGTTGTTGAATCTGTACTTACCTCCATGCTAGAAATAGTATCGCTGTGGTATATAGGCATATTTGGTCTGCGTTCCCAGTTAGGCCAGGAACAATAAAATAAACTTGTTTAGCGTCCGTGCACGACTTGAGAAATATCCCGACCTCCAAATATTTTTCATTTGTAAAAAAAAACACCTTCAAATAATATATTAAAACTCAGAACAATGCTTTCCTGCCTATTATAATGATTGTGCAATGGCCGACAAACTTCATTTTATAGCAGGCCTAATTTTAATGTTTTCTTGTTCAATTTCTAGCTAGAAAGTGTATATGGTCTTCTCTATCTATATGGTCTTCTCTACCTTCCCGCCGTGAATATGGCCTATGGCTATGCTGCCGACACGGCGTAAAGCAACCACCAATCAATCAATCTCTACCTTCCTATCAGGCTTCTGACCATGAATACCATGGTTAGTTTTCTTCTTCTTCCTGTACACCATCATTCTACATATAACAAAAATAATAATTGAAATGGGTGGACACTAAAAAAACAACTTAAAAAAAAAAAAAGTTCCCTTAGTGTTTGTGAACTACTTTTAGAATTGAGTCAGACAGTAACCTTATTGCCCATATACTTAGTTAGATATGAAATCTAATTCCTGTTTGTTGCGGTTTTATATCCTAGCAACATCTCAGGTCACATCAGGACGGGTACCGACTTGTGACAGTGCGCACTCATAGCAACTTTATAGTGCTGTCCCACTGAGAGTGAGAGACCGGGCCGCTGGCACAATGGCCCAATATCCCACTCACTCATATTATCCAGATACGGAACAAACCAGTCCCTGCCCTCTTCTAGTACTGAATCGAGCTACGTAGCGAAAGTCATTGGTCTGACTTCGTCGGGGATCAAACCCACGACTTCCTACACTGGAAGCCAGCCAGCGCTCTTACTAAGTCTTAGTGATTCGGCCACACAATCCGGTTTGATTGGTAAACTGCATCTCTTGTTGAAACATGATATAAATCGCATAGTCAATAAATATTGTCAGTAAGTAAATGCAGAACAGACGTTTAGTATATATAGTCCACCGACCGACGTTAACGATCGTCTGAATGAATCAAATGCATTGTACAAAGACTTCATACATACACAGGGATCAAAGTGGTCTCCGGCAAAAAAAGCGAAAACAGAGATGTGGCAGCAGTCACATGTGGAGCGGTATTCAGTGTGACCCTCCTGCCCTGAGTGGTGGCCGTCACATGTGGAGCGGTATTCAGTGTGACCCTCCTGCACTGAGTGGTGGCCGTCACATGTGGAGCGGTACTCAGTGAGACCCTCCTACACTGAGTGGTGGCCGTCACATGTGGAGCGGTACTCAGTGTGACCCTCCTGCCCTGAGTGGTGGCCGTCACATGTGGAGCGGTACTCAGTGTGACCCTCCTGCCCTGAGTGTGGCGGCCGTCACATGTGGAGCGGTACTCAGTGTGACCCTCCTGCACTGAGTGGTGGCCGTCACATGTGGAGCAGTACTCAGTGTGACCCTCCTGCCCTGAGTGTGGCGGCCGTCACATGTGGAGCGGTACTCAGTGTGACCCTCCTGCACTGAGTGGTGGCCGTCACATGTGGAGCAGTACTCAGTGTGACCCTCCTGCACTGAGTGGCGGCCGTCACATGTGGAGCGGTACTCAGTGTGACCCTCCTGCACTGAGTGGCGGCTGTCACGTGTGGAGCGGTACTCAGTGTGACCCTCCTGCCCTGAGTGGTGGCCGTCACATGTGGAGCGGTACTCAGTGTGACCCTCCTGCACTGAGTGGTGGCCGTCACATGTGGAGCGGTATTCAGTGTGACCCTCCTGCACTGAGTGGTGGCCGTCACATGTGGAGCAGTACTCAGTGTGACCCTCCTGCACTGAGTGGTGGCCGTCACATGTGGAGCAGTACTCAGTGTGACCCTCCTGCACTGAATGGTGGCCGTCACATGTGGAGCAGTACTCAGTGTGACCCTCCTGCCCTGAGTGTGGCGGCCGTCACATGTGGAGCGGTATTCAGTGTGACCCTCCTGCACTGAGTGGCGGCCGTCACGTGTGGAGCAGTACTCAGTGTGACCCTCCTGCCCTGAGTGGTGGCCATCACGTGTGGAGCGGTACTCAGTGTGACCCTCCTGCCCTGAGTGTGGTGGCCGTCACATGTGGAGCGATACTCAGTGTGACCCTCCTGCACTGAGTGGCGGCCGTCATGTGTGGAGCGGTACTCAGTGTGACCCTCCTGCCCTGAGTGTGGCGGCCGTCACGTGTGGAGCGGTACTCAGTGTGACCCTCCTGCACTGAGTGGTGGCCGTCACGTGTGGAGTGGTACTCAGTGTGACCCTCCTGCACTGAGTGGTGGGCTCACATGTGGAGTGGTACTCAGTGTGACCCTCCTGCACTGAGTGGTGGCCTCACACGTGGAGTGGTACTCAGTGTGACCCTCCTGCACTGTGTGTGGTGGCCGTCACGTGTGGAGCAGTACTCAGTGTGACCCTCCTGCCCTGAGTGGTGGCCTTCACATGTGGAGCAGTACTCAGTGTGACCCTCCTGCACTGAGTGGTGGCCTCACATGTGGAGTGGTACGGTACTCAGTGTGACCCTCCTGCCCTGAGTGGTGGCCTTCACATGTGGAGCAGTACTCAGTGTGACCCTCCTGCACTGAGTGGTGGCCTCACATGTGGAGCAGTACTCAGTGTGACCCTCCTACACTGCCTGTGCAGTGGCCATCACATCCGACTTCCGCTGTTTGATTAGTAAAAGATGATGGGTTCGAACCAGCAGCCAATATCACCTTCCAGTACCCAGTGTCCCACATGTGCTGGTGTGCAGGCAAATATGGGCATGGTCGATCTGTTCTGTCAACACAACTCCTGTCGGGACTCCTGGCAGACAATCGGCATGATTACAGATGACTTTAACAATTTTCAAAACCAAAATACTTACATAGATTTGATCTTACGTATGGAACTTAGATACTGCGGCAATTATTAAATAAACATTTAAGGTAATTTAATAAAACATATTACTACTGAAGCTTATGGTGTCCTAATTTTGATGTGCATGCTAAAATTAACTGTTCATGTTTTCAAATAAAATATCTCCAAATCTAACCATTTATAATAAAAAATTAATTCAAACAAAAGTTAAGTCGATTATGGCGGTATCATCTGCTGTTGATCTGCATTGCACCTTCCACCCTATGCTAAACTTTAATGGATGGAGGCGGGTTGGTACCCGAGTCTCGACCTGACAGCGTGTAAAATGGCTAAATCCACTTACTCAATTAATCCACTCATCGTGGTTGTCAGTTTTGTAAAAATGGCTAAAGCTCGAATATGTGGTTGTGTAGGCAAGCTATAGTGAAATCAATACAGACAAAGAGAAAGGAATAGTATAAAGTGTAAAGGAAGAGAGACAGTCAAGCCCTCTGGTTTATTATTTATATGGTACATGGGTTCATTGTAGAGTATCACCCCACCCCTTTCCCCCAGTGGGAAACAAGCATTCTTGGCCCTACCAATTGACTACATCATGGTTTCGACTGCGCATGCGCTGAAAACGGCGTTGGGAGCAAAGCAAAGGTGTACGCCCATTGAGTTTGCCGATACGCATAGGGCAAAACTGGCATTTTATTCAAAATAACTAGAAATACATAAGAATTAGGGATAAACATGGATGGAAGGATGCAATATAATAATATAATTTAAGACACAACTCTCCATAAACCATAGAATATAAATAAAAACATGAATACAATAAATAAAACTGACTCTGGCTATGGCTCTAACACTAGTCTGGGTGCCTAGATTTGTCTAAATCTAAATGCACATGGCATAAGATGTGCTGGTTATATTGATATAAATGCAATGCTGGATAAAAGAGTAATATCTTAATTTATTATATATATTTTTTTAGTTGGTGTTCTATGTTTCAAACAAGAGCTGAGATGAGCTGAAACTAGCACATTTCATAGCTGCACCCAGTGTGCCATGTGCTTCTCATGGCTTTGTTTTGCTCTGATGCATCCCACAATGCACCGTGCCGCTGGAACCGTGATGTAGTCTATAGGGATCCAGCATTCCTGGTCCCCATGGCTACCAGTGGTCTGCCCAACACCACCAAGCTGTGTGGCCCCCTGGCCACCACCAACCTTGACCCTGAGTGTGGTGATCCTACCCAGTAGAGGGGGAGGGGGTAGGCCCTGAGTATGGTTACACCCAGCCCTGCCAGCACCACTATGTCTATTTACATCCCACTCAGGCACCACCAACCCATACATATATATATACATACATGCGCTTGGGGATGTACACCTGATCAGTATTAGAACATTTGCATTCCCCCCGATGCCGTAAATCGGAATATTTTACAACCGGCTTCAGCAGCAGCATACCACCTCCCTGCGATCAAATGTAGAGGTCACTGCTGGACATGCAATAGCAAATTACTTTACGCTATTCTATTTCCTCACGCAAGAATTTAACTGTATGTAAAAGAGCAGCAAGCTTGCTTTCATGACATAAAAACCATATCAATTTAAATTAATTCCTGATTCAAGTAAAAAAAACGGACATTCTAAAATATAACACAATGCGAATGTTCATGCATTTATAGGTTTATGAAAGGGGTAGTAATACTTTAAGGGTTTCCCCCCGCCCCCCCAGAGATGTCAACAGATTTTCTTTTAAAGTTAACCATTCTGAAAAAAAAGAGAAGATTTTCCATGTGTAAAGTCTTTGCAACCTGTCCTCTGGTTGGTTGGTTGGTTGTTGGAGTTTTACGTCCTTGCAATATCTAAGGTATTATCAGGACGGGTACCGACTTCTGACAAGTGTGCAATCATGGCGACTTCACAGTGCTGCCCCACTGGGAAATCAGGCCGCTGGCACCATGACCCGATATCCCACTCAACTCATATTATCCTGAAACGGAGATAACCAGTCCTTGCTCTATCCTATTAATGGAGAGCGCCAGGCTAGGAAGTGACAAGTATCAATTTTTATAAGTCATTGGTTTGATTCGACCAGGAACCGAACTCCTGATATCCCGCACGCGAGGCCCGTGATCTACCGATTCGGTCCCCGCGCCCAGTGCCTGTCCTCTGGTGGCAGCGTAAATAATCGGACATCATAATGCAAACTATAGGCCAGCAACGTGGGCCATCACGTGCTCCACTTGTACAAGCGGACCGCCTTGTCGGTGAGGGCTGCCAGGTATTGGCACCCATTGACCGCCACTTGGGTCAAGTCCAAGATCTCAGTCTGCGTCGGTAACTTCTGGCACAGGTTTCCCGTTGCCGTGTCCCAAATTTGTAGCTAGAGAGAAAAAAGGAAGAATAAGTTAAATATACAAAACTCGAATTGATGTAGGAAAACATTTAGGCTAAAAAGAACCTACAACAAATAAAGGCATCTAAACAGTATTAGCTTCATGAAGCAACCTGGATGGCACCATTCGAGACAACGCGTGCATCACACACCGTACAAGACACTGAGCGACACTAGCTTACTGGGTGCCGACCAGTCGCCTGTGTGAGGCAACTTATGCATCACACACAGTACAAGACGGTGACTGACCTTCATACCCGCTCAGTGTATAGCTTACTGAGTGTCGACCAGTCGCATGTGTGAGGCAACTTATGCATCACACACAGTACAAGACGGTGACTGACCTTCATACCCGCTCAGTGTATAGCTTACTGGGTGCCGACCAGTCGCCTGTGTGAGGCAACTTATGCATCACAGACAGTACAAGACGGTGACTGACCTTCATACCCGCTCAGTGTATAGCTTACTGAGTGTCGACCAGTCGCCTGTGTGAGGCAACACATGCATCACTCCCTGAACAAGACAGTGAGCGACCCTCGTGCCCACTCAGAGTATAGCTTACTGAGTGTCGACCAGTCGCCCGTGTGAGGCACAGTCTGCATCACACACAATACAAGGCAGTGAGCGACCCTCGTGCCCGCTCAGTGTATAGCTTACTGAGTGCCGACCAGTTGCATGTGTGAGGCAACACATGCATCACACACCGTACAAGACAGTGAGCGACCCTCATGCCCGCTCAGAGTATAGCTTACTGAGTGCCGACCAGTCGCCTGTGTGAGGCAACACATGCATCACACACAATACAAGACAGTGAGCGACCCTCGTGCCCGCTCAGTGTATAGCTTACTGAGTGCAGACCAGTCGCCTGTGTGAGGCAACACATGCATCACACACAATACAAGACAGTGAGCGACCCTCGTGCCCGCTCAGAGTATAGCTTACTGAGTGCAGACCAGTCGCCTGTGTGAGACAACACATGCATCACACACCGTACAAGATGGTGAGCGACCCTCGTACCTGCTCAATGCATAGCTTACGGGGAGCCGACCAGTCGGCTGTGTGAGACAACGCGTGCATCAAACACCCTATAAAATGGTGAGCGACACTCGTAACCGCTCAGTGTATACTGAAGATGCACAACATGAGTACAAACTAGTCTCTCTTGGTCTTAGTGTGCCCAGGTTCTTCTAAAAGTCGTTATTTTTCAGATGCATTCATAGTTGATTTGTTTAAAGTCGCATAGTCCTTGAAGCATCAAATTTTCAAAACCAAGACAATTATCTAGAATTGATTCTCCATATCAAACTTAGATAATGATGCCCTTATTAAGCATTTGTTGCATGTAGAAGCGAATAGTGAGGCAATTTAATAGAACATGTTAACTATGGTGTCAGAGTTTTGGCGTACTTGCCAAAATTTAAATTCTTTTTACATATTTGCACTTCAAATATCTCAAAACTTAGCCATTTAAAATAAAAGTTATTTCAAACTAAAGTAAGGTAGATTATAACAATTAATTTAATATATTTATGTAAGAAAAATGACAAAAACACAAACTCATCGGACTATGCAACTTTAAACATAATTAAAAGAAGACTAATTCTCTTCTGGCAAAAGCAAAAAGTCTACAAACGGACAGGCTATCCGGTTAGGTAGGGCGTCTGCTTCCTGTGCGGGAAGTTGTGGGTTCGATCCGCAACCAAGTCAAATCAAACTTTCACAAATTTTATCTTTGCTACGACCTCGGGATAACTAGAAAAAGGTAAGGACTGACTCTGTGTCAAAATGTGGCGGAGTGGTGTTAGAGTGTCTGACCTTTTTCTAGGTCAGACTCCTAATCTGAGGGTCGGCGGTTCGATTCCCCATGCCCCCAGCTCTGCCAATTTGAATTTCCACCGATGTGTATAACTTACAGTCTCATCAAAGGCTGGTTGCTCTCATACCATGTCTATGTGGTGTGGGAGGTTAAAAATCCCTTGGGTCGGTAAAAGTGTAGGCTCGGGCTTTCTATCGACCAGCAGTGGAGTGGGGAAGACCAGTCGTCTGTGACTGGGATTTCCCCTGCTTGGGACAACTACTGTACCAAAAATAAAAAAAAAATGAGAGACAAATAAGTGTTCACACTTCCTGTCTACCATTCGCTATATCGCTATAAAATAATGTAGCTGAGTGAGACATGCGGAACGGTATTCTAGTGGGGCATGTGGTTGGTTGTTGGAGTTTTATGTCCTGACAACATCTAAGGTCATATTAGGACGGGTACCGACATGTGACAGTGCGCGCGCATGGCGACTTTATAGTGCTGTCCCACTGGGAAATCAGGCCGCCAGCACCATTACCCGATATCCCATTATCGACTGCCAGGCTACGAAGCGACAAGTATAAATTTGATAAGTCATTAGTTTGACTCGACCGGGAACCGAACTCCCGATCTCCCGCACGCGAGGGCCGCGCTCTACCGATTCGGCCACCGCGCTCGGTCAAATTCGTCATGTGTGTGCACTGTCACAAGTCAGTGCTCAGCCTGATATGACCTTAGATGTTGTTAAGACGAAAACCCTAATCACTCACTCAAAAGGCCTACCAAGAAAATCGCGTCCGAAACCTCCTTATGATGAGTGGTACTTCGGACTGCACTCATATAAATAACATA
The DNA here is from genome assembly GCA_030323885.1 of Branchipolynoe longqiensis. Taxonomy (NCBI): domain Eukaryota; kingdom Metazoa; phylum Annelida; class Polychaeta; order Phyllodocida; family Polynoidae; genus Branchipolynoe; species Branchipolynoe longqiensis. Next base: position 63,718,047 of record CM059193.1, on the reverse strand, counting down.
TTGAGAAGACTTAAACAATTTTTTTTGGAGCATTAGTTGATTAAGCAGGGAAAATTTCAATCACCGACAATTTGTATTCCACTGCTACTTGCCCTATCCTAGTAATGCCGAGCGCCAGGCCAGTTAGCGACAAGTATCAATTTTTAAGTCATTGGTTTGACTCGGCCAGGGTTCGAACCTGGGAGGTTCGAAACCCAGGACTTACCAGAGCAGGAGGTGGGCGCTCAACTCATTCGGCCATCGCGTCTGGTTGCATTTGTTTTAATGAGCTGTGTATGTGTGTACAGTAAAACCTCTCTAAATCGACCGAGCATGGGACCGAATTTAAATGGGACATTTAGGGAGGTGGTCGGCTTAGGGAGTTTTTTTCATCGTTACAATGGTATTGTATGGGCGATCGTTTGGGACCCAAGTAAAGCCATCAATATAGGGGAGTGGTCGATCTGTGGAGGTGGTCGGTTTAGGGAGTTTTTTTCATCGTTACAATGGTATTGTATGGGCAATCGTTTGGGACCCAAGTAAAGCGATCAATATAGGGGAGTGGTCGATCTGTGGAGGTTGTCGGTTATGGGAGTTTTTTTCATCGTTACAATGGTATTGTATGGGCGATCGTTTGGGACCCAAGTAAAGCCATCAATAGAGGGGAGTGGTCGATCTGTGGAGGTGGTCGGTTAGAGAGGTTTTACGGGATATGTAAATGTTGATTTAAACCGAGCTTTTTACATTGGACAATACCGCGTTTGTTTTATGTTTAGTTCCAGGATATACATACGCTAAGAGACGCCTCATCTGGGGCACACACAAGGAGCTTGTCGTATTCGGTGGGGTGGTGCAGCAGCTTGGAGCGAGACAGCAGCTTCTGAGTACTGCCCCCATGGAAGGTGTGCACCAGATTGGTCCTGCATGTTGTCTGCGCGCCCACCACCTCGGCACCCAGCTGGTATACCTGAAGCAGACACGCTCTGGTTAGCTTGCGAACAGTACACATGCTATAATCACAAAGAAGGCCAAAGAAAAATATAAAAGAAAGTTGGTGATCGTCCTTTTGAAATAAGAATCTGAATCAGACGGGATGGCCAAATGAGTTAGAGCGTCCGTCTCCCATCTTGGTAGATCTGGTAGAGTCAAACCAATGACTTAAAAATTGATACTTGTCGCTTCCTAGCCAGACGCTCGGCATTACTAGGATAGGGCAAGGAGCAGTGGAATGAGGAAGACCAGTCGTCTGTGACTGAAATTTCCCCTGCTTAAACAACTAATGTACCAACAACAAAATCGGACGGGCATTTTTTTAATGTTTTTTAAAATATATTTCCCCCCCCCTCCACTCTCGACACTGCTCCCTCCCCTTCCCAGTTCCCTCCCTATCAGTTTCAATATCACCCCATAAATCCCTCTCCATTCTGTCCCCCCCTGCCCTTTCCATTCCCCCTTCTTCACTCCCCTTTCTATTTCTCACTCCATCCATCCCACACTCCACTCCCTTTCCTTTTCTCACTCCATCCGCCCTCTCCATTTAATTTGTTTTTGCTATTAAATATATTTTTTAAATCGGGGGCGGGCGATTTGTCAGGCATGGGCGGGGACGATCACCAATTAATTATTTTTTATTTGGCCTAATCAATGTTCACCCATGTAAATTGACTTTGTTTTTAAACCTGCATTTCGCTCACCTTTTAAAATTGAATTCAATAGAGTAGGGTGAATTTGGTTAGACTAGGTTTCAAAAGCTTGTTTTATTTAACGACACCTCTGGAGCAAATATTTGTGTGTCATCAGCTATTGGACGTCAAACGTACAGTCATTCTGACATTAAAAAAAAAAAGAAACCAGCTGCCGCCACATAGGCTACTCTTTCTGATAAGCAGCAAGGGGTCTTTTATATGCACTTTCCCACAGACAAGAGGGCACATACAACAGCCTTTGATGACCCAGTTGTAGACCACTGGTTCGAACAGAAAATAGCCCAAACTGCAAATGGGTCCAATGAGCAGGATCGATAGGATGACCGACACCTTCACAGGTGGACACGCTACCACCTGAGCTACATCCCGCTCCCCTCCGGTATTCGGAAGACGAAGTAATGATTATTGTCAACCATGAGGGTTTAGCTATTAATTAGCTATATTTTGTAAGCTTTGCAGTGATTTGTTAGTAAAGTGTAAGCATGGTTTGTGTCTGTGTGTGATAGGCTTCTCAAGGTCACATGAGTGCTTAGGAGGCTTGGAATAGACCACACCAGTTAAGCTGGAAAGTACCCAACTAAAGAGGTTCCAGATTCTGCCGATAGATGTCACCAGCTTAACTGGGAGGGTTTAATACATGTGAAGAGAGCAGCGGTGAAACCCAGAAGAAAAATACAATATACTTGTCTTCATATACATTACAAGGATAAGAGCTTGATGCCTGTCGCGATTTGAATATCTGAATATAATCAATCATTTTATTATTTTTCCAAGCGTTCTTTACGGAGAATTACACAATCACTTACCCATTGACCCATAATTAAAACTACACAGTTTAAAGCTGCATAGTCCGATGAAATATCAAATTTTCAAAACCAAACCAATTATCTAGATTTGATTTTACATATCGAACTTAGATACTGATGCACTTATTAAGCATTTGTTTCTGTGTAGAAGGCAATACTGAGTCAATTTAACAGAACCTGTTACTGCAGAAGTCTATGGTGTCAGAGTTTTGGCAAGCTTGCCAAAACTAATTTTCCATGTTTGCACTCAAAATATCTCAAAAGTTTACCATTTAAAATAAAAGTAACTTTGAACTAATGTAAAGTAGATACTAGTGATCGATCTAATATATTTATCTCAGAAAAAATACAAAAATTCTAAACCATCGGACTATGCAACTTTAAGGAGATCTAGCATGTAAAATCAGAGGCAATCAGGGAAACGACCCGACTAGAGTGGTTCCAAATTCCTCTGATAGATGTCACAAGCATAACTAGCGGGGCCTATTGGGATGTGCTAAGCAAGGGGGTGGCTGTATCTACCAGGGGAAACCAGGATGTGACATGAAATAAACTCAGAGATTACTCTCGCTCAGAACTCAGAATATGGCGGTTATCCTTCATTTACACCTCCTCTCAGATACTGACCTTAAAGATTAGTGAGTGATCTTTATCAAGGGCTACGTTAATAAATTCTTATTTAAAATCAACAAAATGGACTTACCATATGCCTAACTCCAGGGGCTCTTTGTGACTGTCTGTACGAAGCTAAAACATGACGAGATTTGCTATCTGCAGACAAGTATGTTAACCCACCTACAAGAAATAATACAGTACAATCAGTTATTGGAGTAATAGCCTGAAACACACTACGTTCCAGTTGCGCTTCAATTCAATGAACTGACTCACAGTTCTAGTTTCAGTGACATGGTCTGATTTATTAGGTCAGTGGGACGAAAAATTCAGGTATTACCAAGTATTGTTTAGGGCTTGCTCCCTCAGCCTTCGGTTTTGTCAAGAACCTGTACCACAAGGCAGTGTGTCACTGTGGCAGCATTAAGGGCGGTTGATGTATGGAACTCCCAACATCTCCCGACCAGCCACTGCAGGGACAAATAGTTTTGCACCTGTCTTGACATGTTCTTGTCGGTGTGAAACCTCTATTTGCTCCCCGAGAGAGTGCCGCTGGTAACTTGCAAAAGCCAGCAGCACTTCAACACTTTTGCAGGCAGCTTTCATGAAATGTCTCAACTGTCTTCTGGCTACAGAAAGAGAGGGCGCCCTCGTCTCCGGTTCAAGGATACCATCAAGAGAAACCTGAAGCTGAGAGACATTAAGACCGACTCACGGACGCAACTCTCACAGCAGAGAGCTAAATGGAGAGCGGCAGTCAAGTAATGAAAGCAGTCTTTGTCGCATCGCGACCGACAGCATGATGATGACCAAGTATTGGCTCTGATACTGATGGTGCTTGTTCTAACAACCAGTTGCAGAGTTGATGGTCTTTTTTTGGGGGGGGGGGGGGGGTTGTGATGAATTTATTTACCCTGCTCATAACGGATAAGTGTGTTAATACTTGTATTCACTGTTGGGCAGCACGAGTCCAATTTGATTCAAATCTTTAGAATTTAGTTTTAGTAATAATTTAGGTTTTCTTGCTTCTTGTTTATGGCTTGTAACTGTTTGTAGGTTTCAAACAGTCCAAAATCCAGCTTTCACTATACTTTGTGAAAATTCATTTAAACATCATGTGTATTTCTAGGTTAAATTATTGTTTTAGTAGTTCCTTAAACAGTGATATGTTTTCTGCATTCCGTATTGCAGCTGGCAGTCTATTCCAAATATTGGCACTCATGTTAGCTTCACTGCGATCATATGTATTGCTTTTTGATTTTACCATTGCTAGTAATGGACCATCGTTCCTTCTTGTGTACCTTGTTTGTAACCTCCTGTTTTCTTTGGTTCGAGATTTATTTTATGCATACAATTTTAAGTGATCCTGTTGTAATACGCACCCTCGATGGACAGATCGTGAGGAGTGTATTCATCATGTTTGTGTTCGTAGAAAGAGGACCGGTTCAGTTGTCCCACAAGGAGTCCGCCAGGCCTACAAGAAACCGTAAATTCATCAGTTCAATTTACACAATCAGCTGGTTCAATTTACACAATCAGCTGGTTCAATTTACACAATCGGCTAGTTCCATTTACACAATCAGCTGGTTCAATTTACACAATCAGCTAGTTCCATTTACACAATCAGCTAGTTTCATTTACACAATCAGCTAGTTCAATTGACACAATCAGCTAATTCAATATACACAATTATTTGTTTGTTATTTTATGTCCTAGCAACATCTAAGGTCATATCAGGACGGGTACCGACTTGTGACAGTGCACACTCATGGCGACTTTATAGTGCTGCCCCACTAGAAGGCCAGGCCGCCAGCACCATGACCTGATATCCCACTCAGTCACATTATCCTGACACTGAGCCAACCAGTCCTTGCCCTATCCTAATAATGCCAAGCGCCAGGCTAGGAAGCAACAAGTATCAATTTTTAAGTCATTGGTTTGACTCGACCAGGGTTCGAACCCATGACCCCACGATCTACCAGCACAGGAGACGGACGCTCTAACTCATTCAACCATCCCGTCTGGGAAGCGACAAGAATCAATTTGAATGTGTTGAGCATCCACCTCCTGTTCTGATAGGTTGTGGGATTCAAACTCCTGGATTCGATAAACCCTGGCCGAGTCAAACCAATGACTTGATGCAAAAGTTGAATTGCTGCTAGCCCGACGCATTTTGAACAATTTAAAAAAAAAGAAGGTTTTTCAGGCGCGGGTGGGGACAATCACCAAATATTTTAAATTTGTATTTGGCCTCTAACTATAAGCGTGTGTGCTAACCTGAAGGTGGAGTGTGCATCACTGGCCAAGTACTGGAGTGAGACAACGGGTGAACCAGGGCCTTGTGTGTTGATTTGTGTGATAGCACCGCTCGTATTGCGGGTATCAAACACGCTGACCGCCCCATTCGCTAGTCCTGCGTACAATAGATTTGTGTTCTCTGCATTCCATGTGCACGACCAGACAGGCGCTGGGCAACTGTAACTAGATAGTAGATGAAGAAAGAAAATACAGGATATAGAATTTGTGTTTGGAAATGTAAACAGACCCAATATTCAGATACCATTTTATGTGTATATATATAGCTTCTCTTATTTCCTGTCCCTTTGGGGCGATGTCATTTCCACCCCTCGCCGTGACTATGGCCTATGCTGCTGACATGGCATAAAGCAACCATCAATCAATCAATCAGTTTCTATCAAAGACTCAAGGCTAATAATTAGTAATACATTTCTTCATCGCTGGCAGTGTATACCTCTTGAGAAGGCCCTATGAGAGGCCAATATATTTATTCAAATCTGACAATGCACAACACTGGAGAAGGTCCCATGAAAGGCTAATATATTTCTTCATGTCATAGCCAGCCACATAAAATCCAAATGGCAACATGAGTGGGATGAAAACATTAATAAACTTAAAGAAATTGAACCATCTGTGGGAAAGCCACCACCGACTCATGCAGGAGGTCGGCAGGACCAAGTGGTACTTAGCCACTGCCGTATTGGCCAGTCGTGGCTTACACATGCTTTTCTGCTCAAGGGGGAACCTCCCCCTGAATGTATTGGGTGTCATTGGGAAAACATTATAGCCTTTTTGAGGGCAGCTGGACTGTACCACTTCATATAGTTTACCAAATAGATTCTATCAATTATTAATAAAACTTTTCTTTTTCTATGGGAATTTGTTTCCCTTGACCACAAATATATGATTGTGAGCTTTTAATTGATTGTCTGCTTTTACATGTAAAAGCGATGGTTTGAACAAAAAACAAACATTTCTCGTCGTGAATATGGCCTATGCTGCCGACACGGCGTAAAGCAACCACCAATCAATCAATCAATCAATCATGTCTGGCAATGAACACCACTTGAGCAATTCGCTACACTCGGATGAAAGACAGAGACCGATATAGGTTTAAATAAAAATTTAATAGAAAACAAGTCGGCAACCTATGTAGGTCTATCAAGCATGAATCAGGAGGCGACCAGGGCCAAGTATCAAGCGCTGACTGGAATGCGCTACCAGTAATGAGAGTTCTTGTTACAGGAGAGGAAGATGTCACAGCTCAGAAAATCAGCGCTCACTCCCTCCCCCCAGTAAGAGGGTGGGAGGGTGGGGAAATCGATGCGCACAGTAGCAGCGGTGAGGGCAGAGTGAGGGGAGGTGGACAGGACGGTCCGAAGAGGGCTAAAAATAGACCAACCTCGTGAGCAAATTACCCATGTTAGCCTCCGGCCAAAATGCACTATGCTGTCATAAAAACGAGCTTTTTGAATATAACACAGGTAGTTGTACAGCTATTACATCCCCCCCCCCTCCCCAAAAAAGTAAAGCTTGTTTTATTTAACGACACCTCTAGAGTACATTGATTTTCATCAACGGCTATTGGACGTCAAACATAGTCATTCTGACATTATTTCTTTGGAGGAAACCCACTGCCACCACATAGGCTACTCTTTTCGATAAGCAGCAAGGGGTCTTTTATACGCACTATCCCACAGACAGCACATACCACAGCCTTTAATGAACCAGTTGTGGACCACTGGTTGGAACGGAAAATAGCCCAAACTGCAAATGGGTCCACTGAGCAGGATCGATAGGATGACCAACACCTTCACAGGTGGACACTCTACCTACCGCCTGAGCCATGTCCCGCTCCCCCATTCCCCCTCCACCCCCCCAAAATAAAAAAACAACCGCACTTTGCTGAGTTGACCCTTACACTTGTACGACCATGCTGCTCGGCATGCTGGTGACCTTGACCGTCTTGTCGAGTGAGGCACTCAGGAGAAGTCCATCATTGACCACCAGGTTGAAGCAGATGTCACGTATCACCTTTTTGTGTATTGCCACATACTGCATCGTTCGGAAATCCAACGCATTGATCTATAAACAGAAGCAAAAGGACTTATTCAGCAGAATAAACATATTTAAACAAATTTACCAAAAATAACGAATTTCAAAACAAAAATGATATCAATTCATGATCACAAGGGAAACTGTAATCTCTACAAGTTCAAATGCACTACAGTAAAACCTATCTAAATCGACAAACCATGGAACTGACATTAAATGGTCCATTTAGGGAGTTTAAAAAAAGTCGTTACAATGGTATTGTATGGGCGATCATTTGGGATCGAAATAAAGCGATCGATATAGGGGATTGGTCGATCTGTGGAGGTGGTTGGTTATAGAGAGGTTTTACTGTATTGCTGAAAGCTGGAAGACCACGCCTCCACGTTGAACAAAGATATTACATAACTCGAATACACTTCTGAAAAAGAATAAAATCGACTGAGCTATTTTCCATTGATCAAGAATATTTAGAAATTAGGTAAGCGCATGGTTTCCTTGTTCCACTGCTTCAGACGGTCCGCGCATGCGCCGGCGCATTATCCTGATGTTGGCGCATGTTTCAGTCACACAGCTCTAGTCAATGATTTAGCACACAATGTGTATAACATGAACTATGCAAACCTTTTTTATTCCAAATCCTGGAAAGAGAGGGCTGGCAGACGGTTGAGAAGCAACAAGCATGGCAGCGCGGGCATCATAGGCGAGAACACGACAGCTCCCCGCCTGCAAACACACACAATCACCAAGTTAATATTGCTTCTACATTTCAAAATACAGTAAAATCTCTCTAACAGACCACCTCCACAGATCGACCACTCCCCTATATCGATCTCTTTATTTGGGTCCCAACAATACCATTCTAACCATATTCTAACTCCCCAAACCGACCACCTCCCTAAATGGACCACGTAAAGTCTGTCCCAAGCTCGGTCGATTTAGAGGTTTTACTGTACAGTAATCATTATCATCATGCTGTCGGTCGCGATGCGACAAAGACTGCTTTCATTACTTGACTGCCGCTTTCCATTTAGCTCTCTGCTGTGAGAGTGATGTCCATGAGTCGGTCTTAATGTCTCTCAGCTTCAGGTTTCTCTTGATGGTATCCCTGAACCGGAGACGAGGGCGCCAACTCTTTCTGTAACCAGAAGACAGTTGAGAATAGAGGATCTGCTTTGGTAGGCTGTCTGATGACATCCTCATGAGGTGTCCAGTCCACTGGAGATTCTTTTTGATCAGAAGATCTTCCATAGAGGGCAGCCCCATCCATTCGAGTATTTCCTTATTTGTCACTTTGTCCTTCCAGGTTAGCCTCATGATTGAACGCAGATGTCGCATCATGAAGGCATGCAGCTTTTTCACCTGTCGTCTGTACACTGTCCAGGCCGCGGCTTCGTATAGTAGGGTGGATAGCACGATTGCACGGTAGATCTTGCCTTTGACCCGCATGGACACATGGTGGTTGTTCCAGGGTCTCTGGCGTAGTCGGCCGAAAGATGCGCTAGCCTTGACCATCCTCCTCTGTATTTCAGCATCAATGCATCCATCACTTGATATAGTGCTTCTGAGGTAGGTGAATTCCAGAACTGAGTTCAGCTTGTTTCCGTCAACCATGATATACTCCTCTCGGGTTCTTGTAGAGTTGGGTTGGTACAGCACCTCTGTCTTCTTGATGTTAATCTTCAGGCCAAACTTCTTTGACGCATCGGAGAAAGCATCCACTATTTTCTGGATCTCTTCAGCAGAGTGGGCAACCAGTGCACTGTCATCTGCGAATAGCAGCTCTCTCACCAGTAGCCGAGTAGTCTTGGTCTTCGCTCTGAAGTGTGTGACATTGAATAGGTCAGCACCCTGTCTGGACTGTATATAGATGCCATCCCCCATGTCTCGGAAAGTCTCGTTGAGCATTGCTGATAGGAAGATGGAGAAGAGCGTGGGGGCCAGTACACAACCTTGCTTGACCCCATTGGTACAGTAAAGCCTCTCTAAACTGACCGACCATGGAACCAACTTGTGCATTTAGGGAGCTGGTCAGTTTAGGGAGTTTTTAAAAATCGTTATAATGGTATTGTATGGGCGATCGTTTGGGACCTAAATAAAGAGATCGATATTGGGGAGTGCTCACTCATGGCAACTTTATAGTGCTGCCTCACTGGGAGACCAGGCCACCAGCACCATGACCTGATATTCCACTCAGCCACATTAGCCTGACACTGAGCCAACCAGTCATTGCCCTATCCTAATAATGCCGAGCGCCTGGCTAGGAAGCGACAAGTGTACATTTTAAAGTCATTGGTTTGACTCGACCAGGGTTCGAACACAAAGATGGCTATATCACTAGTGTAGTAGTCTGCACTGACATATCAGGCAAGTAACCACATAGACAGGTAGGCGTGGGTAGTATGGTGATATCAGGGAGCCTAGGTGGTGTAATGGTTAGCACACTGACCCGGAATGCAAAGAGATGTGGGTTCGAGTCCTGCTCTAGGCGCAATATTTCCCATATTCATCACCCCCACAACATTAGTAAGAAACTACTTGCCTAGTGCAAAGTGTGTTAACTGATAATTTGCAAAAACAGAAACACCTACAGCATTAGTACGAAACTACTTAGCTAGTGCAAAGTGTGTTAACTGATAATTTGCACAAACAGAAATGCCTACATCATTAGTAAGAAACTACTTAGCTCGTGCAAAGTGTGTTAACTGATAATTTGCACAAACAGAAACACCTACATCATTAGTAAGAAACTACTTAGCTAGTGCAAAGTGTGTTAACTGATAATTTGCAAAAACAGAAACACCTACATCATTAGTAAGAAACTACTTAGCTAGTGCAAAGTGTGTTAACTGATAATTTGCACAAACAGAAATGCCTACATCATTAGTAAGAAACTACTTAGCTAGTGCAAAGTGTGTTAACTGATAATTTGCACAAACAGAAATGCCTACGTCATTAGTAAGAAACTACTTAGCTAGTGCAAAGTGTGTCAACTGATAATTTGCACAAACAGAAACGCCTACGTCATTAGTAAGAAACTACTTAGCTAGTGCAAAGTGTGTTAACTGATAATTTGCAAAAACAGAAACACCTACATCATTAGTAAGAAACTACTTAGCTAGTGCAAAGTGTGTTAACTGATAATTTGCAAAAACAGAAACACCTACATCATTAGTAAGAAACTACTTAGCTAGTGCAAAGTGTGTTAACTGATAATTTGCACAAACAGAAATGCCTACATCATTAGTAAGAAACTACTTAGCTAGTGCAAAGTGTGTTAACTGATAATTTGCACAAACAGAAATGCCTACGTCATTAGTAAGAAACTACTTAGCTAGTGCAAAGTGTGTTAACTGATAATTTGCACAAACAGGAATGCCTACATCATTAGTAAGAAACGACTTGCCTAGTGCAAAGTGTGTTAACTGATAATTTGCACAAACAGAAACACTTACATCATTAGTAAGAAACTACTTAGCTAGTGCAAAGTGTGTTAACTGATAATTTGCACAAATAGAAACGCTTACATCATTAGTAAGAAACTACTTGCCTAGTGCAAATGATGTTAACTGATAATTTGCACAAACAGAAACGCCTCCATTATTAGTAAGAAACTACTTACCTCCCACACCTTAACGATCTGTTCAAACACGTAGCCACTGTGGACGAGGTTAAGTTTGACACTGGCAGGTTGGCTTGCACTTTGACTGTTAACAATCCTACGGCTGCACTCCGTCCCTTCACTTAGGGGTGTTTCTACAGAAATCGACAACCTAACACAAATATGAACAAACGCAAATGTATTAACAGTCAGCAAAGAATTTTAACATAAAGCATACTGAAGTTAGTTATTAACTGGCGATAAGATTAAACTTAAAGATTGTTTAAAAAAAAAAAACACTATGCAAGACCATATGACGGGGAGCCGATACAGTGCGAATGGTCCCTTACATTTGTAAATGGCAGGGAAGAAAGGTAAAAAAAGCAGAAACGCGGATATTCTGCCATAGGCTTAGCACTGTCAGGGAATCAGGGAAAATTCCTGGAAGTCAGGTTTCATACATATTGGTAGGCTATACGCTGATAGTGCTGCGGCAACGAACTCCTGATCTCCCACACGCGAGACCCGTGCTCTGCCGTTTCGGCCACCCCGCCTGGTCCGTACTATAGATGAATCAGACATGTTAATAATAAACATAACATATTGAAGCTATAAAGACAAAAACAAAGCTGCCAGTAGTCAGTAAATTATATAAACGGTGCAAACAAAATTACAATTTTCTTGTAAGGAGCTATAGAGCGGACATTTTTTGGTTGCTAAAGGAGACCACTCTTGGTCGCTTAAATACTTAGAAAAAACAAATGATAGGACTTTAACAATGATGTGGATATGGAAATCATTTAGCCTTCATATGTATGAAACACCGAACTCCTGTAATACTGGTGGGGACACTGAAAACCAGAAGACTCCTAGCACCGCAGGTAATTAAATGAGGGCGTAAGCCCTTGTGGCGGTTTAAATTCTCAGTGGGTTTAAGAGAATACGCTCGGGGTTCTGCGCATGCGTCAAAATCTAATGTCATTTCAGCGTATTCGATTAATCAACTCAGGTGGCCCGAGCGACTTTTTGACGCACAAATGTGACGTCATCGCTCCTAGCCAAGCTAGGGTCGGGACTATTTGCACACGACACGTGTTTTCGTCAACTCAGTGTTCTATTTGAATTTCTAGCCACTCGGGTGACCCGAGTCGCCCGGGTCGTGTCAGTAGAATACGCGCATGTGCAGAACCCTGAGCGTAGACTCTAAACCCACTGAGAATCTAAACCGCGACACCCTCCAGCTCTTATACTGCTACGACCTGATCTAAAATGCTAAACGTGATAAGCTCAGTTTCTTTTTTATCTCTACTTTGTGGACTAAAGCTGAGATTCCGTATACGCAGTATAGGGTATGTGAATGCGACAAAAAATGAAAAAGCATGTAAATGCACTGTGGTGCTTCCATGTCTGGATGCGAATGCGAATGCGAAAAGTGGCTCACTCAATGGACCGATCAGTGCGAATGCGAATGCTGCTGAATTTGCCATAGAGCAAACAGGGACTTTGACTTTCCTTCACAAATTTGGAGCAAATAATCCAGAAAATGGGATGGGTATCTATACCACATGCCGCATACCATAAATGGAATCTTAGCTTAACTCACCGCGCGTTAGCCTCACGTTGACGGGCGCGCTCCAGCTCCTGCTGCAGCCTACGCACCTCCTCCTGGGCTAATTGTACACGCAGGCGGCTCTGCGCTGACTCCATCTCAGCGGCCTGCCGGGCTGCCCGCTCCTGTTGCAGGGCACGAAGGGCTGCATCACGGTCAGACGTGTCCACCATCTAATTCAATAACCACAATCTGATTCAAGTATGAGTATATAGCAAAAACCTCTCTGCGACCATGGCTACTTACATGGGCACAGAGTTGGTGAAATTGGAGAGAATGCAAAAAGACAAGAAGGCGACGATAGAATGCTGTCGCTTTCACTTTTAAAGTTCAATAAACTACATATTTTATTATATTTTCCAACTCAAAAGTAGCGGGTAAATATGATGATGTATATAAAGAATATATTTTGCTTCTTAAATTAAGAATTTATCTGCTCATTTAATTTACCCAGCCATACCCAGTTTTTTGCCACTTTTTCTAACGGGTTGCTTTTCATCCCTACTGCAAGTACGGGATGAATCTTTTATCTAGGCTATAGCGTGAGTAGTGCTTATTATGTGGCCATTTGAATCTATTGATGGCCGATCCAGTTAGGTGGTACGCGAGGGCTATGGTTACTTATATTGTGCATGTTATGTAGTAACATGAGTAATTCATAACAATTGGTCACCTCACATCTACTGAATTACTTGGTTGCCAATACAGAACAAGTTAAAACATGAAGAACTGGCTTAACTCACAGATTAGATCTTTTTATTCTGTACACTATGCTGACAGGCAAAGAAATAATCAAAAACAAAAGTTATTAACCTTAACTTAGAGAACCCAGTTAATTCACTTGGCTCCTTACTAACCAAGTAATTCTATTACATAGTGTGACCTATTCTAATAACTGGATTGGGCTTACAAGTAATCTAATAGATAACTGGTTAACTCATATTCTGGAGATACTGTTGTGATAGTATATAAAATATATAAAAAGGGAATAATATAAAATGTCATAAACTATGAAATTAATTAATTTGAGTTGATCTCCAACTGCTAGTGGATTTCTCAAAGAATTAGAAGTCCCAGTTCTATCTAAGCATGTTATATATAAATCATCAGTAAATTATAGACTAAGATTTTATTCATCTCTATTGTTCTTTTGTAAACTGACAAATGGGTGCAAACTTAGTTGAAGTTCTATCTACTAACTAGATTGAGCTTCTAAGGAAAATAATAGATAAACTGGGTTAACTCATATTCTGGAGATAGTGGTTTCATAGTTTCAAAAGAAATCAATTACCTTGCTGATATTTATCTACTGAAATTTATAAACAAGACCTTAAATAATTTCAAATTGATCTCCATCTTTTAATGGACAATCTCAAAGAATTAGAATTCCCAGTTATATCTGCATGTTATATAATTCATCAGTAAATTTAGACTAGGATTTAATCCTATCTTGTTCTTTTGTAAACTGACAAATGGGTTCAAACTGAGATTAAGTTCTATCTACTAACTAGATTGAGCTTCTAAGCAATATAATAGATAAACTGGGTTAACTCATATTCTAGAGATAATGGTCTCATAGTTTCAAAAGGAAATCATATACCTTGCTAAGATGTATCTAATGAAATTTATAAACATGAACTTAAATAAAATTCGAATTGATCTCCAACTATTAATGGACAATCTCAAAGAATTAGAAATCCCAGTTCTATATATGTATGTTACATAAATCATCAGTAATTGGGTTAAACTCATATTCTAGAGATAATGGTCTTCTAGTTTCAAAGAAATCAAATACCATGCTGATATGTATCTAATGAAACTTATAAACATGAACTTAAATAAAATTCAAATTGATCTCCAACTATTAATGGACAATCTCAAAGAATTAGAAATCCAAGATCTATCTATGTATGTTATATAAATCATCATTAATGTTAAAAACTAAGATTTAATTCATATCTCTTGTTCTTTATTAAAAATGCCAAAGAACTCTGTTGGAATGACTGAACCCACAACATAGAAGGTCTCTGACTATTCAAACTGGTGTTGCCAAAGTGATGTAAACAAAACTTGTATGCATTGCCATAACCACTCAATTCAATCTGTGATCCAAGGACTTTGCATCTGTGTTGCTAGGTCCGGTAGTGAGGACACATTCATGTCTCCAAGCATTCATAGCAAATGTCAACAACAATCTCCAAGGAAACCCATAGTATATATAGAGGTGGAAAACCTAGGATCTCCAACTCACCTTGTCCTGGCACTCATACAGTAAACACCTGGAAGGCGGTTTTCCCCACCCTCCCTCCCTCTTATACTTACGATATGGCTACTAGGGCTGAGTGTTAGAGGTCTCTCGGTTGAATCGAACCCGGAACTTCGAGTGTATGTTTAATAACATAGCCTGTGTGTTCTTATGATATGACTTAAACTGACATGTGGTATAATACTTCTGTATACTTACAAATGATTGATTGTACAAACCTATTTGCTACGAATAATCTTGAAGATGTAAATAAATTATAAATTTACTCCCAGTCCAGTCTTTTGTTATGAATTACGTTCTATCATTTAGTAGCTGTACTGCTCGACCAGATTATACTGCCCGGACATCCAGTATACTGCGTGCGGTTCATAAGGCATACTATCCTGCATAAGGCATACTATCCTGCATAAGGCATACTATCCTGCATATGGCACACTATCCTGCATAAGGCATACTATCTTGATTGTCCCCCCTTTTTATATCTTCTATTTGTATGAATTATATAGCAGAGCTTACCCCATAGTAGAGACACACATGACACAACACGCGATTCGAGTCCAGCACCAGCAGAAGTGTAGGTAGATAATAGGCTGATTGCTTAGTTTTATTCAGTTTATATAAGTTTTTAGATACATGCAACAGTGGATGTTATAGACATTCTTATTGGCTCTTACACTCATGTACACCAGTCACTCCCATGCCACATGATCACTCCCTAACATAGTTTACCATTGGCTGCTTTAAGGACTCACCCCCCCCCCCCCCCTGCCACCCAGCTTTGGCCACCAGCTGGCTGGCTATCATGGGCTTACATAACATGTGGTGACCATGTGGCTGGGTGAGATAAGGGGGAGGGATTGTGCTTAAAGCGGCATTGTTTCCCTCCCCCGGTGTGAGCATTATAAAGGGAGTACTGTTTCATATTTAGCCATCTCGATATTCAATATATACTTAATCGGAGAATTTTACATTATGTTGCCACTTACCTTCAAAGTCTTGGCAAACAGCGGTCTGATATCTTTCTTCACTGCCTTGGCTTTGCACTGTGGGCATTTGCCAGGTTTTTGTTCCCGTAGCCATTTCTCGATACAACTGCATGAAGGAAGAATAGTGTTTTCTTTACGTCCATTTAGAATATTATCTATAAATAAATAAGACGCCCACATTTCAACACTGCACATTTAACGCAGTTTCCTCGGGTATCATGACGGGAAATATTCATGTAATAGCCAGTTTTAAGTTCATCGATCTGTATGTCCTGTGTGGAACAACACATCCATCATTAGCCGTTAGTGATTGCAGGTCAAGTGCCAATAGGTTCAAGCCTACACGTATGGTCTGGCATCACAAATAACTGACTTAGGGCCAAATTAAGTTGGTGATCGTCCTTTTGAAATAAAAATCAGGGGAGGGCGGGCGTTTTGTGGGTTTTTTTTCACCCAGTATTTCACTGGTCTCCTCGCCCTCCCCCTGCACCCTCCATTCTCCCGGCCACCCTCACTCACATCCCCTCCCTCCTCCCCATCCAACACCCTGGATAAAATGCTACCTAAACAACAGGCAGCAAAAAACTAAAGTAAATGGTACACTCTCAGACCAACAAACTGTCACCTGTGGTGTACCCCAAGGATCAATCCTGGGACCATTACTATTTATACTATACATAAACGACCTAGAAAAATGGCTGGAGACAGAATGTCTCCAGCTATATGCGGATGACACTGTTGTATATGCAGAAGGAAACAGAGTAGAGGAGGTAGCAACCAAACTGAACAACCTCCTGCTAAAACTGGATGGCTGGTGTGAGTCCAATAAAATAACCATCAATGCAAATAAATCTAAAACTGTACTCTTCTCACACACAGCAATCACAGGAAGAAACCTACAATGCACACTAGGAAACCAAACACTGGAAAGTGTAAATCACTACAAATACCTAGGCCTAGAACTAGATAGCCAGCTAAACTACAATCTGTGTGTAACAAAAATCATACAAAAAGTAAATCAAAACTATGGCTA
This sequence comes from Branchipolynoe longqiensis, assembly GCA_030323885.1. Lineage (NCBI taxonomy): Eukaryota > Metazoa > Annelida > Polychaeta > Phyllodocida > Polynoidae > Branchipolynoe > Branchipolynoe longqiensis. The sequence continues at coordinate 63,701,099 of CM059193.1, read as the reverse complement.
TTTGCTAAACTAAGAAACTATATGACACAAGATATGTCAATAAAAATCTTCAAAGGCATGGTACTCCCCTACTTTGACTATGGGGATGTAATCTACATGGGTGCTAAAAAAGAGATACTTAAAGAATTGCAGATACTACAAAATAGGGCCCTGAAAATCTGCCTGAAAGTAGACAAACTACACCCCACTTATGACCTACACAAAAGAACTAAAGTAAAGCTACTAGAAAACAGAAGGATAATCCACCTAAAAACATTAGCATATGGATATAGCCAAGACATTAAGCGTCTAACCCAACCACTAAGGGACACCAGAGCAAGCAAGGCACCACTACTAAGGCAGACCAGAAGCCAGATCAAAGCCCATGAAAGGAGCACACTGGAAATGGCTGCCAAGGCATGGAATGCGCAAACGGTGAAAGAAAGACAAATCCCTGACCTAAAAACGTACAAAAAATATTTGTGCAAAATAAAAACTGGGAACCCCAACTGAACTGCACCACAAGGGGGCAGGTGATATGTCACGGCCCACCAACTGGACAGCCCAGGGCGGGATAACCGGAAATATAAAAGCCAGATAACATACCCAACAACAATATAAATCAAATCAAATTCAAACAAACATAACTCAACCACCTATTACGTACAGGCCTATGGACATGTAAATAAAATAGGCTAGTATAGAATTAAGTAGAAAAAAGCGGAAAACTCTTCCCAAAACCCCAAAACACTAACATAGAACCCTAAGAAAACAACTAACATAGGAATAAGAATAGAACAAAAATTCAATGCCAAGAGGGCCCAAAAAAAAAAAACTAACATAAGCTACCAACAGATCTATCTGCTACTGAAATGCAGACAATCAAATAACTTATCAGCAGCTACTGCTTGGTAAGACAACACCAACACTACAGCTGGCCAGCATTGAAAACAAGCCTGGATACCCGGGCTTACATGCTATGGACAGTATAAATACAGCCTCAATAAAAAAAAAACTAAAAAAACCCTCCCTCTCCCAACCTCCACTCTCGACCTTGCTTCCCCCCCCCCCCACCAATATCACACATCAAATCCCTCTCCATTCCTTTCACCGACTGCCCGGTCCATATCCCCCTCTTCATTCCCCTTTCTATTTCTCACTCCATCCACCCAACTCTCCACTCCCATTTCTCACTCCACCCTCTCTCTCCATCTAACAGTTTAAAAAAATCAAAAAAATCAGGGAATTTTTCAGGCACGAGCGGGGACGACCACCAATTTTATTATATTTTCTATTTGGCCTTACGCAGCTATGGTTGTGTAGTGGTCTGCACTGACCTCTCAGGCAAGGAGCCGCATAGACAGGTAGGCGCGGGTAGTATGGTGATATCAGTGAGCCTAGGTGGTGTAATGGTTAGCACACTGGCCCGGAATGCATAGAGATGTGGGTTCAAGTCCCGCTCTAGGTGCAATATTTCCCATTTTCCTCACCCCCCACGACACTGGTTGCTGTGACCAGGATCCTATACAAGATATGCGCTGTATGGTTGTTGAACCCTGTGTATGGGTATGTAAGTGCATTGCCTGTATGTATGTAATTGTAAGCATTAAAAGATTTACTATTCCAGGTGGATGAGTGTAGTGGTCTGCACTGACCTCTCAGGCAAGGAGCCGCAGAGACAGGTAGGCGTGGGTAGTATGGTGATATCAGGGAGCCTAGGTGGTGTAATGGTTAGCACATTGGCCCGGAATGCATAGAGATGTGGGTTCGAGTCCCACTCTAGGTGCAATATTTCCCATTTTCATCACCCCCATGACAGTTGCAACATACCGCATTCCAAACAGATGGCCGCACTTGAGAGAAGCAAGACGGTGTTCGCCAGTGTTGGACCATTCCTCGAAGCAGATCGGGCACTAAAAGTTGAATGGTTGATACACATGACTGACAAACTCACGCTATAAACTTGATTAGAAACACACCTAAACACGGATAGCAGATATATTTGGGAACATTTACAATTGTCAACATTATTATGAGCGTACAAACCGCATTCTAAGGTAGGGGTTCATGGCCACTGTGTGCTTTAGGAAAAGTAAATAAAAATTGAACACTTTGTACGCTTGTGATAATGTTGGTAATTGTGTACAATTTCGGAAATTTGGTCGGAAGGAGGATGCAGCTGTTGCACTTGTAACCTCCTTGCGACCAGTTTGGTCGGCACCAGATCGCTATTGGTTGGCGACCTCTCGTTTCCTGCCATTTCGGGACCGTGGGAACCTTGGTCGGCGCATGGACGCCGACCAAGGTGCTGACCGCTCACGACTTGGAGCTGACCGCTCGCCGCCATAGCGTGCAATGCCGCGCTCACCGTGTGGTCGAAGAAAGGTCAGCGACCAAGTGGCGAGTGGTCGGTGCCAGGTCGCCAACCTCTCTCCGACCTCGCGTCGACCATTTTCGTGTTTCCCATAGACTATAAAAGGTAATTTGTTTGCAAGTAACTGAGTGCCTTCTTCTTCAGCATGGAACTCAATCAAGGCGTGACGTCACCGTCCAGACCACAAGATGCAAGTTAAAAACCAAAATGACACCCAGCTGTTATACACTGACAAAGCAGTCGCTGACCTGTCGCCGACCCGGTGCGGGGCCGGCGCCTGCAAGGTGACCGGATTTTTAAATCAATGTATCAAGTAGGACACTGGGAGGTCGGCGACATTTTGGTCGTAAGGCGGTCGGAGGCGAAGGCAGACCATCGTGTGACTGTGGTATGAAGTACCGAATTTTCAAAACCAAAACAATTATCTAGATTTGATTGTACATATCTAACTTAGATATTGATGTATTTATTTGGAAGGGAATACTGAGCCAATTTAATAGAACGTGTTACTGCAGAAGTCTATGTTGTCTTGAGTTTTGAATCAATCAATCATGAGGCATGTTTGCCAAAACTAATTTGGCATGTTTGCACTTCAAATATCTCAAAAGTTTACCATCTAAAATAAAAGTTACTTCAAACTAAAGTAAAGTAGATAATAATGATCAATCTAACATATTTTTATCAGAAAAATTACAGAAACTCAAAACCATCATAAAAATAATACAAAATTTTCGAAAATCTGACTTTATCTGACAAATCCATAAATATCCGAAGTCGGATAATACGACTCTGTACAAACACCGGAAATGGAAGGTTATAAGAGCAAAGACCCTATAATACTAAGACAGCTCACTCAGCCTGTACTGTGTAATCGAAATGATCAAACCCACCACTTGGTGCGCTGGCTGTTCTCTTGGTTAAACATGTGCTATATTATATGTATAAATGTATATAGGAATGTGAAAGATGTGTGATGATGGCGATGCTGATGATGATGTGTATTTGTTCATAGCAATTTCATATTGATGTGTATTCATACTTACCTATCTCATGTATAATATAATTGTATGTGTTTATATGTGAAACACCAACCAGCAGCTGATCAAACCCACCACAAGGTGGCACTGCGAAATTTACATGTGTGCACAGTTAACCTACCTCGGCCGAGTCATCATCAACTGACAATGTGCTTGCAATGGGAACAACGCCCCTTGGTGATGGAACTTTGCACTTTTTTGGTGACTTGAATTCACATACAGAGTCATCGAGGATATTGTCACCAGCTGTAGCCTGCATTGCTGGTGCCAAAGTGCCCCCGCCTCCCCCCGGGTCTCCAGGGGTCAAGGTCAGGGTCAGGGGCATTGTCTCCGGGTTGTCGTCAGGCGGCATTTGTATCTCCAACAGACCCTAACCAGATAGACACCAATAATTAGTCATCAATTGACATAAATTAGTCCTCCAAAACCTACACATTTGGAGACTTACATGATTAAAATGATATGATTAAAAGAAACTTATATGAAAATACGAATATATTAATTGGGTCGTTCTCCGAAACTCTTATTTTTGTCAAGTTTGTTTCTACTTTTTTCCTGAAAGACATAATTTTGTTTGCTTAACTGTAATCAATAAAATCATATTTGAATATGTTCTGCATGTTAAGATCATGTTCTGGATGTGTGTTTAATTTCCATGTTACACAGGAGATTTTAACATAGTCCTTAATTTGCATAAGATCAAAATAAAAAAGTGAAATAACTTCTTTTTTTTCAACTCTGACATATCCACAACATGCAAATCTTCATATGAATATGGATTCTGCTATCATTTAGAATGTTTTCTGCTACTATTTCGAATGTTTTCACTTTTGGCTTCTGTCACAAACGTGGTACACAGTTTCAGAGAACTACTTATTAATACACCCCACCCCACCAGTTAAGGGGAAAGTACTCGAATAGAATCGTTCCAGCTGCGCACAGTCAACCTTTTCCTATGGGACGATGTGTGAGGACTCGGTCATGCAGATTTGCAAGTCTCTAAGTTATTAGTTGTCTTTTTCTTATTATATATATTATAAGTATAAGAGCTTGATGCCTGTTGCGATATGAATATCTGAATATAATCAGGCATTTTATTATTTTTCCATGCATTCTTTACGGATATATAGCATGTGAAACCAGACGGGATGGACGAATGAGTTAGAGCGTCCGTCTCCCTTATTGGTAGATCATGGGTTCAAATCCTGGTCGAGTCAAAACAATGACTTAAAAATTGATACTTGTCGCTTCCTAGCCAGGTGCTTGGCATTATTAGGATAGGGCAAGGAGCAGTGGAATGAGGAAGACCAATCGTCCGTGATTGAAATTTCCCCCCGCTTAACAACTAATGTACAAAAAATAAATAAAAATTTACAGGCACTCGGGGAAAGTACCTGAATAGGTTCCAGATTCTGCCGATAGATATCACTAGCTTAACTGGCTAATTGCTTTAATTATCGAACGGCAATGCAGAATCTATAGAAATGGATCTCAAGCCAAAGATTCTACCATAATTTCCAAGTAGTATGCCGGCAACCCACTGTACCCCTTCATATAAATTATTAGTTCATTCGCTAACCCCATCTCTTTCCTGGCTGTGCCCACTCTGTCCCTCCGCCCCTTTCCCTCGCATGCAACTTGCAAAAATGTCGAGCAACGCATCCAACCCGACAACACAACAACAACAAATTAAGATAAATTTACTACAAAAGTGTGATACTAGTTTCTTGACCAACAAAATAAACACAGTTATCAATCAACAGTAGTGACTCTTACTCTAGATTTAGTCACATGCAGAAAGTGTCAAATTGGCTAGTTATCACAATAAACAACGTCGTTATTTATCACACTGCACACAGTCGTGCAATTTAATACCATGTATTCATAATAATTCACACACTCGTACACACAAGCATACAAACAGGACGAGAAGATAATGAGAACGTTTAATGTTATTTATTTATTTAATAAAATTAATAGAATTAATCTTGGCTGACGTATCAGCGGCAGTCGTGATGAGGGCCAGGTACGGTGACCCAGGCGCCCTGAGCAGTTCTATCAGTTCAGCAGTTATGAGCAACTCGTGAGATGTAGATATGAGGTCACGACGAGATGACAGCAGTACAGCGCTCAAACCCTTGTAAAGTGGGTGGGTGGGTGGGTGATCGAAGTGGTGTGTAGAGCAGCCAGTGGTGAAGTGACGGGGTAGGGGTATGCGATTGACGAAGAAGACTAAAAATAGAACACGTGCCTCGTGTGCAAATTATCCATGTTAGCCTGCAGCCAACATGTTTAATTCACACACTCGTACACACAAGCATACAAAGAGGACGAGAAGATAATGAGAACGTTTAATGTTATTTATTTATTTAATAAAATTAAAAGAATTAATCTTGGCTGACGTATCAGCGGCAGTCGTGATGAGGGCCAGGTACGGTGACCCAGGCGCCCTGAGCAGTTCTATCAGTTCAGCAGTTATGAGCAACTCGTGAGATGTAGATATGAGGTCACGACGAGATGACAGCAGTACAGCGCTAAAACCAAAAGAGATATGAGCGCTGTTGGGGCATCACGTATTACCGGAAAGTTCAAATAGTTCTTGACAGTATTTGTTCGCCATGTACCTGCTTGCATTATCCCGGACAATGGCAAGCCTGAGGACTCACAGGCCTGAGCTGCACCTCTCCGAAGGCTATGCAATGTAAATCGCTTGTCGAGACCAATGACTGTCTCAGCAGCTAGTCTGAATGCACGTAGGAGGACTCTATTAGTCAATGGAGCCCCTGAAGGCAGCAACAGAGCAGGAGCATCAGGGGTCAGGCGGACGGTGGCAGCATACGTCCTCCAGGCTCTCACAGGGCAACACTGAGCATTAGGGATAGCAGGCAGATGGAAAAGTAGGACAGAGTCAGCAGAGCGAGTTTTAGAGGAGCGCCATAGTCACCACTAGCTTATCTTCAAACAGAGCAACATCTTTTGCTTTAAGAACATGAGGGCCAAGGACGCCAGATGACGAGGCAACAAGGTTACTTTGACGCATTAGGGTCAAAAACGCCAAAAGAAGCGCTACTACAACTACGTGAGGGGTGGGCTTCAGAGAGAGTAAATATGCGATTATACGTCTAAATTCTCTCGGGTTGACCGGAGGCGCTCGCTTAACAATATGAGTTGAGGACTTCAAAATAGCTCTTTTCATAACCGTAATCTCATTAGCTTGGAATTGGAGGTATGAACCCGGGCTACCGGTTACCCAAATCTTCACGGACGAAAAGTAATTCAGAATTGCTCCCGATGACTTAAGAGATTTAGACAGAAACAGTAAGAAGGACAGTAAGTCATATACAGTAGGTTTAAGAGGAGAGACATTATTAATCGAGCAGAAAGAGAAATAGCGTGTTATATGTGCAGCCTTATTCTGCCATGTACGTGTAGCCAGGCCAGCGGTGAAGAGATTGATCAGCTCCGCGTGGTGAGTCACTGTGTAGTCTGGAAGATAGAGGCAACAAATATACTATCTTCCACGATAACAACGAATAGCTCAGACATCAAAATCGAAACAGATCTAAGGCCAGTGAAGGAAATACCTCACTTAAGTTACGTTCTTTACACAATGCTCGGGCCTTCACATTCATTAGTGGTGATAGAAATGACCTACTAAGCGCGTCTGCGAGCACTAACTTGACACCTGCCTTATGTTGAATCACCAACTCAAAGTTACGTGCAGCCGAAAACAGCCACAACTGTCGTGCGCAGGCGCAGAGGAACCTATCCTTCCCTTTCCCCGACTCAAGCACCGACTGAGATGCAGCATTATCGGTATTCACTGTAATACAATAATTCTGGGGGTCACTGGGAATCAGAGCTGCGACTGCATGAACTAAATTCAGCGCCTCTAGGTGCACTATAGATAGCTTCTTCTGAAGGACATCTGAGGGGAACTGAACTGCATAGAACTTCGTTGGCGAAAAGGCCCCACCCGCAGTTAGTGTAGCGTCACATTCGAGCAAGAAAACTTCCCGCGGGGCAGACGGTAACAGCTGACGCCCATTATAGGAACCCGCAAATTTCTCGAACCACTCCAGATCGTCTAAGATCTCTAACGGAAAAACATGCTGACCCGTGAAGGGGGTCTTCCTTAATGCCTCCAAGATCCTATTAGTAAATCGCACAGCCGGCTTGATACACTTTGCAAGATGCTGTAGTTTACCCGCTAAGCTCTGAAGCTGCTTTCTAGATGCCTTAACCTTTAACTTCCAAAGTCGACACTCCTTCAGAATCTCGGCCAGCTTATCTAACGGTAAGGACACCATGAGTAACGGTACATCTATCTGGAAGCCGAGCCATACCAGGGAGGTGACCGGAGGGGAGCACTTCTCCAATGCTAGATCTAGACCTAACAGCTCCGTTAACTCAAGAAACCTGGCATAGGCCTGCCCCGCTCGTTCCTGTGTCGCCTCCAAACCCACGAAATCGTCTAGATAACATAACGCGAAAAAACCCTCCTGTCTCAATAGCCACACCACTGCCCTAGTAGTACAAGCACACGCCAGGGCTGACGTCCTGCAGCCAAACGGAGGAGCGATATCGATATATATCTGACTATTCAGAGCGATGCCTAACAGCGGTACAGACAACGGGCAAACCCTAAGTTGGCGATATGCCCTAGATAAATCTGCCGCCCACAACCAAGCTCCTGTACCCAACCTAGACAACCTATCAGTGAGCGTCGAGACCGACGGGAGGGAGAAATTAAATGGGAGACCCTGATAGAATCCCTTCACAATGCCCGCATTGACGCTACGTCCTGGCGGGAAACTCAAATCGATAATCACCCTCTTCTTCGTTGAATTCTTTTTAGGTCTAGTCATGATGGGACTAATCTGGCACCATGGGAAGAACGGGGCAGTATCAAATGGGCCCAGCAACGCATTCATTGATAATTCTGTACGAATGAATGAAACAATATGAACATCGGTATCAGCTCCCACCGTGTGATTAACAAATGTAGGAACTGGTACCTCAGTAGACGTATAGTCTAGTGGCCAGCCGAACTCAAGGTGATCGACTAGCAACGTATCTGGATAATTAAGTAACATAGCCCGCCAAGCCGGAATCTTCAACCCGGACGGAATTGGAATACGTGCTGAGAGATAATTCGGCAGAGCTGTTTCCCGAACCGTCATATAAATATCACAGTAATCCCTATACTCCGGCCACAACACCGGGGCCGTTAGCGGCCAGAACTCAGACAACTTATCCTTAAACAGCAACGGAGAAGGAGGAGGAGAAAAAATAGTTGAAGAAACATCATCAATAGAAACAGTAGCAGTATTAAACCAATCAAAGACAACATCAGGTAATGATAGATCAGTATCAGAGGAGGCAAGCTGAGTGTGAGCCAGTGGTGGGCGGGGTGCCGCCGCAGCCGCCACGTGGTCCGAGGCAGGAGTCGGGCTCCCATTGGCTGAGCGGGGCGGAGAGTGGGGGGGCAGGGTGGGAGTCAGGCCGGGAAGTAGGTCACGCCCAACCGCCACGTGGTCAGGGGCCGGTTCAGAGTGCGGGCCGCTATCAGGTAGCGGGCGGCAAGGCTGAGTCAATGACAAGGGACTTACTGCAGTAGATGACTGTTCGGCGAGCTTTTTGTCCATATATTTCCTCTTTTTCATGCAATCCTGTTCCCGATGTGGCAAGCTCCTCTTGAACCTATACGCACAATAGGCGCATACGTGAACTTGCCTGTCTGGGAGCATACCATGCGCCGACTGGAAACCGCAGTCCTTGCCCCAGTTCCATTGATAGCAGGCCTTGCCATCGACCTCCTTGTTATAATCTTCACGGGAGTTTAACGGAGCTTGAGCCGGGGAAGGAACTGGGGCGAATGACTGTATAGGCGGGCGTTCAGCATGCTGGACGTAGACTGGCCGGGCTGGCTGCTGTCTCGAGGCGTCGGTACAGACTTCTCTCTGCACGTCTTTCAGCGCCACGTGGTCTGCCCACGCAGCTGGTAAGCGGCCATCTGCTACCATCTGGAAAAGGCGCTCCGACCACCTTCTGCACGTCGACCAATCCCAGGTTATGGCCATGCGTGCCAGCTCCTCCTCGTGCTTCAGAAAAGGAGGCCACCACTCCTCTGGGAAGTCAGGGTGAGCTGCAATTCTACGCAATGCCACAAAATACTCCGCCCAAGTTGCCTCCCCTATACCAATTTTCTTGCAGGCGTCCCCACGAGAAACAAAGTTATGAGGGAAGAAGGAAATACCTTTGGGCCTCTGCAGGGCAGGGACTGCTTCAACAAACGCCGCCGCTGCCGGCGGCAGACACCTCTGAGGGCGCGGGGGAGGCGGGGTAGGCAAGGGCAGCATGGCAAACGGGCGGGGCGGAATGCGTGGAGTGGCCGCAGGCGGCGGTTCCACTGCCAAGCCCGGGGTGTAGAGTACTGGCGGAGAGCGGAGTGCAACAGGTGAGATGAGCGGGGCGAGAGCAGGCAGCACCGGTGGTGGGCAGGCAGGGCGAGCAGGCGTGGCAGGGACCATGGGACGACCCATGGCTGGAGACTGCAGGGTTGGTTCTCTAGCCGCGCGTGCCGCCACCCTTTCCAGAGCCGCTATACGTCCTGTAACGTCTGCATAGTCGCGCGCCTCTCTACTAAGACGCCTGATAACTTCTTGATCCGACTCCTGGTCCGAAGAGGGTGAAAAGGCATGTGCCTGCTGCCCAGGCCTCAATGGAGTGGAGTCCACCGACTGTGAGGAACTCTGGTCCATAACTGGCTCACAAGACGACCTGACTGCTCTAGGCGGCTGTGTACGCGGCAACACTTGAGAAAGAGGCGGCCTACCTCGGCGCTTCTGCACGGGCGGCATTAGAAGAGTTGAACTAGTATGTAGGTACACACGTGGTAGTAGTGCAGGAGCGGTGGGTGATCGAAGTGGTGTGTAGAGCAGCCAGTGGTGAAGTGACGGGGTAGGGGTATGCGATTGACGAAGACTAAAAATAGAACACGTGCCTCGTGTGCAAATTATCCATGTTAGCCTGCAGCCAACATGTTTAATTTGAAATAAACAACATTATCAAAAGCTTTGTCTAACAAAATGGTTTCTTGTGCATACCGTGTCGAGACTGGCGCCGACTGTGGTGGGGTTTTCACTCCTTGGCGGTATGAGGACCGAGTTGTCATCTTCCGAATCGATCACCACAACGTTCGCCATATCCTAAAAGAAAGTCAATGAGTGTCAGAGTGTGCACCCCTCTGTGGATACTTGGTATCAGGGCCGCGTTCAGGTTCCATCTCGGAGGCACCTCAGAGATGGCCGTGACGTCACGCTAGTCTGAACTGCAAAAGGAGTTTGTTGTCTCGAAAATGGCCACCCCCATAGGCGACGGCCATTTGCAATGGAAAAGCTGTGCTGTGATTGGCTGAAACCACTGAATGCGGCGGCCATTTTCAAGGCGCCTTTCAGCTCCAGTCTGAAAAGAGAGGCGTCTGAGAGACGCACCCTGAATGGAAAAAGGCCAAAAAGCATCGCCGAGACGGACCCTGAATGCGGCCCAGGTCTTGTCAAAACCATCTTACAAGGCAGTGAAAGGGGGGGGGGGGGGGGGGGGGGGGGGGAGGAGACAACAAGGCAGGCAAAGGAAGAGGTGGAAAGAAGACATCAGGGAATGGTCAGGACTGGAGTTCGGAGAAAACTGGTTGCAAAGCCATGTGTGGTGCCCCAACAGCCCTCATGAGTCAAGGTCAGGGGAATGAGGCGGAAGGAGGGCGCCCCCTCCCCCACCCAATAGTTTTATTCTGGGGGCATGGCCTGCAATAATTTTATAGCTTTAGTTCCTTAATTATGGTATATATTATTACGTCGAATATTATTGAGCCAGTGACGTCAAAATAATATAGGAGGATATGTTCGAATCACATGATGAGTTTGTCATGTACCGTACACATTAAGTTGGTTACTCAAGCTCATATAACCCCAAATACTGCCAATAGACGATGTCTACTTTTTGTGCTGGGGGGTCGTTAAAGAAACAAACAAACAAGCTCATATAATTAACTTTTTTATTTTGATGCATTCCGAGTTGTGTATCCACCTTTATGTTTTTTTAATAGATATATAACTTTATAAGCTTCTATAGTTCTACCCGCCACATTTCCGATTACTCCGTTTTGGTAGGTAGTGAATTGTTAGATAAAAGATTCACCCCCTTACTGAAGCGAATGCCTTAGTGCCAAGTTAGGCTAAATACAAAATAAAAGTTGGTGATCGCCATTTTGAGATACAAAAAAATCAGGGGCGGGCGGTCGTTTAAAACAAAATTTACTCCAGTATTTCATCTAGTTCTAGAACTTAGGATTTTCAATTTTGGAAATAAAATATTTTAATGTTGACATGTTTGAAGCCTCCAGGCATGTAAAACAACTATACAGTTATGTAATGGTATCTAAAACTTCTGACAACTCTTCACTCTCAATGCCAATGGTTTCACTTTCTTCCACCATCCATGTCATCTTGGTATGGGCTATGGCCCTTTTCACTGACTGAGTCTGAGCAGTTGCCACACTCAGTCTTCTCAGTCTCAGACACTGACGGTTCCCCTCGTTTTCCACAATGTTTTCATTTATCCCACAGAAAATACAGATTTTATTTATATCCCGCTGAAAAATATGTAAGTTCAATGCTAGCCCGATAAAATTTTAACAGTTACATTTTTTTTAAACAAAATATTAAAAGAATCAGGGGCGGGCGGGGACGATCAACATCTCTTTGATTGTTTTTGGCCTTGATACTTATTACTTGTTGCTTCCTAGGTTGGCGTTGCATTATTTATTACTATATACACTCTACAATCTAAATACCCTACGTTACAGTCTGCACCAATCCACGCGTGGTTCATGAAAACTATTAATAACATAGATGACACCTAAAAATTCAAATAGCATTAACGTATTTGTTGGAGGACTCCATCCACACTTACCGCCTTGAAAACCTTTGCTTGCCTGCAGTCTGTTTTCGTACGAAAACCTCCCCTTCCTCCAACTCGGGGCACCCGAGCCACTTTTAGGCGCATGCGCACATCCTACAGACTCGGATCGAATACTCGAATACGCTTCTCCGCGCTCGGGTGGAAAAAATTATTTTCTTTTTAAATAACCGATAAAACTATAGTGAAATAGGATTTAAAGTATTTTATGATGGCCTAGTTTAGCTATATTTCCATTTCATTAATCTAAGTTATTCTTTTAAAGAAACATGTACGACTGGTACCGTTAGCTGTTATCCTGTAGGACGGTACCAGCGCAAATGTGACGTCATGGCTCGTAGCCAACCCCAGCTACGAGGTGGGTTACTTGAGTCGGATCGTTTTGCACACGGTCGACTCTACTCGCAGTGTTCGATTTGAAATTCTGACGACTCCGGTCACCCGAGTCGCCTGGGTCGTGTTAATCGATTACGGCCCTTGTGCGCTTGTCCAGAAGTTGCGGTTAGTTTTTTGTCTTATCTTTCTTATACTGTTTCGGAGTATGTATGTCATTATCTGTTATGCTCCTTTCACTTAGTTATCACGTTTTTACACAGGGTCTCCTTCGTAAGTTATTTTAAGGTGTTTGCAACCTTCGTAAGGGGAGCGCCGGATGTTCTGGCAGTGACCCAGTGTGCAAGTGAAACCTTTCGTTCACTCCAGTTCAGCTGCTGTCAACGTTTACTTGGATCCCATCGGCTTCCTGTTTGGTGAGTTTTTGTTTACCATATCCCGTAGTCCTTATTAATTATTTATATTAAAGGAGTAATATAGCATCTTTGTGTTAATACATATATGGGTCGGTTGGACGAAGTAGCGAAATACGTCTGTACTTCACTAAATGACTAATTCAATTAGTAATTGTTAAATTGAACAATTACAATGCCATGCAATATCATATGTCCAAGCTAAACTCAATCAGCAATGGTGTTCCCCAAGGTTCTGTCCTGGGACCTACACAAATGATATAATCAACTGTACAAAACAAGATGTCAAAACAAGGTTATTTGCAGATGATACCAATGGCTTCATAACCTCAAATTCACCCAAACAACTAAAACATTCAATTAAAACATTCCTTTCAGATATATTTACATGGTGCAATGATAACAAATTAACAGTAAACCTGAACAAAACATGCTACACAATATTTAAAAGCAGAAGTACAACCATTCCTGATTACCTAAACAATATAAAGATAAACAATAACAATAAAGAGAGTCCCTTCTGTGAAATACCTAGGTATAATTCTAGATGAAAACCTCAACTGGGATGAACATATTGATAACTTAAATAATTCAGTCATTAAAACGGTTAACTCATTTAAAATAATCAGACGACAGGTACATGAGGAAAATAAAAAATTACTATACTATGCATATTGTAGTGGTCTGCACTGACCTCTCGGGCAAGTAGCCACATAGACAGGTAGGCGTGGGTAGTGTGTTGATATCGGGGGGTCTAGGTGGTGTAATGGTTAGCACACTGGCCCGGAATGCAAAGAGATGTGGGTTTGAGTCCCGCTCTAGGCACAATATTTCCCATTTTCATCACCCCCACGACAATATGTTTACTCCAAAATCCAGTATGGTATAGAGGTGTACGGGAGAGCCAAATTATCAACCCTAAATAAGGTACAGACACAACAAAACAGAGCCTTGAAAATACTGTATAGCAAAGACTATCTCACCCAACTAAATCACTTCATAAAGACCTGGACTTACTTATGGTAACTGACATTTATAAAATATACATTGCAAAATTTGTTTACAAGCAAAAGAATGGCCTCCTCCCTGAAATATTTGTATAATCTCTTCAAAGAAAACAATCAGGTCCATTCCCATAACACACTGTAAAGTTGCCGGCTGGTGGTGTGGGTGGTGTGGACAAGCCAATGGAAATCAATACAGGTAATGAAGGCAAGTAGCTAAAGAGTGAAAGAAGGAGAATGAGACTCCTTGATTTATTATCTTATATAGGTTTCTAGAATCCAAGATGGCAGTGGTCACATGGGTTGATCCACCAATCAGAGTTCAATCTGTTGTATCCAAGGCCTTGTTATGCTGGCTACAGTGCCTTGTGGTGGCCAATGATCCATAAATAACACCATGGGGGGGAGAGGGTATGTGAGGTGACTCCTCCAAAGACTATTCTAAGAAATGACACTCCTCCAAAGACTATTTTACTATACAATTTCCATACCTAATGAGTAATAGTTTACCAATTCCACATATCCCTCATATGCCTTTGGATTTTATATATTACCATTTACCATTATATAGACAAGTTGCAATATATTATAGTAGTTTCACATATATCCTCATGCCATTAGATCGGAAAATTTTACAACACGACAGATAAATAACATACATCACAAACACACTAGAAACAAATATGGCAAAATAACAACTGAAAACCAAGGAACCAATATCTGGAACTCAATACCAGTAGAGATTAGAAACCTTAAAACTTTGAAAAACTTCTGTAAAAAACTAAAGATAAGCTATTTCAATGCATACTAAATCGATTACCAGTAAAGAATATATATAATAGGATATAGTTGTTATTAACTACTTGCATAATTAAAAATATCAAGTGGCTATGGCAAAGAACATAAGATTTACCCCTATTAACATACATGCAAAATAACTACTGATACTGCATGTAAGTACATGAATCCATGACACACTATACATATAATATTCCTATCATTACTTTGTTTTTTACTAACTGTGAAGAGACGCATCAGTAGCTCATCATAATCATTAGTTAAAAATGTAGCTTAAGTTTAATCATTTGTTATTGTCATCACTTGTTCATTCACATCATTGAAACCAGCTAGATAAGCATTGCTTTTCTGGGATCCTTTCTGTCTGTAAGGAATGTGTATGCATTTATTGTATCACCTCAGTTTATTGTAAACATACCTTGCAGAGAGTTAAAATAAAATAATTGAATTGAACTATAAGTATGGGGTGAATCTTTTATCTAGATTGGGTAATGATCATTAGAAATTCACTACTAGTACTACAACAATACGAGTACAGTAAAGCCTCTCTAACCGACCACCTCCACAGATCGACCACTTCCCTATATCGACCGCTTGGGTCCCAACAATACCATTGTAACCATATTCTAACTCCTTAAACCGACCACCTCCCTAAATGGTCCACATAAAGTCGGTCCCAAGGTTGGTCGATTTAGAGAGGTTTTACTGTAGTAGACAAAAGTAGTGACACTCCAGTGGCAGAACAGAAAACATGTTTTATGCTTGGGTATAGTTGTTAGAGTTTTACTTCCTGACAACATCTAAGGTCATAGGATGGGTACCGACCCATATCAGTGCGCACTCATGAGTGTATACTGTCACAAGTCGGTACTTGTCCTGATATGACCTTATATGTTGCCAGGGCGTAAAACTCCAACAACCAACCAAAGCTAAATGTAGATAGTCAGATTTAGATATAATCTGTTGATTTTGCAGTAGTGTACCAGCTGTTACACCATCATGTCAACTATCAAGAAGCACCAAGACATTGATGAAGATGCGGCATTCACAAACGTGTCTACCACTATCAACAATCTTGCACACACATCTACTTCTCAAACTCATAGTTCAGACGTGCTTATTAACGATCCTCCCTCTATGACCGAAGAGAACTTGAGTGCTTCCAGAGACCAGCCATCTGCTACTTATGAAGCAGAAGATGCAGTCGAAGAACCTGTCACATCACATTGGTATCGTCTCACAACTGCACAGAAAAACCGATGCCGACAGCGCATCGCATCCTGGTAAATATTAACACAGATTTCCAGCAATGTGAAACTATTTACTGCAAACAAAAACCATCTGACCTGACAGGTTAACACGCTTCCTCCAGTTCTGAGTGAAGAGTAGATGTTACAAATTTTAATACATGAAGTTATTTTGGTCGTGCAGAGCCCCTTTAAAGTGATCGTGTATTGCGATGGTAATAGTGATAGTTTTCCCCTTTAAAAAACAGTCTGTTGTGCGGAGTCATGTTAGTCAGGCTGTTCTTTCAGGAACTACAGAGTTTTCCTTCTCCACAGTTCATGCTAGTTCAAAGTATGCTTTTCTTATGTCATGGCAGTTACTGGTACGTCGCGAAAACGGTGTAATGTTCATATATATCACTAGGTACAAGATTCGCCCCGTACTGCTGCAGTAGGGGTGCAAACCAATCCTATGTAAAAGGTGGCGAAAATGCGGGTAAAAGAATTGAGGGCCTAATTTAATAATCTAAGAAGCAACAATTATTCTTTACATCTGTTTTATTATTTACCCGCTACCTTTGAGTTGAAAAATATAATATAATATCTAGTTTAATAAGATTTAAAAGTGAAATCGACGGCGTTCTGCGGCCGCCATCTTGTCTTTTTTGCATTCTCTCCCATTTCACCAACTCTGTGCCTATATGCATAATATGGGTAGCCATTTGATACTGGAGCCATATACTGGAGCCTCACTTCCATACTAACGCTATTTTCGCCCGTATTTATATAAGGCTGGTCTTCACCCGTGTACTACAAGTACCGGGTGAATCTTTTATCTAATATATCACATGCTCCCAGATCCGTTTAAAAAATATAAAAAACTATATCTCGCAGCTTAATTCGTTCGCATAGACAAAATGATAAATATAAACCAGGCTATAGCAGTGCTCTGATCTATGTTGTATGTTTTACAGTAAAACCTCTCTAACCAACCACCTCCACAGATCGACCACTCCCCTCTATCGATTGCTTTATTAGTGTCCCAAACGATCGCCCGTACAATGCCATTGTAACGATAACAAAAACTCCCTAAGCGACCACCTCCCTAAATGGACCATTTAAAGTCAGGCCCATGGTGGATCGATTTAGAGAGGTTTAACTGTATGTAAAGTCGACGGCTGGCATCTGTGGTTGTGTAGGCAGGCTATAAGAAATCGATACAGGCAAGAAGAGAAAGGAAGGTATAAAGAATGAAAGTAGAGTGAGAGCTTGTACCCTCAGGTTTATTATTATATAGTGGTACATGGATCTGGTATGGCATACCACCTGACCATTATCTCCAATCAGCAACAAACATTTCTAGTTCCACCAATGAACAGTAAGCATTCCTGGGTCACCATGGCTACTGTGATCTTTCCACCACCACCATGCGGTGTGGCTGCCTGAGCTGTGTGTGTGGTGATCCGTGACTAACAGTTGGGGGGAGGGGGTAGTGAGTAGAGCTCTTGAGGCTCCTTACATACTATCACTAGTGCCTCCTTCACACTATCTACCTAATACACAATGACTATTGACCATAAGTAAAGAATCACCAGCAACTACATAAATACATTCATGCACCTGGCCCTACATATCATTTACATTAATAGACCATTTGTACTCCACTATAGACCATTTGCATTCCCCACCAATGCGTTTTATCAGAATATTTTACATGTAGTTTTACACCCAGTACTAAGGTTCGAATGTAGGGGTGACTGATAACCAATCACGTAGTTTGTCTGTATCTTCGTTCTTTTCACCTCCTACAGGCTAGGTGAGAACTACATGGCGGCACCGGGCGTGCGATTGTTAGTTGAACTCGTTTACCAGCATTACTGCCTTTTCTGTGGAAAATATACCCAGAGTATGCCCATATCACAGGTGGTGTTCGAAAGAGTAAGTTTTACAAGTAGGTAAGCCATGTTCTTGTCACGCATTTTAAAACCGAAGTTATTATTCACTCGACTGTCCTGTCTGCATATGTGTGTATATTACTATTTTAATGATTCCCAACTAGTCCATGAAGATTTCAAGCACTTGAGACCCAGTAGTCGGGTGTGAACAGTAGGCCTAGTCAAAGACCCTATAATACTAAGACGGCTCACTCAGCCTGTACTGTGTAATCAAAATGATCAAACCCACCACTTGGTGCGCTGGCTGTTCTCTTGGTTAAACAGTTGCTATATTATATGTATAAATGTATATATGAATGTGAAAGATGTGTGATGATGGCGATGATGATGATGATGATGTGTATTTGTTCATAGCAATTTCATATTGATGTGTATTCATACTTACCTATCTCATGTATAATATAATTGTATGTGTTTACATGTGAAACACCAACCAGCAGCCGGGCTGATCAAACCCACCACAAGGTGGCACTGTGAAATTTACATTACCATGGGAGAGATAGGGAGTGAGCCATCTTAGTATTATAGGGTATTTGGCCTAGTCACTGTTTTCCCGACGGCCGGTAGATAAAAGATTCACCCCGCACAGTAGGGGTGAATGACAACGTAGTTTAAATATAGGCGAAAATTGCTTCAGTATGGAACAGGAAGTGGTATTCCTGGTTCCAGTATCCAATGGCTACTTATATCGGCACAAAGTGTGAAAATGTGTGAAGAATATATTTTGCTTCTTAGATTAAGAATTTATCTGCTCATTTCATTTACCCAGCATGTACAATATTTTTGCTAGCTTTTATATATGGTTGTTCTTCACCGCTACTCAGACTACTGCAGTACGGGGTGAATCTTTTATCTAGATGGTCGGGTGAGCAGTATCAAATTTCTCCACTCGAGACCCGACAATCGGGTCTGCAAGATGTCGGGTCATGAGTGAAGGAAATTGGTCTTGCAGAGCCGACAGTCGGGTGAGCAGTACCAAATTTCTTCACTCGAGACCTGACCATCTGGTCTACAAAGACCAATTTCCTTCACTTGAGACCCGACCGTCGGGCAAATAATATCGGCCTTTTAAAAGACTTAATATTTACCAGTAATGAATCCTTAGATTCATACTTTTTGTCCTTTTAAGTTGAAGGATAGTGTATGAGATTTGTTGCCAAGAGCATTGCACTAATTTAGCCAGTTCCAAGCAAGAACCTGAACTGAAGTGATTTGGGGGTTTACAGTCATATATGACGACTGAAATACTGCAACACTAAGATTATATTTTGATGTAACATTACAAAAAGCCAAATATAAAAGTTGGTGATCGTCCTTTTGAAATAAAAAGCTAGCTCAGGCGGGCGGTTTTGATTTTTAATTAGTATTTTTCTGGCATATGATGTAGACGTAATGCGTAACCAGAAGCAATCGCCGAATGAGTTACACGTCTGCCTCCCTCTCTTTCTGGTAGGTCCTGGGTCCGAACCCTGGTCGAGTCAAAGTAATGACTTAAAAATTGATATGAAAGTTGAATGGCTGCTAGCCCGACACATTTTTAACGTGTTTTTTTTTTTTTTAAAGAAAAAAAGTTCCGGGGCGAGCAATTTTTCAGGTACGGGCGGGGACGATTTAAAAAATTGTTTGGGCCTAAGCTATTTTTTCAAATTTAGTATAACACCGTCCACATTCATAATATAAAAGTTATATTATTGTAAATGTAATATTTGTTCTTTTTATTAAAATAATAGATACTAACCGAGAATTACCCAAATGTTACTATGAAGGAAGAGCAAGTTGGAAGACGCCCGCGGAAGTACTTGTAAGTACGCCGTCTCAATTGCCAATATTATGTCTAATTTTTGCACTTACTTCTTGCGCGCAATTATTATAAACTCGTTATTATTAGGAATTATTGAAAACGGGTGGTCTCTGCTTTGAAATGGCCTTATTTTGAGTAAGGCCAAATCAAATTTAAAAATTGGTGATTGTCCCCGCCCGAGCCTGAAAAATCGTCCGCCCCTAATTTTAATTTGTTAATTTTCTTTTTTAAAGAACTGTTAAAAATCGTTGGGCTAAATTGTGTATATGTATGTACAGGAATATCTGTACCAGTCTCAGTTAATGAATGAATAGGAGTTCGGTTAGCATTCATGACGTTTGATTTTTCTCTCCATAGTGACACTGAATGCTTTGATCCCTTGGCAGGGATGAAAGATCTCCGCGATTTCGCGGATTTCCGGGATTGTTCCTGTAGCTATATGAGTGTATACTAATATGTTGCGCCCGTCCTGATATGATCTTAGATGTTGCCAGGACATAAAACTCCACCAACCAACCAACCAATATGTTGTTTCACGCTGCAGCCCCATCAGCGTATACTAATATATTGTGCAAAGGCCGCAGCACTAGCAGCGTATATACTAATGCCTTCAAACTCCGCAGCAGGGTCAGCGTATACTAGTACTACTAATACATGCTTCAAACGGCGCAGCACTATCAGCGTATACTACTAATACGTGAGTCAAACGACGCAGCACTAGCAGCATATACTACTAATACATGCTTCAAACGGCGCAGCACTGTCAGCATATACCAATATGTATGAAACCCGACTTCCGGGAATTTTCACCGATTCCCTGACAATGCTAAGCCTATGGGAGAATATCAGCATTTCCGCTTTTTTTCCCGGAGACCACTTTCATCCCTGCTTGGGTACATGTGAATGCAGTGGGAGTGCTTCCGGTACACTGTCTAGGTGACACTAAAGCGCTTTCCAACGTCATGAATTAACCATGTTTATGATGTTACTAGCAACATGTACAATTCCATTGAAATCATGTATTAAAAAAAAAATAAAAAAAAAAAAAAATGGCTGAATAAAAACCGTCTGCCCTACCCTGATTTGTGTAATCAAAAGGACGATCACCAATTTTTTAAATGTATTTGGCCTAATTGAGGTTATTGCTAGTTGAGGCATGCCAGGAGAGCCTCACTTAGCATTTGGCCGCACCCTGCAGGCTCCCTGACTGACTGAAGAGATATGTGCAAAGTAGACTCACTAATTGTTGAATGTTGATCGTGTTTCAGTTTCTATTTCATCGACCTGGACATTCTTGAGTCAAGTGAGGAATTTGAAACGGTCAGAAAAGGTCGGAAGGTGTCTGCAGAACTCAGTACCAGAAAGGTAATCATATCACTCGTATTCAAATAACTATGAGATTTTCGTCAGGGGGCGTATTGTCATTTTCATGAATCCTTTAAAATTAAAATTAAAACATTTAAAGCAAAAGAAAAGCAACAACAACAAAATTTAATATAAATTTAAACCTATTTAAAAATCTATTTCCTTAGCGTACCTTTACTTTCTGAATATGTGGCCTTTAAATTTTGATTCCCCATTTAATTTATGTATTTTTTATACTCCAAGCTGCTGTACAAACCTTAATTAAGTTAACAAAGATTAAATATAAAAGCTGTAGTGATATATTGTTTGACTGTGTTAATGGATTCATTATTTATTTTTTGCAATGAGGATGAAATGCCACAGGAACTTTGTTCCCGAAGTATATTGAATGTTTCCATATTGAAGTATTCCAATTTCAATATGATAACAAGTCTATTAAAACAGAGGCGTATATCCTCACGTTTAGTACACCGGCTCTTCCCAAGAATCTGAAAATCCGATATCAGTTTTGCAATGGATTTGTTCATACTGTAGTAGTCTGCACTGACCTCAGCCATGGAGCCGCATAGACAGGTAGGCGTGGATAGTGTGGTGACATCAGGGAGCCTAGATGGTGTAATGGTTAGCACACTGGCCCAGAATGCAAAGAGATGTGGGTTCGAGTCCCGCTCTAGGTGTAAACTTTCCCATTTTCATTACCTACCCCCCCGCGCCCCCCAGGACACTGGTTGCCGTGACCATGATCCTTTACAAGCTACGCGCTGTATGGTTGTTGAACCTACACTATGTATATTTTATTTATTATTTTTTTTGTGACAAATTTTTTATTCTGCCCATAACGTATAAGCTCCCGTGAGGGTGCTTGTTTTCAACGCTGGACAGCTGTGGTACTAGATTGGTCTGGTCCCGCACTCAGGAGTCTTTACCTGATCTTTCTCGGGCCAACCTTTGCAGTTTTGGGTGTTAGTAGTTTCTATATTAGTTTTTTTTTAATTTTCAAGTTTTTTCCTAACCTGTATATGATAACTTAGCCTACTATGTACATCTACGCAGATGACATACAGGCCTGTGGGAGAGGATCCCATCTCATTGTGGTTCGTTACAGCATCCTTTCACCCATGCCCTGTCCTTAGATAGTACACCAGTGTGCCAGAACTCCCCTGGACCCTTCAGGACTGCGACTAGGTGGGATGGCTGTGTTGTATGGTTAGCCATTTTGTATTTCAGGGTGATTCGGGTGCATGACCGTGGCCTGCCTGGTTCTGCTTTGGTTTGTGCCAATACACATACACAGACGGACTGCGCCCTATGGTGATAGTCATTTCGAATTCCTTAGTACTTAGTAGGGCTAGTTTCCGTATTTGTGATATCTACCATCTTTTCTGGCCGGTCTTTTGCTTTTTGTGCCAGAACACAGCAAGCAGTGACTGCGCCCAAGATCAGGTGAGATATTGTTTCTTCAGTGGGTGGTTGTTTATTATGTTTTCTTTAAGGACCTTTTATAGTGGTCCATGCTTTTGATTGCCCGTTGTTGTGTGGGTTGATTATTCCAGGCATGTGCCCCCATGGCAAATACACTTCTCTCATAAATTTTGGTGTTACTTATTGCTGTCAGTAGCACTGGGGCTGCCATTTGCCTGGTGTCCCTACGGGGGGTTGCTGTGTAGCCTGGTTTTGTGGTGTAATGGTGCGCCAGTATTTTGAGGTGCGTTTCCCTTCTACTTGTTAGTAGTGTTGCATTGCATTTTTTGTGTAATTCGATTGTGGGATATCTTTTGTTCACCTGAAGGCATACTTTGAGGGCTCTATTTTGTAGCACCTGTAGTTTGTTTAATAGTTTTGTATTTCCTCCCATGTATACTACATCGCCATAGTCAAAGTAGGGGAGGATCATGCCTTTATATATTTTAATTGCCATGCTTTCAGTCATGTAGTATCTCAGTTTAGCCAGTAGCCATATTTTATGGTTTACTTTTTTTATAGTATTTGTTATGCAGAGGTCATAATTTAGGTGTCTGTCTAGATATCGGTAGTTGTCTACTTGTTCTAGTTCGGTGTTTCCCAGAAGACACTTTATTTTCTCATTACTTGTTAGCCTGGTACCAAATAGTACTGTTTTTGACTTGCTGTTGTTTATGGTTATCCTATTTAGTTGGCACCACTCGATTAGTTTTGTTAGTGTTAGATTCAGTTTCATTTCTATTTCTTCGGTTGTTTTGCCTGCAGCATATACCACGGTGTCATCTGCATATAGTTGGATGTTTTCAATTTCTAGCCAGTTGTTTAGATCGTTAATATATATAAGGAAGAGAAGTGGCCCCAGGACTGACCCTTGGGGTACTCCGCAAGTTATCTTTTCCTCATTGGATATGGATCCATTTACTGTGGTGCATTGCTTTCTGTTTTCTAGATAGCTCGCTAGCCATTTTCCTGTTACTCCCGTTATTCCCATTTGGGTTAGTTTGCTCCTTAGGATAGGGTGGTCCACCGTGTCAAACGCTTTGCTGAAGTCTATGAACGCTGCACCCACTAGGTTCTTTTTATTGATACTGTTTGCAATATCAGTTATTAAGTTAGCAATTGTTTTTATTGTCGAGTGGTATTTTCTGAAACCCGCCCTGTTTACTGTTTAATATTTTGTGTTCGTTTAGGTGGTCCATAATATGTCTATGCATTATTTTTTCCATTAGTTTACCAGGCAGTGGGAGTATGGAGATCGGTCTATAGTTTCCCAGTACCTGTTTATCCCCTCCTTTGTGGAGCGGTGTTACTTTGGCTAGTTTCCAGCAGTCCACATAAGTACCTTCTGTGAACGATTTGTTGTATATGTAAGTGCATTGCCTGTACGTATGTAATTGTAAGCATTAAAAGACTTACAATTTCAGGGGGACGAGTGTAGTAGTCTGCACTGACCTCTCAGGCAAGGAGCTGCATAGAAGGTAGGCATGGGTAGTGTGGTGGCATCAGGGAGCCTAGGTGGTGTAATGGTTAGCACACTGGCCCAAAATGCAAAGTGATGTGGATTCAAGTCCCGCTCTAGCGCAATATTTCCCATTTTCACCCCCCCCCCCCCTACGGCAACACCAAATCCGCTCTATTTTTTCCGATGCCAGAAATTCAGCCATGGCAATGATTCATGTCATAACGAAACGACATGTGGCCAGTGCAATTGGAAAAATCATGGCAACAATGATTGTTTGTTGGAGTTTTACGTCCTAGGAACATCTAAGGTCCTATCGGGACGGGTACCGACTTGTGACAGTGCGTACTCATGGCGACTTTATAGTTTCAAATTCCTCACTGGGAGAGTGAGCGACCGGCACCATGACCAGACATCCCACTCAATCACATTATCCTGAAACTGAGGTAACCAGTCCCTGTCCTATCGTAAGGCCTAGTAATGCCGAGCGCCAGACTTGGTAGCAACAATTATCAATTTTGTGAGTCATTGGTTTGACTCGGCCTGGATTAGAACTTCCGACTCGGCTGATGACCTTTCCGATTCGGCTGATGATTGTAAAATCCTGGCAACATGTACCAACGATTTCATCATGCAAACAGCATTCATAATCTCTTTACAATATAAAAATAAAACAAGAATATTTTGCTTAGCCTTTTTGAGGACAGCAGGATTATATTGCTTAATATAGCTTACTAAACAGATTCATCATCATCATCATCATGCTGTCGGTCGCGCTGCAACAAAGACTGCTTTCATTACTTGACTGCCGCTCTCCATATCGATTTCATGAAAGCTGCCTGCAAAAGTGTTTAAGTGTTGCTGGCTTTTGCAAGTTACCAGCGGTACTCTCTCGGGGAGCAAATAGAGGTTTCACACCGGCAAGAACATGTCAAGACAGGCGCAAAACTATTTGTCCCTGCAGTGGCTGGTCGGGAGATGTTGGGAGTTCCATACATCAACCACCCTTAATGCTGCCACAGTGACATGGCTTTCTGTTTAGGGTTTGCTCCCTTCGCCTTCGGTTCTGTCAAGAACCTGTACCACAAGGCAGTGGTTTACAACTCTGCAGGGCAGGGGCATCAAACTCCCTGAGGTATTGCAATACCTGCATACCTAACTAAATGCAATTGTTAAAATGATCAATTATACTTTTAGATTTTACTTTCTTTGCCACAATTTCACGAGTGAGCTTTTTCCTTCATAAGTGCCAGGTGCCTAGATCGTTCAGGTAATTTCTGTTGTTCCTACTGATCACAAACACTTTTTCATTTTTTGGTAAATATTTTATTTGTCTGAATACATATTTTGTCAGCGCCGAGGCACTGGTCTTCATTTTCCACCTTAGTTTCTCTTCTTATATAATTGTTGTTTATTTCTTCGTCATTGTTTTACTTTATAAGATTTAAGATTGAAATAATGTGTATGATATTGGCAACTTTGTAGCGACTTATGAAAAAGCCCAATGACCATCATACCGCCAAGCGTAAAAAGGATAAACCAGGAAGCCCCCCACAAGTCGCACCTAACGTCTGTGAGAAGCAGCCTGCCGATAATACAGGTGTCCAGAACGAGGGTACCAGCGCAGGCAGGGTCACGTGGCTCCACCTGGAGGCAGCACAGAAAGACGCTCACAGGGAGGCAACTGCAGGATGGTGAGGTATATTCTGTATTCGGTGTCAGTGGGTTCAGACGCGTGTTTGTGCATGTGGGTGGGTGTGCGTGTGCATGGAAATAATGTCAAGCTTGTTTTATTTAACGACACCTCTAGAGCACATTGATTTTTATCATCGGATATTGGGCGTCAAACATATGGTCATTCTGACATACTTCTTTGGGGGAAACCCGCTACCGCCACATAGGCTACTCTTTGCGATAAGCAGCAAGGGGTCTTATATATGCACTTTCGCATGGACAGGACAGCACACACCACAGCCTTTGATAAACCAGTTGTGGACTAGTGGTTGGAACGGAAAATAGCCCAAACTGCAAATGTGTCCACTGAGAAGGATCGATCGGATGGCTGACAGCTTCACAGGTGGACACTCGTTCCACCTGAGCTACGCCTAGTGGGTTCGAATGCGTGTTTGTGCATGCGGGTTGGTCAGGGTGTGCACATGCATGGGTGTGGGTGTGGATATGTAATTACTAGAGACAACTTTGAGAAACCATGTAGTAATTGGCTGATCTTATAGGCACACCACCTTGAGGAATTATAGCATATTCAATGGAAGCATCCATTCTATTTTTAAGTACATTGGTCTTTTTCTGTGGCAGAGTGGTTAGAGTGTCTGACTTTTACCTAGGTTGGACTACTAATCTGAAGGTTGGTGGTTCGATTCCCCATGCCATCACCTCTGCCAATTTGGATTTCCACCGCTGTGTATAACTTAGTGTCATCAAAGGCCAGTTGCTCTCATACGATGTCTATGTGGTGTGGGAGGTTTAAAATCCCTTGTGTCGGTAAAAGTGTAGGCTCTGGATTTCTATCGACCAACTGTTTAATGGTGAAGACAAGTCTATTCAGACCTATCATGACAGGCAGTATAAATCTCCAAGAAAAGAGAGATATTAACTTCTTTTAAATGTGTTTTGAATTTTCTTAGAACAACCACTGAAATAAATCCGTGAAAGTAATGCCTCCAATGACTGCTGTGTTGCAGGCTTGAGGCTGAATACGAGGCTGACTCCAACGTGTGCGTGCCCCGAACAGCCGTCTTCTCCCACTACCTCTGCCACTGTGAGCAGCTGCACGCGGTGCCCGCACCACAGGCCATCTTTGGACGGGTGAGTCAATTCCCAGCCAACATGCCCTGGTGGGCCCTACAAGGGTTGTCAATGGGCGAGCTGGGCACAGCTGGGTAGGGGCTCCAGGTGGGCTCTGAAGTGGGCGTGAGATGGGGCCCCACATGGGCTAGATTTACAGCTTTTAACAAAAATTCGTATTTTGCCTAAGATATAATGAACATATTCAATAACTGAGATAGGCCCACCTGAACTAGCCCAGGTGGGGCCCACTTGGAGCCTGTGGCCAAATTTAGCTGGGCCCCAGATGGGCTGCCCATGTGGGGCCCATACAGGGCCCAGCTGGGAATGCTGGCTAGGAAGGTGCTTTTTGTCGTTGTTGGTGATGGTGTATTTATGCTGCCTATAACGGTTAAGTCTAATGACTTGTTTTCGCCACTTTTTGTGAGGTGCTTTAAACAAATTATTTTATTTGATTTAAAAATTAAATTTAAAAAAAAAGTTTTTTGTTTGTACAGACGACCATTATTTCACTGTCGGATTATACAGCGATGACATACCCCCCGCTCTAAGTTAGGTATTTCGAGTTCCGCTGGTCCCCCAAGGAAGGACTGAAGCCGAGACCCAGCGTGCTGGATCGCAGCTTCAGCTTGCATGTGACAAGTGAGAAGTTTGGCTTGCTGCCGCTCCCAGTCCCAGCCAAGGTTCGCTAAAAGCTCACTTTGAGCTGATAACCGCATGCCTTCAAAATCGGACGGGATGGCCGAATGAGTTGAGCGTCCGTCTCTCGTTTTGGTAGATCATGGAATTCGAACCCTGGTCGAGTCAAACCATTGACTTAAAAATGTATGCTTGTCGCTTCCTAGCCAGGCACTCGGTATTATTAGGATAGGGCAAGGACTGGTTGGCTCAGTGTCAGGATAATGTGACTTGAGTGGGATATCAAGTCATGGTGCTGGCATCCTGGTCTCCTAATGGGACAGCACTATAAAGTCGCCATGAGTGCACACTCACAAGTCAGTACCCGTCCTGATATGGCCTTAGATGTTGCCGGGATGTAAACCCCCAACAACCAACCAACCTATAAACTCACTTTGCACTGATAACCTCATTCCGCCTGATGACCAAACGTGCAGTGACATGGTCATAGCAAATCTTTTACATTAGATAACCTACCACTTAGTGTATATATGGAGTCACATGTTCACTTTAGCACAAAATCATATAAACATACTTTTGATACATTTTGTGGGATCGATTATATACATATAGTATTGTTAACGTACATAATAATAAGATGCAACAACAATTATTTGACTTGCTATTAAAGAAAGGAAAATAAATTATGTCCATGGTAACATGGACCCCAAATATGTGTAGCCAACGTCAGAGAAGGATTTTCATATACAAAAGGCAGGGTAGACTGCCTGTGACTGATTATTAATCATACAATTTGTTTCCTTTTCAGATTATTCAGAAAACATTTCCACGCATCTTGATGCGACGTCTCGGTGTACGGGGAGAATCCAAGTAGGGATTTGCTCTTGTTATTTAAATGTAATCTTGTAAATGTAAATGTAAATGAAAATGAACCTTAAATCTAAAAAAAACTGAACCACAGGTTCAAAACCTGGTCGAGTCAAACCAATGACTTAAAAAGTGTATACTTGTCGCTACCTATCCTGGCGCTCGGCATTACTAGGGTAGGTCAAGGAGCAGTGGAATGAGGAAGATTAATTGTCTGCGATTGAAGTTCCCCTGCTTAATTAAGCGATGTACAAAAAGAACCCCAAAAACATGTTCGGTAAATCATATCGCAGTGCACTACTGCGAATAAATGACGTTATTGTTGTTAAGAGTGATTTTAATTCAGCAGAATTCTTTTTTGTTCAAATCTAGCATCAACACTGATGTACTTGTTTTTTTCGAGTAGAGAAAAATAGGTATAGTAAAACCTCTCTAACCGACCACCTCCACAGATCGACCACTCCCCTATTATATCAATCGCTTTATTTGGGTCCCAAATGATCGCCCAAGTAACACCATTGTAACGATTAAAGAAACTCTCTAAACCGACCACCTCCCTAAATGGACCACTTAAAATCGACCCCGTGGTTGGTCCATTTAGACGCGTTTTACTGTATTTGTAAATATTCGGAATTTAGCAAATGGAACGAGAATAAGTGGTTATATTTAAAACTGCAAAGTGGCCACAATGTTTGGATTTCCCTTCCTCTGACCTATGACCTATACGATGCAGGTACTACTACATGGGCCTCGATATTCGCGCCTCTAGTGACCATCATGAAGCTGTGTCCACGGGCAAGGTCCTGTCCATGGGTATTAAACCCAAAAGCAATCGACTGTATCTACACACGTAAGTCACTTAGGAGGAAACAGTGTGATAAATGCAGCTATGTTATAAGCAGGGATGAAAGATCTCCGCAGTTTCGCGGATTTCCGCGATTATTTATATTTACCGATTAACTTTATATAATTTAAAAAAAAAAGATATGTGTATGACAACACTTGGGGAGTTTGAATCCCATTCATATGACCTTAGATGTTGCTAGAACATGAAACCCAAACAAGAGCGAGTCAGGTATGGGTGATAATACAGTCACAACAAGTTTAGTTGAAACCTGACTTCCAGCAGTTTTTTGCGAATCCCTGACAGGGCTAAGTCTATGGGAGAAGATCCGTGTTATTGTGGAAATTTGTCGTCCCTGTAATAATCGTGGCCTGATTTCCGCATTTTTAGCCGGACACCACTTTCATCCCTGTATAAGAAAAGCACCAGCAAATTATAATTAATAATAATAGACTTATGCAATGGGCATGCGCAGTCAGCTCATTGGGGAACAGGTTGGTGCTGGAAAGCCTCTCATAAGACCTTTTCCACAGAGCACACTGCACAGGGAGCCCATCAGATAACAGGTTGGTGGTGGAAAGCCTCTCATAAGACATTTTTCACAGAGCACACTGCACAGTCACCCATCAGATAACAGGTTGGTGGTGGAAAGCCTCTCATAAAACCTTTTTCACAGAGCACACTGCACAGTGAGCTTCTGCCACATTAGTTCTGCCACTGACGTCAGAGGGCTGGTTAGTGCCCGTAGTGGAAATCGTCTACAGCATTGTACTTTTGAATTTACCTAAATGCTGACTAATTTGATTTGATTGAAGTTGAAATAGATTGATGTGAAAGGGCTGACTCTCGCCGCTAGGCTGTTTGAGCCCAGGGAACTGAAGCTATATCCGCTACTGGTCAATTAGCTTTCCGGGACAGTGAGGGCGTATTCGTTTGTGATGGTCCCGACCACTCGGGTGATCCGAGTCGTCAGGATTTCAAATAGAACATCCCCAGGCGAACCTAAAAATACACAGGCCGTGTGCAAAATGATCCGACTCCAATGACCCATGTCTTGGCTGGGGGTACCAGGAGCATGTGTGCTGTGGTACCTGTGTTTTATGTACTGCAAAGCTACTGTCGTGGGGGGTGATGAAAATGGGAAATACTGCGCCTAGAGCGGGACTCGAACCCACATCTCTTTGCATTCCGGGCCAGTGTGCTAACCATTACACCACCTAGGCTCCCTGATATCAATACACTCCCCACGCCTACCTGTCTATGTGGTTACTTGCCTGAGAGGTCAGTGCAGACCACTACACTCGTCCCCTGGAATTGTAAGTCTTGTAATGCTTACAATTACATACATACAGGCAATGCACTAACACATACATACACAGGGTAGGTTCAACAACCATACAGCACAAAGCTTGTACAGGATCCTGGTCACGGCACCAGTGTCGTGGGGGGTGATGAAAATGGGAAATACTGCACCTAGAGCGGGACTCGAACCCACATCTCTTTGCATTCCGGGCCAGTGTGCTAACCATTACACCACCTAGGCTCCCTGATATCAATACACTCCCCACGCCTACCTGTCTATGTGGTTACTTGCCTGAGAGGTCAGTGCAGACCACTACACTACTTTTTTTTCTTCTTCTTTTTCTTTAATGTAAAAGACCATCCATATTAAAATGGACATATAACTAAATTATGCAATCATAAAATAAAGTCCTTTTTTTGCTGTAGTTATATTGGTTATTTTTAAAAAAAGGTTTGGGATTAAGCCACCATTTTTCCTCACCCGGAGCATGTTCGTTTGAACTTCTCGATGTACATATTCCCAGTTCCTCTGGTTCGGCAGGAAGCTCCGAAGCTGAGACCCAGCACGCCGGGTCGCAGCTACAGCTTACCAAAGACCCTATAATACTAAGACAGCTTACTCCCTATCTCTCCCATGGTAATGTAAATTTTTGCAGTGCCACCTTGTGGGTTTGATCAGCCCGGCTGCTGGTTGGTGTTTCACATGTAAACACATACAATTATATTATACATGAGATAGGTAAGTATGAATACACATCAATATGAAATTGCTATGAAGAAATACAAATCATCATCAGCAGCATCATCATCATCACCATCATCACACATCTTTCACATTCATATATACATTTATACATATAATATAGCAACTGTTTAACCAAGAGAACAGCCAGCATACCAAGTGGTGGGTTTGATCATTTTGAATACACAGTACAGGCTGAGTGAGCCGTCTTAGTATTATAGGGTCTTTGAGCTTACACACAGGAAGTTAGGATATGTATCAGTACAGTATGCTGACAAAGAAAAAATATATTTATCACAGTTCAATAATAGCTATGGGGAAATTAGTTCAGGCGGAATCGGGTGAAACCAGTGCGAAGCTAAAGCATTCTTTTGTGAGGTGGTAATACAATAAAGTTGCAGTCTGATGGTTTTAAACTTGTCATTTCTTTTAATAGATAAGTACATTAAATTAATTGTTATATTTTACCTTACTTTAGTTTGAAGTAACTTTTATTTATATATTTTAATTCGCTAACTTTTGAAATATTTGAAATGTAAACATGTCAAATTAGTTTTGGCAAGCATATATAGGCTTCTGCAGTAACCGGTTCTGTTATATTGACTCAGTATTCCCTTCAATGTGGCAACAAATGCTTAATAAGTGCATCAGTATCTAAGTTAGATATGTAGAATAAAATCTAGATAATTGCTTTGGTTTTTAAAATGTGATGCTTCATCGGACAATGCAGCTTAAAGCACTAAATATCTTGATTTATGTAGACTACTTATGGAGTGTTGTTATCTTTTTATTTCTCAGCAAGACGTGAAATCCTGCCAGCATTTTGGCAACAGTTGACGGTCGTTTCCCTAAGAAATATGATTATTTCAAGCAACGAAGGTAATAGGTACAGAGACTATGCTTATTTGGTGTGTATATTGGACAAGCAACATGATTGATTTTTACAATTGTTAACCTGTCGCTGTGATAAGGCTGTTGTTAGATAAACGATTTTGACTCTATACAGAGGTGAATTACAACCCTATGTAAAAGTGGGAGAAAATGTGTCTCACTGTTGATGGTCTTAGTTTGGCATTTCTACCTTATGTTGATTAAAATTCAATAGCTACAAGGCAATTGTATGTGTTTTCTCTCAAAGTATACTCTCGAGAGTGTTCAAATCACACAATATCAAGGCACAATGACACAAGATCAGTTTGAAGTGATAGAGTCCATCAGGAAGTAAATCCCCTATGTTTGAATGAACTGGTTGTACCACCTGACTACCTCAGCCAATGAAAATGACTGTTTCCTGACCTAGATTGAATTGTTACCCAGGAACTTCTCAACTTCCTGCCAATGGCTGCCATGTTGACATGTGGGCTCTGTCAATTCAAACTTTAAATTTCATTGATCTACTGGACTAATCTACTAATCAGCATATATGCAATCCATTACTTACATTTTAGCCTTGGTCACACACAATCCTGGCGGTTTTAGCCAGTTTTAGCCGGTTAAAACTGACAAAAACGGGATAAAACCTAGTTTTAGCCGGTTAAAACTGGATAAATGGATAAAACCTAGTTTTAGCCAGTTAAAACTGGATAAAACTGGATAAAATCTAGTTTTAGCCACCATCGCGGGTAAAGTCAGTTTGAACTAAAACCCTACCCTGCCCAAAACACATGTCAACTTGTTTATGATTGGCTTGTCTACTTTAGTTTTAAGATTTCCAACCACCAGGAGACATGAAAAAGAGTCGTGTAGACAACGCAATTAGTTTGGTCAGAGTTCTCAATGCACTCTAATGTGAGAAGCGACAAGTACATGGGCTTCTAAAATGAAAATTGAGCTTTAATCGGAAATGTAAGTGTTAGCTTATAACCATAGGTTATAAGTTATGCGATTGACCCTACTAATTGGAATATCTAGGAGTAAGGCTGCTTGTTGATCACGTGACAATGGACGTGAATTATCTCATTGAAGGTCTTATTGTAGCTCATCACGTATGGTAGCATTTCAACCACAATTAAGCTGTTAGTGTTACTATCGCTATCACAATCAAGTTCCAATAAAATGTCACCACTACACCATACCTGTTATGTTTTTTATTACTCACAATCTGCATCTTATTCTTCTAATTAAGACATCGTCAATAACCTCAAATGGCATCCACTGCTCTATTCACAGATTGGGTGTTGGTCTGGTGGTTTAAAAGTCTGTTCCAGCCAATTTAATGAATCAGGTACTGTTAATACCGACCCACCCACGGGGAGGCTTAAGACTAACGCATGTAGATATATATACATACATAAACAATACTCTTACTGAACATGACTTCACAAAATCCAGAAACGGAACGGAAATCGCACTGTATGGGCGCTGCCATTTGTAAATCGTACTGAGAAACCGAGAAAAATCATCAACGGAAACGGAAATCGCCGTCGAGCTTTGCTCCGCAGCAAAGGGTGAATGACGCGATTGGCCTAACCCTTAATAGTTTACTTCGCGGAAACGACGGCCGTATTCGGGTCACCCGAGTTGATAGAATTTCAAATCGAACACCGCGAGTGGAGTAAAAAAAAAATCTTAAAATACTTTGCTGTAGTTATATCGGTGGGTCGGTCCTAAGCATTGCTTATTCATATTATGCATTAGATACAAACCACTAGGAACATGAAGATGATGGATTCAACTACACGGTGCACTCCTAACACCACTGGGAGCGGGACGTGGCTCAGGCGGTAGTGTGTCCACTTGTGAATGTGGTGGTCATCCTATCGATCCTGCTCAGTGGACCCATTTGCAGTTTGGGCTATTTTCCCTTCCAACTAGTGGTCCACAACTGGTTCATCAAAAGCTGTGGTATGTGCTGTCCATATAAAAGTGGGAAAGTCCATATAAAAGACCCCTTGCTGCTTATCGGAAAGGGTAGCCTATGTGGTGGCAGCGGATTTTCTCCCAAAGAAATATGTCAAAATGAGCATATGTTTGATGTCCAATAGCCGATGAATCTCTAACTGTCTTGTATAATAGGGGCGGTTCAAGCAGACGCTTAACACTATCAGGGTTGCCAACATTGGAAAATGGAAAACCGGAAGATCTTAAGGGATGTTATATTTGATGGTCTCGGGGTACTCCCCCGAAAAAATGTTAAAATCTCAGATGCTATGTGGTGCATTTTGGACACAGACGCGGGCGGGGAAAAATCTAAATATCTTTGATAAGCAGAGGCAAAGCACACTAGCGCGGGCAGTTGTCGAGCGGGTGGATAGAATCGCTCCTGGAGCCATTTTTGACGCGTGACATTAAGAGGGTAGAGAGGGGGGGGGGGGGGGGGGGGGGAGAGTGAGGGGAATGGCACTCTTGTATTCCTCACTTCATTTGAACATCTTAAAACAGTCCATTAGCACTCAAAAGAAATCTACATCTTTTCTTCAAAATGCTGGAAATGGCCCACAAACACACCAACATAGCATCTATATATAGTCAGCGTTCTTTAAGTGACACAACGCAAATTATATATATATATATATGTATGTTTACTTCTGTTGCGAATTCTTTTTTCAAATCCATATCATAAGAGGTATTTATACATTTAAATCCTGAGCTAACCATGAGATATTCATCCATCTAAACGAAGATGCAACAAGTAACGAAGCAAAACACATACGACATAGTAATGCCATGATACTTTCTATCACTCTCCCAACACATGTTTGATTATATAAACAGGAACGCTGTGCAATGTAATACTGCAGAGCAAGGATTTATTGGAAATCAGAACTAGTCATCCTAGTCGATATCCAACACCTACAAAGTTGCAATCGAAACCAAACAGACAAAGCTGCATGATTCGATGGTTTTAAGATGCTTCTATACTTTTTTCGATGAATATCTTAAGTTGATCGTTATAATGTACAGTATCATCATCATCATCATCACCATCATGCTGTCGGTTGCGATGCGACAAAGACTGCTTTCATTACTTGACTGCCGCTCTCCATTTAGCTCTCTGCTGTGAGAGTTGTGTCCATGAGTTGGTCTTAATGTCTCAGCTTCAGGTTTCTCTTGATGGTATCCTTGAACCCTCGAGCAGCACGGTCCTTGGTAACCCGGGCGACGACCGAGTCAGTATGGTGTTTTGTGTGGTTGTACATTTCATGAAAGCTGCCTGCAAAAGTGTTGAAGTGCTGCTGGCTTTTGCAAGTTACCAGCGGCACTCTCTAGGGAACAAATAGAGGTTTCACACCGGCAAGAACATGTCAAGACAGGCGCAAAACTATTTGTCCCTGCAGTGGCTGGTCGGGAGATGTTGGGAGTTCCATACATCAACCGCCCTTAATGCTGCCACAGTGACACGGTTTTCTGTTTACGGTTTTCTCCCTTAGCCTTCGGTTCTTTCAAGAACCTGTACCACAAAGCCGTGGTTTACAACTCTGCAGGGCAGGGGCGTCAAACTCCCTGAGGTATTGCTATACCTGCAATACCTGCATAGCTGTACAGTAAAACCTCTCTAAATCGACCGACCCTGTGATCGACTTTAAGTGGTCCATTTGGGGAGGTGGTCGGATTGGGGGGTTAGAATATGATTACAATGGTATTGTTGGGACCCAAATAAAACGATCGATATAGGGGAGTGGTTGATCTCTGGAGGTGGTCGGTTATAGAGGTTTTACTGTACTTTGAATTGAATCATAAATTGAAGTAACTTATTTTAAATGATTTAACTTTGATATTTGAAGTAAAAGCATGATTCTAGATATAGGTAGACATAGCCGTCAGCAGTGACACGTTCTATTAAATTGATTTAATATTCCTTCTAAATAGCAATACGTTTAATGAGTGAACCTGTATCGAAGTTGGCTATGTGACAAAGACATATATATCCAATAGTTTGGGCTTAAATTTAATATTAATCAAATTATGTAGCTTTAATATTTAACTTAGCTATATACACAAGGTTTCTTTTCATTGTTTCAAAAACCTATCCCACGTTGGAACACAAACAAACAAAAAAAACGACCGTTCCCACTGAAGGTGTGTATTTGCCGAAAGATCTATAATTCCAGTTTGAGCCGGCAACGTGCGAATACCACTTGGTTCCTGAAGGTCCCTCAAGGAACACCATTGATTGATTCATCTATATTATATTTCTTATCACCTTCAAAACACATACATCACATCAGTTTCATAAATGTCCTTTATTTTCACTTCTTGGATCACAAATTGGTGTTCATATAAAATAAAAATGGTACCTTATAATGACAAGAAATCACTTTCATGTGGTATACATGTGTATGTGTGTGTAATGTAAGTAAGTATATATATATATATATAGAGTAAAACCTCTCTAAATCGACAGACCAGGGGACCGACTTTTAAGTGGTCCATTTAGGGAGGTGGTCGGTTTAGAGTTAGAATATCCTTACAATGGTATTGTTGGTACCCAAATAAAGCGATCGATATAGGAGACTCGTCGGTTAGAAAGGTTTTACTGTATAAGGTAAGTTGTACAAGACTTACCTGGGTATAGTTGAATGGTAAATTCTGTTTTACCGATGGCTTAAACCCAAATAGTCGTAGGACGGAGATAAAGCATTTCCGGTTCAGGTCAATTTTTACACTCATTAATAAATTGTGAGCAAATTGTTATATGTCTTAACCTTCTACAGTAAAACCTCTCTAAATCGACCGACCTTGGGACCGGCTTTAAATGGTCCATTTAGGGAGGTGGTCGGTTTAGAGTTAGAATATCCTTACAATGGTATTGTTGGTACCCAAATAAAGCGATCGATATAGGAGACTCGTCGGTTAGAAAGGTTTTACTGTATAAGGTAAGTTGTACAAGACTTACCTGGGTATAGTTGAATGGTAAATTCTGTTTTACCGATGGCTTAAACCCAAATAGTCGTAGGACGGAGATAAAGCATTTCTGGTTCAGGTCAATTTTTACACTCATTAATAAATTGTGAGCAAATTGTTCTTTGTCTTAACCTTCTACAGTAAAACCTCTCTAAATCGAGCGACCTTGGGACCGGCTTTAAATGGTCCATTTAGGGAGGTGGTCGGTTTAGAGAGTTATATCATTACAATGGTATTCTATGGGCGAACGTTTGGGACCCAAATAAAGTGATCGATATAGGGGAGTGGTCGATCTGTGGAGGTGGTTGGTTAGAGAGGTTTTACTGTATATTCTAGACTGTGATATAGCCTCATAGTTACTAACCACTCGGACTGGTTGTTCCCAGGCGATCGTTTGGGACCCAAATAAAGTGATCGATATAGGGGAGTGATCGATCTGTGGAGGTGGTTGGTGAGAGAGGTTTTACTGTATATTCTAGACTGTGATATAGTCATAGTTACTAACCACTCAGACTGGTTGTTCTCGTTACTTCTGCAATAATTTCGTAGGCACAGGTGGGTGGGCCGTCCTCCGACTAACCGTAAAACTAGTTATTCTTCAACTTAGATAAAA
Organism: Branchipolynoe longqiensis; assembly: GCA_030323885.1. Classification (NCBI taxonomy): domain Eukaryota; kingdom Metazoa; phylum Annelida; class Polychaeta; order Phyllodocida; family Polynoidae; genus Branchipolynoe; species Branchipolynoe longqiensis. The sequence goes on along the minus strand of CM059193.1, from coordinate 63,663,259 downwards.
GATTCACCCCATACTGCAGTAGCCTGAGGAGCGTTAAACCATATATGAAAGCTGGCGAAAAATATCTACATGCTGAATTCTTAATTTAAGAAGCAAAATATATTTTTCAGATCTAATTTAATATTTACCCGTTTAATATTTACTTTAATTGGTCCATTTAGGGAGGTGGTTGGTTTAGGGAGTTAAAAAAAAAAATCATTACAATGGTATTGATTTTATTGGCAATCGCTTGGGACCCAAATAAAGCGATCGATATAGGGGAGTTGTTGATCTGTAGAGGTGGTCGGTTAGAGAGGTTTTACTGTATTCCCAATTCTTGAGGCAACATGCTATCAATGTGAGTGCCCATCATGAGAATAGACCAAGCGAGTCGGAGTCATCCCTCGGTAGGTGAATATGTCAGTGCACTTTACAAATTTGGTTAATTTATACGTTCCTCAGTGGGGTAGCATGTAAATTTGATATCCAGGAGGGTATAGTGCTTCTGGTTACAGAAAGAGAGGGCGCCCTCGTCTCCGGTTCAAGGATACCATCAAGAGAAACCTGAACCTGAGAGACATTAAGACCGACTCATGGACATCACTCTCACAGCAGAGAGCTAAATGGAGAGTGGCAGTCAAGTAATGAAAGCAGTCTTTGTTGCATCGCGACCGACAGCATCATGATGATGATAGTGCTGCCCCACTGGGAGACCAGGCTGCCAGCACCATGACCTGATATCCCACTCAGTCACATTATCCTGACACTGAGCCAGCCAGTCCTTGCCATATCCTAATAATGCCGAGTGCCCTGGCTATGAAGCAACAAGTATCAATTTTTAAGTCATTGGTTTGACTCGACCAGGGTTCGAACCCACGATCCCATGGTCTACCAACACGGGAGATGGACGCTCTAACTCATTTGGCCATCCTGTTTGGTCGGAACCGGAAGTGCTTTATCTCCCTGGGCTATGAGGAGCCAGGAGGCTCTAGCCTGAGGTTAAATATATATACACACACACACATACATACATATGTACATCAGGGATGAAAGTGGTCTCCGGCTAAAATCTCGAAAATCAAACCGAGATTATTACCCCGACGGCGAAAACACGGATCTTCTCACTTAAGCCATGTTCACACGGGCAAAATGTGAAGCGAATTAGACAAATCGAATCAGGTGAGTCGAATTAGCGGCCCGTTCACACGGGCCGGAAATCGATATCTGCGCATGAGCAAGTCCAGTCTGACCAGCGCCATTTTTCGGTTAGTCGACGTCGCCACAAGAGAGTGGGTTCGACCTAGATATGTATGTACTGAATCGTATTGGTTTGGAACGGTCAAAACTTCTGCTGGGCAGTGAAACCATAAAAATAAATGATGGAAAAAATATCTGTGCACAGCTATCAGCTTCATACAGCAAATTTACCGGAAAGTCAACACACTCAGGTCTCGACTGTCACGTCCTTAATCCGCCTCAAGTGAGTCGGTTGCGTTCACACGACGTAAACTACCTCGATAGGTGGTTTACAGGATGCGCATCACAGAAATCGATTCAGCCCTAATTCGACTCAGACGGCCGTTCACACGGGAAATGTGCGTCGAACTAGGCAAGTCGCTTTCTACGAATCGATTTACATTGCCCGTGTGAACACGGCTATAGACTTAGCACTGTCAGGGAATCGCGGAAAATTGCCGGAAGTCAGGTTTCGCCTGTCCTTGTGCTTATATCATCGACTCGTTCTTGTTCGGGTTTTATGTTCTCGCAACATCTAAGGTCATATAAGAACCGGATTCGAAATAACCAATTGTTGTCATATATGTCTTGATTTCTAGTGATTTTGTGACCGTTAATCAGTGAATATAAAAAGAAATATCGCGGAAATCCGCAAAATCACGAAGATCTTTCATCCCTGATATATGCAATGGTAGAAGTGACGATGTACTGAAAATTAATCACATCTTATCACAGAAACCTGATTATGTTAATGATGAGAACACGTGACTCATTACAAACATTCAATAAGTCGGTCCATAATTCATTCACTTGGCGACACCCATTCACACACAAAATCCTAACGACATAAATGACTTTCATGAAAGGTAGAATCCAGGTGGGGTTTTCAAGCAGCACTATCCAATGATGAGTATTAACCATGCGTCGGTTTCCAGACTCCGCTATTCCACCAATGGCACAAGATAAGACTTTTACAGAATCACAATTAGGGCAGGTCCCGATGTGGTGACACCAGGGGGCAGTGCAGTCACCCTTACGCACCGGTAACTAATGTACACACAGCTAACGACAAACTGAAACAAAACCATAGGTAGTACAGCTAAGATTCCGTGTATGCGGCATGCGAAGGCGTATGCGGCATCCCATTTTTGGTGTTTCTTGCTCCAAATTTGTGAAGGAAAGGCAAAGTTCCTGTTTGCTCTATGGAAAATGGAGCAGCATTCGCATTCGCACCGATTGATCCATGGAGTGATCCACCTGCCGCATTCGCATCCAGACATATGGAAGCACCAGTGTATTTATATGCTTTTCTATTTTTTGTCGCATTTGCATACCGCATATATGGAATCTTAGCTTTACGCACTCCTCGAATGGACTGGAAATGTTTATCATATATTCACCCAGTCACTGCTAACATATATTATCGTCTGCTCTGACTTATTTACTTTACATTATTAGTTTGATATCATTTAAAAAAACAAAAAACTTTGGGGATATTTGGGATGAAAAGTTAAATTAAATTAGGTGTGTATGTCGAAATACGGACATTATAAGGCTTCAGTAGTGACAAGTTCTATTAAATTCACTTAGTATTCCTTCTATGCAGCAATACATGTTTAATGACTGCACCAGTATCTAAGTTGGATATGTAAAGTCAAATCTAGGTACATTGATTTAGAAAATGTGATGTTTTCATCGGATTATGCGGCGTTAATAAACTTTTTTTAAATGTAGGTTTCTTTCAAACATTGCAACAGATTATTTAAAGTTGCATAGTCCGATGGTTTTGATATTTTGTAATTTTTGTGTATAATCAACATATTCCGTCTCTAGCGAGGGTGTGCTGTTCTGATGGATGCTGTGAATATTCAGCTGCACTGTGATATTTGTAACCTGATCTTTGTGTATAACGATATTACAATGGTTGTTATCATCTACCATACTTTAGTTTGAAATAACTTTCATTTTAAATTACTAACTTTGGAGATATTTGAAGTCTAACATACCTCGCCGTGAATATGGCCTTTATTGCCGAAACGGCGTAAAGCAACCACCAATCAAAATCAGTATAGCATACTAAATTAATTTTGGCAAGCATGCCAAAACTCTGACACCATAGCCTTCTGCAGTAACAGGTTCTAATAAATTGACGCAGTATTCCCTTCTATGTGGCAACAAATCCAAATTAAGTGCATCAGTATCTAAGTTAGATATGTATAATCAAATCTAGATCATTGTTTTAGTTTTAAAAATGTGATGCTCTGTCAGACTATGCAGCTTTAAGATATTTTCACGCCGAGGGTGATGCTTTATAAGCAGTTTGTAATTTGCCAAAGTTGAAGCTACACCATTGATAGGTGCAACCAGGAAGTTGAACTTCAAACTGTTATGCTTCCAGTGTAGCAGACCGTTGAACTCACACACACACATCTGTTATCTTTCCGGTGTAACAAGGAAGTTGAACGTTAAGGGATCTGGTATAGGCCGCTGAGACCGGTGTGGCGGTTTCAGCGTGTTCCCGTGCTCAGACGTGTACCTTGCTTCTGCGCATGTGTCAGAATCTAAAAACCATGGCCGTAATCGATTAACACTACCTGGGCGACTCGGGTCATCCCAGTCGTCAGAATTTCAAATAGAACACGGCGAGTGGAGTCGACAAATACACGTGCCGTGTGCAAAAAAAGAATAACTTAGATTAATTAAATGGAAATATAGGTAAACTAGGCCATCATAAAATACTTTAAATCCTATTTTGCTGTAGTTTTATCGGTTATTTTTAAAAAAAGAAAAAATTGTTCACCCGAGCGCAGAGAAGCGTATTCGATTATTCGACCCGAGTTTGTAGGATGTGCGCATGCGCCAATAAGTGTCTCGGGTGACCCGAGTTAATGCGAAATCCGCGCATGCGCAGAAGCAACGGGACACGGCTGAGCACGGGAACAAGCTGAAACCGCCACACCGGAACTACTCCGACAAATGCTCTCCAAGCACACCGTTTCAGTTTGTGGAGGGAGAGTGCCACAATGGCTAGTGGGCAAATGCAACCTAAAGGGGTTTTCCAGATTGTGCGGAGCCATATTTGGTCATGTGGGGAACCATATTAGGTCATGTGATAAGACATAGATGAGAATGGCCTAAGAAAAAAAAAAAAAAGGAACATATTTAATGAATTTTGGGGAATTCTAAAGTGACGGGAGACGAAAATTTGGACCATATCCGGGGGAAAATCGGGCAGATAACAAAAATCTGGAATTCTGGATAACTCCAGAAGATTCTCATCTATGTAAAGGAAGATTCTCATCTATGTAAAGGAATCCCCCCCCCCCCCATGACGTCATTCATACAATACATTCCCTGTCCGTTTGTCGTCTCAGTAGACTATATTGGGCGTCTTTAAAGAAGTTATCTTCTGGTATAACCAGGAAGTTAAACTAACATACAACCATTATCCTCCTAGTGCGACAAGGAAGTTGAACTTATGTACATTTGGTATCCTCCGGGAGTAACAAGAGAGTTAACCACACATAGAGCCATTATCCTTCTCGTCTAATGGCGAAGATAATGTAAAGCTGTTATCCTTTCAGCGTATCCAGCAAGTTGAACTTATGTACAGCAATTAAAATGACTACTTGTGGACAAAGTAAGTACAGATGAACCTCGATCCAACGGACTAATAGGGGGGAGCAGTTGTCCGTTAAAGCCGTTTGTCCGTTGCAGCGACAAAATTTTCCATTGGCTCTACCCCACGCACATTCACCTTTACCGATCGCTGTTGGAGGTTATGAGGGGTGAGTAATGGAGAGGGGGTGAAGGGTGGTGAGGGGATGAGGGGTGGTGAGGGGGTGAGGGATGGTGCCAGGGTGAGGTGTGGTTAGTTTGGTAAGGGGTGGTGAGAGGTGGCACTCGGGAGTTTTAAACGTTCGGACCAGATATTCACTCTAGCGGATTGTGTCCGTTGGATCCGGAATCCGTTGCATCGGTGTCCGTTGGATCGAGGTTCATCTGTATTAGGGTTAATGCTTTAGGAAACAGAAAATGCGTAATTTCTCTCATTTCTTCCTTCTTTACATGACATACATAGCTGGACAAGATGTTTAATTCACAATACCAGCAGCGATGAACTTGAAGCTCCTTCATCCGAGCACCTATCTTCTCCCCGCATTGCCAACCTCCCCGCAAAGCTAGAATAATTTAATGCATGTAATAAATACATACCGTGACGTCAGAGAATAATGATATGGTAATCATGACGTCACAGCGTTACATTATACCATATCACGTCTCTGTGACCCCCACATAAAGCACGTGACATGGCCGCACGATGCTAAAAATAAAAGGATTCTCTTCTCTTTCCCAACTCACGCGCCCAACACACACACACAACCACAACCACACACATGCCCGCCAAACAATGCATGCTTATTTAACAACTGCTCGCTCATAAACCATTTAACTTGCAGTTTGAGTACAATCTCACAACATTAGTCCCTTTCTGCCTTGCTTGCTACTTAATGTACAATTGTGATTTCACGCATAAACCCCTGCCTGTGTCCTGTCACGTGACAGACGGTGACCACGTGACATCATTATGTCCATAGAGAAACCACATGTCTTTTACTCTCACATCCGGGCAACCAGGCACTCAGATGACTGATTGGGTTAGTTCTGACGGTTTTACAGGGTGATGACGTGTTGTGACATCACTATGTGACGTTGCTGGTTACAGTTGTTCCGGTGACGTCTGACGTCACAACGGTGCCGTCGTCAACTGCCTGAGCGAACAGCTGCTGCTGAGCAAGTTGCTGCAATAGAAGCCAACACTGGGGTTACAAATTATTGACTGATATGAGGTTCGAGGCCTGAATATCTCTGACAGCGAACGGCTGCTCTGAGCAAGTTGCTGCAATAGAAGCCAACACTAGCGTTAAATTTATTGACTGATATGAAGTTTGTGGCCTGAATATCTCTGAGAGCAAACAGCTACTGCTGAGCAAGTTGCTGCAATAGAAGCCAATACTAGCGTTAAATTTATTGACTGATATGAAGTTTGTGGCCTGAATATCTCTGAGAGCAAACAGCTACTGCTGAGCAAGTTGCTGCAATAGAAGCCAACACTGGGGTTACAAATTATTGACCGATAAGATTAATTGATTTCATTGCTAATGCCATGTCGGCAGCAAAGTCCAAAGGTCACAGGGAGAAGTGTTTAACTAGTATTCTGTCATATAATTATTCCACGATCACTTTTACACAGAATATAAAAGCATACTATCAATTATGTGTCAAAAGGCAATCATGAAGTTAAAACTCACAATCATGAAAATTGTTGTCAACGAAAACAAACTTCTAGATAATATTCAATGGTATCACATGAGGTGGTCCAGTTCTGCTATCCTCAAGAATGCCAACATTTCTCCTTGCTTTAGCATTAGTAAAAATATCATGCATGTTGATATGAAAAAAAGTTGCAGAAGTGATCGAAGCAACGTGAGGCGGGCCGACAAGAAAGCCCAACTGTCTCTATAATTAATAACAGAATGGGGTTTGAACCCCACATTTATTCTATGTCATTTCTACCTATATAACCATTTATATATGCCACAGCTTTGTTTGATTAAATATCAATCTGCCATAAATATGTCCTGTAACGCTGAGGATGAAGACATTGTTAAATATAAGGCGTATAAAGAATTATGCGAATATAGGTAGGCGTAAAATACATTATGTCCGTTTGAATATGTTACCAATGTTTATTGCGAAACGGTCTATTGATACGTTATCACTATTCCACTTTGCTGCGAGCCTGCTCCGGCGGTGCTGCGGTGCTTCGGTCCTGCATTGGCCTATATATACGCCGTCGGAGCGCCTGCCTCGCCTCACTATACATCAAAAACCTTAAGTGGATTACACAGGGCTGATATTATTCCGTTTCTTAGCGGATTTCCGTTTCCCCCTCCCCCCCCCCCCCCCCCCCCCCATCTTGGGGCATTTTTGATATAGGAGTTAACGGAAATTTGCCGTCGGGATAATAATCTCGGCATTATTTCCCCTTTTTTGTTGTTGCCTGAAACCACTATCATCCCTGTTACAACACCCACTGTTAGATTCGTCGTCTGTTTATAAATTGAAATTCTCCTCCTGTGTAATCAGCAAATGTCGAACAGAGCTGATGTAGCGGAGCACTCACCTGGAGCGCCTCGAGCTGGGCGGGATCCGTGACAACATAGATGTGCTGCTGCCCATCTCCGTCTGCCAGCGTAATGCCGTGCCCAGCCGTCAGCTGCTGCAGCGTTGCCTGCGCAGCCTCCTGTGTAAAGCCGCTGATCACACCACCGTCTGCCATCTGCGCAATCAGACAACACAGCTACAATACCACCCCTAAAACACCCCACTCCAACCCCCACTTTGTATTGGACATAAAACAACCTGTCCAAATTTGAAAATGTTCATGGGGGGGGGGGGGGGGGGGGGGAGAGACTGAACGAAATCAGTTTTTACGCTATTCGCACACGCATTCAACAAAAGTACACTGTTCTCCACATCTCTATTAAATGATATACTGCAAATCCCTGGATGCTGAAAAGTGAAATAACATGGCAATTCTATTAACTTAGATATAAACATCCAGTGTGTATTTATATATAGCTTTGAAAGAAGCATTCAATATAATGCACTCAGATTTATTCAATGTAAGTAGTTAAATTATCCGTTGATGCAGGAATGTCATCTAAAAGCGGGAGATTGGGCTTAAATTGAATACCCGAACGGAAGGTCAGGAGAGGTACTTAAAATCGGGAGGCTCCCGCCCAAATCGGGAGACTTGACAGGTATCCAACCTACAGCGGGGCAGTGATGAAAGAGGGCCATTGGGTGGGGGGTGGGGGTGGGGGAGGAGTCGGGCAGTCTATTGGCAGTTGGCATTCCCCACATTATGGAACAGGTAATCAGAGGATGTAAGAAAAGCGCGTCTCTTCATGGTACCTTTTTATGGTAAATAAAATGTCTCTTTTAACTATTACAACCATGTCATATTATGGTTTTATTGTACCGTGCCTTAGAATGGATTTTGCTGGTGAGGGCGCTCTATTAAATTAACATTAGTATAATATTATTTTGTGGTTATAAATTCTCAACCATTTCTTTTGTTGCAATCAGAAGTTTTGTTGCTATCACAATAATTGTAGTTGTAGTTTTTAAATAAAGAAATAATATACACTTAACAGAGAGTGGGTTGTATAATAAAGTGGCAGTATGACGTGTAAGTGTTGTATGAAAGTACATGAGCACAGTGTGACGGCGGGTAAGTGTTGTATGAAAGTACATGAGCACAGTGTGACAGTGGGTAAGTGTGGTATGAAAGTACATAAGCACAGTGTGACAGTTGGTAAGTGTTGTATGAAAGTACATAAGCACAGGGTGACAGTGGGTAAGTGTTGTATGAAAGTACATAAGCACAGTGTGACAGTGGGTAAGTGTTGTATGAAAGTACATACGCACAGTGTGACAGTGGGTAAGTGTTGTATGAAAGTACATAAGCATAGTGTGACAGTTGGTAAGTATTGTATGAAAGTACATAAGCACAGTGTGACAGTGGGTAAGTGTTGTATGAAAGTACATAAGCACAGTGTGATGGTGGGTAAGTGTTGTATGAAAGTACATAAGCACAGTGTGACAGTGGGTAAGTGTTGTATGAAAGTACATAAGCACAGTGTGACAGTGGGTAAGTGTTGTATGAAAGTACATAAGCACAGTGTGACAGTTGGTAAGTGTTGTATGAAAGTACATAAGCACAGTGTGACAGTGGGTAAGTGTTGTATGAAAGTACATAAGCACAGTGTGACGGCGGGTAAGTGTTGTATGAAAGCACATGAGCACAGTGTGACAGTTGGTAAGTGTTGTGTGAAAGTACATAAGCACAGTGTGACAGTGGGTAAGCGTCGTATGAATATACATAGCTTTAAGCATGGGGTGACTCTAGGGCTCTAAGTAGCCTATGGTATGAAACTGCATAAGCACAGTGTGACAGTTGCAATATACAAGCATGCTGTATTGTGGTGTGACAGTACATAGGCACAGTCTGACAGGGTAGATGCATACTGTAGCAGTATACAACATGGTGCACTATGCTGTAGTGTAACAGTGCAGAAGCATGTTGTAATGTGGTGTGACAGTATGTAAATGTGGTGTGATGGTGTCGAAATGCGGTGTGACAGAACATGCTGGAGGTACCTCCTGAGTATTGATGACCAGCGCCCCTTCGTCTTCATCCATCTTTTCGACAGGTAATTGCACTTGGACCCGCTTGTTATACAGGCATGTCGCCCCAGCACCCGGCATCGCAGACTGTAGCGAAGCTGTGAAGAAATAATACTGTCACTGTACCAAATTTCAAACAACCAGGCTATTATTTTAAATTACACAACTTAATCTCAGCATGTAAAATAACTATCAAAATTGAGTTCTGTGGAAATTCTTTCATCATGTGGCAGTACCTTCAACTAGGCCCAAATAATTTACTTTGTCAGCCAGCATATATAGTACAAGAATGGTCTTTACTATAGTACAAGATTGGTCTTTACTTCGATAATATAGGCTTTGGGAGTAAAGAACCAACATGAAATGCTTCATATGGGTAACCCTCTACTCCTACCCTACCAGCAAAGACCACCTCTCCCCTTCAGATTTATATTTTACATCTTTCACAAAAAGGACCCTCACTACTACAGGGATGAGAATGGCAATTGAAAATCCCTAAAAATTTGGGTTGTATAATTTATTACGCAAATATTGATTAATGGTTGGTTGGTTGTTAGAGTTTTATGTCCTGGCAACATCTATGGTCATATCAGGATGGGTATCGACTTGTGACAGTGCACACTCATGGTGACTTAATAGTGCTGCCCCACTGGGAAATTGGGCCACTGGCACCATGATCTGATATCCCACTCAGTCACATTATCCTGACACAGAGCTAACCAGCCCTTGCTGTATCCTATTAATGTTGAATGCCAGGCTAGGAAGCGACAAGTATCAATTTTAAAGTCATTGGTTTGACTCGACTGGGAACCAAACTACCGAACATCCACATGCGAGGCCGGCGCTCTACCGATTAGGCCACCGCGCCCGATTTTATTGATGGAGTAAACCTGCATTAACTTGATGTGCCGATTATATATGCATCTACATTTAATAAAACATGGCATACCCAAGTCGGAGGTTTGCATGATGCTGGATGGCATCAAGAGGGCTGCCTCTGCATCCACCGCAGTGTCGTCTCCATGTGCGGTGCGCTTGTGCATGGCAAGCGTTGAAGTCTGACGGTAGTTCTTTCCGCAGTGGTGGCAGACGTAGGGCTTGGAATGTGTGTGGACTACATGGTGCTTGTAGAGGGAGGAGTATTCAGTGAAGCGCTTCCCACAGTCCTCCACTGTGCACACATACGGCTTCTCACCTGTACCGCAAGCAGCAACAATCAACAAGCAAATCACTTAGGCCAGATAAAAAAAAACTAACTTGTCTAGCATCCCCGCCCGACCTGAGAATGCCCTCGACCTTCAAATATTTTATATTTTATATTTTTCAAAAGAGCCTTCAAATAAAATAATAAAACTCACAACAACGCTTTCCCACCTATTATAATGATTGAACAATGACCGACAGTAAATACATATAGATGAGCTTTCAGTTGAATAAAGATGTTATAGTAATTTTAATATTTTATAGTTCAATTTCTAGCTAGAAAGTGTCTATGGTCTTCTCTACCTTCCTATCATGCCTTCTGACCATGAATACCATAGTTAGTTTTCTTCTTCTTGTACACAGCCATTCTATATACAAAATAAAATATACAAATAAAAACCTTCCGCACGACCTGGAAATATTTTAATGGGTGGATGCTAAACAGGTTTTTCTTTATGTGGCCTTATGCAGGTGATACATAAGGTCATTGTGGGGGGTGGGGTGGGGTGAGGGGAGGGTGGGGAATTGGGGGCGTCTTGGGTATAAGCGTTGATAAGAGTCTTACAAATTAAATGACTTTGGATTAAGGTTAGATTAGCATAACCAAATTTGGTTTAAATCATTTTATTTACAGACGGCCTTTTAATGACTGCTGTATCCAATTCTGAGAACATGTGGTTATTGTAACTTGTATTTACACAGGTGCGGTTATTGTAACATACTGGGTTGTATGTGAATGTGGTTATTGCAACTTGTATTTACACAGGTGTGGTTATTGTAACATACTGGTGTGTATGTGGATGTGGTTATTGTAACTTGTATTTACACACATGCGGTTATTGTAACATACTGGTGTGTATATGAATGTGGTTATTGTAACTTGTATTTACACAGGTGTGGTTATGTAACATATGATGTGTAGTGAATGTGGTTATTGTAACTTGTATTTACACAGGTGTGGTTATTGTAACATACTGGTGTGTATGTGAATGTGGTTATTGTAACTTGTATTCACACAGGTGTGGTTATTGTAACATACTGGTGTGTATGTGAATGTGGTTATTGTAACTTGTATTTACACAGGTGCGGCTATTGTAACATACTGGTGTGTATGTGAATGTGGTTATTGTAACTTGTATTCACACAGGTGTGGTTATTGTAACATACTGGTGTGTATGTGGATGTGGTTATTGTAACTTGTATTTACACACATGCGGTTATTGTAACATACTGGTGTGTATATGAATGTGGTTATTGTAACTTGTATTTACACAGGTGTGGTTATTGTAACATACTGGTGTGTATGTGAATGTGGTTATTGTAACTTGTATTTACACAGGTGCAGCTATTGTAACATACTGGTGGTATGTGATGTGGTTATTGTAACTTGTATTCACACAGGTGGTTATTGTACATACTGGTGTAGTGATGTGGTTATTGTAACTTGTATTTACACATGCGGTTATTGTAACATACTGGTGTGTATATGAATGTGGTTATTGTAACTTGTATTTACACAGGTGTGGTTATTGTAACATACTGGTGTGTATGTGAATGTGGTTATTGTAACTTGTATTTACACAGGTGTGGTTATTGTAACATACTGGTGTGTATGTGAATGTGGTTATTGTAACTTGTATTCACACAGGTGTGGTTATTGTAACATACTGGTGTGTATGTGAATGTGGTTATTGTAACTTGTATTTACACAGGTGTGGCTATTGTAACATACTGGTGTGTATGTGAATGTGGTTATTGTAACTTGAATTCACACGGGTGTGGTTATTGTAACATACTGGTGTGTATGTGGATGTGGTTATTGTAACTTGTATTTACACAGGTGCGGCTATTGTAAGATACTGGTGTGTATGTGAATGTGGTTATTGTAACTTGTATTCACACAGGTGTGGTCATTGTAACATACTGGTGTGTATGTGAATGTGGTCATTGTAACTTGTATTCACACATGTGCAGCTATTGTAACATACTGGTGTGTATGTGGATGTGGTTATTGTAACTTGTATTCACACGGGTGTGGTTATTGTAACATACTGGGTTGTATGTGAATGTGGTTATTGTAACTTGTATTTACACAGGTGCGGCTATTGTAAGATACTGGTGTGTATGTGGATGTGGCTATTGTAACTTGTATTCACGCGGGTGTGGTTATTGTAACATACTGGTGTGTATGTGAATGTGGTCATTGTAACTTGTATTCACACATGTGCAGCTATTGTAACATACTGGTGTGTATGTGGATGTGGCTATTGTAACTTGTATTCACACGGGTGTGGTTATTGTAACATACTGGTGTGTATGTGAATGTGGTCATTGTAACTTGTATTCACACATGTGCAGCTATTGTAACATACTGGTGTGTATGTGGATGTGGTTATTGTAACTTCTCTTCACACAGGTGCCACCATAGTAAGATACTGGTGTATATTTGTATGTGGTTATTGTAACTTACCAGTGTGTATGCGGATGTGATTCTTATAGTTGGTAGCGGAAGCGAATGCCTTGTTACACCCGTCCTCGTCACAGATATAAGGCCGCTCCCCAGTATGAGTCCGGATGTGTACCTTCCGGATGTTCGATGTCGTGAATGAACGTTCACAACCCTCAAAGGGACATTTGAATGGCCGCTCACCTACAAAGTAATGTGCTTTTTAAAAGAAGTTCCTGAATTGTGTCTTTCAAATTAATTCAATTCAATATATTAAATTGCTCAGCACCAGAGTACAAATCTCCCAGCGCTCCTAAGTTTATAGCGCATCATTTGATCTTATTCAATGCGCTGACCTAAGATTTTACAATACTAGTATTTATATTGCAGGTATGGTGATCAGCATGACTGTCTTCTGTTGTCCTCCATCCTGCTATGACCTTAGATGTTGCTAGGACGTAAAACCCCAATAATCAACCAATATTGTCGTCCTGCCATTGAAGCTGGTATTTAAGCAGGTTATAAGGTGTATGTGCATAGGGGTGTAAAATTCTCCGATTATAAGGCAAGATACAAGAAAGGGTTATGGGAACTACAGGGACACAGCAGGCAGAGGGTTAACACAGACAGATAAGGATATCTCCAGCCAGCACACAGGCCAGTGTGTGTGTGATGGGGGGCCGAGCAGTCTCTTCCACCTCTATCTGGGGCTGTCAATAATGTATGTGTGGAGCCCTACAGCCAAATGGGAGGACAGCCAATCAGAAGCAGGCTTTCCTACACTCTCCAAGCAGATATTGTTGTACTACTATATATTCCCAAACTGATGATAATTAAAGGATTGATTGATTGATTCTCTACTAAAATGCTGTGTTGTCAGGTATGTGTGTTCTGTTCTGTGGGTCTGTCAATAGCAGTCATGTGTGAGGTGATAACTATCTACCTACAGTAAAGGGAGTAACTATCCTTAATTTGTACTGATGGCATTCTAATGAGGGTTTACTAAATAATATCTATGAAACGCGGCCCAGTAACAATCCTAATAATATATGAAGCATGGTAATGTAATCATACCAAATTCAGAAACATAGGAAACATGGTGACGTTACAATAACCAGAACTTCATAAGGGTGTGTGTGGGGAGCAATTGAAAACTTGCATTACCAGTATGTGTGCGGACATGTTTTTGGAGGTCACCAGAAGTCTTGAATGCCTTCTCACACGCCTCCTCCGGACACCGGTAGGGCTTCTCCCCGGTGTGTACACGCGTGTGTGATTTGAGACCGTATCCTGTAGCGAATGCCTTCCCACAGCCTTCCTGTTTACATTTGAACGGCCGGTCCCCAGTGTGTGATCTCTCATGAACCTGCCAACATATAAAGCAGCTAAATTAGCACACTGGTTATAACATTTTTTAAATATATAAAAAAAGGATGTTCATTTACTATGAGCTTACATCACATTAGTTTCACCCAGACAGACCTGCGGCGCCCATCATGTTCACAGCCCCCACTGGAAAGATTGTTTTATGTAACGATGCCTCTAGAGCACATTGATTTTTATCATCGGCTATTGGACGTCAAAGATATGACATATTTCTTTGGAGAAAACTCGCTTCTGCCCCACAGGCTACTCTTTCCGATAAGTAGCAAGGGGTCTTTTATATGCACTTTCCCACAGACAGGACAGCACATACCACAACCTTTGATGAACCAGTTGTGGACCACTGGTTGAAACGGAAAATAGCACGAACTGAAAATGTGTCCACTGAGCAGGATCGATCAGATGCCCCACACCTTCACAGGTGGACACTCTACCACCTGAGCTCCGTCCCGCTCCACCTCCACTGGAAGGTCCCCACTTAGGGAAATGGTGCTATGCAAGGAACTCCAAATATCAACGATGCAATTATTTATCAACAAAGTAAAACCAACAGTCTCTTTTTAAAATTGAGTTGACTTGTAATTTTGTTGTCCAAAATTAAATTCCTAGAGGGCACTAGGTGGATCCATATATTTATATTTCTTAACAATGAATTCTTTTCCATTAAGTTACTGTAAAAACATAGCTGGGAAGGTTCAGAGAGTGCATTTGTTTGGGCTGGTGTGAGAGTGAGAGATGGAGGTGAGAGTGGCGGTTGGGGTGAGGTGTGGAGGTGAGAGTGGTGGTTGGCTGGTTGACTCAGGTGGGGGTGAGGGGTGGAGGTGAGAGTGGCGGTTGGCTGGTTGACTGAGGTGGGGATGAGGGGTGGAGGTGAGAGTGGCGGTTGGCTGGGGTGGGGAGGGGGTGAAGGTGAGAGTGGCGGTTGGCTGGTTGACTGAGGTGGGGGTGAGGGGTGGAGATGAGAGTGGCGGTTGGCTGGGGCGGGGATGAGGGGCGGGTCCCTGTTCACTACTAAGTTAAAGTGCAGTAAACAGTTCTCACTGCCGCACCTTGAGGTGGTGTTGTGTGGTGTACAGCCTCCCACAGCCTTCATACAGACACCGGAATGCCTTCTCGCTCATCGACATTGTTCGCTCGCCTCCCAGTCGTACCTTCACTTCACTGGCTGCGGCGAGAGCAGCCTGCTGAAACCAAAGCATGCTTCTTCGTTCACATCAGGTACAGATAACAGGTACAGATACACATCAGGTACAGATAAGGGAAATTAATACAGGGCACTCATTAGCAGGATGCAAGGAGTATTTGTGAAACAAAGGTGATAGAATAAATTAAACAAATCTGAAAATTACAACTGCCATAATTAGCAAACTACAATAAAACCTCTCTAACAGACCACCTCCACAGATCGACCACTCGCCTATATCGATCGCTTTATTTGCGTCCCAAATGATCGCCCATTCAATACCATTGTAACAATAAATAAAACTCCATAAACCGACCACCTCCCTAAATGGATCATTTAAAGTCAGTTCCATGGTTGGTCGATTTAGAGGTTTTACTGTACATAAAAAGGGTGTGTGGTGGTGGGGGGTGGGGGTGAGTTAATTAGTCCAAAGCACTTGGAAATAACACTAATCTGGTCAAAATTCAATCATGTCAATTCTTAAATTTAAAAACACACAAAAGCAAAAGATTGTTGTTTGTTTGGGCTTTACATCCTAGCAACATCCAAGGTCATATCAGGATTGGTACCGACTTGTGTACATTCATTACTTTGCAGTGTAGTGTTGCCCCACAGAAACCGTGTCACCGGCACCACGACCCAACCATATCACACTCAGTCACATTATTCTGATACCAGCCCTTGCCCTATTCTAGTAATGCTGAGTGTCAGGCTATGTAGCAACAAGTATTAATTTTTTTATAAGTCTTTGGTTTGACTCAGCCAAGGTTCGAACTCATGACTTCTCCAGACAGTTAAGCTAATATTCTATCTATGCAGTATGTGGCACGCCATTCGAATTCATCGGTCCATTGAACGATCCACTTTGCCATCCACGCATTCACATTCGCAACCGAACATATGGAAGCATCACCGTTCGCTTACATGCTTTTCCATTTTTTGTCACATCCGCATACGGCATACCGTATATGTCCCAATAGACGCGCACTGCGCGAGTGCAGACACATGAATGCGCATCTATTTAAAGTTAAATAATTTCATGGATTTGTTTCTGCCGTGCCTCTGAAATAAAGTTGGATTGTCTTATTTTATGTGCATTCAGTCTGAATATGTTTGTAAATTTGTGTGTGCTTTCAATCTTGAAATGGGGCGTGTGCTTCTAATGCTGCAGTCACACTACGACGCTTCTCTCCAACGCGTGTCGACGTGTGTGATTTTCGGGCGGGACGGCGGCACACGTCAGAACGCGTTACGCGCGTGTTAGGTGCCCATCGGTACAGCGTCGGGACACATCTGTACACGTTGAAGACGTTGACGGTCGGCGAGGATCGTCGGCGCGCGTCGAAAGTTTTGTGCTTGCACAAAACTTTCGACGACCGACAACGCGCATCAATGCGTGGGTGCCAATATTATGGCGATGTCAGAAGCACGTCGACAGCGCTGGAAGATCGTTATGCGAACGGTAGGCAGATGCCGCGCGCACGTGAGGGTCATCTCCACACGTTGCGCCAAATGGTTGCTTTGTTGTGTTACAACCTAGCTACATCTAAGGTCATATAAGGACGCCGTGCCAACCTCTTTTTTTTTTTTTTCACCATGCGTCGACACACTTTGGCCACACGCTACTAACACGCTGCCCTGACGTCTAACTTTTTCCCAAAATGCCGAAAAGTTGGACGTGTCTCGACGCGTACAACTTATTTTGCGCGTTGGCGGCGCGCCGGCGAGAAGCGCCTTAGTGTGACTGCCGCATAATGGGTAACGTGCTTCTGTTGGGACATATACGGTATGGAATCTTAGATTTAGCACACATTTACTGATTCGGGCACCACATCCAGTTTTAACAACACACACACACACACACACACACACACACACACACACAAAGGCACTGTTGTGCCATCTGGGTGCAGGCTGCCTGACCTGGTTGACACATCTGTACAAGTTGGAGACGTTGACAGTCGGCGAGGATCGTCGGCACGTGTCGAAAGTTTTGTGCTTGCACAAAACTTTCGACGACCGACAACGCGCATCAACGCGCGGGTGCCAATATTATGGCGACGTCAGAAGCACGTCGACAGCGCTGGAAGATCGTTATGCAAACGGTAGGCAGATGCCGCGCGCGCGTGAGGGTCATCTCCACACGTTGCGCCAAACGGTTGCTTTGTTGTTTTAGAACCTAGCTACATCTAAAGGCCCTGTCACATTACGGCGTATGGCGGGAGCGTATTGAAAACCTACGTAAAAGCTGCGCGTGCTGGCCTATTATGACCTTTGGTGACCTCTCAGGTGGTTTTGAGCGTATGTGGAACCTATGAGGAGCGTATGAGAGCGTACTGTGACATTTTTTGACGGTTTTGATTGGCATATGGAACCTATGCGTAGCGTATGCGAAGCGTATGCATAGCGTATGAGTAGCGTATGAGTCAAGATCGATGTCGAGACCTATGGCATACGCTTGGAATATGCTGTGCATACGCTGTGCATACGCTAGAAGTACGCTCCCATACGTAACTCATAGATTATGCGTACGCTACATACGCTAGAGACACGCCGGTGACGCAAGTTGAGCGTATGCGTAACCTACGCCGGTGCACCCCTAGCGTACACCGGCGTACGAGGAGCGTACAGCGGAGTATGAGTAGCGTATGAAACATACGCTCCCATAGGTCGAGATTTTTTTAGCATGCACAAAAGAATTTGGACGGACGGATGGGAGAAAGCGTATGGCGGCGTACAACGGCATACCCCAGCATAGGCCGGCACATGATGGCCTATGCATAGCGTATGCGTAGCGTATGGCGGCGTATGCCGACGTATATGACGTAACGCGCCTACGCCGCCGTACGCTCCCGCAAAAAACCCTAATGTGACAACCCCTTAAGGTCATATAAGGATGCCGCACCAACCTATTTTTTTTTTTTTTTCGCCATGCGTCGACACACTTTGGTTGCGCGCTACTAACACGCTGCCCTGAAGTCTAACTTTTTCCCAAAACGCCGAAAAGTTGGACGTGTCTCGACGCGTACAACTTATTTTGCGTGTTGGCGGCGCGCCGGCGAGAAGCGCCGGAGTGTGTCTGCCGCATAATGGGTAGCGTGCTTTTGTTGGGACATATACGTATGGAATCTTAGATTTAGCACACATTTACTGATTCGGGCACCACATCCAGTTTTAACAACACACACACACACACCCACACACAAAGGCGCTGTTGCGCCAACTGGGTGCAGGCTGCCTGACCTGGTTGAGTTGTTCGAGTGTGAGCTGCGCAGACGCGAGTTGCGTGCCGTCCGTGAAGAGCCCCTGCCCGCCTGTGGTGGTGATGTAGGCAGTGGTTCCATCTTCAAGCTGCACGGCCTGCAGGCCCTCTGCAACACAAGCGTCACACAATGAAGCAACCGCTGCCCCCTACACGACATACAACATAGTTGGACAAGCCAGGCCAAACTTTTCACTTTTGTTTAATTGTATGTCTATACAATGCAACATTTATGGACTTTTGCCCACATTTATTGCACGTCCAAGAAAAAGACGAAATTGGGTGGGAAAAATTGACTATAAAAGTATGTAGGTATTAATACATACAAGGAAGCATATTCTTCAGTGTTATGTGTGGTCTCCTCTAATGTATGGGGCTGAGACATGGACAATCTCTAAGAAAATGTACAAACGTTTAGCAGCATTTGAGATGTGGACTTATCGAAGGATGATGAAAATATCATGGACAAAGAAGATCACCAACAAAGCAGTTCTCAGAAAAATTAAAAATAAGAAACGCTTGTTTGCCACTATACAGACAAAGACACTTATTTATTTTGGCCACATCATTCGTCAGAGTTCAATATCCCATACATTGTTGGAAGGGAAGGTGAATGGCAGCAGAGGGAGAGGGAGACCAAGAACATCATGGTTTACAAATATTTCACAGTGGACAGGCTTGAATTATTCACAGTCTATCAGAACAGCACACCAGCGGGACAAGTGGAGAACCATTGCATCCAACCCTCGACTAGAGGACGGAACTATTGATTGATTGATGTAGGTACCGGCAATATCATTAAAAGACCTGGAATAGTGCTTTCACTGCCATTTGTTACTATTTCTTTATTTACTTGATGGTGATGCAAATAAACATGATAAAAGATAAACATATGCTCTATTTTATGCTGATATTCTCCCATAGGTTTAGCAATGTCAGGGAATCGCGGAAAATTCCCGGAAGTCGGGTTTTATATATATTGATATATGGTGACAGTGCTGCGCCGTTTGAAGCATGTATTAGTAGTGTATGCTGATAGTGCTGCAGTGCTTGGAGTATTTATTAGTTGTATATGCTGATAGTGCTGTGTCGTTTAGAGCATTTATTAGTAGTATATGTTGATAGTGCTGCGGCATCAGTACCACATATTAGTATACACTGATGGTGCTACGGGATTGAAAAAATCCCGGAAATCTGCAGAATCGCGGGGATCTTTCATCCCTGTATAGGGATAGTTAGTGAAAGTCACTGCGGAGAGAACATTGAGACCAACCTGCTTGTAATAGTTTCCCAATGGTGGCACCAATGATAAACACATGTATCTGACATTGATATTATTAGAGTATACCCCAGAACATCTAATATAATAGTCTGACAAATTGTACGACGATCCCACCATTGGTTTATTAACAGTGAACATTTAAAGATTATTAAAAAGAATTATTTGCTTTGGACACTTTTCATTTGTATTTGTAATAAAAATGCATTTTAATTAATCATTGGCGATTGGGTGAGACACAGTGATGACATCACTATTTTTTGGTTTTGGACACTTTTCTTTTGTATGATCAATCAAAATACATTTTTTCACATTTCCAAATAAACTATTGCTACGGTAATATGTAATTCCACATAATATGTATTTCTAATAGAATATCAAATCATAAAATGATGTCACCATTGCTTGATCTACAAGTTACAATAAGATTTATCAAAATTGATATATATGTAGGCCCCACCTTGTTTTTCTGACAATTTTTCTTTGTGTATGCAATCGAAATGCACATTTTCACACATCCGATACAAAATTGCTATGAATAATATGTATTTATTTCAGAGAGGGGTAATCTAATGCTGTGAAATATTTGAGGAAGATGTAAAAGTTTATTTTGCTGCGATGAGCTTTCAAAGATTAGGAAATTGACATATTTGGTTTTTAGATGATTTTTACATGCATACAATTGCACTTTTTTCTCTAACATTTTGAGTGAGAGTTGAGTTGAGTTTTATTTAACCACCATGTAGTATGGTAACTGCATGGCTCCACCAATGGGTGATCTTCCAGCTGAGCAACCAATGCTACATTAAATTTAAGTTCATACTTATGCTAAATACATTGTTGCAACAAATCAACAATCAAAATCATTACCGAGAATCAGATATGTCCCTGTATGTATACATATATACGTAAGCATTTCACATGCATATATGAAACTATCTCAAAAGATGATAAGTAAAATGGGACAAAACTTAGTTCATTGTAACGATCAACATATGCATTTGCTCAGGATAAACTGATTTGTTTTTTACACGGTGTTCCATAATCCCAATAGAATACATACTGACTTGAAACAAATGTCCTTGTGTTTCCAGTGTAACCATTTGTGTACTGTTTTGTGTCAATCGTTACGTGGACACAAAAAAATAGTTATCACCTTTTGAGACAGGCTCATATACATATTGCCATACGATAAGTGATGTCAAAGTTATTCAATAGGGACTCTATGAACAGCCTTTGCCCAATTTGTTCCTATTTTAGGACACATGTGTTACTGTAACTTTCATGCTTATGTAAGATAAATTTCTTAAAAACAAATCAGCAATTGATAGTTCTTTTGGTTTTTTAAACATAGAATAAGATATGCTCCTGTATGTATACATACATGCAAGCATCCTACATATTGCCACAGTACAAGTGATGTCAAAGTTGCATAGCAAAGTGATTACATGAATCAGCCTTTGTTCAATTTGTTCCCATTTTAGGACAAATCTGCGATTGAAATCTTTACCTAGAATCAGATGTCCCTGTAGGTATACACGTATGTAAGAATTTCTCATGCATTTACATATGGCCACAGGACAATTGATGTCACAGTTATAGAATAGTGACTCCGTGAATAGCCTTTGCCCAATTTGTTCCTACTTTAAGAGACATGCGTCACCGTAGTTTTCATACTTATACAAGATACATTGTTAAAAACAAATCAGCAATTGATAGTTTTTTTGTGTGTTTAACATTTTTTAAATAGTTTTTATTACATATAACCAGATATATCCCTGTATGCACACATACATGCAAGCATTTTCCATATTGTAACAGGAAAAGTGATTTGACAAGTATGTTTTTATTTTCTACAGATTGAGGTCTTGAAAAGAAAAAGAAAAAGGCTAACATGCCACAAACATCAGTTACCCATGGTGGTGCTGTTAGGTACATGTTCTACTTACTCATGGCGGTGATGTTAGGTACATGTTCTATTTACCCATGGTGGTGCTGTTAGGTACATGTTCTACTTACACATGGTGACGCTGTTAGGTACATGTTCTACTTACACATGGTGACGCTGTTAGGTACATGTTCTACTTACCCATGGTGGTGCTGTTAGGTACATGTTTTACTTACCCATGGTGGTGCTGTTAGGTACATGTTCTACTTACACATGGTGATGCTGTTAGGTACATGTTCTACTTACCCATGGTGGTGCTGTTAGGTACATGTTTTACCTACTCATGGTGGTGCTGTTAGGTACATGTTCTACTTACACATGGTGGTGCTATTAGGTACATGTTCTACTTACCCATGGTGGTGCTGTTAGGTACATGTTCTACTTACCCATGGTGGTGCTGTTAGGTACATGTTCTACTTACACATGGTGACGCTGTTAGGTACATGTTCTACTTACCCATGGTGGTGCTGTTAGGTACATGTTTTACCAACCCATAGTGGTGCTGTTAGGTACATGTTCTACTTACCCATGGTGGTGCTGTTAAGTACATGTTCTACTTACCCATGGTGGTGCTGTTAGGTACATGTTTTACCAACCCATAGTGGTGCTGTTAGGTACATGTTCTCCTTACCCATGGTGGTGCTGTTAGGTACATGTTTTACCAACCCATGGTGGTGATGTTAGGTACATATTCTACTTACACATGGTGGTGCTGTTAGGTACATGTTCTACTTACCCATGGTGGTGCTGTTAGGTACATGTTCTACTTACCCATGGTGGTGCTGTTAGGTACATGTTCTACATACCCATGGTGATGCTGCTATGAACATGTTTTACCAACCCATAGTGGTGCTGTTAGGTACATGTTCTACTTATCCAAGGTGGTGCTGTTAGGTACATGTTCTACTTACCCATGGTGGTGCTGTTAGGTACATGTTCTACTTACCCATGGTGGTGCTGTTAGGTACATGTTCTACTTACCCATGGTGGTGCTGTTAGGTACATGTTCTACTTACCCATGGTGGTGCTGTTAGGTACATGTTCTACTTACCCATGGTGGTGCTATTAGGTACATGTTTTACCTACCCATGGTGGTGCTGTTAGGTACATGTTCTACTTACGCATGGTGGTGCTGTTAGGTACATGTTCTACTTACACATGGTGATGCTGTTAGGTACATGTTCTACTTACCCATGGTGGTGCTGTTAGGTACATGTTTTACCTACTCATGGTGGTGCTGTTAGGTACATGTTCTACTTACCCATGGTGGTGCTGTTAGGTACATGTTCTACTTACGCATGGTGGTGTTGTTAGGTACATGTTCTACTTACACATGGTGGTGCTGTTAGGTACATGTTCTACTTACACATGCTGGTGCTGTTAGGTACATGTTCTACTTACCCATGGTGATGCTGCTATGAACATGTTCTACCTACCCATGGTGGTGCTGTTAGGTACATGTTCTACTTACCCATGGTGGTGCTGTTAAGTACATGTTCTACTTACCCATGGTGGTGCTGTTAGGTACATGTTCTACTTACACATGGTGCTGCTGTTAGGTACATGTTCTACTTACACATGGTGGTGCTATTAGGTACATGTTCTACTTACCCATGGTGGTGCTGTTAGGTACATGTTCTACTTACCCATGGTGGTGCTGTTAGGTACATATTCTACTTACACATGGTGGTGCTGTTAGGTACATGTTCTACTTACACATGGTGGTGCTGTTAGGTACATATTCTACCTACCCATGGTGGTGCTGCTAGGTACATGTTCTACTTACCCATGGTGGTGCTGTTAGGTACATGTTTTACCTACCCATGGTGCTGCTGTTAGGTACATGTTCTAATTACACATGGTGGTGCTGTTAGGTACAGGATCCACTTACATTTGGTGGTGCTATAGGTACATGTTCTACTTACCCTTGGTGGTACTTTGGATATATGCGATGGTGCCATCCTCCAATTGAATGGCTTGACCCTCCACCAACTTGGGCAGCTGGTCACAGTCAGCTGCCTCAACAGACTCCGCTTCCTCATCTGGATTCAGGAGAACATTTCCAACATTCTGAGCACTTTCCTAAAGTTACATAATCTGCGGGCTTTGAACTTCTGTCATATTTAAAAATAAATATGTTAGCGTTGATCGCTACTACCTACTTCACTTTAGTTTGCCTTAAAATTGTATTATATATGGCTATCTTTGGAGATATTTGAAGTGAAAACATGCTAAGTAAATTTGGTAGCAACATCTGAGGTTATATCAGAACCGGTACCAATTTAGTACAGTGCATACCCACGGTGGCTTCTTAGCACTGCCCCACTGGGACGCCAAGAAGTTTTTCTTTAATGGTTACAATGGTATTGTATTGGCGATCGTTTGGGACCCAAATAAAGCGATCGATATAGGGGAGTGGTCGGTTAGTGGATGTAGTCGATTAGAGGAGTTTTACTGTAGTTTCTGTTGGGGCTGCCAGGTGGCGGAAAAAGTAGTGCAAACTAACCTTTCACTTTCGACATCACATTCTGCACGATGGCGGTGGTGCCATCCTCCAGTTGAACTGTTTGACCTTCAAACATCTTACCTGCATCAAGTAAACAACCAGACACAGCGTGTGTGTGTGTGCGTGTGCAGTGTATATACACACAGACTGTCAGGTCCAGTCAATCCGAAAAGTGTATAAACTGTGGGGGGCAGGCCAATCCATTAAGATGATGATTGATAAATCACCAATCCTCCGTTTCACGCATTTAACCAAAATTACTCAGAATTACATTCCTCCTGTAACACCTAACCCAATTAATACTACAAGTGAATGACCTGACCTTACACACGTCAGCCATATGAATAAGCATGTGAAGTGCTTACCTATATATCAGGGATGAAAGTGGTCTCCAGCAAAAACCGCGGATAATAAGCCAAAATTAATACACTGATGGCGAATTTCCGCGATAACGCGGATCTTCTCCATAGACTTAGTTAGTATTTTCAGGGAATCGTGGAAAAATACCGGAAGTCAGGTTTCAACTAGCCTTGTTGTGATTGCATCATCGCCCATATCTAACACTTTCTTCCTTAGGCTTGATGTTCTAGCTACACTAAGGTCATATATGAACGGGATTCGAACCACCCAACTGTTGTCATACATCCCATCTTTTGGAATTTTGTTTAAAGCTAATCGGTGAATATAAGAAATCCCGGAAATCCGCGAAACCGCAGAGATCTTTCATCCCTGATATATGTATACATACACGGACATATCTGATTCTCGGTAAAGATTTCAATTGTTGATTTGTTGTAACAATGTATTTTGCATAAGTATGAACTTAAATCTAATGCAACATTGGTTACTCGGCTGGAACCCTTGGGAAAGCCATACAGTTAGTTACCTTACTACAAGTTTGTAGTTAAATCAAACTCAACTCAGCATATATAAGTTTTTATTACAACACCGAAGCTGTATGATGTGATCAGTCATTCTCCTCTAACGATACTCATACCATTTGACTGTTACTATTTACAATTTAGCCAAGTTGAGAGTAGGAAATATATTACTACTACTACTCCCAATAATGAAAGTGAGTAAAATAATAATTATATTTAGCATGTCAGTTCAGGAACAATGTTTTATGCTGTCATTCACAAGTAATCTTCATGACATACTAAAAACATCATACAGTAAAACCTCTCTTTAGAACCAACCACCTCTACAGATTGACCACTCCCCTATATCGATCACTTTATTTGGGTCCCAAACAATCGCCCATACAATGCCATTGTAACGATATAAAAAACTCCCTAAACAGACCACCTTCATAATTGGACCATTTAAAGTCAGTCCCATGATCGATCGATTTAGAGAGGTTTTACTGTATCTAGTTTTGCACATGGTGACCAGAATGAAACTGTCCTACCGTCCTCTAGCGTGACGCTCACAGCCTGCAGTTGCTGCCCGTCAGTCAAGGTCATGACTTGACCCTGGATCTCGCCGGCACCCAGCAGACTCACTTCCGACTCGCCAATTGGACTGATCACCTGCACCTATTTACATCCAGGATTTAAAAATGTCACATAAAAAATTACCACACCTCAAAATTAGATGTACATACATTATCTCAAAATTAGATGTACATAACAGTATTACAAAATGTCACATTAAAGTTACCACAGCTAGAAAGTAGGTGAACATACAGTATTACAAAATGTCACATTAAAGTTATCAAAGTTAAAAAGTAGGTGTACATACAGTATTACAAAAATTGTCACAGCTAATAACAAAGACCCTATAATACTAAGACGGCTCACTCAGCCTGTACTGTGTAATCAAAATGATCAAACCCACCACTTGGTGCGCTGGCTGTTCTCTTGGTTAAACAGGTGCTATATTATATGTATAAATGTATATATGAATGTGAAAGATGTATGATGATGGCGATGCTGATGATGATCCTGATGATGATGTGCATTTGTTCATAGCAATTTCATATCGATGTGTATTCATACTTACCTATCTCATGCATAATATAATTGTATGTGTTTACATGTGAAACACCAATCAGCAGCTGGGCTGATCAAACCCACCACAAGGTGGCACTGCAAAATTTACATTACCATGGGAGAGATAGGGAGTGAGCCGTCTTAGTATTATAGGGTCTTTGCTAATAAGTAGGTGTACATACAGTATTACAAAATGTGACATTAAAGTTACCACAGCTAATAAGTAGGTGTACATACAGTATTACAAAACGTCACATTAGAGTTACCACATCTCAAATTAGATGTACATACAGTATTAAAAGATTACCCCATTGAAATGACCATAGCTCAAAATTACATGTCGTATTTAAAACTATCACTTTGAAATTTACACTACTCAAAAGTAAATGTACTTACAGTAATGTCAAATGTCACATTACTACTCACAACTCAAAATTAAATTTAGAATTACATTAAAATCTTTTAACATCTCAAATAGACAGAATTCAACATGCCAAATTTTGTTTTAAATGACCAGTCCAAAATTAAATGCATAGCATAAAAAATGAGTTATTTTCACACATTATATATGACTAGTTGGTTGGTTGGAGTTTTATGTCCTGGCAACATCTAAGGTCATATCAGGGCGGGTACCAAGTTATGACAGTACGCACTCATGGCGACTTTACAGTGCTGCATCACTGAGAAACCAGGCCACCAGCACAATGACTTGATATACCACTCAGTCACATTATCCAGACACTGAGCCAACCAGTCCTTGCCCTATCCTAATAATGCCCAGCGCATTGTAAGGAAGTGACAAATATCAAATTTTAGGTCACTGGTTTGACTCTACCAGGGTTCGAATCTCACGATCTACCAAAACGGGAGACGGGTGCGCAACTCATTCGGCCATCCAGTCTGGTTTGTTTACGACTAATTTTCCAATATTCATAAAAAAAAAAGGGCCTGCCAGCACCCAACTTTTATTTGTTATAGATAGCTTCAATACGCATACAGAATTTTATAATATTACATTAAAATTTCCACAGCTCATAATTTACTATAGAAAACTATTTTAAATGGCATAGTAAAATTTCAATAGCTAAAAAAAATTACCACACACCCCTTTTTTCTTTTTCTTCTTCCTTGGTATATTAGTTGATTAAGCAGGGGAAATTTAAATCGTGGACGATTGGTCCTCATTCCAGCGCTCCTTGCCATATCCTAATAATGGCGAGCGCCAGGCTAGGAAGCAACTAGAATCAATTTTTAAGTCATTAGTTTGGCTCAACCAGGGTTCGAACCCACGATCCCATGATCTACCAGAACGGGATCTCGTCCCGTCTGTTTGCTAAACTGATTTGGTCACTTACTTCTTGCGCCTCAGCGACCGACTCTTCGTCTGTGTTGGGTATGCCCTCCACCATATCCGATGTCATCAGCACTTCATTGCCTTCTTCGATGGATTCAGTCTGCAAAGGAACGCGTAATGAGGCCTACATTTGTTCTATAAAAAATGTGTAGGCCCATAGATTTCATTAAAGCAATTTAAATGGCTCACGAAAAAAATACGACTGCAATGACACCAACTTCCAAAAAAACTAAACAAAAGAAAACACAACACCAACCTGGTTACTTCATGACGAATCATGTTAAAGTTTCATAGTCCGATGAAACATCAAATTTTCAAAACAACAAAAAATCACCTAGATTTAATTCTACATATCTAACTTAGATACGGAGGACCTTATTAAGCATTTATCGCCACACAGAAGGGAATACTGAGGCAATTTAATAGAACCCATTACTGCAGAAGGCTATGGTATCAGAGTTTTGACGTGCTTGCCAAAATTAATTTTGTACGGTTGCACTTCAAATAACCTAAAAGTTAGCCACTTAAAATAAAAGATAATTCAAGCTAAAGTAAGGTACATTATAACGATCAACCTAATGTAGTTATCTCAGAAAATGTCAGAAACTCAAAACCATCGGACTATGCTACTCTAAACATTTATAATAAAAAGCCCTTGAAGCCTTTTTCACAGTCAGGAACAAGCAGAACATAGCCTCATAGGGGTGAAAGTGGTTTTGGAGGAAAAAAGCGGAAATCGGTGAGTGGTCTTTTAATGATGGTTAGATGGGCGATAATACAGTCACGATAATGACAGCAGAACGCTGTCCGAGCAGAGTGCAATACTTGGCCATAATTTGGTGCAACAATTATGCTTGGATATGAAACCTGGCGTCCGGAGAATTTCTATCCCCTGATATAGGAGCATTTCTGCATTTCCGCGGAAATCCAGTCCATGCTTTTCTTTGTTCGTTTTGGTTTTACGTCCTAGCAACATATAAGGTCATATGAGGACAGTCCAACACTTATATTGGAGTGTATGACTGACCAATTGCTGTCAGAGATCCCTGGCATTTTGTGAGTTACTCGGCGATTATCAGAAATCGTGTAAACCCGCGAAATTGTGGAGATCTTTAATCCCCGAGAACAAAAGAAAACTCAGTGTAAATACCTATATATTGGTAACACTTACGGTCGGACGACCAGACTACGGCACTGACAAAAGATATATATATATATATATATATATATATATAGAGATTAGTTAGACGAATCTTACCTTGGTATAGATGATGGATAACTATTGTTTTCCCGAGGTATAAGCCTCGGCTAGACGTGGGTGAGGGAGAGATAAGCACATCCGGGTCCAGCAATCTTTACCTACTAATTCAGGATAAAATGATCTCTAATAAATTCTTGAAAAAACTAATGTTTCCTTTGTACAAGCAACAGACTAGACGTGGTAGGGTGTGGAGGGTGGGCCCTCACCCACGTCTAGCCGAGGCTTATACCTCGGGAAAACAATAGTTATCCATCATCTATACCAAGGTAAGATTCGTCTAACTAATCTATTTTACCTCGGTATATAGCCTCAGGCTAGCCGCAGGCTAGGGAGACTTTACATAATATCATTTTATCCTGATATTTCATTGTTATTGTTATGTTATTCTGATTATTTGTTTGGTATGGAACATTGTTAAAATCACTATTTGTGACTATGCTTATGCTTATGTTCTCACCTTTTGACCTTTAATGCTGTAGCAGTCGTTGTCCGACACCACTGGGCTTCTCCAGACGCTTGTTATAATGTCTAGCAAACGATCGTTCGGTCTTCCACCCTGCATGGGCTAGGATGCGCTTGACCGAAATTCCTAGGAGGCGTGCTTTTGACACCATGGCTCCTCTCGTTGAGTGTGACGCATATTTGTCCGTATTCACTCCTGCCAGCTTTAGCACATTAATTGTCCAACGGGCAAGTGTGTCCCTTGAAATGCCCTTGTGTGGCTTAATAAAGCTTATCAATAATTGTCTTGAGTTTCTAACTCCTTGTGTCTTGGATATATATGTTCTAATCGCAGAAACTACACACAGTTTTGGATTGTCCTTGAATTGCGTTACATCAATTGATGACAAAGGGTCGCCTATGCGATTAGATTTTAACAATGTTGTTAAATCGAAGGTGGCTTGCCTTCTATCTATTTCCAGTCCATCGAGTGAAAGTGCCACTATAGTTTGGCCTCGATGACCTGTGACTAACAGTAATAAAAGTGCTCACTTAAACCCTAATTGTTTTATGTCTAGAAATCTATTATGTGGCCAATCCTTAAACAGTTTGAAGACCAGTGACACATCCCAAAATCGGTCGTATTTTGGTTTAGGTGGGTTTCGTTCATAAATCCCCCTTAGTACCCAGTGTATTACGTGATGTTTACCCATTGTTTCTCCCCCTAACCTGGGGAGAATGATCGATAGAGCACACCTGGCCGCATTAATTGCACCGTAACCGAGGCCATCTTGTTCTAACATCCTGAAAAATCTGCACACTTGGGCAATGGTTGGATCCATCGGTTTAACCTTTTGAATAAGACAGTAAACGCCCCATTTTTTCAAATATGTGGTATACATTTTAACTGTTCCTTTTCTCCACGCATGCGACACCAACCTTCTTGTGTAATTTTGTCTAAACCAAATTGTTCTAGGTATTTATTCAGAAAAGGAATGCAAGCAATGGTGTTGTTGCTACGTTGCCGTGATGTTCCAGAGGGCCTTGGTGAGTTAGATTTCCTTGGGATTTTGGGAATCTTAGGCAGTCGCTGGCTGTCGAGACTATTCCCGCTGGCCACGGTTGTGTGTCCCATTCGGGGACAATCAGAATGGCGTGGGACCGATCCATCTTTATCTTTCGTGCCACTCTGGTAATGAGATTAAAGGGGGGGGAAATGTAATAAAATTCATTTTCCCAAATCAGTGAGAAAGCATCTATGTGCCAAGCAAATGGTTCTGGGTGCCATGACACATATTTGTTAATCTTGAAATTATTTCTTGATGCAAATAAGTCTACCGTAGGTGAACCCCATTGTTGACAAATGTTGTTGAAAATTTTAGTGTTTAATTTCCATTCTAAGTGATCATGAAAGACTCTGCTCTTTTTGTCAGCCAGGACGTTCTGCGAACCTGGGATATGAGATATGGTTAACCATATTTGATGTTGTTGCGCCCAGTTCCAAATACTCTGTGCCAAGTTATTGCATTCTTTTGACTTTGTACCTCCCATATTCCTGACATATGCCATAGCTGTAGTGTTATCTGTCAGAAGTTGAACCGTCTTTTTAGGTATTTTAATTAGACTCAAAAGGCCCAAGTAAATCGCTCTTAATTCAAGAACATTAATATGGTCTGATTTTTCTTTATCTAACCATCTACCCCCTGTGGCTACATCATTTCGATGAGCTCCCCAACCTTGTAATGAAGCATCGGTAGTAACTACCGTGTTGGGTTGACCCATTCGAATGGGATTGGGGGAGTTATCAATATTGTCGATCCACCAAAAAATGTCTTTACAGCTCGCTTCTTGTTGACTTTGGTGAATTCATCACCTGAGCTACTCACGGGTCTCTTGAGCCTCTTGACTTTCAGTTTCGGAACCTCAAATGCTCATTCATCCGAAAAGTCTTCCCAGTCGTCGTCTGGGATAGGAGGAGAGGGAACCCGTAAAACGGGTTGCGTATGTTTGTACTTCTCCATAAGCCTGACGATCTTGTCCTCTAGGTCCTCGTCTCCGCTATCCTTATCCGAAGGACCAGCTCCTGGCTGTGGGGACGGTGGCCGCGTCTGTGGCGGCGACGAATCGTACCCTGAGGGCACGCGGCCTTCTGCCGCTGCCGGCGGAACTTTGTTGCGCTTGGTGGCCATCGGTTTCTGTAACAAAAAAGTTACTTAATACCGGTATCGTCTCAACATGGTCACAAAGTGAGCCCCAAGGTGGGTTGAGGTATTATTCGTATGGTATAGAGTAACGTGTTTACACCGTTCTGTATACAGGCGTTAAGCTAATGGTATGCCGTAGGTTTTATCGGTAGTGAAACCAACCAAATGGAGGGGCGGCCATTGGCACGCCCGCTCTCTCTGTTTCGTACACTTCTCCCACCCGCGGCATTCTGCGCCAGCAAGTTGAAGAAAATATTACGAAACTCGGAGGCTCGCCTCAAAAACCGGTCTGGGGAGTCTATAAAAGAAACCCAGGATCATCCCCAACAAAACCCTCTTTTAGGGTTCGGAGGAATTTCCTTAGGAGATGCAACTCGGGTTAACATCTCTGCCTGTCTGTATACAGGTTGTGCTATCAAGCGGTATCGGTTTCGGTTCTGTACATAAGTGTTCTAACCTTGTGTTTTTTATAACACCCAAAACATGTCCAAATCGGACCTGAGAAAGTTCTAAGCTTTCATAATTGGATGCTATAAACCATCCTTAGGAAGTTTATCGCGATTTTGCAATACTTACAGTTGGTTAAAGTGTTGTAGTAGTTAAATCCTGCCAGAGCAGCTCAGCGAACGTCCTCCCGCCGTGAGCTGCTTATGCTAATTGCTGGACCAGGATGTGCTTATCTCTCCCTAGCCTGCGGCTAGCCTGAGGCTATATACCGAGGTAAAATATATATGGGTCGTTCTCAGAAACTGTGTACCACTTGAGGTAGTCTATTAGAAATGCATATTTCAAAGAAACCCTTTATTGGAGTGTCAATATTTAGATTTCATCAGTTAGCCAAATAATGTGGAAGATAGTTTAGATCAAAAGTAAATGTTAATATTGTGTATTATGTATCTTATTGGGATGGATGTAGCTAAATACATAGAAAATTACATCACTAATTTGTGACATTGTCAACAGCATTGAAAATAAAGTGTCACAAACTTAATGAAAACCTCTGAACAACAGCTCATTTCACTTCAAATGGTCATATACAATGTCTTCATTAAGTTGAAAACATTTATTTCTAAAAAAGAAATTGTAATTATGAAATAGTTAACATTTTCTGGAGTCATTAACATCGTAACATTTCGTTTCCACTTGCAAGTACTATGAAACTCTGTATCAAACACTGAGTACAGATACAGTACAGGAACTATTTTCACCATTTGACACTATCCATGGACCCAGTTATGGTATAGTAAAAGATCAATCCTGAAATTGCCCCATAACATTGAAATGGGGGACATCCGGGGTAGTTCATTTGTTGACACTAGATGGCGCATCGGTACCAGTGGTCCTAAACGGCCATTGACAATGCACTGAGTTCGCCGGTACGTCCAGTGCAAAACGTTTATTTTATTCAAAATTAATAGAAATACAGAACCCTAACCTTAGAAATTTAATATAATGTATTCGTTGTATGTTTTCTATATGTATACCAAGCGGTTTGTCTCTAGGTCTTGTGGTTTTAGAGATATTTGACTTCTTCTGTATGAAGATTGCTCACGGCCATTGACAATGCACTGAGTTTGGCGGTACGCCCAGTGCAAAACGTTTATTTTATTCAAAATTAATAGAAATACAGAACCCTAACCTTAGAAATTTAATATAATGTATTCGTTGTATGTTTTCTATATGTATACCAAGCGGTTTGTCTCTAGGTCTTGTGGTTTTAGAGATATTTGACTTCTTCTGTATGAAGATTGCTCACGGCCATTGACAATGCACTGAGTTCGGCGGTACGCCCAGTGCAAAACGTTTATTTTATTCAAAATTAATAGAAATACAGAACCCTAACCTTAGAAATTTAATATAATGTATTCGTTGTATGTTTTCTATATGTATACCAAGTGGTTTGTGTCTAGGTCATGTGGTTTTAGAGATATTTGACTTCTTCTGTATGAAGATTGCTCATAGCCATTGGGTTTGCAGTGTGACAGTGTGCCGAATAGGCCCACTGGTTCAGTGGCGATGCGAACGGCAGGAATTTGAACTAAAAAGTCGGAGGTCCCCCATTTGAGCCGAACATTTGTGTAAAATTGTTGTTTCCACTTTGTTACTCTGCTAATCTGTTACTCTGCTAATATTTTCTTGCTTTTCTCTTTAATATTCACAAATAAGACAAAACCATAGCAATGAGGTTTCAAATTATTATTACTACTGTTTATAAAGCAAGTGGCATGTGAAATGTCCTAAAAATGTCTAAGTTTTGTGTGGAAAATATTTGATTTTGGAGTCAGATTGGTTTCCATGCTATACTGCTATTTATTGGGTGTGAGCATCATTTGACCTACTTAAAAATGCCAGAATATGCTTATTTTCAATTATTCAGATACAAAAGGACATACACATTGAGGAAACTTGCTTATAGGACTTTGGCAGCATTTTGATTTTCTGGTACTGATGTCACACTATTGGTACACAACTTCTGAGAACGACCCATATATATATGAACATAAAATGCATTTCCCAAATATTTTCTTGAAACAATTTTGAATCCCAATCCCACAAAAAGGTTAGCTTCGATGGTGGTAGCTAGCTGATTTCTATAGACAGTAAAACCTCTCTAACGGACCACCTGCATGGATTGACCACTCCTCTATATCAAGCGCTTTATTTGGGTTCCAAACTATCACCCAGTGTGCACACCCAACATTATTTTGCATGTTTCCACTTTGGATATTTCCACTTCAAATATTTCCAAAGTTGACTATTTATGATAGAAGTTAGTCCAAACTGAAGTAAAGCATAATATTATTATTACAATCAACATAGTGTGTGTGTATGCATCTGTGTGTGTGTTGTATCTATGTACATAATATATACATTAGTTAGTTATATGAGACGTACCAGGGAATAGTTGAAGGATAACTTCTGTTTTACTGAGGGGGGTCAGCCCCTGGGTTGTCGCAGTACAGGGAGATAAAGCAGTTCCGGCTTCAATTCAATATTTAGCTAATTAATTTCCCTTGAGGGAAAGAATGTGATATTTATGTGCAAATATGTTCCACACAAGGAATATTGTTTGTGTAGTTTCTGTGTCGCCTGGAGAGGGGTGGGGGGGTGGACCTTGTATTGCGACTACCCAAGGGCTAAGCCCTCGGTAAAACAGAAGTCATCCATCAAGTACATCCAGGTAAGCCTTGTATAACATTGAATTACATCGGGCAGTAGACACTAGGTTAGTCACAACCCAGGGCTGTAGACACTAGGTTAGTCACAGCCCAGGACTGTAGACACTAGGGTAGTCACAGCCCAGGGAGATCGTTAGTTAATAAGCATTGTTACCCAAATCTTGTGTCTTTGAAATTAACTTCTATATCGGAGCATTTTATGTAAATGTCATAATTTCCTTATTCAGACTTGAGTGTGTCCCATTGGACTTCACTCCATTACAAGGGATGACTGTAATGTGGGTTTTAACAAACCATACACAGGCTTCCTGTCTAGCCGAGGCCATAAGCTACTCCCTTCCTCGACTTACCTAGTAACTTCTTGGCCACTCTGTCCCCCTTTTCCACTAGCTTGTTGTAATGAAGGGTCAATGGCATGGCTGTCTTTCCAGCCAAGTATGGTTCTAAATGAGGCTCCAATTGTTTAGCTTTCGATCTTGCTGCACCTCTAGTAGAAATTAGAATGTGGCCTGTATTGTTTTGTGTCAATGCCGACCATTTCCAACATTTGGATAGTCCACCTCGCCAACTTTTCTCTGGAAATAACGCCGTGTGGGCGAACCTAGCTCACTAAGAGCTGCCTACCTAGTCTAATGTTTTGTAGTCCAGGTCAACTATGGCTTATGGGCCCAGATTACATAAAACATTAGAGGCCCATTAGGGCCTAGATCAGCCAGAAGATAATCTGTAAGTTAAAAATGCTAGGCCAAGCGTCATAGGCAATAAGAGTCAATGTGGATAGGGGAACCACCACCATATTGGAGCTGCTTCGAGCAAAAGTAATGTACCTTTCCTTCTCTGCAGCCTGTCTAAAGACTAAGGGAAATATGGGCAGTGTGTGGTAAATCCCTCCCTGGGTACAAACTACCTTGTCACTGTGTTACCTGGTGCTGATCATTACTGGATTAGCACATGGCAAAGTTGTGTTTAATAGGAAATGGAGCATTTCACATACTGAAACTTAATAAAAGACTAAGTCTAGACTGGAGAATTCCCACCACTTACCATGGACAACCTGATGAATTCAGCACAACAGTCATCGTTAAATTTGTTTAAAATGTTATACAAGTTCATAACGAGGTTAACGCATATCCACATGGGTCCCCCTTCATTATATACCTGTCTAGAGGGGCACACTCTAAGGCCAAATAACAATTTTTAATTGGTGATCGTCCCCGCCCGCTCCTCAAAAATCTCCCACCCCTGATTTGAACAATTTTCCATTGAAAAAAAGATTTGCTAAAAATGTGTCACGCCAGCAGCAATTCAACTTTCATATAAATTTTTAAGTCATTGCTTTGACTCGGCCAGGATTCTAACCCAGGAGTTTGAATCCTACGACCTACCAGAATTGGAGGCGGATGCTCAACTCATTCAGACATCACGTCTGGTTATGTATCATGTCTACGTCAAAAATAAAAAAACCTATCGCCCGACCTTGATTTTTTATTTCAAAAGGACGATCACCAATTTAAAAATATATTATTTAGCCTAAACTTGTATATGAATGAGCAGGGAATCATGACCATGCTCCACCCTCGACACTATTGTTGGGACTCACCTGCTGGAGTAGCAGTCCCATGACCTCTTCCTGTGAGTGCACGTCATCGCCCAGGTCCCCAGACGTCTCCTGTTCCACCTCCATGGCAACGGAGTCTGAGGAAACAACACATTGGTTAGGTTGACATGGTTGGTTTAACTGAAAGAGCCTGCACTTTATTGTACAACCACAGCTGACTTTTAATCTTAATTGAGTGAGTGAGTGAGTGAGTTACGAGCACCGACTGGACAGTGCGCATCCATGGCGGCTTTATAGTGCTGCCCCACTGAAATGCAATGCTGCCTGGACCAAGGCACATCTCTCGCACCCTGACATTGAGCCAACCGATTCTTGTCCTAATCCAGTAATGATCACCAATTTCACTTCATTTCCTTATTTGATCGAGGATAAAAGTTGCCTTTATGTGACTGGGGGGGGGGGGGCGGAAAGTGCCTCTCAGACAGTATTAAACCTACAAAACCAGTGAAAATGCTCAAATATTTCATTCTTTTCCTTCTTTAAAAAAAGAAGTTGTCCGCATGTCCCCATTAAAAAAAAAATTGTTGTGCTCTAAAGTGTGCACATATAACTTGTAACCTGTAAAGTATATATGACCAGTATTTCAATGTTGAATAAAAGTAATTGTGATGAAAAAAAGTATTCACAAAATAAATCCCTGAGAGTATGGTAAATCACCTTGTGATGCATTGCATACTTTCTAATTTTAGAGTCTCTCATCCCTAACAAGCCAAAAGAAATAGAGGATGACACACATAACATTTGGGAAGCCCAATGTTTACAACATTTTTAATAAATAAAGGAATAAAAAAATACATATAAATAAATAAATAGGCCTAATAAAAAAAGAAAGGGAAAAAAAAGAAGAATCCTAGCAATAACCTGGGCCTATTGCATTGGGGGGGGGGTTCTCAGTATGAATCCCAGTTGGCAGGTAATTGTCAATCTAAAGCTAACATTCCATATACGCGGTATGCGGCATGCGAATGCGAAAGCGGAATAGATACCCATGCCGACCTCCAATAGTCAATGTCTTCTTTTTGTGTTGGGGGGTTGCTAAACAAACCCCCCCCCCACCATAAAAAAAGATACCCATCCCATTTTTGAGTTTTTTTGCTCCAAATTTGTGAAGGAAAGCCAAAGTTACTATTGTTTTCTATGGCAAACGCAGCAGCATTCACATTCGCACCGATTAGTCCATGGGTCGATCCACTTGACGCATTTGTGGTCGCATTCGTATTGGGACATATGGAGGCACCCATGTTTATTGATATACTTTTCCAATTTTTGTCACATTCGCATGCCGCGTATAGAGGGGGTATAATAATGTCACAAGACAACTTGCAGTGGCTATATTGGATTACATACAGAAGTCTTGCAACTGCCTACACTGTGCTTATTTACTGATTTTTGGGCTTATTTGTCACTGTTTTGAGCAGTTTGGCCTCAGAAGTTGTTGCTAAAGTGCTGTGAGTAAACCACATTGGATGTAAACTGGCTAGAACCTCCCAGAACACAAGAAAACTCAGTTTTTCTGCATCTACATGCATTCACAACATGGCTAGGGATGGCTGGCTACTGACCGCTGACTGCTGAGTGATCACGTCAAGTGCACTCCCTCTATATGGAATCTAATGTAGCAGTCACACTACGACGACAAGGGAGGGACGACAGCCCGGCGGCTGGGATTTTGTGAAATCAGGACGGCATATGCAAATTCGGGCTAAGTTGGACGACAATCGGACGACTTCCGGATGACAAACGGGACAACAGCGGGACGACAGTGTCTGTCTCTGTGTGTGTCTGACTGTGTCTCCGTGTGTGTCTCTGTGTGTGTGACTCTGTGTCTGTGTGTGTGTCTCTATGTGTGTGTCTGTGTCTCTGTGTGTCTGTGACTCTGTCTCTGTGTGTCTCTATGTATGTGTCTGTGTGTGTGTTTCTGTGTGTCTGTGTGTGTGTGTCTCTGTGTATGTGTGTGTCTGTGTGTGTGTCTGTGTGTGTGTCTCTGTGTTTTTGTGTGTGTCTCTGCAACAGAGACACCAAGACACAGAGACACACACACACAGAGTGAGTGAGTGTGGGTGTGGGTGTGAGTCTGAGTGTGGGTGTGGATGTGGCTGTGGATGTGAGTGAGAGTGTGAGTGTGATAGTGAGTGTGATAGTGAGTGTGATAGTGAAGTGTGATAGTGAGTGTGATAGTGAGTGTGATAGTGAGTGTGATAGTGAAGTGTGAGTGTGATAGTGAAGTGTGAGTGTGATAGTGAGTGTGATAGTGAAGTGTGAGTGTGATAGTGAGTGTGTGTGGTTTATCGCACACACAGAGACACACACACATCAACAGAGACACACACAGAGACACACACATCAACAGAGACACAAAGACACACATAGACAATCATAGACACACACATAGACACAGACACACACATAGACACAACAGAGACACACACACAGAGACACACACAGAGACACAGAGATACACACACACAGAGACACAGACACACATAGACACAGACACACACATAGACACAGACACAGAGACACATACATGGAGAGAGAAGCAACTACAGCTTAACGACAAGACGACAGTGCCGCGACAGTGCCGCAACATCGGCTGTCGTCAAAGTTTTTCAACATGTCCAAAACACCTACGACAACCCGGCGACAGTCGAGAAAGAGTGGAGAAACTGGAGGTGTCGCGCAGGTGTCGCGGCGACACCTGCACGACACCGGAAGTCGCTGTCGCAGAGCTGTCGCCGCCGCTTGTCGTCGTAGTGTGACTGCTACATTAGCTTTACACAACTGCCGTCGTCCCCTGCCATTGTTTTGATGTTTTTACCGCTCTAATTGGTTGGCAAACCGATGACGTCACCGTCGGGTCTCCAGTGCTTGAAAGCTTCACTGCAGACACGACGGTTGGGTCAAAGACCCTATAACACTAGGACAGCGCACTCAGCCTGTACTGTGTAATCAAGAGAACAGCCAGCGCACCAGGTGGTGGGTTCGATCATTTTGATAGCATTGGAGTTTCAGAAGACAACTGTCACTTGATAGTTGTGTGGTGGGGGTTTAGGGATGTGGTGGGG
Organism: Branchipolynoe longqiensis; assembly: GCA_030323885.1. Lineage (NCBI taxonomy): Eukaryota > Metazoa > Annelida > Polychaeta > Phyllodocida > Polynoidae > Branchipolynoe > Branchipolynoe longqiensis. The sequence goes on along the minus strand of CM059193.1, from coordinate 63,623,462 downwards.
GTTTAGGGATGTGGTGGGGGTGTAGGTATGTGGGTGTTGGTGGTGGAGGTCTGTGGTGGGTGTGTGCTGGGGGTGTAAGTGTTTGGTGTGTGTGTCATGGGGGTGTAGGTGTGTGGCAGTGGTGTAGGTGTGGTGTGTGTGTCATGGGAGTGTAAAGCCGTGTTCACACGGGCAAAATGTGAGGCGAATCAGACAAATCGAATCAGGTGAGGCGAATTAGCGGCCCATTCACACGGGCAGTACTTGGGCCGGAAATCGAAATCTGCGCATGAGCAAGTCGATACTAACCAGCGCCAGTTTGGGTTTGTCGATGTCGGCACTAGAGAATGTGGGTTCGACCTAGATATGTATGGACTGAACCGTATTGGTTTGGAATAGTCAAAACTTCTGCTGGGCAGTGAAAACATTAAAATAAATGATAAAAAAAATATCTGTGCCCAGCTAGCGGCTTCATAGACTAAATTATATAATATGCGCTTTTGATCGACCGGAAAGTCAACAAACTAAGGTCTCGACTGCGCATGCGTGTGAGGTGCTTAATCCGCCTCAGTGCGTTCACACGGGCAAACTAAACCGATTCACAGAAATCGCCTCATGTAAACTACCTCGAGGTGGTTTACAGAATGCGCATCACAGGAATCGAATCAGCCTTAATCCGCCTCAGACGTCCGTTCACACGCGAAATGTAACCCAAACTATACAAGTCGATTTCTACGAATCGATTTACATCGTCCGTGTGAACATGGCTTTAGTGTGTGGTGGGGGGTGTCATTGGGTTATAGGTATGTGGTGGGGGCAGAGGCATTTGGTGGGGGGTTTAGGTGTGTGTGGTGGAGATTTAGGGCTGTGGTGAGGATGTAGGTGTGTGGTGGGGGTTTAGGGATGCTAAAGATTGTGAGGTGCTGCTCTGCAAGACCCCTACAACTCCACCACAAACCACCTACACCTCCACCACACACACCCAGTGAAGGAAGGGAAGAGGGAAGATTGGAGGGAGCAGATGGTGGGGGGGGGGGGGGGGAATGAGAGGGCAGGGCAGAGGCAGGTGTGGATCAGGCAATATCGGCCAAATCCAAATGACAGGAAATCTTTTTTTTTTTAATTTTAAACTCACCCTCTCGCCTTGTAGGCCTATGTGTTTACATGTGAAACACCAGCGAGCAGTCAGGCTGATCAAACCCACCACAAGATGGCACTGCAAAATTTACATTACCATGGGCATGGGAGAGATAGGGAGTGAGCCGTCTTAGTGTTATAGGGTCTTTGGTTGGGCGAATAATAACTTTAACTCTTAATTTAACCTCAATGGTATATCTGTTTCTGTCTCAATGTAGCATCCTATCTGTACAGCAAAAATAAACAACATGATCAAATTGCATTCATGATTCATGTTAGATAAAAGATTTACTCAATACCTAGTAAGGCCTAATCATTTATTTTTGTTAATGGTGATCGTCCCAACTCGTGACTGAAAAATCGCTCGCCCCCCATTTTTTTTTTTGATTTTTGTAAACTGTTAAAATAAATGGAGAAGGCGGGTGGAGTGAGAAATGGAAAGTGAAGTGGAGAGTGGGGTGGTTGGAGTGAGAAATAGAAAAGGGAGTGAAGAGGGGGGAATGGACAGGGGATTGGAGGTGGCGGGAAGGAACGGAGAGTGATTTGAGCGGTGACCGTGAGAGGGGGGGGGGGGGATTAACTGGGAAGTTGGGGGGGGGGGGAGGTTCGAGAGTGCATGGAAACAAAAATTTAATATAAATAAAAAAATGCCCGTCCGACAAAGATTTTCATTTCAAAAGGATGATCACCAACTTAAATGTTCTGTGTGTGCCTTAGTAACAGTAGGGGTGAATCCTTTTATTTAGATGTCTATCACACGCGCGCACGCACACAACAAAAAAAACACCTTTTAGCCTTGACTCCCGGCGTTGTCGGGACCTGCCGCCGACACTCCGGCGCGGCCTGCCGTGTCCCTTCGCCACAAGGCGGTCCAAACTAGCCATTTATGCAGCAAGGAACTACACCAAACTCCGAAGAGAATAAATCGTTGAATAATGGGGGTGATTCTGTTTATTGACATGGACCGGTGGCTGCATCGCCTGGTTGAATATGGCTTTGAGGAAATAGTGGGGTGGTTGGGGTGTACGCGTGAAGTTTCTAGTGTGCGGGCGACCACAGCTTGGCCTTGGGCTGCGCCGAGCAGGGCGGCCGTGTGTCCGCACCTAATTTCACGTCCGCCGCGTTTGTCAGCGCATTCTCAGTCTCCATATTGGAAAAATGGCCCAAGGTGACCCCAACCGCTTCTCTCCAAGGTAGTAGGTATTTGCCGACAGATTGTGGCCATTTTGTGCGTGACCGAGACGGTAGCACACCCATGTGAGAGCCCAAAACACCTAGTTGCCATTTGGAAACATCAAACTCCGAGGAACACTGGGAAAACTTACCCAAAAATCCTTGCTTCCTAGACCGCCATGCAATGCTGCTACCGTCGTGCTTTGTATTTGAGGCCGAAACGTGTATAAGAAAGCTCGCTTATGGTGGTCTGCACGGTGGTCATTATTTATTCATTGTCAGGGCCGCGAGAGGGTGACGTCACCCCACACATTTCACGCTAGTCCCACCGCTCACCGTTGATAGCACCGCCTGCTTGGTACTACGCCATGTTTGAACGTCAACCGTTATTTTCTCAATTTTTGTTGGATGTGGAATAATATATTATTAATGTTCCTACTTCAATTAACGTGCTCTCAAATTTGCAATGCATTAGTATTTTCACAAGTGTAATTTAGAGCGTCAGTCCTTCAAATGTAGTTTGAGTTACTGATACATGACACACTCATCCACTGTCCCTTCCAAAAAAAACTTTTTACAGTAACCTCTAACATTCTCATTTACTACATAGATTTTATTTTGTCCATCCTAGACTTGACCAAATTTAGAACTGAAAAAGTTTATTTAGTTTTAAATTTAGAATTAAAAACAGCAAAATATGGTCTGAACGAAGGCCAACCCTGAGCGAGAGATGCGGTGCCGAACTGAGAGAATGACCGCGTTTATCGGTTGTCCTGCCATCTTGTGGGAAAGATAAGCCACGTGGTTGACGGTAGTGCCATCTGACGGATTGTTGAATTCGCGCCTGTTTGTCCTACTTTTTTTTTTTGAGGGGGGGGGGGGTTACATTAGTTGCTTAAGCAGGGGGCAGGGGGAATTTCAGTCGCAGACAACTGGTCTTCCTCATCCCACTGCTCCTTGCCCTATCCTAATAATGCCAAGCGTCTGTCTAGGAAGCGACAAGTATCAATTTGTTTGACTCGACCAGGATTCGAACCCACGATCTACCAACACGGGAGACGGACGTTCTAACTCATTCGGCCATCCCGTCTGGTTGAAAGTTTAAATCGAACGGTATGCCATACGCAGTTTAGAATTTTGTTTAAAATTACTCACTTGGTGCATTTGATACGTTTTGTGATCTTATTTGATAATAATAAAATATTTATTTCCACATGATCAATGTACACACAAGTTGATATTTATATCAGTAATTTTTTTCACATGAAAAAGGAGAAAGCAGAAGTACAATAGTTGTGGGGTGATTTCCAAATTTAAAAATTACACAAATACATTGCTTATACCATAGAAATAATAAATAGAAAAATAAAAGTTAAAAGCATATCAACATTACCCTCAATACTGTAAATTACATCTAAAAATTTATGTACTAGACTACTATGTGTTTTCCCTCTGAGAAAGCTTAAATATTTTCTTTTTATACATTCGTTGAAACATATAGATGTTTTTTGAACATGTGATATTATCGTCAAGTGAATTAATGAATGTATAACAAAACTGGGGTATATTATGGTTAGGTAATCTTGTGATTTTGCCCATTGTTATTTAGTTGTCCGTTTCTCCCTTTCCCACTTGATTTGTATTGCTAAATACATTAACTTGTTTTATAGTGAATCAAGAGAATTATTTGTATTCCGACTATTGAAGCTAGTAAATGCACTAAATATGGTTTTTTTAAATGTGCAAGTTACGTCAAAAGTACTATTGGCATTACATTAAAATGGGCCACAAATGCGGTTCCTATGCTAGCCTTGGGAAATAAAATAATCGTGTTCACGTGGCCCAATTACACGTTGAGCACATAATTTAGAGTCTATATGAAAGTATAGCATACTTTCGAGGGAGTCCTGGGCGCGGTGTCCGAATTGGTAGAGCACAGGCCTCGCGTGCGGGAAATCGGGAGTTCGCTTTCAGGTCCAGCTAAACCAATGACTTATAGAATTGATAATTGTCACTTCCTAGCCTGGCACTCAGCATTAATATGATAGGAGCGTAAGGACTGGTTAGTGTAATATATGCTAATGAGATGCATAATGGGATCCAGGCACTGAGGGAGAACAAAGGAATATGCTAATGAGATGACATCATGGAAAAGTGTGCCGGTGGTTCAGAGCCCTAGACGGTGAATAAAGCATTCAGTATTCAGAAGTCAAATGTTCAGACGTTGTACTTTCACAGGGTGTCAGATGAGGACAATGCTGCCCACTAACACACTGCCGGGCCTTAGGCCGCCAGGTCAGCTCGTCCTCAGCAATAACGCAAGATCGAACTGGAAGACATGGATCAGAGCTTATGACATATACGCCAGCAGCAGGTGTCATAATGAAGACAGAATGAGTGCAATGCTGCATCTTTCTGCACATCGCTGGCGAAGAAGCACAAAAGGTATTTACCAATATGTCCATCGAGCTCGCAGACAGAGACAAGATCACACCGCTCACAGAACCTTTTCAGATGTATTGTATTTGACTGTTTGTTGAGGGGCTATTTTGAGATATTGCATTCTCAGAAATACTTTGAAGGGGGGATGTAATATATGCTAATGAGATGCATAATGGGATCCAGGCACTGAGGGAGAACAAAGGAATATGCTAATGAGATGACATCATGGAAAAGTGTGCCGGTGGTTCAGAGACCTAGACGGTGAATAAAGCATTCAGTATCCAGAAGTCAAAGTGTTCAGACGTTGTACTTTCAGAGTTAGCTCAGTGTCTGGATAATGTGACTGAGTGGGACATCAGGTCATGGTGCCACTGGTATTATTTTAATTCCCAGTGGGGCAACACTAAAAAGTTTTCATGAGTGTGCACTGTCACAAGTTGGTACCCGTCCTGATGTGACCTTTGATGTTGTCAGGATGTAAGACTCTATCAACCAACCTACTACTTCCGCTAGGGTATTTAATACATCTTATGATTGGCAAAATGTGCCTTATACCACATTTGATTAAAGTTGCATAGTCCGATGAAGCATCACATTTTTTAAACCAAAACACTTACCTAGATTTGATTCAACATATTTATCTTAGATACTAGTACAGTTATTAAGCATTCATTGTCACACAGAAGGGCAAGGGGAGTCAATTTAATAGAACTTGTTACTGCATAAGCATATGGCATCAGAGTTTTGGCGTGCTTGCCAAAATTAATTTGGCATGTTGTCACTTCAAATATCTCTAAAGTTAGCCATTTAAACTAAAAGTTACTTCAACCTAAAGTAAAGTAGCTTATAATGATCAATTCAATGTATTTATCTCAGAAAATGACAGAAACTCAAAGCCATCGGACTATGCAACTTTAAGAGAAGCACAAATCAGTGACATAATAGCCTAATGAAATTTTATGATAATTGAGAGGACTAAGTTGTCAGTGATACACACATAACCATTTAAATTTTGTGTGTGATGAATTTATTTACCCTGCTCATAATGGATAAGTGTGTTAACACTTGTTTTCACTGTTGCCATGTTATCCGACTGTTTCTTCGCACACCTTTTCCATTATTGCTTAAATTAAGGCTCTGGATAGCAATATAGAGGAAAACCTAAATTAAAGAAAATGTGTGAACTTCCCAACTTTACACCACAAACAAGTTTAAGGAAATTATTGATAAAGGAAATTTATCTATATGGATTTTGATCACTGCTGCACAGCAGCAAAAACAAGTGCATGCACTTACCCGCTAGGATAAGAATAAGCAAATGACCACTAAAAATGCATGCAGTAGACAGCTACACAACAATTGAAAGTGACAAAACGAGGGGAGAGACAAGACTATTGTCGTCTAGCAGCGAAAACAAGTCGTTAGACTTAACTGTTTTGGGCAGCATAAATACACTGCCACAACAAAACCAGAGAGTAGGAATAATTAAAAGAACTTTCCATCGCCTCAACAAGAACAATTTTCTCATTCTATTTAAGTCTCTTGTTAGGCCAATTTTGGAATACTGTCCACAAATTTGGAGCCCAATTTTTCGGAAAGATATTCTGGAGATCGAAAAGGTTCAGAGACGTGCAACGAAATTAGTTGCAGTTATAAAGGACTTACTCTATGAACAACCGCTTAGGGAATTGAAACTTCCTACCCTTTCCTACAGAAGGAAAAGAAGTGACATAATTGAAGTATTTAAAATTATGAAAGGTTTTGATCAAATAGATATGAACCAATTTTTCACCTTGAATAAAAGAGAAGGCAGTCGGGGCCATACTCTCAAACTAGTAAAACCCAGAGCCATTTCAAAGTTATGGCAACACAGTTTCTCAAACAGGATCATAAATATATGGAACAGTCTCCCACAAAATGTTATTGATGCCGAGTCAATCAATTCATTCAAGAACAGATTAGAAAAAGCATGGGCTGATGATCCATGGAAATTTGACCCCTTATTCGCCACATGCTACTAATTATTCCTTGTGTTGCATATTTACTTGCACTCAAGCAAAAATGAGAGACAAATAAGTGTTCACACTTCCTGTCTACCATTTGCTATTTCGCTAAAATATATCTGTTGCTTAAAGGTGCTTTTTGCATTTTGATCTTTCCATCTACCCATTCAACTTTGTGGTATTTGTATTTAATGTCTTCACCTATATTAATTATTTTATGTGCTTTGCCAGCATGTCTATCATAGTGCTTTTTGTAAATGTGTGTACCTGTCAAGAACACAGAAAAATATGTTCTGAATGCAATGAACCAAGAGGTTATGCCTAAAATCACCAAACTATCATTTTAAATGTTGCCTGGAGGAAGGATATTAGTTCTTCGACTTCAAAAAGGCAATGACCATCTTTATTAAGGAGTTCACCACAAGCATCTCCAAAGTTAATATAGCAAAATGAAAGTAATTCAAAACCAGACACGGAAAATCGGGCTAATAAATTTATTAATCAGGCTTAATAAATTTGCACACAGCCTTATAACCTGATACTGCTCAAGACATGACTCCATAAGCTTCTCTCAATAATACAATTGAGACTATTAGCTTTTAACTACTCTAATGTTTCTCAGACAGTACAGTCTGACTCTAGATTTATTTATTATCATTACTTATGTGCAGGTCAGATCTGACTCTCGATTTATTTAATATCATTACTTATGTGCAGGAGAGAGAGTCAATTGATGTGTAGTTTTATAAGTTGTTACTTATGTGCAGGTATTAATTCTGATGGATATTTGTTGTATTATTTAAGGTAATTCAACTAGAATGCAGGATTCTTTGATGATGCTTGACGAATTGAACACATGAGGCAGCAGCTACGGGCAGATCACGCTCACACTTTCATCTCACAGCCGGCTCACACACACATTTGACTTTCATCACATACATTATCAGTTTCACATAGGGTAATTAATGGGACCATGAGCTCTCAGCCAAGTTGGGACGAGAGAGCTGATGGTACCTTCCTGACTACATTTTTATTCACATAGTCAAAAACACTATCGGATTTCCAGCATCCCAGTGTTCTTATACAGTCCAGAGACATCCCTATTTTTGCGTACGCTTGTGCACCTCCTCGATGTAGACTATGTCCAGAGACCAATGGCCACCATGGAAGTCCAGCTGATTTTAGCGCAACATGCATGCACTTTGTGAAGAGTCGAGCAGTCAGAGGGGCCCCGTTCGCCATCACGAATGCTGGGACGCCCTCGTGTACGGGGAACTGTCGGGCGTACCTGTTCCACGCCTGAACTCGGCAGAGATCAGAGCCTCGGACCCGTGGCAAGACAACTTTGTAGGCATCCCTTGGTCTACTGGTAGTTTTAGTAGACCTGACCGTAATTGTAAGGTGTGTGTCGTGCGTCTTGATATCGCCTCCAAGCATCATGTGACCATCATCCCCCGTTACCTTGGAATAGAACAAGTTGGATTGTCCTAATAAACATAAGTAACCTATAATTAACGCAGCAATCAACACCAATCCATCATTACCAATTTTCATGAATTTTACAACTATTATTTTAATATGCTCGATTTTCAACGGGGACGCTCTATTTACAACATTGTTCTTTAATTTACACATGCCCCATTTTATTACTGACATTGGATAACAATCAAAAGCTGACGTATTGCCTCTTAATAATCTCACCCACGTTCTTGCTCCACTCATATAATTCCGTATGGCCCCTCCCGTTCTTAATTTATCATTTAAATATAACGAATATAACATTACCGTTTTAAGCTTGGGTTTTTTAGGGTAATCATTATTTTTACTACAAAACTTCAAATATTCCCTAAATTGTACCCTCTTATTTTTCCACGTCCCTTCTGCTAGGCCCACTGTAAAATACACGCTAAGCCTATTCACTACTGCGCGATTTTTTGCTGCAAGTTGATAAAGCCAAGAAAAGAGATTAACAACTAGCAGCAACTCATAAGTACAAATCAAGGACATCTAAGCGATGAGAAACATGCACTTCTGACAACGGCTTTTCACGACATAATCTGTCAGCAATGATCTGAAATTTCTCTTCAATGAACAGCCGACTGAGGGCATCTGCCAGCACCAGGTCTTTGCCAGGCTTGTGGATCACTTGCACTTCACAATTATTTAACGCCGCAAAGCGCCAAATCTCACGTGCACATGCACACAAGACTGGGTCCTTCCCAGCACCAGAAGATAAGACCTGTTGCGACGCCATATTATCTGTATTTATTACAATCAGATAATTATGAGGATCAGGCAGGGACAAATATTTAAGTGCCATTATTAAGTTTAAAGCCTCTAATTGGGCTATGTGAAAGTTATTTTTAAGAAAATCAGAGGAATATTTAGTGGAGAAGAAATGAGTGCTACTGAATGCCCCTCCCCCTAAGAGTGATGAGTCACATTCGATGACCCATTTTTTGGCAGGTCAATGGCGAAGCAAGACTAGCCTATTTGACCCTTCTGCAAAGTGCAAGAACCATGCAATATCCCTAACTAATTCCTGTGTAACAGTAATTTTGCCTACAAATGGACAGGATCTCAGAAAATCCAAAATTCGATTCATAAAAATTCGAGATGGTAACACACACTTCGAAATAAACTGTAACCGACCAACCAGTCGCTGCACATTTTTACATGTTACCGCCCTCCCCGCAATCCATTTCCGACATTCTAATAAAATAACCAATAATTTATCATCAGGAATCCGGAGTATCATATCATTAGAAGAAATCCCATATCCTAACCAGACAATTTTTTGAATAGGAGGAGTACATTTTTTAATAGTGAGCTGTAAGCCTAGAGTATTCGTTAAGTCTAAAATAAAATGATACACCGCCTGTGCTTTTTCAAGAGTCCCCTCTACCCCTATGAAATCATCTAAGTAACACAAACCAAAAAACCCTTGTTGTCTCATCAAGTGCATGACAGCAGCTGTTGTGCGGGCACAAGCCATACTTGACGTCCGACATCCAAACGGTGGAGCCGTGTCAAAATAGTATCGACCCCTCACCATGATACCAAACAGTGGTACACTCAAGGGGCAGGTTCTTAATTGCATGTACGCCCTTGCGAGATCAATCGACCAGATGAAACAACCTTTTCCTAATTTTGTTACCTCCTTTGCTAATGTCATAATGGTTGGCAAATTATACTTATAACGTTTACCCTGATAAAAACCTCTAATTATTCCCGCATTAACACTCTGGCCTCTAGGATAGCTCAAATCTACTATGATCCTACGCTCATCAGTATTCTTTTTTGGACGGGTCATAATAGGACTAATCTGTGCCCACGGGACAAAAGGCAAGTCATCAAATGGCCCCAACATAGCATGGTGGGACAATTCAGTAGATACGTATCTGTCAATCCAAAATAAATCTTTCTCGTCACATGTATGATTTTTAAATGAAGCTGTAGGAACAAAATCACCTGTAAAATTAGATGGCCATCCAAATTCTAAGTACTGTATTATATCATAGTCAAAATAATCCACCAAAAGCTCTTTCCATTCATGAATAATTAGACCTGAAGGGACTGGCACTCTGGCCTGTAAATAATTTGGAAGACCAGTTGCACACACTGCTGCATAAATAGATGCGTAATGTAAAAATAATTGACAGTTATCCATTAATTCTGGCCAGTTCTTAAGAACATATGGTTTATACTCTAACGGTGATTTTTCGCAAAATTCCGGTATGTCCGAATAACCATCACCGGTTAACTTCACTTCGTTAACCGCAAACTGCATAGGGCCATCTAACTCTACCACGAGGGATTTATTTGTTAACAAACTAACTCCAGAAACATCTAACTGTAACGCAATTGGTTTAACGATAACAGGGGGCAATTTCTTAGATGGGCTGAATTTACCTATAGTCTGCCCTGTGTTAGTAACTAAATAGTTTGGTGGGACCAACGGGGGCCCCCAGGCACTCCGAAACACAGCCAGAGCCGGTGTTCTTGTCAACACAAAGGGGGTGTTTAACACCCGAAATACTAATAGAGATAGGACCCACAGCCTGCCTATCCTGAACAATCAAATATTCGGCAACATGCAACGGTAACACAGGAGCATGCAACACAGGTGTAGGGCATTGGCTATGAACAGAAGAAGAACATTTAACTAAGCTAGTGACAGGACTAGCAGTAGGTATTACTGGACGCACAGAGCTATCCATGGCAGAAAAACACAGTTTCTACCGGTGGTGTCGGAACCACAAGACTGACAAGCAGTATGTTCATTCAATCTGAGGGAAGACTCAACGTCATCAGTTGATATAGCATCAGTGTATGTAGCAGTAGCGCAGGCCTGTTGACAATGTGGACTATCATGATGAATAAGTGAATTAATCTTTGACGACGAGACATTAAGTCTACGTGACAGTGAGCCCGATGTATTGGCTTCCCCATGACAACCGCGATCTTGGAACCCAACCAAGCACAAATCATCAGTCGGTGGTGGTTGTCGGTCAATCCCACCCAATGTCATAACCTCATTAATACCCTCACTGTCATTATTTCCCGACCTAATACCGCGCCTCCTCAGCGACGAATTAAACCATTTAGATACATTAGTTGGCCTAAAATAAAATTTAGGAATACCATTATGCAGACCCATACCCAGCTTCCGAAATTTATTATCGACACCTTTAATTAAATTATTGGGACACCTACGTTTTCTGCAAAGCATAGGACACGACGTATTACATCCAATAACTATATCAGAAGATGATTCACAAGCAGTGAATGGCGGGGAAGTATCAGGGACACATCCTGACAATTCCAATACAGATTTCACAGTATCAATTATAGGAGCACTTAACTCATGTGACGGGCTATTGGCGGAAATAGACAATGAGGTTATCAGAGGCAAGATGGGTGAGGGAACTGACAACGACAAATTAACAACACCGACCTGATTATTGTACTGGTCTCTGGGGAAGATGCCAGGAGAATTGAAGGTGCTGCCATCTGAAGAGTCCGCCGTACGATGAACGTCACGTCTCACAGCTCTGCGCACAACATCTTTAGTAGTATCAGCTCCTTGCCAGCTGCCACTCAAAAATTCTTGGTACGATCCTCTCCAGCAACAGCGACCTCTCTAGCACGTAACTTGGTTTTACAGTCCGATTCCTTATGCGCATGCCTTCGGCGTAGTTTGTAAGTGCAATACGAACAAATGTGCAGAAACCGACTACTGCCCTCACCATGATCACCATCAAAACCACATGAGTTACCCTTATTCCAGATGATACATGGGCGCGGGTCCACTCCTTTACGATAGTCGGATTTACTATTATCTCGCGTAGACTTATCAGATGATGCCTCCACGCGAGTACCCAGTCCACAAACATCATGACGCACATCAATTATTTTTGCCTCATTATCCGAAGCATCAGGAAGACGTCTGTCAGCAATCATGGAAAACACTTTTTCGCTATAATCCAGGCATGTCTGCCACGTATAATGGTGGGCTAAATCCAGGATAGAGTCAATGTGATTTTCAAGATGCAGCACCCAATCCAGTGGCACATCACCACGCTTTATCATGCGCCGTATCGCCGTCAAATACTCAAACCACTTGGCTTCACCTTGCGCGACCTTGCCTTTTTTCTCATTCCTGATGACATACTTATGAGGCAATAATTTCAATTTACCCGACATTTTAGCCTTTTTACCAGCACGACGAATCAGTTCACGCATCACCTCGTCCTCACTATCCGATGTATCACCACCAAAGGACTGGTCACACGCCAACCTTTTTACAGAACTTTTACACGCACAACAACCAGTCGACAGAACAGCATTTTTATTACCTTTATCCGCAGTTAGACAGTGTCCTGAATCCACATGACTACACATCGGTGCAGGCTGCACCGGGGTCGCCGGCCTTGTGTGCAGAACTGTTACACCATCTACCTCGACCACATCATCATGATGCAGAACATGGCCGCTAGCTGAATGATCCATGCATGCAGAACGTACAATGTTATCATCCTCCAGTGAGATAATCCTGGCCAGTATTGGCTCCTGCGACGCAGCTAATTTAGCATCAAGGAGACGGGATATTTCCTCCAACAACGTCTCTTGATCCGACACAGTAGGTACCACAATCGGAGATGACTGAAGATCCGTCATCCGTATACGCGATGACAACGGTGGCCTACCCAACGACCTACGACCTGTTGAAGATGATGCAGAATCCGCTGATAATTCCATGGATTTCAGCAGAGCTTTTGAATACTTTCCCACCTCACTCCGTATCCGACCTGATCGAGACATCTTGCCAACCATAGTAAGAAATTCCTATATTCAGGGTCAGCGATCCGTCGTCGTTGAAGTACAGGTAGTGAATGAAATTATGCTTTGAATCTTCTACAGGAAGTCACCTTTCGCCCCTAGCGACGCGCGCTAGGAACTGTCTCTATAGTTATTCAGCATATCAGGCCCGTAGTCAAGCTTTTGAATTACGCATGTTACCGGCAACATGATTAATTTCACAGTAAAGCAAATCACAGCGATCTACCTAATAATATATTTATCTAACATATGTCAGAAACTTAAAATCCTAGAACTATGCAACTTGAGTTGATATTAAGTTGACTAAAGCCATCTTGTGACATGAGGGTTGCTTGAAGGGAGATTGCTCAATGCTTTCGTTTTGACAACCTATTTTTGTTCAGAGGCCTTTGACTCCAACTCACACATTATTTGGAATTCTTAGCTGGAGATTTCTAGGTTAGCACCATAAACTTCGTATTGATTTTGGTAATGTGCTTGACATGCCTACATTTTGTATATATTTTACAGTTAGAAGCTAATGGTTGAACAAATAAATAGATAAGCACATACACTTCATAATAGTTTTATTTTAATGATAATATGAGTAGAATTTACAATGACAATGCATAAATGTCTGCCATTGCAGCTGAATGACGCAGGTTGCATCATGCCTGGTAACATGCTGACATTGCATATTACTGATGCAGGATGTATCATGTTTGGTAACATGCTGACATTGCGCCTGACTGATGCAGGTTGCATCATGCCTGATAACATGCTGACATTGCATTTTACTGATGCAGGTTGCATCATGCCTGGTAACAATCTGGTACTGCATATTACTGATGCAGGTTGTATCATGCCTGGTAACATGCTGACATTGCATCTTACTGATGCAGGTTGTATCATGCCTATTAACATGCTAACATTGAATCTTACAGATGCAGGTTGTATCATGCCTGGTAACATGCTGACATTGCACCATACTGATGAAGGTTGTATCATGCCTGGTAACATGCTGACATTGTGTCTTACTGATGCAGGTTGTATCATACCTGGTAACATGCTCACATTGAATCTTACTGATGCAGGTTGCATGTCTGATACCAGACATTTGAGCAATGTGACACAGGTGCCATGATGCTTGACTATATAGACTATTATATACATGTATCCTGGTCGATCATAAACCATTTTAACAATGAGTGGTAATGCCGCTAGTGATGTCATGCCCCACCACATTGCATCCTACTGACATAGGTTCTGTCACCTTATCCTTCTAGCATTGTGTATTAATGACACAAATTCCCTTGTCTTACGACATACATTCGAACATTCTATCTTGGTACGTGGCGAAGGAAGAGACAGAGGCAAGATGGGAATAAAAAATGTAAGTTTTATTTCAAGGATAAATGTCAATGCAAGCATTACGACCACTGATGCAGGTTGCATATATCTGGTGAAAGAAATTCTAATATTGCATATTAATATTGCAATTTGCATCATACCTGCTGACAAGGATTCTAATACTGCATCTTACTTATGCAGATTGAGTATGTCTAATGACATACAAACACTGAATGTCACTACTGCACAAAACAAGTGCCAAAACCTATTCTACAGCCCCCGAAATGAAAACCAATTAAGTATGTAACAGCGCTTCGCACACTTCCATTTACCACACACACCAACACAGACCTCACCTAGCTTCTACTTCTAATGACATTCACACGAAGACTTCAGGAAATTTCCAATAGAAAATAATATATCTAAAAAAGTGGATTAATTAAGGCAAGAATAAACTGAACAATTTAAGTTCTGTACAATTCATCCTAAAATGACACACCTTGAGTTAGCATTTAGAGGACAATGAGAGGTGAGCATAATCCGATCCCGCATACTGTAACTAACATAATCTATTTGAAATTATGCAGAAATTTTAAGATGTATCAGAGTAGTAATCTTCGAAGTCATACCAACAACTCCCTTGTCCACAACCGGGTGGGTTGGGTGGGACTGTTCTCTAAATAGCTGAGGCCTCGTGCTCGGTGAAACACCAATTATGCTGCAACTATGCTACATAAGTACTAGCATAATTAATCTATTTCACCTTGTTCTCGGCCTCCTGGCTAATTATAGCACAATGAGAGTGTTTACTTAGACATAATTTCGATTATTGTTTCAGCTATTATTTAGCCCAATTATACATCTCATTGCCTAAGCAAAACATTACTAGCATAGGGAAAAGAACAGTAGAATGAGGACCAATTGTCCATGGTTGAAATCTTCCCCACTGAGTCAAAAACTAATAAAATCCCCTTAAAAAACCCTAATTTGCCAGTTATATTCTAATCATGAATTCAATAACATGTGTATGGACTGCCTTGGATAAGGCAGCAAATTAAGAATAATTGCACCCCCAAGAGATGCGCAAGCTTCTCTACACCAATCCCAGTTTAGTGTGCTTACCACAGTAACCACCAAAATATAAAATGGCATTTTTTCTTGAAGAAGAAGTAGAAGAAACTTTGACAAAACCAGCACACTGTCTATTTGACATCACCAAACTCCTTTCAAAACGCAGACACTTGGTGTTTTTTTATTCTTAAAATGAGTAATAACGATGCCACAGCGCCCAGATGCTGGGTGTAAGGAATGACAGGTTTGAGAAGCAGGCAGAAAGTTGGGTGTAAGTATTCAAAATAAAAGTCACTGGTTGGCAATAACCAGCCGATATCACAGTCAGCCACGAGCAGGAAACCTCCAGGTGCGTCCGACCTCGTGCACACGGGCTCTCCTCCTCGCTTTATTGAATTGTCAAGTTCTTGTTTCAGTTCCCCCACAGGCTTGTTTAGGCAGCGTCCCCCCACCCCTCCACCCTGCACCCCATAGCTTCTGCAGCGAGGCATTCCGCCATTAAAGCCTCATCAGGCTCGGCATGGAAGCAGCTTTTATTGTTTGTGTTGTTGGTAGCAGCACCCCTCATCCAGAAACAACAGCACCTCCGTCAGTCAACACACAGGTGCCCGCAGGCCGAGCACAAATTCATAATTAGTCAGAACAGAAATTCATAATTACAGTCAGAGCACAAATTCAGAATTACAGTCAGAGCACAAATTAAGAATTACAGTCAGAGCACAAATTCAGAATTACAGTCAGAACAGAAATTCTGAATTACAGTTCTAGCACAAATTCAGAATTACAGTCCGAAGACAAATTGAGAATTGCAGTCCGAGCACAAATTCAGAATTACAGTCCAAGCACAAATTCTGAGTTACAGTCAGAACACAAATTCAGAGTTGCAGTCCTAGCACAAATTCAGAATTACAGTCCAAGCACAAATCCAGAATTACAGTCCGAGCACAAATTCAGAATTACAGTCAGAGCACAAATTCAGAATTATGGTCAGAGCACAAATTCAGAATTACAGTCCTAGCACACATTCAGAATTACAGTCCGAGTACAAATTCAGAATTACAGTCAGAGCACAAATTCAGGATTACAGTCAGAGCACAAATTCAGAATTATCATCAGAGCACAAATACAGAATTACAGTCAGAGCACACATTCAAATTAGTCAGGGCACAAATTCTGAGTTACAGTCAGAACACAAATTCAGAGTTGCAGTCCTAGCACAAATTCAGAATTACAGTCCAATCACAAATTCAGAATTACAGTCCGAGCACAAATTCAGAATTACAGTCAGAGCACAAATTCAGAATTACAATCAGAGCACAAATTAAGAATTAGTCAGAACACAAATTCTGAATTACAGTCCAAGCACACATTCTGAATTACAGTCAGAGCACATATTCTGAATTACAGACAGAGCACAAATTCAGAGTGTAAAGTCAAAATTATTCAGCACAAAGTTGAAATAATAATTAAAGTGAAAAGTCAGAATTACAGTCAGATTGCAAAGCCAAAATTAATAGGCACACAGTCAAAATTACAGTCAGAGAACAAAGTCAGTCTTACAGTGATAGCAGAATTAGAGTCAACTGGTATGCAAATTCAGAGTTAGCATCAGAGCTCAAAGCCACTGATGCCCAACACACATGCTTATATTCTGCTCTATTGCAGACTGTTTTTCTGACATGCAGATCAATATATATATATTTTCGGGATATTTCAATTCACCTGAGCCATTCATCCTTGAGATTACTATCCGTCCGGTTCAACTATCGCAATAATTCTTTTATGTGACCATGACTGCAGGACATGACAGAACTGCAGGAGGTTACCTTTTGATGAGTATTCAACTTCTACCTACAGATTCATTGCTGCACTTAGTGACACTGGTGACATTGAAGCTACAAATACTGGTGCATTTAGTGATTTCCTCAATAATCAGTTAAGTGGTCTCTTATGCTTTCACTGAACGTCACTGATGCTGTCACAGTTGCCGTCACAGTTGCTGTCACACATTGTCAATGATGCTGTCACTAATAAAAAGCCATTAATTCTGCTACGAATGTCATCGATGATGTTGACACCAGTTCTACTGCTGCTGTCAACAATAATGCCTTCACAGATACTGTCTATCAATGACAGTCAGCGATGCCATTAGAAATATTGTCCCCAACATCGGCTTCATGTGCTGCGTCGTTACATTGTCTGATCGAGCAGCCAGGTGGTGCCACCCCTGCCTGCTGTGGGATGTGACGGGCGTCAGGCCCTGAAGCCGGGCGTGGCGTCCGGACGCTGCCGGTGCAGAGGCGGAGGACCGGTGCACCAGACCCCGCGATAGGCGAGGTAGTGAAGCTTGGCGTGCCACCCCTTCAGCGGGCCCTCCAGATGCAGAGGCGGGGGACCGGTGCGCTGGACCCCGTGACTGGCGGGGTGGTGAAGCCGGGCGTACCACCCCCTTTACTGGGCCCTCCCGGGGTAGAGGCTGGGGACCGGTGCAGCAGACCCCGCGACAGGCGGGGTGGTGAAGCCGGGCATGCCGCCCCCTCAGTGGGCCCTCCCGGTGCAGAGACGAGGAACCGGTGCGCCGGACCCCGTGACAAGCGGGGTGGTGAAACCGGGCGAGCCACCCCTCTCACCGGGCCCTTCCAGTGCATAGGCGGGGGACGGGTGCACCGGATCCTGCAAAGCGGGGCGTGCCACCCCCCTCACTGGATCCTCCCGGTGTAGAGGTGGGGGACTGGTGCGCCGGACACTGCGACAGGCGGGGTGTTGAAGCTGGGTGTGACGCCCCCCTTATCAGGCCATCCTTGTGCGCTGGACCCCGCGGACCTGACGCAGGGTGGTAAAGCCGGGTGCGTCGCCCCCCTCACCGGCGAGGCGGGCCCTGCCGGTGCATAGGCGGGGGGCCGGTGCGCCGGAAGGAGCCCCGCGTCTCCGGGCCGGGTACCGTCACCTCTGGTTCTTGATGACTGCGGGTGATCATCAACGAGATCTTAGTTGGGCCTGGAAACAGAAACAGTTAACGGTCATTTCACACCTAGAAACAACAAACTCAGGCATAGGTTAAAGTTGCATAGTCCAATAGAAGCATACAATTTTCGAGACCAAAACACTTATTTAGGTTTGAACCTATATATATCCAAGTTAGATACCAGTGTACTTATTAAGTATTTGTTGCTGTATAGAAGGGTATATTGAGTCAATTTAATTGAACCTGTTACTGCTGAAGACTATGGAGTCAGAATTTTGGCAAGCACACTAACATTAATTTGGCATGTTTGCACTTCAAATATCTCTGAAGTTAGCCATTTTAAATAAGTTACTTCAAGCTAATGTAAGGTAGATCCGGACAGAGGAAGACCGAGACTGGAGTGGGAGGAAAGGGGAAGGGTTAAATTGATACTTGTCGCTTCCTAGCGCATTATTAGGATAGGGCAAGGAGCAGTGGAATGAGGAAGACCAGTCGTCTGCAACTGAAATTTCCCCTGCTTAAACAACTAATGTACAAAAATATATATATATATATAGAATTAGATTTTACATTCTAGATCTTTTAGAAACATGAAATGCAAATTTACAAAAAATCACAGAGATCCTTCATCCACAATTACAGCAAGTGACTAAAATATTTAATAATTTACTCAGTATGTTGTATGAGTAATTGGTATGATGTTCCAGCGACCATATTACAAACTTTAGTAAACCAATTCCACTCCAACAGTGCTTATCATTGGAAATCTGCATAATAATTCTAAGCTCGAGACGTAATGCTTCAATCACTTGTCAGAAACGCACTTACTATCGCAGAGGTGCTTGCGAATTGTAACCATCAATACTGTGATTCGGACAGAGGAAGCCTGAGACTGAGGTGGGACAAGGGGGGTGGTGGGGTTTATTCAATCACACAAATAGGTTTACAGTGTCAAGTAAATTAAAAATGTTATTTGATGTGGGGGTTCAATCCATCTGCTCAATGTCAGCTGATGGTAAAGGGAGGACCTGGGAGCCCAAGGAGGTAGGCCCGGGAGCCGACCCCCATGAAGTGGCGGTTAATAAAGAGGGTGGTGGGCGTGGTAAAAGAATACGCTTTGAAATCCGAGCCAGAATGCGGGTCAGGAGGCATAGGAGAAGGGGGGGGGGGAAAGCGCACATGCGCCTCTTGGTGATGTGAGCGTCTCAGGCTTCCTCCTCTGGATCAACCACAATTCAGAGTTATGGGCCAATTTGAAGAGCTACAACCAACCACTGGACGCGAGTTAAACCAATGACGTACACAATTGATACCTGTCGCTACCTAGCCTGGTCATAGGATAGGGAAAGGATTGGTTAGCTCAGTATCAGGATAATGTGACTGAGTGGGAAATCGGGTCATGGTGCTGGTGGCCTGGACTCTCCGTAGGGCAGCACTATAAAAGTCGCCATGAGTGCGCACTGTCACAAGTCCGTACCTGTCCTGATATGACCGTAGATGTTTTCAGGACGTAAAATCCCATCCAACAACAACCAATCAGCATGCATCATGTTACTGCAAAGCATGTGCAGAATTTGAAAGCCATTTTGTTGGTCGTTTTACCTTTTGCTATTACATAGATCTATATTAAGAAATTTGGATAGTTATCACTCTTCGTTAGGGTTAGGAAAATGAGTTAGTTACGTATCTCTTCTAGGTCAGGGTCAGGGAATGGGTTAGTTACGGATCATCTCACTTAGGGGTAGGGGATGTTTTAGCCGGTAGTGCAATGCACAACAGAGATGAACAAAATGTGATGTTCTCTGTGGCGGAGTGGTTAGAGTGTCTGACTTTTTTCTAGGTCGGACTCCTAATCTGAAGGTCAGTGGTTCGATTCCCTGTGCTCCCACCTCTGCCAATTTGGATTTCCACCGCTGTGTATAACTTACAGCGTCATCAAAGGCCAGTTGCTCTCATACCATGTCTATGTGGTGTGGGAGGTTAAAAATCCCTTGGGTCGGTAAAATTGTAGGCTCAGGCTTTCTATCGACAAACTGTCTAATGGTGAAAACAAGCCTATTCAGGCTTATCCATGATAGGCAGTATAAATCTTCCCTTTGGCCTAATTTTCCAAAAGCTAGCTCTGTGAATAATAATCACTATTCCGCTAATTTGTAGAACAACTCTGCAACTAATATTCATTTTCCCGCTAATTTGCAAAGCAGATCTGCAAATAATAGTCAATCTTCTGTTAATTCACAGAGCAGCTCTGCAAATAATAATCATTCTTCTGCTAATTTGCAAAGCAACTCTGCAGAAAATGTTAATAGATTTGATCAACATTTTTAATGGGGATGCACAATGGGCCGCTAGCCGCAACATTAGTTCTTCCCACTGCCATCAGAGGGCAGGGTGGTGGTGGAAATCCTCTATGGGAACATTTTCAGAGCATTCTGCACAGAGGACAAGTTGGTGGTGGAAATCCTCTATGATACCTTTTCCACAGAACAGACTGCAAAGTAAGCTGCTACCCACACTATTTCATGCCACGGCCGGCAGAGGGCCGGTTTGTAGTGGAAATCATCTATACCTCTCCCACCAAGACAGATGTTCTATAAATGATTAGTAATAATTACCGATGTTGTGGAGGCAACATGGTTAATTCACGAAAGAGGCAAAGTGAACACGCACAGCATGTGACCCCCCGCCCTCCCCGCTCCTCAGTTCTCGCCTGACACTCACTCGCTCTGGCCACTTCTCTCTCTCTGCACACAGCCACAGCTATAGGTGTCAACTATACTGCCCGGTAAGGCAGGCCCCCACTTCGCCCACAGCTACGGCAGGCGTCCCTGCACAGGGTCGCCATAGCCCTGGCCCCCCACGTGCCTAGGCTTCACGCACAGCTTTCAGTCACACTCACAGCCTAGCCCGTCAGTTATCTCAACCACAGGAGATCAGTCTACTGTTCTCGAACTGCAAAGGGAGGCTCTCCAAATTACTAAAGAACTGTCAGAGTCAACGGGTCGGAATCTATAACGCGGCCATACCTAGGACTCAACCGTTGGTGCCGGAGTCGCCGGTGCCACCCACTCCTGGTCCCCGCCGGCCCGCCGGCGGAGCCCCAACAACAACAAGCGGAGCAGGCTCTCCTCGACCGCCCACACGTAGTGATAGAGCAGCCCGCTATTGCAACCTTCCAGCCCCCGCCAGCTGGTCACAGATACTACCTGGCTGAAGTGCTGGACCCCGTTGAACCGCCACAGCCAGCTGCCCCTGCAGTCATGTCGCCTGAGACGAGAGCTCAACAAGCAGCTGCGGTCAGTGCTGACCTCCTTATGGACACCTCCAAGGCAGTAAAGAAACCTAAAGGTACTGCTTTCATACCGCATTTGTTTATCACAAGAGGCGACGCTTGTAAACCTATTGGCATGGGCGAGGCCTCCTGCGCAGAATATTTTGAAGCACTCAACCTGATAGCATCCCACCCATCCTTATCACCCACCTAAACCTCCCATATTCGTAAACACCAGCAAGAGCTCACACATATGGCCACGACCTGGGAGTGGTCTGTTTGTCGGCACTGGTCCAAAAAGGTCTTCAGAATGGTCTTGGATGGGCGGTTCCCAAATGCTTGGGATGACCAGGCGGCTATCAAAGACCTCCAACGTGACCTGCGCACCGCTGTCAGCCGAGTCGCACAGCCCCAGTTCTACCAGTTTCCCATGCATTCCTATGCTCAGCAGGCCCTGTCCACTTTCCAGTCGCCCGCTCCGTAACAGCCCGTCAACCAAGCCGTCCGTACCCACCCAAATTAACCAGAAGAATGACTATAACAAAGACACTGATGGCAAACCCTGCCAATTGTGGAATTGGGGGTGGGATTTCGGGTTCACCACGTCTCATGGTGTCCTGCCTACCACTGTAGTACCAGATACATACACAACTGCGGCTGGTGCGCCAATCGCCTCAAACACATCTATTGGCACAAGGAGCAGGATTGCTTAAAGAAAAGGGCTTTCCATGACCGAAAAACAACCGGCGGCACCTTTCAGAGCTGCTGTAAGTCCCTGTCACACCACTGCCACCCCACCCACCCGGCACTCACACCGGCTACCCAGTACCAAGCCATCATGCCTTACCTAGCCCCGCCCCTTTCTCTCACCCGAAAGCACCTCACAGCTGGTTCCCCTGCCCCACCCCCTCCCACCCAAACCTCAACACCTGCCCTGCTACACTTAGCCACAGGGCATACTGCACACTTAACACCCCACAGTGCCACTCAACTCCCCCCCCCCCCTCCCCAGTAATTGCCCCCACCACAACAACACTCTCCCTCCCCCCCCCCCCGCTTTGAGTGCCCAGCTGACTAGTGTAGACTCTGCAGACCCCCCCCCAGTCTAACCGCTGGCTGAACTTGCCCATAGAAATATCACACAACTGTTTTAATACTAGTTCTGATGATACATGTCTCTTTCCAGATTCGGCATATACGAGGTTCCACCCGCCCTCGCCGCTTCACTACAAGCCAACATTAGCAGCGCTTTGGCCCACTGCCACCCCCTCAGCGGTCCAGGCAGCTCCTTACATGAAACTCTTTAATGTCATGAGAGAATCTTGTCTTCCAAATTACATGCTTGGTAAGCTTCCGGTCCCTTCAGCACTAAATATTACAGCCTGGACATTAGTGCTCCAGGACTACACAGACACACAGTTAGTTGACTTCCTTGAATTCGGCTGGCCAATAGATTACTCATCTTCTCGCCTCCCTTTCCCAACCCCAAAAAATCACACAAGCCCCCCCCCCCCCCACATCCCCCGTGGCCTGGAAGATAGGCTTAAATTTAGGGTTCTATCTTCCAGGCTACACAGTAATCCAACATCTTCGCCTCCTCAATGCAATCACCAACTCCCTGGCCCCAGGTACTTGGAAGAACAAGCGCTTGCATGTACAGGTCTACCCCAACTTCTGCCAAGAACACAACGTCGATCCCCTAAGGCCTGCCCAGTATGATATCCTCGCCTTCGTGATGCACCTGGGTTCCAGGCTTAATACTCCCGGATCTGTCTACAACTACTTTAGCTCGGTTAAAACCCGGATTTCCGGACTAACTATTTGACACTTATTATGTTAAGCTGCTTAAAAGAAGCATTAAGAAATCCTCACTACATCTAGTTAACAGAGCCTCCCCACTCTCTCCCACAGACCTGAAGAAACTTGTTACCTTCTTGAATGCACTCGGCAAAGATGCTTATGTATGCGTAGCTGCTCTATTAATCACTTACCTAACCCTTGCCAGACAAAGTAATCTCACATGTCCCTCCACTAATCTACTTGGCCCTCACACCCTGCTGTTCGTTGATGTTCTTCCCCGCCCTGCCTCACTCCTTATCACCTTCTGCTGGACAAAAACCAGATACCAGTCGGCCTCCCCTCTCTCCTTTTCTCTCCCTGCTAGCCCAGCCTCCCCCTGCTGTCCCCGCAGCGCCTGGCTCAGGTACGCAGCCTCCGTGCATCCACGACCCGGCTCCCCAGCTTTCCTCCTCGCCTCGGGAGATTTCCTCTCTGCCTCGCCACTAGCTCGCGTACTCTCACTCGCTGCCTCCGCAGTCCTGTCCCCTCACCTCCACCTCACCCTCCACAGTTTAAGAAGGGGCGCAGCTCAGGCCTGTCTTGCCATGACAATTCCCTTAAAAGACATTAAGGAGGCCAGTACCTGGAAGAGTGACGCTATCATGGCGTACCTTGCCCCCTCTCCCATTACCAGAGCACCATCAGCACTTTCCTTTCTTTTGGGTTAAGTGCTGATGCTCTATTATCCTGACATCCAACTCCATTGTTATCGCATTTGTACTTATACTGTTATCTACTTATACCAAACTTTGGCATCACACTGATGCCTGCTCTTACCGAACACTCCCGATTATGTATGGAAGACACCCTTCCTCGATTCACTCACTCGCCAGTCGCTCGATTTGCTGAGCCAGTCTCATGCCAGCCTCACACAAGGTTATGACTTAATATTGATATATATAATCTATTATTATCATCATCAT
Organism: Branchipolynoe longqiensis; assembly: GCA_030323885.1. Classification (NCBI taxonomy): domain Eukaryota; kingdom Metazoa; phylum Annelida; class Polychaeta; order Phyllodocida; family Polynoidae; genus Branchipolynoe; species Branchipolynoe longqiensis. The sequence continues at coordinate 63,598,988 of CM059193.1, read as the reverse complement.
ATATTATTTACTTTGAATAAATATCTGTTTGAAACTTGACTTCTGTTTTCCTTTGTCCGAGTGATGCGAATTACCGATGTTGTGGAGGCAACATGGTTAATTCGTGAATGAGGTAAAGCGAACACGCGCAGCACGTGACCCCCCGAGGATCAAATTGAAGATGCATATGGCTCTTTATCCTTTAATAAACTGATCCAGAACCAGTTGATTGCTTATGTAGTGCAGATATCCTGCTAACAATTGCATTAAAATTTAATGAGTAGTGGACTCACCTTTTCGTTGACCATACACTAATCGACCACGATCAAACTGAAATAAAACCAAAGTAACTACAATAAGGAAAGAATTTAAATTATAATACAATAGGGCTTATGGTGAATGCCATCACACCCTTTCATGAATATTCAAATGGGAAGTCGATCGGACAAACATACTCAATATCTATATTCAGCACTACTGCATACAGCTATGATTCCATATTCGTGGTATGCGGCATCCGAATGCGAATGCGGCATAGATACCTGCAACATGCAGCATAGATTCGATTTTCGGTCTTTCTTTCTAGAAATTTGTGAAGAAAAGTCAAGGTTCCTGTTGTTTCCTATGGCACATGGGGCAGCATTCACATTTGCATCGATCGGTCCATGGGTCGATCAATTTGCCGCATTCGCATTCAGACATGGAAGTGCTACTGTGCCTTTACATGCTTTTCCATTTTTTGCCACATTTGCATACCGCATATATGTAATCTTAGCTTCATATGAGTATTTATATGACTATCACCATAGGGCGCAGTCCGTCTGGGTATGTGTACTGGCACAAACCAAAGCGGAACCGGGCAGGCCATGGTCATGCATCCGATTCACCCTGAAATACAAAATGGCTAACCATACAACACAACCATCCAACCTAGTCGCAGCCCTGAAGGGTCCAGGGGTGTTCTGGCACACTGGTGTACTATCTAAGGACAGGGCGTGGGTGAAAGGATGCTGTAACAAACCACAATGGGATGGGATCCTCTCCCGCAGGCCTGTATGTCATTTGTGTAGATGTACATAGTAGGCTAAGTTATCATATACAGGTTAGGAACAAACTTTGAAAATTCAAAAAAACTAATATAGAAACTACTAACACCCAAAACCGCAAAGGTTGGCCCGAGAAAGATCAGGTAAACACTCCTGAGTGAGGGACCAGACCAATCCAGTATCACAGCTGTCCAGTGTTGAAAACAAGCACCCTCGCTTATACGTTATGGGCAGAATAAAAAACTTGTCACCCAAAAAAAAAAAAAAGATTCTGAGGTAGCCAACAAGCCCCATCTCAGGCTCCTGTGCTAGTATAGAGTGAGAGCACACTGCATCAATCCAATAAACTGAACACACATAAGGGACATTGCGTGGTGCACTGGTGGAACAGCAGCAGGCTCAGTCTGCACACAGGGGTGTGTGGGGGTTATCGGGGCATGGGTAACCAGAGTCAGCACTCTGTAGTTAGGCTTTTACAGGATTGAAGAAGAGTAATCGAGTAGATATACAGTTTCCCCTCCCCACCCCCATTGCTAGAAGAGGGTTTTCAACTGTTTTTGATAGTATTGAATGTGGAGAATATCATACTAAAAATCTATCAAAATCAAACCACCAGAAAGTTGTCAAATCCAAGATGGCGTCCAAGATGGTCATCAATAACTTAAAATAACTGTAACTTCCTTACTATTCACCCTCAAATGGTAATTAGGGTGTCCAAACCAGGGTTTTAGGGGCCAAGGAACACACTGAGTACCATTGAGCAATCAGGATGTGAGGAAATAGAAGATGGTCTCCAAAATGGTTACCAATACTCTAAAATTTCTATAAGTCATTTACTATTCACACCAGTAATTTTTGTGTCAATCCCTTAGTTTTAGGTATTTAAAAATCTAACCAGGTGAATTAAATAATGATTGAGTTATCAGTTCATCAACAGTATTAATACAAACAGTTAAAAACATAAACAAGAAGCAAGAAAATCTAAATTATTATTAAAACTAAATTCCAAAGATTTGAATACAATTAGACTATTGCTGCCCTGTGGTGAAAACAAGTATGAACATACTTATCCGTTATGAGCAGGGTAAATAAATTCATCACACACAAAAAATAATTTAATAGACTACATCGCAGTTCCAGAAGCGCGGTACATTGTGGGATGCATCAGAGAAAAACAAAGCCGCGAGAAGCACATGGCACATGCTAATACACTGGGTGCAGCTATGAAATGTGCTAGTTTCAGCTCATCTCAGCTCTTGTTTGAAACATAGAATAGCAACTAAAAAAATATATATAATAAATTAAGATATTAATCTTTTATCCAGCATTGCATTTACATCAATATAACCAGCACATCTTATGCCATGTGCATTTAGATTCAGACAAATCTAGGCACTCAGACTAGTGTTAGAGCCATAGTCAGAGTCTGTTTTATTTATTTTATTCATGTTTTTATTTATATTCTATGGTTAATGACATATGTAGAAATAGGAAATGAGTAGGGTTAATCAGATATTGGTTATATATTTCTTTGAAACAAGCTTTTGTTGACACATTTGACGTTTTAATATTTAGAACAAGAATTACTTCTGGCTAATCAATGGTGATGTAAACATCAGCCTGTAAAGTGACTGAAATTGTATGTTGCGTAATTATGGAGAGTTGTGTCTTAAACATATTCATTATATTATTATATTGCATCCTTCCATCCATGTTTATGCCAAATTGTTATGCATTTCTATTTATTTTGAATAAAATGCCAGTTTTGCCCTATGCATATCGGCAAACTCAATGGGCGTACGTACGCCGTTGCTTTGCTCCCAACACCATTTTAAGCACATGTGCAGTCGGAACCATGATGTAGTCTATATGGCAAAAACACTATGACTTAAAAAGATAATACTGTTCAATGAATGCATGCATATTGTCAATTACATTCTTTTTTGTATTTTTTTGGGTCCATTAGTTGTTTAAGCAGGGGAAATTTCAGTCATAGACGACTGGTCTTCCTCATTCCACTGCTGGTCGATAGAAAGCCTGAGCCTACACTTTTACCAACCCAAGGGATTTTTAACCTCCCACACCACATAGACATGGTATGAGAGCAATCGGCCTTTGATGACGCTGTAAGTTATACACAGCGGTGGAAATCGAGTAGGGCTAGGAGGGGCACCAACCCCCAACTTCCGGCATGTAAGCTGAGGCTATGACTCAGCATATTTACACAGGGACACAGCTTGTCCTTCATGAGGCACCAATTGACACAAACCTGGAAAACATGTATTGCTCCAAGCTTGTCTACAATGACGTCACATACTTGCATGAATGTTTAAAAGGGCAGTTGGTCACACAAACAGATTCTATAGTCTACATAAAAACAAAGACCCTATAATACTAAGATGGCTCACTCAGCATGTACTGTGTAATCAAATTGATCAAACCCACCACTTGGTGTGATGGCTGTTCTCTTGGTTAAACAGTTGCTATATTATATGTATAAATGTGTATATGAATGTGAAAGATGTGTGATGATGGTGATGATGATGATGATGATGATGATGTGTATTTGTTCATAGCAATTTCATATTGATGTGTATTCATACTTACCTATCTCATGTATAATATAATTGTATGTGTTTACATGTGAAACACCAACCAGCAGCTGGGCTGATCAAACCCACCACAAGGTGGCACTGCAAAATTTACATTACCATGGGAGAGATAGGGAGTGAGCCGTATTAGTATTATAGGGTCTTTGATAAAAAGCACTTTGCCATAATTGCGATAAGCCCAATTAAGTGAGCTTAGGTAGCTAATCACATTGTTGGTGACAGGTGCATGATGGGTAAGGCCATCTCTGCATACTCATGCATTATTTAAAACACTGCCTGCATAGTACCAGTCAAGATGGATTCACGTGTGTAGAGCTAGTTAGCACTGCTTTGTGTCATGGGACATGTTGCAATAAATGGGAATATCATGCTTAAAGTGGGACTAGAACCCATCTTTCTGCCATTCCAAGATGAACGTCTTAACCATTAGACTATCTAGGTTCCCTCTTGCAATCCACATATCCTTAACTACTTGTGCATGTAACGTTTCACCTGGGGAAATGAGGGCCAAAAAAAAGAGTAATGCTTGTTTTATTTAACGATGCCTCTAGAGCACATTGATTTTCACATCATTGGCTATTGGACGTCAAACATATGGTCACTCTAGACTTATTTCTTTGGAGGAAACCTGGTGCCGCCACATAGTCTACTCTTTCCGATAAACAGCAATGTGTCTTTTATATGCACTTTCCCACAGACAGGACAGCGGATACCACAGCCTTTGATGAACCAGTTGTGGATCACTGGTTGGAACGGAAAATATCCCAAACTGAAAATGGGTCCACTGAGCAGGATCGATAGGATGACTGACACCTTCACAGGTGGACACGCTACCGCCTGAGCTACATCCCGCTATCCATGAGGCCAACTCACTATACTTGTAAATTATAAAAATTATGTGATGATAAACAAGTCAGTATGATTTATTTTGTTAAGCAAATAAAAATTTTCCCCCCTTTTAAAAAAAGAACAAAGGCATTGATGTCAACATGGCGCCCACCTCGCCTGCCCTGGGCAGTAGCTCCCCTGGCGGGGAGGCGTCGCGGGGTCCGCCGGGGGGCGCCAGTGTGCGGCTGTGGTGCCCGACTGGTTGTGTCTGCTGCCGCACCGCGTCGCTCATATTGATGCGCGAGACGCCGCTGCCGGCGCGGTCCGTCTCCTCGCTGCGCATGCGCCCGGCGCGCCGTGGCCCCAATTCTGCATACAGCGTCTCGCTGTAACCCTTGACGAGCAACTTCCGGTTGGCGCTGACGTCGTCGCCCGGCGTGTCTGCGGACTGCGCGGCGCCGTGCGGACTGGGCGCCAGTTTCCGACAGCCCCGGGGCGCGAGCTTGTCCAGGGACGAGATGAGGCCGACTCGCTCAGCGAACGTAGCGTTCAACTGAAAGATTGATTGATTGATTGATGTTGATTTGACGCTGTCTTGACAGGAAATGCAATACTCACAGTGAAACTTTAGTAGAATTTATTACTATCACAGTATCTGTATCAGCTGGTTGGATGTTGGAGTCTTACGTCCTGGCAACATCTAAGGTCATATCAGGACGGGTACTGACTTGTGACAGTGTGTACTCATGGTGGCTTTATAGTGCTGTCTCACTAGGAGAACAGGCTGCCAACACCATGACCTGATATCCCACTCAGTCACATTATCCTGACATTGAGCCAACCAGTCCTTGCCCTATCCTAATAATGGAGAGTGCCTGGCTATGAAGCGATAAGTGTAACTTTGTCATAAGTCATTGGTTTGACTCGACCGGGAACCAAACTCCTGACCTTTCGCACAGGAGGCCCATGCTCTACCAATTCGACCACCAAACTTGGTCTATTAGTATCATCTTGTAAGTAAAATCATATATACCATAATGGAATCAGTCATATGAAATTCATCATCAAAACCGTAGCAAATAGTAAACTACATGAGTTCTTTAAATGTACTGACTAACTTAAAATAAAATATAACCATTAAGCATGGTGGCGAGGCTAACATGAGTATTTTACAAACGAGAGTTCTTTAAATGTACTGACTAACTTAAATATAAAATATAACCATTAAGCATGGTGGCGAGGCTAACATGGGTAATTTACAAACGAGAGTTCTTTAAATGTACTGACTAACTTAAATATAAAATATAACCATTAAGCATGGTGGCGAGGCTAACATGGGTACTTTACAAACAAGAGTTCTTTAAATGTAATGACTAACTTAAATATAAAATATAACCATTAAGCATGGTGGCGAGGCTAACATGGGTAATTTCCAAACGAGAGTTCTTTAAATGTACTGACTAACTTAAATATAAAATATAACCATTAAGCATGGTGGCTAGGCTAACATGGGTAATTTACAAACGAGGCTAGTCTATTTCCGTCTTCCTTGCTCACCGCTCTGTTCTTCTCCTGACACTTCTCACCTGTGCTCTGTCTGATACACTTCACTTCCCACCCACCCTCTAACTTGGGGGTGAGCGCTGATCCTGACTGTTCTTCTACTGGCTCATCCTCTCACCACCTGCTTATCTCTCGCTCAACCCTGCAGTTCCTGACCGCTCAAGATTACAACCATCCACAGTGTCTGAACATTCAGGTCTCCGCCACCCACTAGCACAAATTAGCTCGACCTCTCCGGGGGTTTATGATTACTTTCTTAAATAAATCTATTTAACCAAGTGTCTCTTCCGTCTCATTCTTCTGAGTGCAGTGAATTAAAGTTGCATAGTATCAAATGTTCAAAAGCAAAACACTGATCTAGATTTGAACCTACATATCCAAGTTAGATCCTGGTGCACTTATTAAGTATTTGTGGCTACACAAAATGACTATTTTATAGAACCTGTTACTGTTGAAACCAATGGGATCAGACTTTTGACATGCATGCATGCCAAAATTATCTGTGCATGTTTACACATCACATATCTCCAAAGTTAAGTCATTTTAAATCCTAGTTACTTCAAACTAAAGTAAGGTAGATTATAGCAATCAATCTATTATATTTACACCAGAAAATGACTGAAACTCAAAACCATCGAACTATGCAAGTTTATATAAATATGGCTGAAACTCAAAATCATCGGATTATGTAACTAACATACCTATTCTTCTCAGCTACACATATCCTGCTGGAGCTACATTTATTTTTATATGTGCCTACTATGGACCAATTTATGTAACTACCATGATGCTGAGTCTGAAATAAAGTTTTTGATTGAATTGAATTATTCTGGCCTAAGTAAAAAGGGAATCCCGAATTGATTTGATTAAAGCTGCATAGTCCGATGAAATATCAAATTTTCAAAACCAAACCAATTATCTAGATTTGATTTTACATATCTAACTTAGATACTGATGCACTTATTAAGCATATGTTTCTGCGTGGAAGGCAATACTGAGTCAATTTAACAGAACCTGTTACTGCAGAAGTCTACGGTGTCAGAGTTTTGGCAAGCATGCCAAAACTAATTTCCCATGTTTGCACTCAAAATATCTCAAAAGTTTACCATTTAAAATATAAGTAACTTTGAACTAATGTAAAGTAGATACTAGTGATCGATCTAATATAATTATCTCAGAAAAAATACAGAAATTCAATACCATCGGACTATGCAACTTTAAGTAGAATGTGAACAAACCTCTGTAGGCAACAGTTCCACAGCAGTGATGGCCGCTACCTCTTTATCCGTCTTGCGCACAAAGTGCTCTACGAACTGCCTGTGTGTGGGATAGAGAACTTTTCTCAGGCCACGGATAACTAAACAATGAGATGTCATTTACAGTATTAAAGGTAATATTAATATACTTTTTACTTTCATTTTTGTAATTTATTATTTGTTATAGGATCAGTAATGTATATGTGCTATTTTTAACTGGTGAAAGCGCCTCCTAAGTATTGTACTTCTGCTTTCTCCTTTTTCATGTGAAACATTACTAATATAAATATCAACTTGCATACATTCATGTACAATGATCATGTGTAAATAAATATCATATAATTGTCGTGGGGGTGATGAAAATGGGAAATATTGCGGCTAGAGCGGGACTCGAACCCACATCTCTTTGCATTCCGGGCCAGTGTGCTAACCATTACACCACCTAGGCTCCCTGATGTCACCACACTACCCATGCCTACCTGTCTATGCGGCTCCTTGCCCGAGAGGTCAGTGCAGACCACTACATTATTATTAGGTTGAAGTAAGTGACTTGTTATATGTAATAACTACCAGACATGTTAATTATCACATATGGGTCATTCTTGAAACCTGGGCACCACATGGTTGGTTTCCACGTTACGATGCTGATAAATTGTTCTTTCTTTTATTGATTGCAAGTCAAATAATTATTGTATCCTCTGTGTATTAAGTATGTTAGCAATAGTACATTTATTGAAGCTATCCCAAGAAAGAAATTAAAAGTTTACTTATGTGATTTTGTGCTAATGTGAAAAAGTGAAAATTTTACACATTTACGCTATGCATGTAGCCCAACTTTTTTTCAACATATTTTTCAACTTTTTTCTTGTAAGGGATTTCTTTGGCAGAAAATTAGGGGTAAAATAGGGATTTCCCCACAAAAGAGGAAAATAATAGGAATTTTGTATAAGAGCAAATGTACCAAAATAGTGTATAGAGGCCGTTAAATGAGCAGTCACCTCAAACAGTAGGAAAACAGGAAACAAACAATTGAAGTTCAAATTTGAATGTATGGTATGATTATACTGTGCTACCTGTTCAAGTCTCATTCTATTTGTTTCGTCGTCTACCACATTACCCAGCTTAGTAGGCAACCCCCACTCTGTAGGTGTCCCCTTATTTTTTTATTTAAAAATAGACATTTCCTGACAAAAATGTTGCAAAAGTGACATTTTCAAAAGCTGGTTTCTAATAATCGAGAACAAATAGTGTGCAGAGCAGAGACAAATTATGACATTTCGGAAAACAAAAAAGATGCAATGGGTCAAAAGATAAAACAAATAAGGAAAAAAGACAATTTTTTAAATGAAAATAGAGCTATATAATTATAAGCCAGGACAAATAGTGTGCAGAGCAGAGATAAATTATGGAATCTCGAAAAAAAAAGTTGCAACGGGTCAAAATATAACAAAAAAACCCGGAAAAAGTACCAACGAAAGAGCTATTAACTGACTGACCCTGTTGTCGGACTGAGGTTGGCTCTCTTCACCGGGTCGAGCAGGTCCTCACGGATCTCGTTGTAGCTGCGGATCGTGTCGTTGATCCTCGGGTGTGTGGCCGAGGTGTTGCTGAGTCTGCGCTGATGAGTGCTGTGCCTCTGGCTAGCAGTGTCTGAGCCTGAGGTGCCTGAGACGCTGTTATTGTTAAGATTGAGCTGCGACATTGCGTTGGTGGCGGAGAAGGCCTTCGTGGAGGCTGGTTTCGATGCGGTGCGGTGGTTGACAGAGTGTTGGCTGTGGTTTTGGGATGGCTGGATGTTGATGGTGGGTGCTGATGTTGACACGGGCTGTGACATTGACGCTGTCACTGACCCACGCTGTGCACGTGACCGCTCTAGAAGTAAACAAGCAAGCTTTGTCACCATGCAGTCACATGTTTTGTTGTTGTCATGCTGTCGGTTGTAATGCGACAAAGACTGCTTTCATTACTTAACCACATGCGGCTGTGCATTTCATAAAAGCTGCTTGCAAAGCATTGAAGTGCTGCTGGCTTTTGCCAGTTACTAGCAGCACGCTTTCGGGGAGCAAATAGAGGTCTCACACTGGCAAGAACACGTCAAGACAGGTGCAAACTATTTGTCCCTGCAGTGGCTGGTCAGGAGATGTTGGGAGTTCCATTCATCACCGCCCTTAATGCTGCCACGGTAACATGGTTTTCTGTTAGGGTTTGCTCCCTTAGCCTTTGGTTCTATCAAGAACCTGTACCTCAAGGCAGTGGTTTACAACTTTGCAAGGCAGGGGCGTCAAACTCCCTGAGGTATTTTAGCAGATAGGTATCAGAGGTACTGCAATACCTGCAATACAATAGTTGATTAAGCAGGGGAAATTTAAATCGTGGACAATCGATCTTCCTCATTCCACTGCTCCTTGCCGTATCCTAGTAATGAAGAGCGCCAGGCTAGGTAGCGACCAGTAACAATTTTTAAATCATTGGTTTGACTCTGCCAGGGTTTGAACCTGCGAGTTCGAATGCCACGACCTACCAGAATGGGAGGCGGACGCTCAACTTATTCAGCCATCGCGTCTGGTCTGACAACAGCTCATCCTCAAGCATTGAAGTGCTATGCTATTACTCTAAGAACGGGTGTGTTTGTTTGTTGGCATTTTATATCTTAACAACATCTAGGGTGACATCAGGACGGGTACCGACTTGTGACAGTACGCACTCATGCTATCTTTATAGAGCTGCCCCACTGGGAGGGCAGCTTGCTAGCACCATATGGCTCAATAGCCCACTCAGTCACATTATCCTGATACTGAGCAAACCAGTCTTTGCTCTATCCTAATTAGGCAAGCATCAATTTGTTAGTCATGGAAGGTGCGAAATTACCTGTTAGGAAAGCAGGACTAAATCTATGTAGATTGGAAAAACCAGATCTGCACGGACAAATGCAGCAGTTCTCTCTTCACATGACTAAATATGTGCCTGGAGAGTGACAGATAACCACCTTAGTGCTAGCTTACAATATGTGCTGAAGCATTGCTATGCAGGAGACAACATACTAGCATACAAGCACGATTCTCTCTATAGTTAAAGTTGCATAGTCCGATGGTTTTGAGTTTCTGAAATTTTCTGAGATAAATACATAAGGTTGGTCGTTATTATGTATCTTACTTTAGCTTGAAGTAACTTTTATTTTAAGTGGCTAACTTTTGAGATATATGAAGTGGAACCATGCAAAATTAATTTTGGCAAGCTTGTCAAAACTCTGACCCCATAGGCTTCTGCAGTAACAGGTTATATTCAATTGTCTCAGTATTGCCTTCTAGGCAGAATCAAATGTATCTAAGTTAGATATGTAAAAATCAAATCTCGATAATTGTTTTTGTTTTGAAAATTTCATATTTCATCGGACTAGTCAACTTTAAGCGCTCCTCAAAAGATAGAATAATTATTTAGTGGAGTCTAGCTAGATTATGTTTAGTGTAAGAGGATTCCTTTTATGCAATTCAAACAGTTTAGTTTCATTCAAATACCTAGCTGAGTGTTGATTTTATGATTTAATTATTGCATATATGTTATTTATGGTTGGGACAATTACATCTGACCTATTTGGAAGTTGTTATCGTCAGCTTATTAAACATGAACTGATAGCAAACATTTTCGAGAAAATTACAAACAGACAACGGAGGAGCATCATTGCAGAACACACCCAGGGATCTTGCAAGACCGTCAGCCTGCAGACACAGAATTGGTTATTTAAACAATGAGCCTAGGCAATATTGCACCTGGAGAGCCTAAATCTAAGATTCCATAGACGCGGTATGCAAATGTGGCAAAAATTGGCAAAGCATGTAAATACACAGGGGTCCTTCCATATGTCCGAACGCGAATGCGAATGCGGCACGTGTATCACTACGAGGACTGATCGTTGCGAATGCGAATGCTGTTGCGTTTGCCATAGGAAACAACAAGAACTTTGACTTTCCTTCACAAATTTAGAGTAAAAAAACCCGAAAAGGATATGGATATCTATGCCACATACCGCATTCGCATGCCGCATACCACGTATATGGAATCTTAGCTTTAGTCTGAGTAGAGGTCTGGTCCCTTTCTACACTGTACACTTTAACATTCTAGCATCAAGGTGGGCTACAAAATAAACCAAGCCAACAACATCCCAGCACCTATAGCCATCATTATCGGTCATGCACGCCATACGTCTGGGAAGGGACTTCAGTCATGCATGACTATTATCTATGCACAGTATGGCCAGTCAGTTAATTCAGTCATGTATGGTCACAATCTGTCAGCACAGTGTAGCTAGTCAGTTACTTCAATCATGTGTGTGCACCATATATCAACAGTGTTGCTAGTCAGTGACTTCAGTCGTATATGACCACCATGTCCATGCAGTGTTGCTAGTCAGTGACTTGAGTTATTCATGACCACCATCTATCTGCATGGTGTGCTTAGTCAGTGACTTCAGTCATGTGTGATCATCTATCCATGCAGTGTGTCCAGTCAGTGAGTTCAGTCATGCATGACCCCCATCTCTCTGCATGGTGTGCTTAGTCATAGATTTCAGTCATGTGTGACCATCTATCCATGCAGTGTGTCCAGGCAGTGGCTTCAGTCATGCATGACCACCGTCTATCTGCATGATGTGCCTAGTCACTGACTTCAGTCATGTGTGACCATCTATCCATGCAGTGTATCCAGTCAGTGACTTCAGTCATGCATAACCCTCATCTATCCACATGGGGAGTGGGTAGTCAATCATTTCAATCACGTGAAATAACTACCAAGTGGGGTTATATTACACCAGTGGTGTGACCAGTTGGAGACGAGTGGTGTTCAGCGAGTAGTAATGCGTGCACAAAGAGCAGTCTGGTATACTTGGTCACTGGGTGTTGTCCGAGGGGCCGAGTCGCTCGAGAACGCTGGTCATCCAGTTGTCAAGTGAGAGCTGCCAGAGTGTGCGGCCAGCAGGTGGCGCACTGCCGGCCTCTGTGCGTCACAAGGTATGAAGCAGACAGGGTGAGAAGGGAGCAACAAATCAGAGCGGCAGATTAAGAGTGGGGGTCAAAGTGCAAGCAGCCAGTGCCACCAGGTGACAAGACGGCACAACGCATTGAGGCAGCACTATTCAGCACCGAGTGGTTCCACATGGCACCGAGCGCCACCTAATGGCATTACTCAGCATGAAGAACAACCATTCAGCAGCACTCACATAGCCAAGTGGCAGCAAGCACCACCCAGCAATGCTAAACGCCACCTAGTGGCATTAAGCGGCACAAAGCGGCATCTATGGCTAACACTCAGCGCCTAGTGACACCAAGCGCCACATGGTGGCACCAAGGCAGAACCAAGCGCCACCAAGTGGTGGCTTCTGTAATTGCCATACAGCTTTAGTGAACCTCAAAGTGGGTTTGTATGAACTAAGGTGAGCTGGCTCTGTAGTCCAATGAATGCTATCTGGTGCATTTTTGCTTCACTTGCATTGTTTATGTAAATAAACATGTGTTGAGAGAAAGTTATTAAATATATAAAGGCTAGTATCGAATTATCTTCTAAGACAGTTGAGTTTAGCGAGTAGTAATGTGTGCACAAACAGCAGTCTAGTATACTTGGTCACTGGGTGTTGTCTGAAGGGCCGAGTCGCTCGAGAATGCTGGTCATTCAATTGTCAAGTGAAAGTTGCCAGAGTGTGCGGCTAGCAGGGAGCAACAAATCGGAGTGGCAGATTAAGAGTGGGGGTCAAAGTGCAAGCAGCCAGCAGGTGACAAGACGGCACAGCGCATTGAGGCAGCACCATTCAGCACTGAGTGGTTCCACAGGGGACCCAGCGCCATCAGGCGACAAGACAGCGCAACACACTGAGGCAGCACCATTCAGCAACAATTGGCTCCACATGGCACCGAGCGCCACCTAATGGCATCACTCAGCATGAAGAACAACCACTCAGCACACTAAGTACTGCCAAGCGGCAGCAAGCGCTACCCAGCAATACTAAACGTCACCTAATGGCATGAAACACCACCAAGCGGCATCTATGTGCAACCCTCAGCACCTAGTGACACCCAGCACGACATGGTGGCACAAAGTGTCCTGACTGATTTCCCAGTGCGGCAGCACTATAAAGTCACCATGGGTGTGCCCTGTCACAAGTCGGTACCCATCCTGATATGACCTTAGATGTTGCCAGGACGTAAAACTCCAACAACCATCCAACCAACCAACCATTGGGAAATCAGACCGCCAGTACCATGACCCGATATCCCACTCAGTCACATTATCCTGACACTGAGCTAACCAGTCCTTGTCCTATCCTATTAAAGCCGAGCGCCAGGCTAGGAAGTGACAAGTATCAATTTGATAAGGTTTGATTCGACCGGGAACCAACTCCCGATCTTTCGCACGCGAGGCCCACGATCTACCGATTCGGCCACCGCGACCGGTGTTTAAGATATAAAGCTATCTTGTGGAAGCCACTACAAGTACAAGCCAGTGTCATTACGCACCTCTGGAATGTGCTGGCATCTTCGTTGTCCTGGACTCCAGACTTAGTTCGCTTAATGCTGTATCGCTTTGCTGCTTTCCTACCTCAGTTATCATTTTCGCTTTTCGTGGCCCTGCAAACAAAAAAAACAGAGCAGATTCAAGAATGAGAGTTGCTTTGCTTCCAACAACAAAATCAAACGGAAATCTAACTTCTGGTTGCTCTTGACACTGTTAAGCACATGAATGGAAATTATTCAAAGAACACATTGTCCAGTTCAACATAAATTTAGATCATTGGGAATAAAAATAAAATAATTTGTAATGTGGAGTTTGAAATAAAAGCCACAACTCAGGAATAAAAAATAGCATCTGCAATCTAGGCATAGAAATACAATTCTAAATTGCTGGCCTAGAAATCAAATCCATATTGTTGAATACAAATAAATTATGCAACGTTGAAATCGAAATAATTATTACAAATTATTGAGAGGATCAAATATCTAGTTCATTAGATATACAACAATTCGCAGGAAGGAAATTTTTTTTTTTAATTTGAAATAAAATTGTTGTTTCCAAAGGTGGGAACAGAAATAAAATGTACATGTTAGAATAAAAATTAAATTCACAATATTGGAATAGAAATAAAGTTTGCAGCATTGAATGTGAATGAAATAATATCCAGGGATGAAAGTAGTCTCCGGGAAAAAAAAGCAGAAATTCGGATATTTTCCCATAGGTTTAGGGGATCACGGAATATTTCACGGAATATTTCCGGAAGTCGGGTTTCATATATATTGGTATACGCTGATCGTGCTGCGCCATTTGAAGCATTATTACTGATTATTAGTAGCATACACTGATATTGCTGCGGCGTTTGAAGCATTTATTAGTAGTATACGCTGATAGTGATGTAGCGTCTGCACGACGTATTAGTATAGATCTACGTTGATGGTGCTGCGGGATTGAAAAATCCCGGAAATCCGCGGAATCGCGGAGATCTTTCATCCCTGAATATCAGATGGGATGGCAGAATGAGTTGAGTGCCCGTTTCCCATGTGGCAGGTCATGGGATTCGAAACCAAGATTTGAACCCTGGGCTAGTTAAATGAATGACTTAAAATTCTACATTTATTGCTACATAACCTGGCACTTGGCATCATTAGGATAGAGCAAGGACCAGTGGAATAAGGAAGACCAATTGTCCGTGATTGGAATTTTCCCTCCTTAATCAATGAATTTAAAATAAACAATTCTGCTCGCAATTATGGAACACAAATAAAATTCATCAAGAATAGACATAAATGAATTATATGTGTTGTATACTTTAATGTCAATATTATCGACACCCCCCCCCTGTCCCCGCCCGTGCCTGAAAAATCGGCCGCCCCTGAATTCTTTGTCTTTTATTTTTGGTAAAAACTGTTAAAAATGCATCGGGCTAGCAGCAATTCGATTTTTGTATCAATTTTTAAGTCATTGGTTTGCCTCGGCCAGGGTTCGAATCCAGGAGGTCGAATCCATGACCTACCAGAACGAAAGTCGGACGCTCAACTCATTCGCGATCGCGTCTCATTACATATTACGTCAACTTCAAAAATTTAAAATTAAATTAAAAACCGCCCGCCCGATCCTGATTTTTATTTCTAAAGGACGATCGCCAATCTTTAAAAAAATGTATTTGGCCTTATTACAAATGGACGGTGGTGCTCAGGTTGCTCTGTGAGTACTCACTAACCGGAACCAGCAACCCGCCCCCTCCCATCCCACCGACTTCTGCTAGGCTAGGAGGTGCCACATGCCATATGCCACATGTCACACGATCAGCCGATGCCTCCAGCGATACATCAGCACTTGTACCTACACATCCTTTCTACTAGGACCAGACGGGATGGCCGAATGAATTGAGCGTCCGTCTCCTGCTTTGGGAGATCGGAGGATCCGAACCCATAGGTTCGTGTGTTCGAACCCTGGTCGAGTCAAACCAATGACTAATTGATACTTGTCGCTTCCTAGCCAGGCGCTTGCATTATTAGGATAGGGCAAGGACTGGTTGGCTCAGTGTCAGGATAATGTGACTGAGTGGGATATCAGGTTATGGTGCTGGTGGCCTGGTCTCCCATTGGGGAAGCACTATAAAGTTGCCATGAGTGCGCACTGTCACAAGTCAGTACCCGTAAGTTAAACAAAAAGACATTTTAGCCTTTTTGAGGGCAGCTGGTCTGTACCACCTCATATAGTTCATTAAAACAATTTGATTAATTAATTCTTTCATCTATTTTATTTAATTATATGATTTAGCTTTTAAAAATTCATAAGTGTCTATTGACACATAACTGATTGTATGCTTTTACATTATATGTAAAGGCGATGGTTGAATAAAAACAAACAATTCTCGCCGTGAATATGGCCTATGCTGCCGACACGGCGTAAAGAAACCACCAATCAATCAATCAATCAAGCAAACAAATTCCTCCTACCTAGCTTTGGCTGTCGGTCCATCTCCTTGTAGGCTTTTGCACCTTCCAGAGTGAGCTCATCTTCAGTGGCTGGCTGTTGGGGTACCTCGGCTGGAGAAGGCTGGTCCACCTTCGACAACTGCTGCACGTGGAGGGCGTTGGAGGTGGACAGCGACTTGGCGCTCTGCACACGCATCATACTGGAGGAAGAAGGGCTGTCCGAGCTGCCATGGGAGCCTGTACCCAGGGAACGCGCAGAGAAACCTGGCCGGAGAGGGAAGGCGGTCAGAGCAGTGATAACAAAAAGCTTGTTTTATTTAAAGACGCCTCTAGAGCGCATTGATTTTTTATCATCGGCTATTGGACATCAAACATATGGTCATTCTGACATATTTCTTCGGGGGAAACCTGCTGCCGCCATATAGGCTATTCTTTTCGATAAGCAGTAGGGGGTCTTTTATATGCACTTTCCCACAGACAGGACAGCACCAACCACAGCCTTTGGTGAACCAGTCATGGACCACTGGTTTGAACGGAAAATAGCCCAAACTGCAAATGGGTCCGCTGAGCAGGATCGATCACATGACACACACCTTCACAGGTGGACACTCTACCACCTGAGCTACGTCCCGCTCCGCAGTGACAGTCAAGGCACTACTCACAATGGTTGGTTGGTTGTTGGGATTTTACATCCTGGCAACATGTAATGTCATATCAGGACGGGTACTGACTTGTGGCAGTGCATACTCATGGCAAGTTTTTACTTATAGTGCTTCCCCACTCGGAGACCAGGCCACCAGCATCATGACCTGATATCCCACTCAGTCACATTATCCTGATACTGAGCCAACCAGTCCTTGCCTTATCCTAATAAAGCCGAGCGCCTGGCTAGGATTATGAAGCGACAAGTATACATTTTGAAGTTATTGGTTTGACTCGACCGTCGTTTCGAATCCCATGATCTACCAAAAGGCGAGATGGACGCTCAACTCATTTGGCCATTCCTTCTGGTGTGCTCACAATGAGGCAAGGTTCACGCAGGCCTCTCCACAAGCACACTGTGTCGCTGCATGCTACATTCAACTTTAAACTTATAGCAGCAGCACATTTTCGAAATGAATATACTCACCCAGATTTGATCCTACATATGCAACTCGGATACTGATGTCGTTATTAAACATTTGTTGCAGTTTGGTGCTCCTGAGTAACATTGCTATGCGTCTTTAAAGTTGTCCATTTTGCAATAAAATTGACCAACTTAAGTAGATTAGAACGATCAACCTAATACATTTATTTCCTAAATATAATAATACAAACTCCAAACCATGGACTTATGCAAAGTTAAACCTTATTAGAGTCGAATGGAAGTGGTTGAATTATTATTACTGAAATGGTCAAAGGGAAAGGAACCGTCGTTCGATTGCAGAAAGGACAGACGCCCTGACGTAAGTAAGTGTGTGAGTGAACTGAAATAAAAGGTGATCAAACCCCAACAAAGA
The DNA here is from genome assembly GCA_030323885.1 of Branchipolynoe longqiensis. Lineage (NCBI taxonomy): Eukaryota > Metazoa > Annelida > Polychaeta > Phyllodocida > Polynoidae > Branchipolynoe > Branchipolynoe longqiensis. Next base: position 63,581,266 of record CM059193.1, on the reverse strand, counting down.
CACGTTACACGCACACGTACAAACGGCTTCAAATATAAAAATTCGTGCACAAGGCGAAAGCAAACTGCCACAGCAGTTCATGTCCACTACACACAATCACCACTAGGCGAGACGGCCGAGTGAGTTGAGCGCCCACTTCCAGGTCGGCAGGTCTTTGGGTTTCCTGATCGAGTAAAACTCAAAGACTTAAACATTAGCATCGTCATACTTCGCCTAGTGATCGGACTTACTAAGATAAAGCTAAGATTCCATATACACAATATGCGGCATGTGAATGCGTATGCGGTATGCTATTTGTGGTCTTTTTTGTTCCAAATTTGTGAGGGAAAGTCACAGTTCCTGTTTGCTCTATTGCAAATGGAGCAGCATTCGGATTTGCATCGATATATCCATGGAGCGATCAACTTTCCGCATTCGCATTCGGACATATGGAAGCACCACTATGCATTTTCATGCTTTTCCATTTTTTGTTGCATTCGCATTCGTATTCACATACCACGTATATGGAATCTTAGCTTAAGAACTAATTGGTCGGCTCAGTGTCAGGAGAACCTGACTGAAAGAGAGCGTGCGTGTTGTGGTGGCACCTCCTTGTCATGTGCTAGTTATGTTGAGCACCAGGCTATTACTAGTATTAGGTAGTGACAAGTATCAATTTGATAAGTCATTGGTTTGACTCGACCAGGGTTCGAACCCGTGGGTTCGAATCCCACCATGTACAAAAACGAGAGACGGATGCTCAACTCATTTGGCCATCCAGTCTGGTCTTACTAGAACGTAGAACCGTAAGAAATCAATCAGTCAATAAGTATAATTTGCTGGAGATGTAAAAATAGCGTTGTCATGAAGCAGCTCTCCTTCCCGGTGGGAACTCCAACAAATCAGATCAATTCTGCTGACAGTCTAAGTAAAGAGACATGCATAGATGTGAATAATAACCTTCTTCCTTTATCATAAACAATAGACCTTTTCCCACTGAACATGTGTTGTGAGCTGCTGACCACTTTAGTTCCTGCCACTTCTTGCCACCAGCCCACAAAAGGTGTGCTGGTGGTGGAAATCCTCTATAGGACCTTTTCCACTGAGGATGCTCCACAGTGAGCTGTAGCCCACAACAATAGTTCTTCCACTGCCACCAGGTGGTAGCACCTGTACAAATGGGCCTCATTCACGCCTGACCTAGGACGATCAAAGACGAGATTTGCGCAGCCAGCGTTAATTTTTTTCTTGAAGATTTATACTGCCTATTATGGATAAGCCTGAATAGACTTGTTTTCACCATTAGACAGTTTGTCGATAGAAAGCCCGCGCCTACACTTTTACCGACCCAAGGGATTTTTAACCTCCCACACCACATAAGCCGTGTTTACACAGGTGAGTTAAGTCGCTTCATATAAATCGCCTTGCCTAGTTCGCCTCACATTCGCCGTGTAAACGCGACTCTGAGGCGGATTAGGGCTGATTCGCTTCATATAAATCGGTAGATGTAAACCACCTTGCCAGATAGTATAGATGAAGCGATTCAGCCGGTTCCCGGGTGGCGATAGTGTAAAATAGTGGTGCTCGCCAGCTACAGGCTCAGTTGTAACTAATCGCTGGTGCCCGGCAGTGTTAGGGACCGATTAGGCCGAAATGTAGTGAATGCAATCATATTTAACAGAATTACAAACTCAAATAATGAAATTTAATTAAATTAACCCTAAATTCCAAGCGATATTAACGTAGCCGCTACATTGGCGTCATTATTCATATTGTGAATCGACGAATGTAAACTAAACAAATAGCAGTACTCGCCGGCTACAGGCTCACCACTAAGGCTGCTGGTTCCCGGCACCGACACACTTTCAAACTCGGTCCGTGTAAACGCGCCACTACATCGCTTCATATAAATCGATTTGCCTAATTCGCTTCACAATTGCCCGTGTAAACACGGCTATTGACATGGTATGAGAGCAACTGGCCTTTGATGACGCTGTAAGTTATCCACAGCGGTGGAAATCCAAATTGGCAGAGGTGGGGGCACGGGGAATCGAACCACCGACCTTCAGATTAGGAGTCTGACCTAGAAAAAAGTCAGACACTCTAACCACTCTGCCACAGAGAACACCACAGGCGTTGTGGGCGGGGGATAGGGTGGGGGTGGGAGGGGGATAGGGTGGGGGGCTAGGGATAGGGTGATGGGGGGGATTAGGCTGGGGTGGGCAGGGGATATGGTGCTGTCTGCATGCCGAGCAATCAAGGTTGAGGGTCTATGTGGTCAAACTGTGACTATTAGGGTCATTCAGATGTAATAACCCCCCCCCCCCCTCAGGTGATAAAATGACGTAGTCTAGTGAATACTGACTGCTGACAAATCTCTATCGAACATTTGATTTATGTTAGTAATTCTAGAAGAGGGTCATATAGCAATAGCGCAAACACTACTTTGACTAATAGTGTATTTGAAGGCCTTTAACTATGCTTTATAACTCATGTAATTCTACATACAGTAAAACAGCTCTAACCGACCACCTCCACAGATTCACCACTCCCCTATATTGATCGCTTTATTTGAGTCCCAAACGATCGCCCATACAATACCATTATAACGATAACAAAAAAACCCTAAACCGACCACCTCCCTGAATAGCCCATTTAAAGTCGGTCCCAATTTAGAGAGGTTTTATTGTATTCCTTCCGTGCCTGACGTCATAATGGGCTATTTGAGCTATAACCGAATAGGTAGGGGCTGATTTGCCAGGACCCATACGCCGACTACCCCATGACCATTCTTAGTAGTTAACTGCAATGCAGTTGATCTTACAAAAGTATAAATATTTTGTTATAAATATTCATGGCAGAAATACTCGCCTACATTTGATGTTAGATGTCAGGTGACCTTAATCTTTAAGGTTGATTGTTGGAATTTTACGTCTTGGCAACATCTATGGTCATATCAGGACAGGTACCGAGTTGTGACAGTGCGCACTGATGGCGACTTTATAGTGCTGCCCCATTGGGAAATCACGTCCGGCACCCTGACCTGATATCACACTCAGTTACATTATCCTCACACTGAGCTAATCAATCCTTGCCCTATACTATGAATGCCAAGTTCCAAGTATCAATTTTAAAATCATTGGTTTGACTCGACCCGGAACCTAACTCTCGATCTCCCGCACGCGATGCCCGCGCTCTACCGATTCGGCCATGTACCTAATTTTTAAGAGAAGTCCGTCCCTTGATAAGTTGACTCCCCAATCGGAAAGTTCAGTAGCTGTTGACAAACGAAGAGCTCCTTTGATATAAAGTCAGTGCAAAGATTAGAGAGAATGCCAAGTAAAGAGGAACTTCTGATCGATGGGCTTCTGGAGCACTATGTGCATGCGGAAGGATTGATTGATTGGTGGACGCTTTAAGCCGTGTCGGCAGCATAGGCCATATTCACTACGAGAACTGTTTGTTTTTAATTCAAACCATCGCTTTTACACGTAAAAGCATACAATCAATTTTGTGTTAATAGATACTCATGAATTTTAAAACTCACAATCATATAGTTTTTGGTCAAGCTAAATAAAATTCTATATGAAAGTATTATTCATTGATGATATTTGTTTAATAAGCCCCATCAACGAATAATACTTTCGTCTAGAAGGAAAGAAGCTTATAGCTGCATAGTCCGATGAAACATCAAATTTTCAAAACCAAAGCAATTACCGACATTTGATTCTACATATCTAACTTAGATAATGATGCACTTATTAAGCGTTTGCTGTCACATAGAAGCGAACACTGAGTCAATTTAATAGAACCTGTTGCTGCAGAAGCCTATGCTGTCAGATTTTTGGCATGGTTGCCAAAATTAATTTGACATGTTTGAACTTCAAATATCTCAAAAAAGTTAACCCATTCAAAATCAAAGTTACTTCAATTTAAAGTAAGGTAGATTATAATGATCAAATTAATATATTTATCTCAGAAAAACGACGGAAGCTCAAAAGCATCGGACTATGCAACTTCTAAGGAGTTTTACAGAATCCTATGGGGGATAAAATAGTAGCTCCATGCACATAGCGACAGCGTAAAGTGGCGGACCGAGCAAGGACATGCATAGCATGCAAAATAGTTCCTACTTGGGAGGGGTACTGTGTTATTTGGGGCTCAAAAACTTCATGGTGCTATCTATGGTGCCATCTGGTGGGAGAGAAGGGAGTCTCGGTGATGGTGACGTCATCCGCATCCATGGCAACGGAGACGGATCAACAAAGATCAGTGGCATTGCTTAAAAATAGAAATATAATACACCATGAATGCTCAATACAATTGCTGTGGTAACTGGCACTCAAACTCTTTTCGTCTAGGGCCATTGAAAGTGTCTCAATATTAAAATAAAACTGTTGAATTTGTATTTGACGCATTTAAAAGGAAAATCATGCATTTAATTTCAAGTGCATTTCACAAACTTCCCACAACAGTACATTGTGCATCCTGCATACATGCGTGGGGGGCGAGTAATGCCAGCCTCCCAGATGGTGACGCGCCAGGTGTCAAACCAAGCAGGTGGCAGTACACTGTCAGCCTCTCCCTGGAGAGGACTGGTGGTCAGGTGCCGATGCCAGCAGATGGCAGCACGCTGTCAGCCCCTCCCCGGAGAGTACTGGTGGCCAGGTGTCAAACCCAGCAGGTGGCAGCATGCTGTCAGCCTCTTCCCCGAGAGTACTGGTGGCCAGGTGCCGATGCCAGCAGGTGGCAGAATGCTGTCAGCCCCTCCCCGGAGAGTACTGGTGGACAGGTGTCAAACCCAGCAGGTGGCAGCAAGCTGTCAGCCACTTCCCGGAGAGAACTGGTGGACAGGTGTCAAACCCAGCAGATGGCAGCAAGCTGTCAGCCACTTCCCGGAGAGTACTGGTGGCCAGGTGTCAAACCCAGCAGGTGGCAGCACGCTGTCAGCCACTTCCCGGAGAGTACTGGTGGCCAGGTGTCAAACCCAGCAGGTGGCAGTACACTGTCAGCCACTTCCCGGAGAGTACTGGTGGACAGGTGTCAAACCCAGCAGGTGGCAGCAAGCTGTCAGCCACTTCCCGGAGAGAACTGGGTGGACAGGTGTTAAACCCAGCAAATGGCAGCAAGCTGTCAGCCACTTCCCAGAGAGTACTGGTGGCCAGGTGTCAAACCCAGCAGATGGCAGCAAGCTGTCAGCCACTTCCCGGAGAGTACTGGTGGCCAGGTGTCAAACCCAGCAGGTGGCAGCACGCTGTCAGCCACTTCCCGGAGAGTACTGGTGGCCAGGTGTCAAACCCAGCAGGTGGCAGTACACTGTCAGCCACTTCCCGGAGAGTACTGGTGGTCAGGTGCCGATGCCAGCCGGTGCCAGCATGCTGTCAGCCCCTCGCCGGAGAGAACTGGTGGCCAGGTGTCAAACCCAGCAGGTGGCAGCAAGCTGTCAGCCGCTCCCCCGGAGAGAACTGGTGGCCAGTTTCTAAATAACAGTGGTCCTGTGGTTCATTGGACAGGAAGAGACAAGTCTGGTTGAGTAATTTAGTTTCTGGCAATGAATATAAATGCCAAGAGACCAAAGGTATCCAACACAGTATTTTAGAAGGCTTGCACCAAACCCAGCCCTTAATACTGGACTCCTCACACTCTTGATGTAGACCACCTGAATGTCAAAGTTGTTCTCAGTTGCAAGCGAGTACCAGTGCGATACAGCGCGCATCACTTCCTTGGATTTTGAGTGGCCTGAGTTAAGGGCTACCCTTGCAGTCTTAATGGCTCTTCCCACACCCCGTGTGTATAGGGGGGGGGGGAAGCTGACAAAATACAAATAAAGACCTCCCCCCAAAAAAGAAAAAAATTGTGTACAGAACTGAACACGCTTTATGATATTTAGATGGCACTGGCTACTTGCAGTGACATGGGACAGATCGCACTCGCACCATGGTGGGAATGACTCCGGACATATTCCCTCGCAGGAGTGTCAATTCTTACTGTACAGTGGCATGTTGATGAGATAGGATCAGAATAGATGTATAGAGGGTATGCACTGACGTCACGTGAAATGGAAGTGTGGCCATTGTGGCGATACAACCACAATAACAAACCCAACAAACTCAATGCATTGTCAATGGCAGTCAGCAATCTTCATCCAGAAAAAGTGAAATATCTCTAATACCACACCACCTAGAAGCAAACCGATTGGAACACATATAGAAAACATATTCAATGAACAGATTATATTAAATTTATAAGGTTAGGGTTCTGCGTTTCTATTAATTTTGAATAAAATAGACGTTTTGCACTGCGCGTACCGGCAAACTCAATGCATTGTCAATGGCTGTGAGCAATCTTCATACAGAAAAAGTGAAACATCTCTAAAACCACACCACCTAGAAGCAAACCGATTGGAACACATATAGAAAACATATTCAACGAACAGATTATATTAAATTTATAAGGTTTGGGTTCTGAATTTCTATTAATTTTGAATAAAATAGACATTTTGCACTGCATGTACCGGCAAACTCAATGCATTGTCAATAGTGATATCACCACAATGGCCGCGCATCCGGTTGATGACGTCACAGGAATACCCTCTATTGTGTGACGACAGTACTGTTGCAGATGGCTATGTGGTAGCTGTTAGAACACACCACCAGCTGTTAGAACACACCTGAATACCAATTAGTGTGCATCATGCAGAATCTATTTTGTAGTAATAACTGCAGATGTCTATGTGGCATCCATTAGAACACACAACCCGCTGTTAGAACACACCTGTATAGCCAGTGGCGCATAATTTCGAATTGTGGTTGATTCGGCAGGGGAAGCCTGAGCCTACACTTTTACCGACCCAAGAAGCAACCCGTCACTTCACCAAGCAGGCCCGACGAACACTATGCCCTGTGCCTCCACCCTTCCACTGACCTGCATTCGGCGCATACACACTGATCAGGATCAATGTTTTACCACACCCACCCGCCCTCTTTATTAGCAGCCATTATGTGGGGGGTCGGCTCACGGGCCTACCTCGTTGGGTTCCCCGGTCCTCTCCCTACCGCCCCCGTTTAACATACAAGACATAGACGATTATACTCCTTTTAATTAAATAAATATTGTGGTGTTCTCTGCGGCGGAGTGGTTAGAGTGTCTGACTTTTTTCTAGGTCAGACTCCTAATCTGAAGATCGGTGGTTCGATTCCCTGTGCCCCCCCACCTCTGCCAATTTGGATTTCCACCGCTGTGTATAACTTACAGCGTCATCAAAGGCCAGTTGCTCTCATACCATATCTATGTGGTGTGGGAGGTTAAAAGTCCCTTGGGTCGGTAAAAGTGTAGGCTCGGGCTTTCTATCGACAAACTGTCTAATGGTGAAAACAAGTCTATTCAGACTTATCCATGATAGGCAGTATAAATCTTCAAGGAAAAAAAAAAAATCCTTTTACTCGCACTATTGTCTCCGGCTTCCCTCTGTCCGAATTAGTGTGCATCATGCAGAATCTATCTTGTGGTGAAAACTGTACATGGCTATGTGGTAGCTGTTAGAAGTAGAACACTGCAGCAGCTGTTAGTGCCCACCATGCATTGGGTATGCCCACTGAACACTCAGTAAACAACCTACCAGGCTGGCTTGGGCTGTCTGACCGTAAGCCCAGAGGGAAGTTCTCTGTGGAACAAAATCACGCATTTACCACAAGGATCTAGTATAATAGCCAAAGCAGTGTCTGCATCATAGTGATATATTGAGAGAGCCTCGTTCTCAAATAAACACATTTAGGTCCAGGCATAGGTGAAAAAAGACATAGATGTGTCACAGGCAATTACCATATGAGACTGTCTCAAAAGGTGCTAAGCAATATGGGACACAACTTTGTCCACAGTAACGATCAACATACTATATACTTTTGCATTTTCTCAGGATAACCTGATTTGCTTTTTACGTGGTGTTTCATAATCCCAATAGAATACATATTGATTTGAAGCAAATGTCCTTGTGTTTTCAGTGTAACTGTTTGTGTCCTGTTTTTTGTCAATCGTTACAATGGAAATTTGTTAATGAAATCATTGGGATGGGGAGGTTAAAAATGGTTGGGTTATAAATGTTTTTTAGCGTAGTGAATATATGGTCATTTCAAGGCTGTTGTATCAATAATAGGTGTTATATTTGAGATTACTGTAAGAATCTGTACATGAGCCTCACCACCATGTGGAGGCACCAGGAACTACACTCACTACTGTTGCCCGTATATGAGCCTGTCTCAAAAGGTGATGATTCGGACAGAGGAAGCTCGAGACTGGAGTGGGAGAAGGAGGGTTTATTGAATCACTATTACGGTGTACAGAGGGTTAAATCATGAGGGTTATTCAATGTCACATTTGAGATCAGTCCACTTGGTCTATGTCGGCCAATGGTAGAGGGAGGACCTGGGAGCCCAAGGAGGTAGGCCCGGGAGCTGACCCCCATGTAGTGGCAGTAAAATAGAGGGTGGGTGGGTGTGGTAAAACAATATACGTTTGAACCTGTAGCCCGAATGCGGGTCAGGCGGGGGTAAGCGGAGGAGGGGGTGGGGGAGCGCATGCGCTGCTTGGTGATGTGAGCGTCTCGGGCTTCCTCCGCCGGATCAACCACAATTCTAAATTATGGAGCAACTCTTCTTTTTTTTTGTCCATTGTAACGATTGACAAAAAACAATCACACAAACAGTTACACTGAAAACACAAGGATATTTGCTTCAAATCAATATGTATTCTATTGGGATTATGAAACACCATGTAAAAAACAAATCAGTTTATCCTGAGCAAATGTATAAGCAGATAGTATGTTAATCGTTACAATGGACACAGTTTTGTCCCATATTGCTTAGCACCTTTTGAGACAGTCTCATATGGTAACAAGTGGTAGCAAGCTAGCCAGAGGTGGTCCCTGGGTGGACCGCCCCCACCCTCACCCCCTTCTGCGACTGTCTAGCGGCCACCCGCAACCATGAGAGGTTACCGGTTACCTGTGACCTGGCTGGTCAGGAGGCGGTTCAATTGGTTCTGTGATGCTGCGGTGGGTAGAGGAAGGAATTAAACCAGTATTCGGAAGATGAAGTAATGATCGGTCAATCAATCAATCAATCAGTGTAAAGCTCACAGACGGCAGTGCCTACCTCGTCTGACTGGGTTCTGCTGCAACTCGTTCTCCATCAAGGTGTTGAACTGAAGAATGTGCTGCTTCGACTGACTGGATGCTGCTTCAACCTGCAATATGGAAAACAAACCCCACAATATTGTGAGGCATCGACCAACCAGTTACTTAAAGGGCAAGCTACACCATCAGCACAACGTTACTTATTCACAATTATCCGAATGAGTTGAGCGTCCGCCTCAAGTTCTGGTAGGTCGTCGGATTCGAACTATTAGGTTCGAACCCTGGCCGAGTCAAACCAATGACTTAAAAATTGATACGAAAGTTGAATTGCTGTTAGCCCAATACACTTTTAACAATTACAAAAGAAAACCCCAACACCCACAACAAAAAATCTGGGGCGGGCGATTTTTAAGGCACGGGCGAGGACGATCACCAATTCTTTAAAAAAATATTTTTTGTTTTATTAGGCCTTACTTTTGAGGTGCTAAATGGTGGGAGTGCTACCTTTTTTTGCTTCTCCCGCAGGTACTGCTGTCGCTGCTGTGAGACTGATGTCTGAACGTGGTGTCGAAGCGCCACCCTGCGGTCAGGGGCCGTACTGGCATAATTGGTTATCGTGGAGCTTTCTTCCACGTCTGCAAATACCACACGTATAACATCAATACCACCAATACCACCAATACCCACACCACACTCAACGCATTGCCCTTGTTGCAGTTTCCGCGGCACACCTGTTTGCGAGGGACACATCCATTCAAATGCATTGTCAATGGCCGTGAGCAAATCTTCATACAGAAAAAGTCAAATATCTCTCAAATTACACCACCTAGAAGCAACCCACTTGGAACACATATAGAAAACATATTCGATGAATAGATTACATTAAATTTATAAGGTTAGGCTTCTGCACTTCTATTAATTTTGAATAAAACTAATGTTTTGCACTGCGCATACCGTCAAACTCAAGGCATTGTCAATGGTCATGAGCAATCTTCATACAGAAAATACAGAAAAAGTGAAATATCTCTAAAACCACACCACCTAGAAACACATTGCTTGGTACACATATAGAAAACATCGTTACCAAAAACATTATCTCAAATTTATAAGGTTAGTGACGATGCTGTTCGATTTTGATGCATGTGCAGAAGCGATGTGTTCCTCGCAAACTGGTATACCACGGAAACTGCAACACCGGAACACCAAGGTCATAGCCTCATTCTCATTAATTCACAGGTCATATTGCACGTATCTGATTGGCTGGCACAATGTTGCATTAGAAAACAACTTTTGTTTACTGTATTTTATTTTTTTAAACAAATGTGAATATTTAAGAGTATATGGTCGCATATCCGTAATAAAAATGATCACTTGCATCCGATTCACTAGAATAAATGCCATATAATATTATTATGGTGCATTGGATTAGGTTTAAAATATTGAAATACAATTTAAGATAATTATTGTGATTAATTGTTAGAAGTGGATTTTACTGCAATGCCAATATTTTATTTCAATTTAAAATACAGATCTGAAGAAAACGATTCTTGTGATGACTGAAGTTGTATGGGAGACTCATCATCATCATCATGCTGTCAGTCGCGATGCGACAAAGACTGCTTTCATTACTTGACCGCCGCTCTCCAACATTTCATTAAAGCTGCCTGCAAAAGTGTTGGAAGTGCTGCTGGCTTTTGCAAGTTACCAGCGGCACTCTCTCAGGGAGCAAATAGAGGTTTCACACCGGCAAGAACATGTCAAGACAGGCGCAAAACTATTTGTCCCTGCAGTGGCTGGTTGGGAGATGTTGGGAGTTCCATACATCAACCGCCCTTAATGCTGCCACAGTGACATGGTTTTCTGTTTAGGGTTTGCTCCCCGAGGGTTTGCTATGGGAGACTATGTTTGATTAAACAGGACTTATCGCGTAAGTAAAGCAATTAGGGTGAAGTGAATAAGTGGAACACTTAAGTGACAACCAACTGGCGAAAGTAACAACTACAGTTGATAATTATACATTGGTAAGTGAGTGAGTTATTGGGGTTTTTCATATTCCTACCATCTCAGGTCTTCTTTTTTTTTTTCTTTTTTTTTTTGGTGACGGGTGTATTTATGCATATCAGGATGGACGCTGACTTGGAGACACCGCACGTGCGTAACACTAACAGTAAGGTGCTGGCTGAAACCTAATATCCCACTTAGTCACAGTATTCTGGTATTGACCAAACCAGTCCTTGCCCTATCCTAATAATGTCAAGTGCCAGGCTAGGTAACAAGTATCAATTTGGCGAGTTATTGGATTGACTCGGTAGGGCTTCGAACATAGGTAGGATCAGTGCTCGGCCCCAGCACCCTGCTAGACACTAGACATTTTTGATACACAATTTTCATACATATTCTACAATCATAAACTAAGCTATTGACAAGAGAACTTGTAGGAACAGTCTAACCATTAATGGTTGTTTTCCGACTGCCCCTTCTAAATAAACAATATGGAATACAAAACCATGAGCCCTGGAAGTAATACACAAATAATCTACATACTGCTCTTTAAGGACCACAAACACATGTTTAGAAAAAAGACACGTAATAAAAGATTTATAATACCTCACTCAGTCAAGTTATCCAGACACTGAGCCAAACAACCGGTCATGAGTTAAACTTAAGGAAAAAGGGAATCAGACCAACAAAATCACTGCAAAATGACAGATGAAAGCCGCCTCTGTGATATAAAAAAAGGGGGAAATCTGAGTTCCTGTAAATTTTCTGCGTTTAAAAAAAATAGTGTTATGCCTATGACGGGCTATCTGATTTTCCACGGAAACCCCATTTTCATACCATTTTTGAATATCAGAAATTTGCAGAAATTAGTGAAAACTGGGAGATGTTTTGCCCCTGAACAAATCAAATGGGTCAACATTCTTTGAGGGCTTAAAAACAACAAAAATGACAACAAAAACTATCAAAAACAGGAACACTAACAGGCAACTACATAGAAACAATTAAATTGCGATGACAGAAAATTGTCTAAAGAAATGTACCAGACATGGACTGATGCAAGATGGGTATTGGTCGAGTTACGGGAAAGAATTGTGGAATTTTAGCAGTGTAGGGGTTGAGAGTAAAAGCCATGAAGTCCTCAGAGTCGGGAAGTTGTCTCCTGTCTACACACATCCCACGATGGATAGCAAATGCTGTCAATCAAAACGAGTGAGGAGTGAGTGATGGGTGATTCATGCCATATCGAAACAACAGCGCAACAACTCATCATCATCATCATCATGCTGTCGGTCGTGATGCGACAAAGACTGCTTCCATTACTTGACTGCCGCTCTCCATTTAGCTCTCTGCTGTGAGAGTTGCGTCCATGAGTCAGTCTTAATGTCTCTCAGCTCTGTCTCGCAACAACTATATATTGGATTAATACTCAACCTAGCTAAGGAGGAATAAATCTAAATACTGTATGATATCCTTTTGCTGAATATATCATCTGCATTATATTTACCTTTTAGAAACCAATATATATTCTGTGTAAATAATTGTATGCTCATGAAGAGTCATAGCCGGAAGACCAGTGCTATGTATAGCCGTGTTTACACCCACAACTTTAGGCCGAACTAGATAAGGCGAACTAGAGGAGGCAAACTAGTGTCGTGTCTACACACGGAGCGGTTTAAGGCGGAAATCGATATCTGCGCATGAGCAAGTCCATACTAACCAGCGCCAGTTTCGGTTAGTCGACGTCGCCATGAGAGAGTGTGGGTTTGACCTAGATATGTATGGACTGAATCGTATTGGTTTGGAACGGTCAAAACTTCTGCTGGGCAGTGAAAACCTTAAAATAAATCATGAAAAAAATATATGTGCACCTCTAGCAGGTTCATAGACCAAATTATATTATATAGTGTGACGTGCTTAATCCGCCTCAAGTAAACCGCTACTGTCCACACAGGCAAGATGGGCTGACTTAAGCTAGTTCGCTTCATCAATACTACCTCGTGACGCGGTTTACTTGAAACAAACTAGATGAGGCGACTTAGCCTTAAGTCGCCTCAGCGTAGTGTTCACACGACCAATTTGAGTCGAACTAAAGGAGGCGAATTAGTTAAGCCGACTTAACTCGCCCGTGTAAACATGGCTTAAGACCCTATGTGAATGAGAAATGACATTCATACGAATACAATATACATTTACCAAAAAGAGACACTATAAAACCGTCCAAAACAAAGGTCATTCTACATCTCGTCACGGATTTATAAATCCCTACAAATTAAAACATGTGAAATTCAATTCTAAAATCAAATTTTTATGTATCTGGGACATTCTCCAAAACTGGGCACCACATATTTGGTCTCCATATTACGATGCTGATAATTAAGCCTTTGTTTTATTGATAACAAGTCAAATAATTATTGTAGCCTCTGTCTATTAGGCATGTTAGCAGTTCTACATGTATTGAATTTATCCCACAAAGGATATCAAAATTATAATTATATGAATTTGCACTAGAGTGAAAATGTGAAAATTTACATATTGACAATATACATGTAGCCAAACTTTTTTTCAACTTATTTTTCAACTTTTTTCTTGTAAGTCATAACCTTGTCTGCTTAACAGTAATCAAAAACATCTTGTTTGACTATGTTGTATATGTTAAAATGAGGTTCTGGATGTGTCTTTGATTTTCATGTTACATGAGTGATATTAATGTATTGCTCAATTTGTATAAGATCTAATTCAAAAAGTGAAAGTAATATTTTTCAAATCTGACATATGCACAACATGCAAACCTTCATAGGACATTGGATTAGGCTATTATTTGGAAGGTTTTCACTTTTGGTTTCCCTGTCACACTTCTGTGCTCAGTTTTAGAGAATTACCCATCTCTATGTTGTGACACATTCTGAAACCCCTATACTAGCCATGAGCCTGATTAAAGGTGCATGGTCCGATGAAACGTATTTTTTTCAAAACCAAAAAGCTTATCTAAATTTGGTTCTATATATCCAACTTAGATACTAGTGCATTATTTAAGGATTGGGGACAGCCTATACAGAATAATCACTGAATTTATTGCTTCATCTCCTTGGACACCAAATTTAAGTGATGAACACTTTATTAAGCAATTAGGTCAATCTCATGGCCTAATTAGCCATGCCCTCATTCCAAGTACCATATATGTAACATGGTCATCGCGAGATGTCAATACGCGTCATAGCTAGAGGACTTTTGGAAAGCTTGTCGAAAGTATTTTGGGTTCTTTCAGCTCAGATTGCTTCAAAACTAGCCATTTTTGATCAGAATTACTCCGGATTACTAGGTTATAATGATCAATTTGATATATTTATCTAAAAAATAAAATAAAAATTCAAACGCCATCGGACCATGCAACTTTAACTTTATGAACATTTATATTCCATAGCATATCTGCATGCAAGCAATGCGATTTTCTAGTGTGTAGTTTATCTTGAAGTAATTTGTTAAATTGCTAAATTATGTTATCTACATCAAGGGCCCATATCCACGAAACGGATATAACTTATCTCGAGGATAGCTTCTTTCCCAGAGTTTGTAATTCCCAGGATAGTTTCATATGCAAGAGTGCAAATAGTGTTGGCAATAGCTATCCGGTGAGGTTATTTTTAGATTGGGGGTTTCCCTACCATCTTCACATCTCTCCAAACACTATCCTAGCTCCATTCCACTGAGTTGTCAGGACACACTATTCTGGGAGAGTATTCCATTAACATTGATGTGATTGTATTGCCACCAATTTTCCATTTCTCTCCTTAGTCCTTGATTCTGCTTTATTGTGTTTTATGCCCTAGCAAAATCTAAGGTCATATGCGAATGAGATTTTGAGGGAGCAATTCACAATTGCTATCACAACCCTTGCATTTTGTTATAAATTATAAAAAATCAATGATAATAAATAAATAAATAAATATGCGGAATCGTGGAAATCTTTCATACCTTGATACCAAATATACAAAAGTTGTGAACCGATTGCCTGTTGTTATTCCAGTCTACAATATGTCATTTTTACTGAGAATGGTTATGGAAATCTGCATTGTTCATGTAGCAAATAGTTGTTGAGTCTGAATTTAAAACAGTTCATGGTTGGACCATTCCATCCCTGAATTTAGAGTTATCCTCACAAGGATAGCGCTATACCGGGTAAAATTGAGGAATAACTTAACATTGCGTTTTCTGTTTTTGGGGAGGGCTATTATTGATCACTGTATACCATTTTTTATCAGGAGCATAAGTCGTGTTCTCTGTGGCAGAATGGTTAGCGTGTCTGACTTTGTTGATAGGTCAGACTCCTAATCTGAAGGTCGGTGGTTTGTTTCCCCATGCCATCACCTCTGCCAATTTGGATTTCCACCGCTATGTATAACTTACAGCGTCATCAAAGGCCAGTTGCTCTCATACCATGTTTATGTGGTGGAGTGGTTAGAGTGTCTGACTTTTTTTTCTAGGTCAGACTCCTAATCTGAAGGTCGCTGGTTTGTTTCCCCATGCCAACACCTCTGCCAATTTGGATTTCCACTGCTATATAACTTACAGCATGAGTTGCTCTCATACCATGTCTATGTGGTGTGGCGGGTTCAAAATACCTTGAGTCAGTAAAAATGTAGGTTCGGTCTTTCTATCGACCAACTGTCTAATGGTGAAACCAAGTCTATTCAGACTTATCCATGACAGGCAGTATAAATCTTCAAGAAAAATGCAGCTGTTCTCAGGGCTGTAATGGTTGTGTTTAAACATGAGGCTGTAACTCAGTGTTAGCAGCAGCCTGGAGGAGGCAGGAATTGACGCTAGTTTATTTTGGGTGTGTTGGTTAGCGGGCCAACACAATTGTCGCCATATCATTGGCTCCTTTTTGATGGATTGATTGATTAGTGGTTTCTTTACGCCGTGTCGGCAGCTTAGGCCATATTCACAGCGAGAATTGCTTGATTTATTTATTTAACCATCGCTTTTACAGAGTACAAAAGCATACAATCAATTTTGTGTCAGTAGACGCTGTGAATTTAAAAAGCTCAGCCTCATTTTGTTTAGGCTGGGAAGTGGAGGTATTCAATTTTCAATTCAATTCATTTACCCACGTCAACAGTTGTTGCTGTTGAAATTATGGGTATTATGATAATTTTTCTTTACATATAATATATATAACGGCAAACTCCATATGCATGCTTGTTCCCAACTAAATAAACCGCAACCGGTTAGATAGATAAGTGGAATGAAAATATCTTAATATATTAAAAATTTGTTATTGTAATTAAATAGTGTAAATCACTGAAGTTAAACATGTTGGAAGGCCAGTGCCTCGGCGCTGAAGAAAGATTGTACTCAGATGAATGAAACTGCTTACCAAAAATAATGCTAGTATCTAGAATGCAGGTTATATTTTTAATGGGTACTCAGTTGGTGAGTGACAGTGAGTGACAGTAAGGCCGAGGGAGTGATAGTGAAGGACAGTGAGTGACAGCTACTAAATGTCAGCTACTGCTACTGCTACTGTTGAACGGTGACAGTCAGCTAGTCATTTCCAGTGAACAGATATATCTATGTTGTGTACTGCATAGTACAAATACGACTACATTGTGTACTGTATGTCAGATACATGTACGTTATGTACTGCATGAAACACATATACATCTATGTTGTGTACTGCATGGCACAGATACATCTACATTGTGTACTGTCTGGCAGATACATCTATGTTGTGTACTGCATGACACATATATGTGCATCTAGGTTGTGTATTACATGGCACAAATACATCTATGTTATGTACTGCATGGCACAGCTACATCCATGTTGTGTACTGCATGACACAGGTACATACATATACATGGTGTATTGCATAGTACAAATACATCTACATTGAGTACTGTATGGTAGATACATCTTCATTGTGTACTGCATGGGACACATACATATATCTATGTTGTGTACTGCATGGCACAGATACATACCTATACATCTATGCTGCCCACATGACAGATACATGCATCTAGGTTGTGTATTACATGGCACATGTACATGCATCTATGTTGTGTACTGCATGGCACAGGTACATACATCTATGTTGTGTACTGCATGGCACATGTACATACATCTACATGGTGTACTGCAGAGAACAGAGGCATCTATGCTGTGTACTGCATGGCACAGGTACATACATCTACATTGTGTAGTGCATGGCACAGGTACATCTGAGTTGTGTACTGCATGGCAGAGGTACATCTACGTTATGTACTGCATTGGACATATACATACATCTACATTGTGTACTGCATGGCACAGATACACATAAATTGTGTACAGCATGACACAGCTATAGCTACGCTATGTACTGCATGGCATACTGCACCTTTTCCCTCATGGATGTACTGTTGCATTTCAGAGATTTGTGCCCATTGCTGATGTCCTTCCCTATGTAGTTCTGGTGCGGTCATTGAGAAAGTCAATGATTGAAGATGCAACCTATCGAAAGGCTCCATCTTTACATCAGGCACCTGAAGATGCTTGTTTGGAAGCCGTAATGCTGATGGTGCAGATGCACTGAGGTCCTGTCGACAAGCGGTGTTGGTCGAAGTGAGCAGTTCATGAGTTGATGCTGACCGAGACCTTGCAGTGTCGATGGAGTGAACACTGCTGGTGCTTCTTAACCCATGATCAGTGTACCTTCTTGATGCCAGAGGAGGATGACTAGACTTCACGAGGACTACAATGTATATATATAGGTGCTACATAAATCATTATGTGAATATAAGCAACTATACTACTAATTCTATCCTGGATATCCACGTGTAGTTCCTACAACAACCGCTGTGGCACTAGCTGTTGGTGGAGCTCTCCTGTCGCCACCTCCGGAAGTCCAATAAAACAAAACGTGCATATCAGTTTCTGGGAACAAGATTTCATTCCAAGAAGCTATTTGAAATGTGCATTCTTCGGCTGGACCTGTTTCGGTTAGCAGCTAATGATGTGATGTTTCGGTGCTTTTTTAAAGCTGACTTCCTGTCAGCACAATAGAAACGCTTAGGTGTCATAAATCATGTGATAATTTGGGTAACCAACAGTACACGGTAGTTACCTGTGCCTGACGGTGACATCTGCTCAGTGCTTTCTCGCAGGACTTGCCTCTTTCTCAACCAAGTTTCTTCATAACTAGCTTTTCTGCTCTTGAGTATCAAGAAGGTTTCTTTCACACAGATGTAAGAATAAGCTCGGTATGATAAATATGAATGACTCTAAATACAGACCTGTATGAAAAGGGGGTTGAATAAGCAGATGATGCTGATTGACTGTCATTGATGCGAATAGCGAACTACTAACGTCTACACCTTCACTCGAATCTCCATACACACTCCAATTACAGCGTACCACAAGTACCGCTGTCAATTCAATCAACATTTATGTAATTCATCACAGATACAGGCATACACCTGTCACTGTCAGGTAAAAACAGCTCATGCCCATCATCAAATAGGACTAACCTGACTCAGGTATGAATTATTGAATGACGTTAATATTTGCCTATAGATCTTGTACCATTGAAGAGCTCTTTTCCAAAACGCGATAAATGCCAATCCCCAAAATGGGTTTGCAATGCCAATACCAACTTCATAGAGTGTGTTTTGGAAAAGAGCTCTTCATGTATTTATATATGCGAAGAGCTCTTTTCTAAAATACAATCTAAAAACTTAGCATTTGCATTGCAAACTCTTTATTTTTTTGATTGGTGCTTATCACGTTTTGGAAAAGAGCTCTGTGTTCCTCAGTGACTTGTAACCAATACCAATGAGTTTATATCTTGCTTCTGAATATTTTCTGTGAACTTATACTTACAATAATATAAAGCTTAATAATATCACAATATTAACTCCATACTTTCCAGGCATCAAACCCATTCAAAGGAAACAACATAAAAACTGAGCTTCGCATTAGTTACAAGATAAGATTAGATTGAGAAAATGAAGCGCAACTATATCTCACATTAATTACAAGATGGGGATTGACTCAGAACCCGAAACACAACTATGTGTCATGTTAATTATGAGATAAGATTACATTCAGAAAAGAAAACACAATAACTACACCTTGTGTGAAATACAATACGGGATCATATTCAGAATAGAACACATAAATACATGTCATGTTAATTACAAGATGGGATCAGGTTCAGAACATAAACCACAACTAGACCTTGAGTTGGATACAATATGAGATTAGATTCAGAAAATAAAACACAACTACACCTCATGATAAGCACAAGATGTGATCAGATGTATAATACAAAATACAACTACACTTTGTTTTATGTACAAGATGGGATCAGATATTTAATACACAACACATCTACAAATAAAGTTAGGTAAAAGATCGGAATGAATTCAGAATATAAAATACAACAATACCTCATGTTAGAAACAAGGTGGGATCAGATTTAGGATACAAATCACAACTAAAAGTTGTGTTAGGTACATGATGGGATCAGATTCAGCACAGAAACATAACTACAACTTGTGTTAGCTACAAGATGGGATCACATTCATAATATGCACACAACTACACCATGTGTTAGGCATAAGATGAGATTAGAACCAGGATAGAAAACACAAATACACCTATGTTAGCTACAGGATATAAAACACAACAACTGAACCTTGTGTTAGTAAAAAGTGAAGATCAAATTCAGAATATAAACACAGGTACATCTTGTGTAAGGTACAAGATGATATCAGATTCACGATACACAACACGATTACAAGTCGGGTGAGGAACAAGATGGGATCAGATTCAGGATACAAAAGACAACTAAACCTTGTGATGCTCATCTAAACCTTGCGATCCACAACTAAACCTTGCGATACATAACTAAACCTTGTGTTAGGTGAGGTAGATGATGGGATCAGATTCAGGATACAAAGTACATCTAAACCAGATTCAGGATACAAAACACAACTAAACCTTGTGTTAGGTACAAGATGGGACCAGATTCAGGCTACAAAACACAACTAAACCTTGTGTTAGGTACAAGATGGGACCAGATTTAGGATACAAAACACAACTAAACCTTGTGTTATGTAGAATATGGGACCAGATTCAGGATACAAAACACAACTAAACCTTGTGTCAGGTACAAGATGGGACCAGACTCAGGATACAAAACACAACTAAACCTTGTGTTAGGTACAAGATGGGACCAGATTCAGGATACAAAACACAATTAAACCTTCTGGAAAGGTACATGATGGGATCAGATTCAGGTTTCAAAACAAATCTAAATCTTGTGTAAGGTACAAGCTGGGACCAGATTCAAGTTTCAAAACATATTTAAACTTTGTGTTAGGTACAATATGGGATCAGGTTCAGGAAACAAAATACAACTACATTTATTTTTAAACACAACATGAGATCATATTTAGAATATAAGATACTACACCAAATGTTACTTACAAGATAGGATCAGATTCAAAATATAAACACAACTACACCTGTGCTAGGTAGAATATGGGATCAGATTCAGAATATAAAAACCATACCTCCCGTTAGTTATAAGATGAGATTAGATTCAGAACACAAAACACAACTACACTTGCACTAATTACAAGATGGGTTCAAATTGAGAATATAAATACAACTAAATCAAATTGGATTAGTGCTGCCGAGTGAAAGCAAGTGTTAACACACTTATCCAGGGTAAATAAATTCATCACTAAATAAAATCTTGTATTAGGTACAATATGGGATAAGGTTCAGAACACAAAACACAACTACACCTCAAGTTAGGTACAACACGGGATCAGATTTGAAATATAAACCACAGCAACTACAACTCATGTTATTTATAAGATGGGATCAAATTCAGAATATACAACACACCTTGTATTAATTACAAAATGGGATCAGATTCAGAATATAAAACACAACTAGATATTGCATTTGTTACAAGATGGGATGAGAATCAGAACAACTGGTGAGCAAGAAGGGGACAGGGCTAGTATTCACAGTGGGCTACAACTACCTCTGGCGCTGCCGATGGCTGTGCTGTTGTTGGTGTAGCTATGGAGCACTTGGGAACTGGGTGGTTTGATCTGATTGAGTTTCTCCTTTATATAACCTCGACTGAGAGAGAGCAGTGGACTTCCGTTCAATTCCTCTGCCAGAGTGAAGTCTGCACCTGCGGGCAGGACACAAACAGGACCCAAAGGTTCATTATACCCACAGCCGCAGTGATTTATTCAAACAGTACCTTTATCTCACCAACAAGCGCTACATTCATACAAAAGAGCCCAGAATAATTATATTATTTAAAGCACTACCAGGTTCACAATATTAACAGGCATTTGGGGTTTGTTTTCTACTAATAAAACACTACTAGCTTAACAATAGGAACAGGGTTTATTTTGCTGGCGGTTCTATATTTTAATAAATATTCTTATAATAATAAAACACTATGTTCACAATATTAACAGCCTTTTGGGTTTCTTTATTTTCTTTAACAAGCCAAATAACAAACAAATGCAGTAAAACTGAAATTGAAGTAACAAAAACATCCTTTAGATGATATTTTTAACACCCCACAAAAATAGATATAGGCAAATTTATAATAGATAACTTCAGTTTGTGTGAGATATATGTACTTGCTAGGTATGTTTATGCTAAGACTAATTAAAATAATTAGGCTTCAAATTCTAATTGTAATAACACAATTATATATTCCCCTGAAATGGAGAAATATTCAACAACCTTTGACAATAAAATTGTTCAAATTGTATGACGATTGAACCCGGAACCACACACACACAATTAATATTTCTCTTTCAAATTTAACTACAAATATGTGGAAGCACAGAATAGCCACTATACTGCACAGGTACCGGTACATATCAGTGTCAATATCAGCTGGTATTAATCATAGTGGCATAGTAGCACTTGACCAATGAATCGGTTAGTATGCCTACTCTGTATATGGCATGATGTCGTAGGCTGAGTGGCATTGGGATGGGTGCAGTACAGGTATTAATTAACATTGGTATCCTCTTACTTCTATGACACACTTAACAAGGTTTTACAAAACCATAACCAGGGCCGACAGTAAGTAGTACAGTCAATATGTAAATTAGGCGTAGCACGCACCGGAAGTGACTTAAAGTTGCATAGTCTGATGACACCATCAACATTTCTCTGCTTGTTCGTGGCGGGGAACCAAGCTAAGGTCTACGTAGCCTTTCATCGACGAGCATAAACACGTGGTACGTAAAAGGTGCATAATGACATGACAGCATCACATTTTGGAAACCAAACCACTTACCTAGAATTGACCTGACAAATCCAACTTAGATATTGGTGCACTCTTTGAACATTTACTGCAGTTTTACGCTCGTGTTCTATAGGTGTATGCTCAAAAGCAGGTAAACAAGGGTTATATTCAGCACTGCAGTGCACACACCAACATTAAATTGGCATATTTTCAATCCAGATATATTTAAAGTTAATTAACCCCTTAAAATAAAAATTACCTCAGCTTAAAGTTGCATAGTCCAATGGTTTTGAATTTCTGTATTTTTTTCTGAGATAAATAAATATATTAGATCGATCACTAGTATCTACATTAGATTAGCTCAAAGTTACTTTTATTTTAAATGGTAAATTTCTGAGATATTTTGAATGCAAACATGGACAATTAGTTTTGGCAAGCTTGCCAAAACTCTGACACCATAGACTTCTGCAGTAACAGGTTCTGTTAAATTGACTCAGTATTGCCTCCTAAGCAGAAACAAATGTTTAATAAGTGCAGCAGTATCTAAGTTAGATATGTCAAATCAAATCTAGATAATTGGTTTGGCTTTGAAAATTTGATATTTCATCAGACTATGCAGCTTTAAGATTATACTAATCAACCTACTAAACTTATCTTAAGAATATAGCGTAAGGCTGTGGGTGTGTACAGTACAAGTGCATTGTCTGTCTTGGTGTGATCTGGTGCTATGACATTGAGTGACCTTGAATGACCCCGAGTATCCTTAATCACCAGTAGAATGGTGCTTTACCTGGTGGTGGCTGCGGGGTACAAGAACGCACTGGGGAGCGACCTTTTGGGGTGACCTTGGCGGAAGACTTCCCAATGTCAGCACTGGTGTCTTTCCGTCTCTTTCTACACGTGTTGACTGAACACAAAAGCTACATACACACGGTGACAACGCAATCCTAATATAATCAACTGAAATACCTATTTGAAATATTTTACCCCTTTCATATAATATTAACTTACTTTTTTTAACACCCTCGTAAAAAAAGAGAATTCGCAATGTACCAAATTGATCAAGTATGAATAATTATATGATTATATAATTATTGAATTAGTCAAGTATAAATAATTACAGATAATATTATCCAATCAGTCGAGTATCGATAATTATAAAATTACTGAATCAGTCAAGCATCGGTAATTATATATAAAATTATTGAATCAGGAAATATTCAAAATTATTCAATTATTGAATCAGTCAAGTATCGATAATAATATATACAATTCTTGAATCAGTATAGTAAATTATATATTTCAATATTGATCAAATCGATAATTATATATTAGTCAAGTAGCAGCAATTATAAAATTATTGAATCAGTATATCGATAATTATAAACTTATTGAAGTAGTCAAATATTGATAAATATAAAATCAGAAATTCATGTGAGAAAAGCTATGAGAATAAGACAACTTTCATTGCTTAATATGTGCAACAATCATTTAAAATTGTCCTAAATTGATTTCCATAATAATCTTTAGTTTTTCACGGGTAAGGGTTGGAATAATCAAAGATTCCATTGAAATATTAGGAATAATTCTGGATGTTATTGATAACGATAAGAGGACATTTTCTTATCAAGTTTGATATTTAAAGCATTTTTCTTTTAGGTTCTTTTAATAGAACTTATACCCCTGTCACACTACGACATAACGAGCTAACCTAAGCCTGACGTGATCACATTTGGTCATTACGTTGTCATACGTTGGGTTACGTTATTATGACGTCATAATGATGTTAGACTGACGTCGAGCTACGTCATGGTACGTCGTGTTACGTCGGCGCGCGTCAAGGTTTTGAACCTGTTCAAAACTTTCGACGTGATGCGAACGTAAAGGTTTACGTTCGCCGTACGTTCTGTACACGTTCGGCGAACGTCAATGACATTAAACGGACATTAATCAAACGTTCCTCACTACGTTCCACTCGTTGACCCACATTAAAGCCGGTGGAAACGTCCATGCGGCGTAATGGGAAAGTCAGGAGAACATTAGGAGAACGTCAGGAGAACGTACGTTCAACATTTCGCCAACGTTTAATGACGTAAGTACCGTAAGGTAACATAAAGCAACGTAGTTCTGGCGATGGAATAACGTTCATAACGTTCCGTGAGCGTCATTACGTTGTCCTCTCTCATTGAATGACGGTATCACTATGCTTTACCGACGTTACGCTCTCGTCCAATATGCTGCATCCACGTTCAACTTGTGCCCAAATTTGCATACTACGCCGAGAAGTTCAACGTTCTTCAGGTTCTCCCTACATTGACGTCGTTACGTCGTAGTGTGACAGGGCCTTAACATAGCTTCTAGCTTTTGTTAAATTGATGCTAAAACAATACTCAACAGACATATCAACATTCACTTAGTCTGCAGTGCGACTAATGCTTTGCAAATTATCAGATAAGATACTGGAGATAAGGAGCTGATAACATATTAGAATCCACATAATTTAGAAAAATAGCACATATATAAACATGGTTACGGTCTTAATTTTGCTTATTGGAGTTGTGTTCATCAGCTAATTACTTCCGCAATGCGTTGCCAGCTGTCACCTGTTTTGAACACCCTAATGTCAGCTGAGATTGTGGCAACGCAGAAGTGTAAGAAGCAACTCATGTCAGGTTATGGCAATGCATAGGCCTACGTCTACTAAGGAATTCATGTCAGAATATGGTATTGAGCTAATTTAATAAGAAATGTATGATTAGAAAATCATGTCATATAACAATAATGCACTATTCTAAAATAGAACTCATTTCAGATTATGGTACTGCACAAACCTACTATAAGGAATGCATGTCAGATTATGGTAAACCACCAACCTATTGCAGCGTTCATGTCAGATTATGGCAATACACCAGTCTAATAAGGAACTCATGTCAAATTATGGTAATGAGCCACCCTAATAATGAAGTCTTGTCAGATTATGGTAATGAGCCAGCCTAATAAAGAACTCATGTCAGATTATGGTAATGAGCCATCCTATTAGGGAATTTGTGCTAGATTATGGTAATGAGCCAGCCTAATAAGAAACTCATGTCAGATTATGGTCATGTGCCAGACTAATAAGGAACTCATGTCAGATTATGGTAATGAGCCAGCATAATAAGGGACTCATGTCAGATTATGGTCATGTTCCAGCACAATAAGGAACTCATGTCAGATTATGGTAATGTGCCAGCCTAATAAGGAACTCATGTCAGATTATGGTAATGAGCCAGCCTAATAACAAACTCATGTCAGATTATGGTAATGAGCCAGCGTAATAAGAACTCATGTCAGATTGTGGTAATGAGCCATCCTAATAAAGGACTCATGTCAGTTTATGGTAATGATCCAGCCTAATAAGGAACTTATGTCAGACTTTAGTAATGAGCCATCCTAATAAGGAACTCTGTCAGATTATGGTAATGAGCCAGTCTAATAAAGACCTCATATCAGATTATGGTAAGGAGCCAGCCTAATAAAAAACTCATGTCAGATTAGGTACTGCACAAGGCTAATAAGGACTGTGTCCGATCATGGTCATACATCAGCCTAATTAGGAAGACATCTCAGACTTTGATCATAATTTAGCCAAATAAAGGACTCGTGTCAGATCATGGTAATTAGCAGCCTAAATTATCTTAATTAGCGCAAATGGATCACGGTAAAAATACACACAAATAAGGCAATTAAATCAGGTAATGTAAGGAGGATACCCTATTATGGAACACATGCCACACATGGTTAATTGGACACATTCAATATGAACACACATCAGGTTGTGTTAATAAGCGAGTCTAGTAAGAACATTATATTAATTATTACACCACCATAGAAAACAATGACAAGTTTTGGCTTTCGAAACATTGAGAGAACCCACTCTCTACTTATCGCTCCATTCCTACTCACCCTTCTAACAATACCAATTCGCACCTACCTCTTTACTCATCTAACCCTAACTCCAGGAAACCTTTGCTCAACTCCTCCAGAGAAACTATTTCCCAACCCGAATCTCACAACCCTAACTAAATTACAGATATTGCAATACCTGGGCCACATTTAGGATATGCCTCAGAGTCGACTCCCAAATGTCTCAGCGACGTTTGCTTTTTCCAATTTGCATTCAACGTATGCTTCGGAGTCAACCCCAAGACGTCACACTCTTTGAGTAGGAGACGAAAACAAACAGTCGGTTGCGCATGCGCACTGAGCAGCAGGGAAGTGCACATTATGGAGGCCGCCATTGTCGAGGCACCCAACTGCTAAAACGCCGTTCAGAGTAGCGTGACATTTGGAATGTCCGAGGCGCCTCCGAGGCGTGCAGTTGAACGCGACCCTGGATTAAGAAATTGTGAATTCCAACTGGTACCTGCACCAAATCCCAGCTGCGCACCGCTCCTGACCCTTTCTTCCACCCATAACAATTATTCCTCCACCCAAGCTGACCACCAGATCATCTCCAGTCTCTCACCTATCACCACCCAAAGCACCCAACTGCAGCCTTGCTAACAGCGCCCTAAGCCAGTACCCACTAACTCAGCAGTATCTGGGTTATTCTCTAAAACTGGGCAGATTTGATTTCCACACTACAATGCTGATAATTAATTCTTTTTTTTTATTGATAGCAAGTCGAATAATTATTGATGCCTCTGTGTATTAAGCATGTTAGCAATGCTCGATATATATTTAATCTATCCCATAAAAGATATCAAACCTATACTCGCATGATTTTGCGCTAAAGTGAAAATGTGAAAATTTACACATCGATGCCATGAATTTACTCAAACCTCTTTAAAATAGTTTTTCAACTCTTTTCTTGTAAGACATAACCTTGTTTGCTTAACTGTAATCAATAAAATTTTGTTTGACTTTGTTGTGTATGTTAAAATGATGTTTTGCATGGATCTTGGATTTCCAAGTTACACGAGTGATATTACCATATTGCCTAATTTGTATAAGATCTAAATCAAAAAGCGAAATAGTTTTTGTTAACTCTGACACATGCGCAACATGCAAACCTTCATACGGACATGGATTGTGCTATTATTTGGAATGATTTTTGCTATTATTTGGAATGGTTTTTTGCTATTATTTGGAAGCTTTTTACTTTTGGTTTCCAAGTCACACTCTAGTGCTGAGGTTCAGGGAATGACCAATCTACGATTCATGTACACCATTAATCTGCGTTGTATTCACCGACCTAAATATACTTTAACAGCCGTAATTGTCGATTGCTAAAAACCTTACATGAATAAACTATGAGAATCAAAGGCCGAAAGTCCTATACCTTCACCGCTCCCCCCCACACACATCCACCCCCACCCCTCCCCTCCCAACACATCTTTGACCCGTCCTTCATAATCCGAAGAAACAAATACTACCCTCCCCCCCACCCCCCACAAAACCACCACATCGGCAATCAGGTTATAGACTTAATCACTGCGCTATTGGTGGCAGTAAGCAGAGAGGGGAAACTCCACTTGAGCGTCTCGTTGGTGAAGAAAACCGGAAGCAGAATTGCGCATGGGCAGAGAAGATGTGAGGCGGAAACCAGAAGCTGGAAGCCACAAAAGGTGGCTACAGTGCTGCTCAGCCAGCACTGTACTGTCAGACAGTGCGAAGACACTGCGCATGCTCACACTTCCCTACCTTTAGTAGTGCAGTCAGGTGACACTGCAGAAGGAGGCTGAGTCTGAGGCTGAGGTGAGTGCTTCAAACTTCTGAACATTCTCGTGCCACTCAGCGCACACTCAGCACTCTGCTGCTCCGCTGACCCTTGGTGGTTGAAATATGAAGCAGCACTCAATCAAAGAACACCCTTGATGGACTTATCACATGATGGAAAATTGCCATATGTGATGAGTTTGTCGTTGTATACCTTGTACAATTTGGCTGGTGCTGATAATTGTGCTCAATTGACAAGTTTGCATTGTTTTTTGTTGTTGAAGATTTATACTGCCTATCATAGATAAGTCTGAATAGACTTGTTTTCACCATTAGACAGTTTGTCGATAGAAAGCCCGAGCTACACTTTTACCGACCCACTTTTACCGACCTCCCACACCACATAGACATGGTATAAGAGCAACTGGCCTTTGATGACGCTGTAAGTTCTACACAGCGGTGGAAATCCAAAGTGGCAGAGGTGGGGGCACGGGGAATCGAACCACTGACCTTCAGATTAGGAGTCCGACCGAGAAAAAAGTCAGACACTCTAACCACTCTGCCCCAGAGAACACCACATCTTTGACCCCCGTTCTTCATAATCCAAAGAAACAAATATTACCCTCCCCCCCACCCCCCACAAAACCACCACATCGGCAATCAGGTTATAGACGTAATCACTGCGTTGTTGTATTTTGTCTGATATTATTGGATTGTATTAACTATTATTAACCCATTCACAACACCACTGCAGCTGCCACTTATTTCACCAGTCCTGAGCTGTTGCTAAGACGGAAAACAACCAAAAAAAACCCACTTATTTCATTGCACTCTTTTAGAGGAATCGCTATGGCACCATACAGTGAATTGATTTATTTGAATAGTGAAATATCTATTACTACTAATACTACAGTATATGTTCAATGCTTGATATATTTTCATGATCCTTTGATCCATTTTAAGGTAATTATCAGCAGCATTTTCTACGAATCATGAACTAAATCACTACATTAATACAGGCGATGCCCTGCTAGATGGGTGTAATAATCCAGGAGGCATCCTATTGGACAAGACAAACACATTAACACACGTCGTCTCCTAAATGGGTTAATGATGCATACATGTTGGTTTGGTTTAGATCAGACAATTCACACTATTCACGCCGCGGCCATGTTGAAACCAGACCGAGGCCACGTACGCGTCTGCGAGGCACCGCTGTATGAAAAGTCATCCGAATACATTTTTGTCAACCAAAACCTCTCGAAATCACTCAAATTTGAAGGTATTCATTTTTTAAACTAACATATTCATCTTCGCACACCTGTTTTCTATCTATTGGGCAATTTTCACGAAGATTGGCTGACCCTTGCATGGTGATTTTCCCATTATTTAACTACAATCTGACTGTTAACTTCAAGTCTGAATAGTTATGGTAGTATCATGTACCATGCAGCACTGTCAGCGTAGTTATCTGTGTAATACAGTTAAACAACAAGTCTTAGCAATTACAAATTAATAAAAGCTTTAAAAGGGTCAAAATATATTAAAAAAATATATATATATTAAGAAAGTTATGCAATTTTGAATTTAAGAAAAGATTGGCAGCCAAGGTGAGCGACTTTGTTGACATTGCCTACTGAAATGCATCTGATCATAACTCAATCTTTATGAAAATTGATCAATAAATAGAAAAAAGGTATGCAAAAATGAATATGATAGTTTCAAAAGTGAATATCTTCAAATTTTACTCCTTTAATTTCTGTAGTAGTTCATACACATTGGCACACAGTGGTGTCTTATGGCAATTTCCAATACCCGACGCGTACTCAACCTCGTTCGGATGCCTAATTAGGTCACGCGTGAATAGTGGGAATCGAGAAGTACAATCAGTGTCAATCTCAAAAACACTTGGAGTTGGACAGCACCCTAACCAAAGACTACTGACGAGTTCAACAACTAAACACCCAAATAAACATATTAGGAAACACATCATGTTGACAGTGGTTAGCCACAGGAATCACTCAGGAGGAGTCTGGAGCTAACATTCCACAGGCACAGGAAAGCACCCTATAAGAGAGATAATACATGCATTACATATCTAATATATGTAAGGAACATATTTTCATATAACTGTCATTTCTGAGCACCATAGCAACGGATCTCCGTTTATAAGCATTAAGGTACTTATTTAAATTATATATTTTATGCTCAGTTCAAACAGACTCTCATAGTGCATATGACACGCTGTTCTCAGTTCAAACCCTACTCCCCCATACTACATAGATATGTATGGTACATCATAACTGCTTCAAACCCTACTCCCCTATACTACATACATGTGTAAGTATATCAGGGCTGGTTCAAACCCTACTCCCCTATACTACATACATGTATAGGTACATCATGACTGGTTCATCCCTACTCCCCTATACTACATACATGTGTAGGTACATCATGACTGGTTCAAACCCTACTCCCCTATATTACATACATGTGTAGGTACATCATGGCTGGTTCAAACCCTACTCCCCTATACTACATACATGTGTAAGTATATCATATCTGCTTCAAACCATACTCCCCTATATTACATACATGTGTAAGTACATCATGGCTGGTTCAAACCCTACTCCCCTATACTACATACATGTGTAGGTACATCATGACTGGTTCAAACCCTACTCCCCTATATTACATACATGTGTAGGTACATCATGGCTGGTTCAAACCCTACTCCCCTATACTACATACATGTGTAAGTACATCATGGCTGGTTCAAACCCTACTCCCCTATACTACATACATGTGTAGGTACATCATGACTGGTTCAAACCCTACTCACCTATATTACATACATGTGTACGTACATCATGGATGGTTCAAACCCTACTCCCCTATAGCATGTGTAGGTACATCATGACTGGGTCAAACCATGCTCCCCTATACTACATGCATGTGTAGGTACATCATAACTGCTTCAAACGCTACTCTAAGTATATCATAACTGGTTCAAACCCTACTGCCCTATACTACATACATGTGTAAGTACGTAATGACTGCCTCAACCTCAAACCCTACTACCCTATATTACATACATGTGTAGGTACATCATGACTGGTTCAAATCCTATTATCCTGTACTACATATATGTGTAGGTATGTCATGACTGGTTCAAACCCTACTCCCCTATACTACATGAGTGTGTAAGGACGTCATGACTGATTCAAACCCTACTCCCCTATACTAAATACATGGGTAAGTATGTCATGACTGGTTCAAACCCTACTACCCTATAGTACATACCTGTGTAGGTACATCATGACTGGTTCAAACCCTACTCCCATATACTAGATACATGTGTAGGTATGTCATGTCTGGTTCAAACCTAACTCCCCTATACTAGATACATGTGTAGGTATGTCATGACTGGTTCAAACCCTACTCCCCTATACTACATACATGTGATGTATGTCATGACTGGTTCAAACCCTACTCCCCTATACTACATACATGTGTAGGTACATCATGGCTGGTTCAAACCCTACTCCCCTATACTACATACATGTGTAGATACATCATGACTGGCTCAAACCCTACTCCCCTATATTACATACATGTGTAGGTACATCATGGCTGGTTTAAACGCTACTCCCCTACACAACATACATGTGTAGGTACATCATGACTGGTTCAAATGCTACTCCCCTATATTACATACATGCATAAGTACATCATGACTGGCTCAAACCATGGTCCCCTATCCTACATACATGTGTAGGTACATGATGACTGGTTCAAACCCTACTCCCCTATACTACATACATGTGTAGGTACACCATAACTGGTTCAAACCCTACTCCCCTATATTACATACATGTGTAGGTACATCATGACTGGTTCATCCCTACTCCCCTATATTACATACATGTGTAAGTACATCATGACTGGTTCAAACCCTACTCCCCTATACTACATACATGTGTAGGTACATAATAACTGGTTCAAACCCTATTCCCCTATACTACATACATGTGTAAGTACATCATGACTGGTTCAAACCATGGTCCCCTATACTACATACATGTGTAGGTACATCATGGCTGGTTCAAACCCCACTCCCCTATACTACATACATGTGTAGGTACATCATGACTGGTTCAAACCCTACTCCCCTATACTACATACATGTGTAGGTACATCATGGCTGCTTCATACCCTACTCCCTATACTACATATATGTGTAGGTACATCATGGCTGGTTCAAACCTTACTCGCCTATACTACATACATGTGTAGGTACATCATGACTGGTTCAAACCCCACTCCCCTATACTACATACATGTGTAGGTACACAATGCCCGGCCCAACCCCCTCCTGTCCTATACTACTTAGACCAGAACGGTTCAGCCACTTTCAAACCCTGCATACACAAATTCGTACACCAACCCCCTCGAACACTTGACGCACCGATTTGAGTACACGGCAGTATGTTGTAGTGTACGGATTTGGATGAATAACCATCTAGGACCCATATCTTGTGCAAAAAACGGTGACTGTGGAATGCCAGACCCTCTACTCGCACTGTTACACTTACACGGATTTGAACACTGCTGGACTTGTTTACCTTTACTCTCCTCTTTGAACAAATGGATGTCTGCCTCTGTGGGTAGCAGATGCTCTGAGGGCAGCACACAGTCTGCGACAATCATAACCTCCATGGGCAGCAGAGGCCCTGTTGGCACCACATGCTCTACTGGCTCAGTCACTGTGGAAAGTAGAGTCTCTGCTTTCACAGTCTCCGTGGGCAGTACAGTCTCTGTGGGAAGCACAGACTCTGTGGGCAGCACAGACTCTGTGGGCAGCACAGTCTCTGTGGGCAGTACAGTCTCTGTGGGAAGCACACTCTCTACAGGCAGCACATGCTCTGTCTGCACAGTCTCTGTGGACAGCACATGCTCTGTCTGCACAGTCTCTGTGGGCAGAAGAACCTGTGCCGGGGTACATGTGCAAGGCAGACTGTCCCAATGCCAGCCTAGTGCTACTGCCATCTTTACTCGTTCACCATTTCCATCTGGGACTTCAGTAAGAGATAGAAAACAGAAAATATGCTCATTTTTGTTTCTTCTGCAATTATTTATAATAACAGTGCCAAAATGAGGTCATGGCTGATTCAAACCCTACTCCCCTACAGTACATACATGTGTAGATACACATCATGACTAGTTCAAACCCTACTACCCTAAAGCGACAAATGTTTTATTAAAGCTGTGCAATTCGATGGAAGCGTAACATTTCCTAAACAAAAACAATGATCTAAATTTGATCCTACATATCCAACATAGATACTGGTGCACTCATGAAGCCCTTATTACAGGTTGGTGCTGCTGTGCTATGCTGCTACACCCAGGAATGGATAAACAAAGCCGATATCCAGTATTTCAGTGTACACAACACCAATATTATTTTGTATGTTTTCACTTCAAATAGCTGCAAAGCTAGCGCTCTAAAAAAAAATTGACTTCAAACTAAAGTTAGATTAAAACTGCCAACCTAATATATTTATCTAAAAATATGGAGTAAACTCAAAACTACACACGATATTCACACGCATGCGCTGTGGCAACGGTCCCACAACTGTAGTGCTTGTCATCGCCGTCAGATGTCGCATGCATTATGAATATTGTGTATTAATAGTGACTGACTAGTTGGGTACCCTCTTAACATTTTCAAAAGGGTCCAAACATGAAAATTTTATTTTTCTTGGAAGCTCCAATGACCCAAAAGCAATATACTTTTAGAATTTTCAAAATATCCCAAAATTTGACTGACATAGGTGCATTTGAAAGGTAGTAATTTCGATAGCTTTTGTATGCGCTGTGGCATTGATCCCACAACCGTAGTGTTGTTCGTCGTCATCAGATGTTGCATGCATTGTGAGTATTGTGTATTGTGGGTGCTTCTTACATTTACAGGCACTAACCCGCCTGTGATTCAACCAACACTACAAGCACAGCACGTGCACAGTAGTCTTTACATTTACTGGCAACAAAATTGCCTGTGTTTGAACCAACGTCATGGGTACAGTGTTATGGGTTCTGTTTAAAATTACAGGTACTCATCCACCTGTGTGTGAACCTACACCATGGGTACATCACATTCTGGGTACTGCCTATGGTTAGAGACACATGCCGGATTGGGTGTGAACTGACATCACGGGTACAGCACGTTCTCTGTACTGTTTACATGCGGGGGTACAGTGTATGATGGGTACTGTTTACATTTACTGGTACCAACCTGCCTGTGTTTCAACGGACATCATAGGTACATCATGCTCTTTGTACATTTACAGGCACCAACCCGCCTGTGCTTGAACTGACACTATGGGTACAGCGTGCTCTTGGTATGGTTTATATTTACAGGCACCAACCTATCTGTGCTTGAACGGATACTATGGGTACAGCGTGCTCTTTGTACTGTTTCAATTTACAGGCACCAACCCGCCTGTGTTTGAACTGACACTCTGGGTACAGCATGCTCTTTGAACTGTTTATATTTACAGGCACCAACCCACCTGTGCTTGAACTTACACTATGGGTACAGCGTGCTCTTTGTACTGTTTAAATTTACAGGCACCAACCCGCCTGTGCTTGAACTGACACTATGGGTACAGCATGCTCTTTGTATTGTTTACATTTACAGGCGCCAACCCGCCTGTGCTTGAACTGACACTATGGGTACAGCATGCTCTTTATACTGTTTACATTTACAGGCACCAACCGACCTGTGCTTGAACTGACACTATGGGTACAGCGTGCTCTTTGTACTGTTTATATTTACAGGCACCAACCGACCTGTGCTTGAACTGACACTATGTGTACAGCGTGCTCTTTGTACTGTTTACATTTACAGGCACCAACCGACCTGTGCTTGAACTGACACTATGGGTACAGCGTGCTCGTTGTACTGTTTATATTTACAGGCACCAATCCGCCTGTGCTTGAACGGACACTATGGGTACAGTGTGCTCGTTGTACTGTTTATATTTACAGGCACCAACCGACCTGTGCTTGAACTGACACTATGGGTACAGTGTGCTCGTTGTACTGTTTACATTTACAGGCACCAATCCGCCTGTGCTTGAACGGACACTATGGGTACAGTGTGCTCGTTGTACTGTTTACATTTACAGGCACCAACCCGCCTGTGCTTGAACTGACACTATGGGTACAGCGTGCTCTTTGTACTGTTTATATTTACAGGCACCAACCCGCCTGTGCTTGAACTGACACTATGAGTACAGCGTGCTCATTGTACTGTTTACATTTACAGACACCAACCTGCCTGTGTTTGAACTGACACTATAGGTACAGCGTGCTCGTTGTACTGTTTACATTTACAGACACCAACCCGCCTGTGTTTGAACTGACACTATGGGTACAGCATGCTCTTTGTATTGTTTAAATTTACAGGCACCAACCCGCCTGTGCTTGAACGGATACTATGGGTACAGCGTGTTCTTTGTACTGTTTACATTTATAGGCACCAACCCACCTGTGTTTGAATTGACACTATGGGTACAGCATGCTCTTTGTACCCTTTACATTGACAGGAACCAACCCGCCTGTGCTTGAACTGATACTATGGGTAGAGCGTGCTCTTTGTACCATTTACCTTTACAGGAACCAACCTGTGTTTGAACTGACACTATGGCTACAGCGTATTCTTTGTACTGTTTATATTTACACCGTAATTACAGGCGTTACTCACTAACCAACAGCCAGATTTGCTAAGCCAATCCAGGCCCAAGTTAAAGTTACAATGTCTGCTTACAGAAATGAGACTGCTCGTCGAGTCGTCACTTTTATTATTCACTAAGAAGTGACTGATAATTACGTGACTGTGGTGCCAGGTTGTCATTAAGAGAATGTTGGTTGGTTGTTAGAGTTTTACGTCCTGGCAACATCTAAGGTCATATCAGGACGGACACCGACTTGTGACTTTATCGAGCTGCCCCACTGGGAAATCATGCCGCTGGCACCATGACTTGATATCCCAGACAACTATATCTGTAGCAAAAGGGCTATTCTGATGCATCAATGTATACAATTTGAGGGGTATGCAACTGGCAAATGTACAACTCCTAATTCTGAATATAATACTTTCAGAGTAAGCGCTAGAATATCTTTACGATACCCAAATTGAATTGACACTATGGGTATAGCATGCTCTTTGTACCCTTTACATTGACAGGCACCAACCCGCCTGTGCTTGAACTGACACTATGGGTACAACGTGCTCTTTGTACTGTTTATATTTACAGGCACCAACCCGCCCTCCCTGCTGCCTGGTTCCCACACCATTTCTTAATTACATAACATATGCTACTTATTTTCACACATATTTTCACTATCAGTTTATTCTCACATTTAAAAGTGTAAATGTGATGGAAATACGGATGTAAACCAAATAAATTACTATAATGAGCGGTTAATTAATTATAGTAACAAATCCGAATTTAGAGTTAGGAAATTATGATCATTCTGCGATTCATTTATATACACAATTTCATGGAGTTCTTTGTATTTACTATTTGAATTTCATAACAACCAGCTATATAAGTTATAACCAGTTTGATAAACATGTAAGTCCAGCAATATGCTGACATGATCATAGCAGGCTACACCATAAGACATGCACAACTACTATAATATATAAATAATACAAATTATCATTAATAATCCAATTAATAAACGCACCCGTACATAATGTCACAAATAACAATAGTAACAACATTCCCAAACTGAGGACAGGCAGCACAGGAGTTACAAGCCATAAACAAGAAGGAAGAAAAACAAAATTATTACTAAAACAAAATTCAAAAGATTGAAATCAAATTGGACTAGTGCTGCCCAGCGGTGAAAACAAGTGTTAACACACTTATCCGTTATGAGCAGGGTAAATAAATTCATCACTCATCACTAAAAAAAAAAAAAAAAAAAAAGGCATGGCGGTGAAAGCAGATTAGAAGTAAAACAAAACCACTGGCTGAAAACTAAGCTCTAGCAAGGGTACGTGTGCGGACAGTTTGAAGCCAGAGCAGGTGCTGTGGTATCATGCTGGTGAGTGGAAGAATGCTGTTGGGGCAGGTTGAAGGAGGGACTTACAGAGGTTTTTGAGATACAAGTGAGGGAGGTGCTGATTGAATGAGGAGTCAGAGATAAGGGTGGGTTGAGTGTGAAAGTGAGAGATTAAGGTGTGGGAACCAGGCAGCAGGGAGGGCGGGTTGAGTGTGAAAGTGAGTGATCAAGGAGGTGCGGGAACCAGGCAGCAGGGAGGGCGGGTTGAGTGTGAAAGTGAGTGATCAAGGAGGTGTGGGAACCAGGCAGCAGGGAGGGCGGGTTGATTGTGAAAGTGAGAAATCAAGGTGTGGGAACCAGGCAGCAGGGAGGGCGGGTTGAGTGTGAAAGTGAGAGATCAAGGTGTGGGAACCAGGCAGCAGGGAGGGCGGGTTGAGTGTGAAAGTGAGTGATCAAGGTGTGGGAACCAGGCAGAAGGGAGGGCGGGTTGAGTGTGAAAGTGAGAGATTAAGGTGTGGGAACCAGGCAGCAGGGAGGGCGGGTTGATTGTGAAAGTGAGAAATCAAGGTGTGGGAACCAGGCAGCAGGGAGGGCGGGTTGAGTGTGAAAGTGAGAGATCAAGGTGTGGGAACCAGGCAGAAGGGAGGGCGGGTTGAGTGTGAAAGTGAGAGACCAAGGTGTGGGAACCAGGCAGAAGGGAGGGCGGGTTGAGTGTGAAAGTGAGAGATCAAGGTGTGGGAACCAGGCAGCAGGGAGGGCGGGTTGAGTGTGAAAGTGAGAGATTAAGGTGTGGGAACCAGGCAGCATGGAGGGCGGGTTGAGTGTGAAAGTGAGAGATTAAGGTGTGGGAACCAGGCAGCAGGGAGGGCGGGTTGAGTGTGAAAGTGAGAGATTAAGGTGTGGGAACCAGGCAGCAGGGAGGGCGGGTTGAGTGTGAAAGTGAGTGATCAAGGTGTGGGAACCAGGCAGCAGGGAGGGCGGGTTGAGTGTGAAAGTGAGAGATTAAGGTGTGGGAACCAGGCAGAAGGGCGGGCGGGTTGAGTGTGAAAGTGAGAGATCAAGGTGTGGGAACCAGGCAGCAGGGAGGGCGGGTTGAGTGTGAAAGTGAGAGATTAAGGTGTGGGAACCAGGCAGCAGGGAGGGCGGGTTGAGTGTGAAAGTGAGTGATTAAGGTGTGGGAACCAGGCAGCAGGGAGGGCGGGTTGAGTGTGAAAGTGAGTGATTAAGGTGTGAGAACCAGGCAGAAGGGAGGGCGGGTTGAGTGTGAAAGTGAGTGATCAAGGTGTGGGAACCAGGCAGCAGGGAGGGCGGGTTGAGTGTGAAAGTGAGAAATCAAGGAGGTGTGGGAACCAGGCAGCAGGGAGGGTGGGTTGAGTGTGAAAGTGGGAGATCAAGGTGTGGGAACCAGACAGAGGGAGGGCGGGTTGAGTGTGAAAGTGAGTGATTAAGGTGTGGGAACCAGGCAGAAGGGAGGGAGGGTTGACTGTGAAAGTGAGAGATCAAGGTGTGGGAACCAGGCAGCAGGGAGGGCGGGTTGAGTGTGAAAGTGAGAGATCAAGGTGTGGGAACCAGGCAGCAGGGAGGGCGGGTTGAGTGTGAAAGTGAGAGATCAAGGTGTGGGAACCAGGCAGCATGGAGGGCGGGTTGAATGTGAAAGTGAGTGATCAAGGTGTGGGAACCAGGCAGCAGGGAGGGCGGGTTGAGTGTCAAAGTGAGAGATCAAGGTGTGGGAACCAGGCAGCAGGGAGGGCGGGTTGAGTGTCAAAGTGAGAGATCAAGGTGTGGGAACCAGGCAGCAGGGAGGGCGGGTTGAGTGTGAAAGTGAGTGATCAAGGTGTGGGAACCAGGCAGCAGGGAGGGCGGGTTGAGTGTCAAAGTGAGAGATCAAGGTGTGGGAACCAGGCAGCAGGGAGGGCGGGTTGAGTGTGAAAGTGAGTGATCAAGGTGTGGGAACCAGGCAGCAGGGAGGGCGGGTTGAGTGTGAAAGTGAGTGATCAAGGTGTGGGAACCAGGCAGCAGGGAGGGCGAGTTGAGTGTGAAAGTGAGTGATCAAGGTGTGGGAACCAGGCAGCAAGAAGGGCGGGTTGAGTGTGAAAGTGAGTGATCAAGGTGTGGGAACCAGGCTGCAGGGAGGGCGAGTTGAGTGTGAAAGTGAGTGATCAAGGTGTGGGAACCAGGCAGCAGGGAGGGCGGGTTGAGTGTGAAAGTGAGTGATCAAGGTGTGGGAACCAGGCTGCAGGGAGGGCGAGTTGAGTGTGAAAGTGAGTGATCAAGGTGTGGGAACCAGACAGAAGGGAGGGCGAGTTGAGTGTGAAAGTGAGTGACCAAGGTGTGGGAATCAGGCAGCAAGAAGGGCGGGTTGAGTGTGAAAGTGAGTGATCAAGGTGTGGGAACCAGGCAGCAGGGAGGGCGGGTTGAGTGTGAAAGTGGCTTGAGCTAGAGGCCCGACAAATCACACCACAATTTTCAAATAAATTAATCTTCACCAAAGTAATAAAACTACACACAAATTATATCACTAATAGTACTCAATAGTAATAATAATGCTAATAATAATAGTAATAATTTAATTGACACAAATATACATATCTACAATCACTTATAACGAGAAAATAACTTAGAGGACACACACATTAAATAAATAATAATAAAGTAATTAAATAAAACACAACAATTTAAATCACTAATTATAAATACCCATAGCACATTGCTAATCATACTAATGTAACTAATTTAAAAAAATTTAACTCGGAATATATCACCATACTCTAATCAAATTGGCAGGAAAATTAGGGAAAACAATTTGAATAAGGAAAATATTTTTGTTAAAGATAACACAAATTTAAAAAGGAAAGCAGTAGGAGTTGTATTATAATTTATATGGGTGGTTGTGTTGACACACTGGAGTGGAGATAGGTTGTGTGAGTGGTTACCTGAACAATTTGCGAGCTGGTAGTTGTCGCCGGGCTGTGAAGTGGAGGATTTCTCAAGGTGGGTACACCCGCACTCGGTGCTATTAGGCATGCTTCTGCTGGTCGCAGTGTAGCGAAAGCGAGGCGTATCTGAAGAAGACAGGCGCACACGTGACTGCCAGAGGGATCGTCAATCTGCGACGGTCAGTTCTCTAGGCCTGACAAACGCTCACCAGCAATGTGCATATATAACTGGTGTCAGTTACTGAGGTAGGTGGTACAAAGCCAATGCCAATATATATGGCGCATAATTCAGAATTATCGTTGATTCGGGGAGGGGGGTGGGGGAGTGGGTGGGTGGCGCGCCGCCCTGGTGGAGGCGTCTGGAACTAGTAACATGAATCAGCCCACTGCCGGCCCATAGACTTCACTCGGCGTTGCAGCTCGAGACCGTCGGAAGCAAAATGTTAAGCCGTTTCCACCAATGTCAAAAAGCAGCCTTGCAAAGCCTGAAACCGTACTAAGAAATTCAAGATGCCATCGAGTCAGACGCACAAAGCGCACCAGTGTTCGCACGACCAGAAGGCAGCCCCAAAAAGCTCTGCCGGCGCCGGAGCTGGACGTCTCTGGTTAATGACACCTCTAGAGCACATTGATTTTCATCATCGCCTATTGGACGTCAAACATATGGTCATTCTGACATATTTCTTTGGAGGAAACATAGGCTACTCTTTCCGATAAGCAGCAAGGGGTCTTTTATTTCCCACAGTCAGGACAGCACATACCACAGCCTTTGATGAACAAATTGTGGACTACTGGTTGGAACGGAAAATAGCTCTGTGTGCCTAATAACCCCGTAATCGTCATTACCATTAACACAAAACCTGCCCGCCTGCTCGGCCGGCCAGCCACCCCACTGTTAGCTATGTTGACTCGCCTCCGCCAACCCGGATTCGCCAGGCACCCTGTGCTGATGTACTGGGCCGGGCAGATGGTTTCCGCCAGGCTGGATTCCCGCAGGGGTTTCCCTATATGCGGGGGTTCCCCATATGGTAGCCCCTGCAGCTGATGTCACGCCGGCCGCTGGTGCCAGGGCCGTGTTCAGGGTATGCCTCGGAGGTGCCTCAGAGATGGCTCCGTGACACCTTTTTGGTCTATTTGCGTTCAGGGTGCACCTTGGCGGCGACTCTGAGATGTCTCGATTTTCAGATAGTAGGCAAAAAGTGCCTCCAAAATGGCAGCCGGATTCAGTGGTTTCAGCCAATCAGAGCTGTTCTTTTCACTTGAAAATGGCTGCACCCTATTAAGGCCGCCATTTTCGAGGCACCCTACAGTTAAAGTCGTTCAGACTAGTGTGACATCCAGAATATCTCCGAGGCATACCTTGAACAGGGCCTTGGTGCTGGACCCGGGGAAGCCCCCCCCCCCCAGCCCATGTGGCACCCAGTGACACCCTGCAGCGACATCACACCTGGAGCCGGTTGCCAGCGTGCCCCACATACGGACGATACCAGCAAAAACCCGGTCAGAAAGATAAACTCGCCAATGACGCTCAGCCCCTGCGAGATGTGAAGGACATGTCCCAATATATAGACTTTGAAAAGGCGGTGACCGCCCCCTGCCCTCACCTCCACTCCTGTCTCCCGCGCCACAGGTGGAATGGATAGCCGCGAGGGCACTGCCCTCGGGGGTTCAGCACTCCCGGACGCATGCCCCAACCTGGCTGAACCCTCCCAGCCCATGGCACACATGACATACCCGGCCTTGCAAGATTCGCTCCCATCTGCCGACCAACTCCTTAGCAGTACAAAGCTACCTTGAATCTCATCTGGCCGCACGTCTCGGGTGGCCCAGAGGTGGCGACACTATCCAGAATATGCTGCAGCATTCATCGCGGCTCGGCACGTGGCCTTACCCAATTATTTGATGACCTGCCTGCCGATTAACTCAGGTCTCAACATCCAAGAGCTGATGGCGCCTCCTGGCTGACTATACAGCCCAAACCTTTGGAGTTTGGGTTCCCCGCGAATTAGTCGGCTCCTGGCATGCCAACCCCCATGTATAAGAACCACCGTGGTAACCCGGAGCATGAACACTTCATCATGGACTATGTGAGGGAGGAACTGACCGAAGGGGCGCTGTTAGGCAGGCCCCTTCGAGGTGCCGCCCTTCAGGCCGTTGGCACAGTGCAGCCCAATTATGACAGACCCCCAAGGTGGATCCCAAGAAGAGATGCATAATTGTAGACCTGTCATACACCTCGGGGACGCTGAGAAGATGTTTGCCTGCCCCACGAGGTGGCGCCGTCGATCATCCCCCCCCCCCCCCCATATGGTGGCCATCTTCGACTACTGCCCACGATGGGCCACCATGGCAGCGTCCCTTGGGTAGCCTTCGTGTTGGCATATTACACGTGCATGAGACAATCGAACCTGTTGTCCCCGTCGACAAACGGCTTGGGCGGCACACACACAATAAGGCGCCAGGATGTCGCGCAGGCCCCTGGGCGCTTATGCGTCATGCTGAGCTCCTCGAAGACCATCAGGTCCCAGGCCCAAGCAGTCTTCGTGTTCGTCCCATCCGAGCCGACTTCCAAGCTCTGCCCGGCGCACCAGGTTCCGGCACCCTCAAACACGCCGGCCTTCCTGGCACACACGGGTTCACCACACACCTCTTGCGACCTCACGGTCACCCTGTGGGAGGGTTTGGAGGTGACTGGGGTCCCGGAGGCCTCCAGGTTCACTCTCCATGGACTTAGACGTGGCGCAGCTCAAGCCTGCGCAGCCCGGGGGGTCGACCTTTCTGCCATCATGGCCCAAGGGGCCTGGGAGTCCGACACGGTGTTCGAATACATGCCCCGTCACACCACCGTCGAGGCCCCCCAAATGCTGGCCTTATATTTTGGGTCGGCGGTCCTCTTCGGTGGACTCCTTGGTCCCTCGAGAGTCGGCTCCCTTGGATATAGATACATTAGATTGAAATGCTTTATGATATATTAAATATTAATTTCAATCAAATACATTCATTCCCAAAACAATGACTGTGTCTGGCTGTCTTTCTCTGTCCAAATCATACACATAATGTGTTCAATTCGGTTGTCAAGTTCTTATTGTATTGATTCAATATTTCAGAGAGGTATCGTATTTTATTTTTGTTTGAATGATATGTTAAAGCTGCATAGTCTGATGAAATATCAAATTTTCAAAACCAAACCAATTATCTAGATTTGCTTTGACATATCTAACTTAGATACTGATGGATTTATTAAGCATTTGTTTCTGCATAGAAGGCAATACTGAGTCAATTTAACAGAACCTGTTACTGCAGAAGTCTATGGTGTCAGAGTTTTGGCAATCTTGCCAAAACTAATTTTCCATGTTTGCACTCCAAATATCTCAAAAGTTTACCATTTAAAATAAAAGTAACTTTGAACTAATGTAAAGTAGATATTAGTGATTGATCTAATATATCTATCTCAGAAGAAATACAGAAATTCAAAACCATCGGACTATTCAACTTTAATGGCGATCTGATCACAAATCTCAACACAAGTACAAGATACTGCATCGATCGACACGCGCACAAATTACATGATCATACTATATTACTTCCTATCACTCTCCCAACATATGTCTAGTTTATGTAACTAGGGAAGCTAAGCAATGACCTGCTGATGGAGAGCATATATGTCAGAGTACAGAACTGGCAATTCTAGTCTACAACAAACTGAACAAAACAAAGAGGTTATATTATATAGAGAGTTGAGTAAAATTCCGATCTATCACGATTATTAAAATATGTTATGAGAAAAGGGTGAAAGGGGTAAAAAGACACAAAGAAGTAAAAGTGGGAGCGATTCACGGTATCCAAATGGTTCACCTCGAACCTCCACTGTCCAGTAGTTGTAGAAGCAGATGGACAGCTAATTGGAGCAGGAGTGGAGAAATCTGTTAAGCACCAATCTACCCACACTGGTGAGCTGATGTAACTTGTGTATGTGGTGATGTAACTTGTGTATGTGGTGATGTAACTTGTGTATGTGGTGATGTAACTTGTGTATGGGGTGATGTAACTTGTGGGTGTGGCGATGTAACTTGTGTATGTGGTGATATAACTTGTGTATGTGGTGATATAACTTGTGTATGTGGTGATGTAACGTGTGTATGTGGTGATATAACTTGTGTATGTGGTGATGTAACTTGTGTATGTGGTGATATAACTTGTGTATGTGGTGATATACCTAGTGGGTGTGGCGATGTAACTTGTGTATGTGGTGATGTAACTTGTGGGTGTGGTGATGTAACTTGTGTATGTGGCGATGTAACTTATGTATGTGGTGATATAACTTGTGGGTGTGGTGATGTAACTTGTGTATGTGGTGATGTAACTTGTGTATGTGGCGATGTAACTTGTGTATGTGGTGATATACCTTGTGGGTGTGGTGATGTAACTTGTGTATGTGGTGATATAACTTGTAGGTGTGGTGATGTAATTTGTTTATATGATGATGTAACTTGTGTATGGGGTGATGTAACTTGTGTATGGGGGTGAT
The DNA here is from genome assembly GCA_030323885.1 of Branchipolynoe longqiensis. NCBI lineage: Eukaryota > Metazoa > Annelida > Polychaeta > Phyllodocida > Polynoidae > Branchipolynoe > Branchipolynoe longqiensis. Next base: position 63,536,633 of record CM059193.1, on the reverse strand, counting down.
GTAACTTATGTATGTGGTGATGTAACTTGTGGGTGTGGCGATGTAACTTGTGTATGTAGTGGTATAACTTGTGGGTGTGGTGAGGTAACTTTGTACTTTGTAATGTAACTTCAGTGTGTGGTGATGTAACTTGTCTGTGTGGTGATGTAACTTGTGTATGTGGTGATGTAACTTGTGGGTATCGTGATGTAACTTGTGGGTGTGGTGATGTAACTTGTGTATGTAGTGGTATAACTTGTATGTGTGGTGAGGTAACTTTGTACTTTGTAATGTAACTTCAGTGTGTGGTGATGTAACTTGTCTGTGTGGTGATGTAGTTTGTACGTATGGTGATATAACTTGCATGTGATGTTACTTTTGTATCTTGCGATGTAACTTGTGTGGTGATGTAACTTGTGTGGTGATGTAACTTGTGCATATGGTGATGTAATATGTAAATGTGGTATCTGGTGATGTAATATGTAAACGTGGTCATGTAACTTGCGTATACGTGTAGTGATCTAATGTGTGTGTGGTGATGTAACTTGTGTCTGTGTGGTGATGTAACTTGTGTGGTGATGTAACTTGTGCATATGGTGATGTAATATGTAAATGTGGTATCTGGTGATGTAATATGTAAACGTGGTCATGTAACTTGCATATACGTGTAGTGATCTAACGTGTGTGTGGTGATGTAACTTGTGTGGTGATGTAACTTGTGCATATGGTGATGTAATATGTAAATGTGGTATCTGGTGATGTAATATGTAAACGTGGTCATGTAACTTGCATATACGTGTAGTGATCTAACGTGTGTGTGGTGATGTAACTTGTGTCTGTGTGGTGATGTAGCTTGTAGGCGTGCTGATGTAACTGCTTGCACTATCCAGTCTAAATCAATCGGCAGGCTTCGTGTGAATAGCGAGTCTACATCGATACTTTGTGAATTGCAAAAACCGAACCACGATGAAAACAAATCAGTGTGACTTATTGTGAGGGACAATTTGAAAAGAAGAAAAATGCTTTAACGCAAAAAGTAAAGACATTATTATATTTTCTACCACATACTCAAAATCACATACCAAATCAGGGCAATAGCCTGCTGAAGACAAACACTTACAACTTAAAAACTACAGTATAACCTCTCTAAATCGACCGACCATGGGACCGACTTTAAATGATCCATTTAGGGAGGTGGTTGGTTTAGGGAGGTGTTTTTGTTATCGTTACAATGGTATTGTATGGGCGATCGTTTGGGACCCAAATAAAGCGATTAATATTGGGGAGTAGTCAATCTGTGGAGGTGGTAGGTTAGAGAGGTTTTGCTGGATATAGATGCTAGCTTTACGAATAACCTCTAAGTATAAGACGGATAAGTGAGTCATGACCGGCCTAACTGGATGAAGGAACTTGCACAAATCTGCACACACATGCGAGACAAGTCTTTACTGGAAGCAGTAACAAAGTAAAGCTTGTTTTATTTAACGACGCCTCTAGAGCGCATTGGTTTTTATCATCGGCTATTGGACGTCAAACATATGGTCATTCTGACATATTTCTTTTGGAGGAAACCTGCTGCTCTTAGGCTACTCTTTCCGATAAGCAGCAAGGGGTCTTTTATATGCGCTTTCATACAGACAGGACAGCACATACCACAGCCTTTAATGAACCAGTTGTGGACCACTGGTTGGAATGGAAAATAGCCCAAACTGCAAATGGGTCCACTGAGCAGAATTGATAGGATGACCGACACATTGACAGGTGGACACCTTACCTCCTGAGCTACGTCCCGCTCCTGGAACCAGTAACAACCAAAGGAGAACTCAATCATGCTGTTTGGTGACGTGCTTAGAAAATGAGTCCTACTTGTTCTGTTTGATTAATATTATTATGATCCATGTCCAATGGCCAATGTTATTAAAGGGGCTGTCACACTATGACGTATGGCCTTAGCCTATGCCGACGTATGCAATTTTCGACCAACACGTCGGCATACGGCGTCATATGTTACATATACGTTGGGCATATGCCGAGTACGCTCGGGATACGGTGTAATAGGTCGTCATAGGTCAGCCTAGGTCGAGCCGCTAAAAATTGTTTGTGCATGTTCAAAATTTTCAACATATGTCGCCGTATGGCTCATACATTTTTCATATGCTCGGTGTACGCTCGGCATACGTCGGCGTGCGTTATGCACAGATTAGGGGTAGGTCGGGATAGGTTGGAACACATTCAGCCTGTTGGGAACGTGCAGTCCACATACAGTCAACGGATGCATAACTTACTCCAAACGTACTTCAAACGTATGCCTGCCATATCTCCAGCGTACTTAACGTATGCGCCGTACTTCTAGCAATGGAGTAACATACATAACGTTGGTCAGCGTACCGTCAGCTTATGCAAACGTTTTGCGAACATTTTGTGAGGCACATGAACGCTCTCAATAGGTCAGAGATACGTTCTGCATACGTTACGTACGTTGTGTGTACGCCCATTTTTATCCCTCGCAGCTATTTTGATTTGAAATTTATTTCAACAAGTTACGCGCACACCGGCGCCATACGTTGTAGTGTGACAGGGCCTTACGATAGCATAGTTGACATGTCTTACGTACCAGGTTGATTTCTTTCAAATCCTGCGAAACCTAAGTCTACGGGTTCAAAGAATGAAACTACATCAGTTAGACTATTTGGTTGATTTAAGAGACAGACAACTGTATAAAAGTCATTTCGTTTGACAAAATTTTATTTATTATTTATTTTTTACCATTCTTTGATTGAGCATAGGAAATGTTAATTGTGGACAATTGGTCTCCTCATTCCACTTGTTCAAAATTAATGTGTAAATGATGTTAGAGACACATTCTCTATGATGTTAGCGGGCCAACATTCATAATTTCCATTGCAATGCGTATCGATCAAACCAGTTTGATAAAAAATGATATCATACTTTTAGTATTTCATTAATGGTCGTTATTTGTTTCATGAAAATAATTTAATTTCTGTTTCTACCCATCAACATAGGTATGTGAACTAAAGTTATTTAATAAACATTAAACATGCTAATAAGGATTGTTAGTCCGATCCTAGGGTAGGTACAGTTGAAGGAAAGCATCACATTTTCTAAACCAGCTGCTAGACTACCCTGTGTCCAGTGACGTACGACCTACGTATATTAATTAACCTTATATTTTCATTTTTCATTTATTATAACAAGTTCAGGAAATCTTTATATATATATATATATGTACTATATAATTTATTATGTGGATATAAATAACGGCAGCCCCTTAAATGTTTCCCAGTAACCATCTTCCATGTTATTTACTGCGGAGCGGGGCATTCTCTACTCCCCCCGCCTCCTATACCGTGAGCCAGCTGTCACTCTGCTCACTTTCAAACTCCTCAAGATAAGCAAGATTAATCCTCAAGAATATGTATATATATATGATGTTTAACGCATTATACGAGTATAAATGCAAGAGGAACATCTACTTTATATATCTCCTCCTTGGCGCATTGGGGGAGTGCCCCCCGCCCCAGCTCTCAGAGTAATTGGTGGGCGGGGCTCCCTCGCGCCACACACACACTGGATGAATACATATATATATGTGGGTGTGTATATGATATCTTCTCAATTTATTAATCAATCAATACACCATACAATGATTAAAAAAACCTTTGTTAGTATCAATCAATCAATAGTTCTGTCCTCTAGTCGAGGGTTGGATGCAATGGTTTTCCACTTGTCCCGATGGTGTGCTGTTCTGATAGACTGTGAATAATTCAAGCCTGTCCAGTGTGAAATATTTGTAAACCATGATGTTCTTGGTCTCCCTCTCCCTATGCTGCCATTCACCTTCCCTTCCAACAATGTACGGTATATTGAACTCTGACGAATGATGTGGCCAAAATAAATCAGTTTCTTTGTCTGTAGATTTAGATTCAGGAGAATCTCCAGATTCAGGAGTCACAGAATTCATCAGTGACGTTGACATAACAGACGATAAAGTTGACAAATTAATTGAAAAACTAAATGTCTCCAAGGCACCTGGGCCAGATGGGATCCATGCAAAAATCATCAAAGAGTGTTCTGAGCAAATTGGACCTATTTTGACATCTCTATTCCGTAAAAGCCTATTTGAACGGAAAATACCCAAACAATGGAAAGATGCTGAGGCAAAAGCCCTGCATAAAAATGGACCAAAACGCCTGGCATCAAATTACAGACCTGTGAGTTTAACCTCCCGATGCTGTAAAATGCTAGAAAGAATAATCCGAGACTGTGTCATAGAACACTTGGAAAAACTAGGATTGATATCTCCAGACCAACACGGATTCACTGGAGGAAAATCTTGTCTGTCACAACTACTAGAAGTGATGGAAATTTGGACTGACTGGATGGATCATGGCCTGGCATGGGACACCGTCTATCTGGACTTCTCCAAAGCCTTTGATAGTGTGCCCCACAAAAGACTATTAAACAAAGTCAAAGCTCTGGGAATATCCAGATCAATTTCTGAATGGATACAGGACTTCTGTCTGAGAGAAAGCAAAGGGTAGTTGTAGGTAATAAAAAATCTTCCTTTAAGAATGTCACCTCAGGAATACCTCAGGGAAGTGTGCTGGGACCAATATTATTTATAATATTTATAAATGACCTGCCAGGCAGTGTCTCATCAAACCTAAAAATATTTGCGGATGACACAAAGGTCTTTCGAGCAATAAAAGACGTAAGAGATAAAAATCTCTTACAAGAGGATATTCTGAAACTCTCACAATGGTCTGAGAAATGGCAATTGCCCTTCAATGAAAAGAAGTGCAAAATTATTCATTACGGGAAAAATAATCCTCATTATGCCTATATTATGCAGAACACTGTCCTGCAACAAGATAGCTATGAAAAGGACTTGGGTGTAACCTTCGACTCCCAACTCTCCTTTCAGAAACACATGAGGACTATCATCTCAAATGCTAACCAGAGAGTAGGAATAATTAAAAGAACCTTCCATCGCCTCAACAAGAACAATTTTCTCATTCTATTTAAGTCTCTTGTTAGGCCAATTTTGGAATACTGTCCACAAATTTGGAGCCCAATTTTTCGGAAAGATATTCTGGAGATCGAAAAGGTTCAGAGACGTGCAACGAAACTAGTTGCAGTTATAAAGGACTTACCCTATGAACAAAGGCTCAGGAAATTGAAACTTCCTACCCTTTCCTACAGAAGGAAAAGAAGTGACATAATTGAAGTATTTAAAATTATGAAAGGTTTTGATAAAATAGATATGAACCAATTTTTCACCTTGAATAAAAGAGAAGGCAGCCGGGGCCATACTCTCAAACTAGTAAAACCAAGAGCCGTTTCAAAATTAAGGCAACACAGTTTCTCAAACAGGATCATAAATATATGGAATAGTCTCCCACAAAATGTTATAGATGCCAGCTCAATAAACTCATTCAAGAACCGATTAGCCTATTGATGGGCTGATGATACAGGGAAATTTGACCACTTATTCACCACATGCTACTAATTTATTCCTTGTGTTGCTAATTACTTGCACTCAAGCAAAAATGAGAGACAAATAAGTGTTCACACTTCCTGTCTACCAATCACTATATCACTATATCACTGTATAGTGGCAAACAAGCTTTTCTAATTTAAAATTTTTCTGAGAACTTCTTTGTTGGTGATCTTCTTTGTCCATGATATTTTCATCATCCTTCGATAAGTCCACATCTCAAATGCTGCTAAACGTTTGTACATTTTCTTAGAGATTGCCCATGTCTCAGCCCCATACATTAGAGTAGACCACACATAACACTGAAGAATACGCTTCCTTGTTTGTATTAATATCTTACTTGATGTTAACACTCTATACATTTTGGAGAATGTTGTTCGGGCTATTGTTATCCTTCTTTTAATTTCTTCCTCACATCTCCCATCATTTGTAATCTTTTGTCCGAGATATATGAATTCGGATACTTGTTCTATGTTTGTGCCATCTATGGTTATATTGATATTTGGTTTATCTGTCTTTTTACTTATAACCATTTATTAATAAGTCATAATAATAGACAAGGCTACTTGGGTTTGAGACCTGGGGCCTGTCATTCATAATAAAGTATTAACCTTAATGTAAGGTCTCTGAGATTATGGATTTCACTCCTTGTTAATCAGTACAATCCCATTTCCTTAAATAATTAGTGTACAATTTTATTGTCCTCATCTCCTGCCTATGGTCTTTGTGATGAAAAGAGGAATATTTAAGAATAGACTAGTTTGTCATTTCAGCGGCACGGTGCATTGTGTGTGATGTTTGGCAGCAAAACAGACCCGCAAGAAGCACATGGTTCATGCTAAACCACTGACTGCTGCTATGAAATATGCTAGCTTCAGTTCATTTCAGCTCTTATTTGAAACGTAGAATACCAACAACAACAAAATATATATATAATAAATTAAGATGTTAATCTTTTATCTGGCATTGCATTTACTTCAATCTAATCAGCATGTCTTATACCATCTGCATCTAGATTTAGAGAAATCTGGTCACTCAGACTAGTGTTAGAACTATAGCCAGAGTCAGTTTTACTTATTTTATTCATGTTTTTATTTATATTCTATGGTTAATAACATCTGTTGAGCTAGGAAATAGGTAGGGTTAATCAGACATTGGGTTATATATTTATTTGAAACAAGTTTCTGTTGACACATTTGACATTTTAATATTTAGAACAAAAATTTAACATGGTGATCAAACATCAGCCTATAAAGTGACTGATTGCTTTGTGGGGAATTGTATGTTTCTTAGCTCAAAATGCTTAACTATGGCTAGTTTTGTCTTAAATATATTTATTATATCATTATATTGCATGTGTGCATCCATGTTTATGCCAAATTGTTATGCATTTTGATTAATTTTGAATAAAATCAAAGTTTTGCCCTATGCGTATTGGCAAAGTCAATGGCCCGACGCCTTTGTTTTGCTCTCGACGCCGCTTTCAGCGCATGTGCAGTTGGAATGACGATCTCGTCTATTCAAACCAAGTTTTCAATTGTATAAACTGTCTTCGTATCAGCCCTTGGAGATGACGCGGCTGTAAAACTAGCACCATCATTGATCTCCTACTTCACTCTTCTTAGGCAGAGTAATGTTACCTCCCCGTCAACCTCTCTTATTGAATCGCATACTCTATTTCCGGATATAATCCCTATGCTCTCCTAATCAAGACACGCCCGACGAAGACACGTGTAGCTCCCCAAGTCCCACCACCACCCTTCCCAGGTCCTTCTGCTGCCCCTGATCACCCTGGTTCCGTTACACTGCTAATCTACGCCCGCCACCCGACTCCAGAGTCCCCCACCCCCTCGGCCTTCCTGCTACCCCCTGGCCTCCCACTCACCACTCCGCATCTCTCTAACATACTTTCACTCCCTCAGTCCCTGTCTCCCCTGTCCTTGGTGCCGGGAAGGCTCTCACCTTACATAGCCTCCGCAGAGGGGCGGCTCAGGCTTGTCTGTGAACTGGAGTCCACATAGACAACATCAAACACGTGGGAACTTGGAAAGGGTACGCTACCACACCCATCTTTGCCCTGAGATGATGCGGAACGCCCCGCCCCATCAGCACTCGGCCTGATCCTGCCTGATCATTCATGCCCGCTATGTCTCACTATATGCTGGACTCTCTCACCGACCCTACACACGCCTCATCCTTCACACCTCATCTGACTTGTGATAAATATTCTGCCATTCTCCAGCAATTCTAATTAAGCTCATCCATACTTTTAGGGCTGACAATGGTGGAAATAAGAGCAAAAATGTAGAGATATTTCATCTCTATAAATTTATCTGTCATTAATACAATTTTTCTTTGTTGAACAAAAGCAGGATAAAAAGTACAATTGATTAGCTAAAAGGATTGCTGATTGCTTCCTTTTTTGTTCATAGGTTAGCCAAGTTGGCATGGTGCTTATCGTGAGGGAGATTCAAAATGAAACCCACCTTTAGCCTGTTGATCGCTGACCAGGATTCCATTGCGGTTGTAGGCATTTGTCAGTACTTCGAGATATCCATCTGAACTCTGAAGGATCAATTCACAATATCTTAGAAAGGCAACAATTCGATGAAAGTCTAACACTTTCTAAACCAAAAAGACTGACCTAGATTTGATTGTTTGTTTGTTTGTTTGTTGTTGTTTTACGTCCTAGCAACATCTAAGGTCATATCAGGACGGGTACCGACTTGTGACAGTGCGCACTCATGGCGACTTTATAGTGCTGTCCCACTGGGAAACCAGGCCGCCGGCACCATGACCTGGTATCCCACTCAGTCACATTATCCTGACACTGAGCACACCAGTCCTTGCCCTATCCTAATAATGCCGAGCGCCTGGCTAGGAAGCAACAAGTATTAATTTTAAAGTCATTGGTTTGACTCGACCGGGACTCGAACCCACGACCCCACGATCTACCAGCACGGGAGACCTAGATTTGATCCTACAGATCTAACTTAGATACTGGTACACTCATTCAGCATTTGTTGCTATATAGAAGTGAATGCTGAGTCAATTTAATAGAAGCTGCAGTGTCCAGCATTTTGACGTTGCACACCAAAAGTGATTTTATATGCAACTTAACCAGGGATGATAGCGGTTTCAGGCAAAAAAAAGTGGAAATCAAGCCGAGGTTATTATCCCGATGACAAATTTCCGTCCCAGAGGCTGGCTACCGTACCCTCATCATATATAAAAAATGCCTCCAGGCTGTGAAAAATAACAGAAATCCGCTTAAAAACTGAAAAATATCATCCCTGTTTAAGATACGCTTTTCAACTTGGTCAATTTTTCAATGGTGTAAATTAAGCAGCTACTGCTTGATATTGAGCTTGATGCCCGAGCAACTTTGAGTATCGTTTCAGAGGCACAGACGACTCAAACCGCATATTATAGCAATAAAGCATTCGCTAAAATAAAGTGTTTATCAAATGACTTTACCTATCAAATGTTAAAAGTTCTGACTAAAAGAAGCTGAAATTACATGTATTTTGTCATGTAGCAGATATCAATAGGAGATATCGCACTGTTCAGTGTGATATCAGTTTGATTAAACCGAGCAAATCACTGGGAATTGAAATGGACATCACTAACGAATGTGTTATCAACACTATTTAGGTATCTAATATACTTTATTCTCGAAAAACATGCTATCACCGATATAATTTTCTATGCCATTGTCTGAGTACGTGGGTGGAGTAATTTCAAACGAGCTGAAGCCGAGAATTGGTTTAGTTCTTCGGATTTGAAATGTTCTCGGATGCAGCGTATGCACATTTCAAACTGAAGGCGCTTCTCATAGCCAAGTTTTCAAAATTTGCTACTGATGGTGTTTTGCTATAGTTTATCCAAACACCACCAATCTCTAGGTACACCTTAGTATAATTACTCAAATCTGTTACAAATTACAGTAAAACCTATCAAACCAACCACCTCCACAGATCGACCACTCCCTTATATCGATCTCTTTATTTAGGTCCCATACGGTCCCCCCCCATACAATACCATTGCAATGATTTCCTAACTCCCTAAACCGTCCACCTCCTTAAATGGACCATTTAAAGTCGGTCCCATGGTCGGTCGACTTAGAGAGGTTTTACTGTATGTTTAGTATGCAGGTATTGCAATACCTCAGGGAGTTTGACGCCCCTGCCCTGCAGAGTTGTAAACCACTGCCTTGTGGTACAGGTTCTTGACAGAACCGAAGGCTAAGGGAGCAAACCCTGAACAGAAAACCATGTCACTGTGGCAGCATCAACAACGGTTGATGTATGGAACTCCCAACATATCCCGACCAGCCACTGCAGGGACAAATAGTTTTGCACCTGTCTGGACATGTTCTTGCCGGTGTGAGACCTCTATTTGCTCCCCGAGAGAGTGCCGCCCGTAACTTGCAAAAGCCAGCAGCACTTCAACACTTTTGCAAGCAGCTTTCATGAAATGTGACTGACTCATGGACGCAACTCTCACAGCACAGAGCTAAATGGAGAATGACAGTCAAGTAATGAAAGCAGTGTTTGTCGCATTGCGACCGACAGCATGATGATGATGAGATGCGACTTATGTGAACTCTGGGGGAGCCCTACAGCAGAGCGTTCCTGTTAACTTATACGAATGCCCCTAGCTCTGTGCATCCCTACACCAGGATGTTCCCAGAGACTTATACAAACAACATAGTTCTGGATACACCCTATGTCCATACGAATGCCTCCATATCTGTTTGTTTTGTTGTTTGTTTGTTTTACATCTTAGCAACATCTAAGGTCATATCAGGATGGGCACCGACTTGTGACAGTGTGCACTCATGGTGACTTTATAGTGCTGCCCCACTGGGAGACCAGGCCACCATCACCATGAGCTGATATCCCACACAGTCCCCTTATCCTGATACTTCGCTAACAAGTCTTTGTCCTATCCTATTAATGCCGAGTGCCAGGCTAGGTAGCGACAAGTATCAATTTTGTAAGTCATTGGTTTGACTCGGTGGGGTTTTTGAACACGGGAACATGGGAAGCTTGCGCTCTACCGATTCGCATCCCCCCCCACATATCGGGGCGCACTCTCCCAGACAGCACACAGCCGTCGGCCCGACGTCGGCTATTGGTCGGTCCGTCGGCACCGACTTTCCACCGTCGGGCCACCGTCGGCCCGACGGTGGTGTTCCGACGTTGGGAATCAATCCATTTCCACTTCTGAGCCACCGTCGGGCCACCGTCGGGCCGCCGGCGGTGTTCCGACGTTGGGAATCAATCCCTTTCCACTTTTGATTCACCGTCGGGCCATCGTCGGCCCGACGGCGGTGTTCCGACGTTAGGGTTAAACTTTTGAGCCGTCGGGCCTCCGTCGGCCCGACGGTGTTGGGCCGCCGCAAGTTTGCATTCATTTTCCACACTTGGTATACCGTCGGGCCATCGTCGGCCCGACGGTGGTGTCCCGACCTTAGGTTTCAATCCTTTTCCACTTGTGAGCCACCGTCGGGCCACCGTCGCCCCGACGGTGGTGTTCCGACGTTAGGGTTCAATCCCTTTCCACTTTTGATTCACCGTCGGGCCATCGTCGGCTCGACGGTGGTGGGCCGCCGCAGGTTTGCATTCATTTTCCACGTCTGGTCCACCGTCGAGCCACCGTCGAGCCGACGGTGGTGGGCCGCGCATGCGCAGTTCTTTAGATTTGCTTTCCGGCTCGAGTCGCCCGCGGAACACGTGCGATTGCTGATCAGTGTTCTTTTTCTACCAATAACTCCAAAAATACCAGGAATTTTAAGGAATCATTTACCAGGTTTGTTTATTAATATGCTTAGATTATTTTGTAAAAGTTTTGTAATTTATTACGAATTATTAATGGAATTATTCGTGTTAATTCGATTTGAATTATCCGATACGGTTTGTTTACTTCGAATCGCCACCGGAACACGTGCGATTGTTGATCAGTGTTCTTTTTCTACCAGTAACTCCAGAAATCCCAGGAATTTTAAGGAATCATTTACCAGGTTTGTTTATTAATATGTTTAGATTATTTTGTAAAAGTTTTGTAATTTATTACGAAGTATTAATGGAATTATTCGTGTTAATACGATTTGAATTACCCTGAACGGAATTTTGACGAAGGACCGCCATCTTGTTTTTTTCCGAGAAGACACTGTCACTATAGTGTCAATACGTACAGACTATATTAAATTTATATGGTATGGGATCTCGATTTCTATTAATTTTGAATAAAACTAATATTTTTACAGTGACAGTGTCTTCTCGGCTTGTAGGCCCGACGGCGTTTGTCGCCGTCGACTCGACGGCGGCAGCCGCCGTCGAGTCGACGGTTGGACAAAATAACGTCGGCCCGACGGCGTTTGTCGCCGTCGCCCCGACGGCGACAGCCGCCGTCGAGTCGACGGCGGGAGGTTGGACAAAACAACGTCGGCCCGACGGCTTTTGTCGCCGTTGGGCCGACGGCAGCAGCCGCCGTCGCCCCGACGGCGTCGGGGCGACGGCGGCTGCTGCCGTCGGCCCGACGGCGGCAGCCGCCGTCGCCCCGACGGCGGGAGGTTGGACAAAACAACGTCGGCCCGACGGCGTTTTCCACCGTCGGGCCGCCGGAGCGGCCGCCGTCGGGCCGCCGTCGGGCCGACGACTGTGTGCTGTCTGGGAGCTGTGGCGAAGATGCAGATAGATAGCAGTGTGACTTCACCTTTTTCGCTGGGCGGTCTTCGGCTCTGCGCTCTACATGTGTCGGCGGGCCCATCCGGTCCTCCCGCTGCCTGCCTTTGGCATTGTTGTACTTCAAGACCTACAAGCACCACAACAGAGAACATAACAATCACACCAAATAAAAGAGAAGGGAAAAAAAAGAAGAAAAAGCATAAGATTGCTATAGATGAATTCACAACGAATCAAAAGAAAGTAGAGAGACATACATTTATTGAATCGCTATATGCCTGTCTCATGTGGGTACTAAAATGACCTAGAACATTTAGACAAACATGAAACCCACTTAAGAGGCTGCATTGGTAATTTATTTAGCATACATGTGTTCTCATGCAGTGAATGCAAATGATATTGACCAAGCATATAGAGGTTATGATCGTGAAATAAGGCAGTGGGCTAAAAACAAAGAAGGGATTAACAGAGTTTAAGATGGGTAATCAGAAGGTCTCCTTATTCTTTAACCATGACAACTCACAAGATAACAGATGAAAACCAAAGACATTTAACTATGACCTTAAAGCTGCATAGTCCGATGAAGCATCAAGTTTTCAAAATCAAAACAATTATCTAGATTTGATTCTACATATCTAACTTAGATACTGATGCACTTATTAAGTATCTATTGCCACATAGAAGGGAACACTGAGTCAATTTAATAGAACCTATTACTGCAGAAGCCTATGGTATCAGAGTTTTGGCGTGCTTGCCAAAATTATGTTCACATGTTTGAATTTCAAATATCTCAAAAGGTAGTCATTTCACTTAAAAGTTACTTCAAACTAAAGTAACGTAGATTATAATGATCAATTTAATATAATTGTAGTGGTCTGCACTGACCTCTCATAATTATCTCAGAAAAATGTCAGAAACTCAAAACCATCGGACTATGCAATTTTAAGAAATGAAACAACACCTTTAAGCTGTGAGGCTCATGTTATGTATATAATTACGCCAAAGATGGGTGTCATTTAAAATAGTGTGACTGGGAACATAAATGCATAATAGCATAATGTAAAAGCAGTGAATATACCCTTAAAAACTTCCCTAACAAAAGGTTTTGACTGGTTAATGAGGAATTGTTCACTGAACCTAAAGTTGTAGACCAGTGTGACGAAAGTTCTAAACAGGAAGTTGATGTTATCAGTAAAATGCTCAGTAGTAAATTCACACCAGAATTACAGATGATTAAAAATGATATTAAAATTCAAAATGTTAGCAGTGGTAGGGAGTTCAGGCAGAACAATTAACTTTGAGAAACAAGTTTACTAAATGACTCATTGAACAGATCCTGGGCAGAGTGCTGGCCAACTGCTGCAAGGTTGTGGATGGGTGTGGGCAGGCTTTCTCCAGGCGGGTCTATGACTTGATCATGATTGTTAGGCCGTCTAAGTTGTTAGTGTTATTGTATGTACAGTAAGCTCACCACAAGTTAAGTAAACTCATTATTCGGATACTTCGCTAACCAGTCTTTCTCCTATCCTATTAATGCTGAACGCCAGGGTAGGTAGCGACAAGTATAAATTTTGTATGTCATTGGTTTGACTCGCGGGGTTTTTGAACTACCACCCTTCCACACACCACGTTGGATTTAATATGGTGGTTGGACTTCGCTACAAAGTTCAATGATAGAGCTAAGAGCATCATGCCATCGGTAAATAAGTGAGGAAATGCAAATGATCTCCAGAGATCAGAATGGGACAGTGGATTCAAAGGTGGTATCACATGCTGATGCTTGATGCCTGTTTTGAATAGTTACTGCAGTAGTACTTGGAAGAGCATGATACTTTACGCAATAAACAGCTTTGTGGCAAGTTGGACACTCACAAGCAGAAATACAATAACCCGCTAGTTCAAAGGGAACTAATGCACATGTGAAATAAACTGTTTGTTTGTTGTTGTTTTACGTCATAGCAACATCTAAGGTCATATCAGGACGGATACTGACTTGTGACAGTGCGCAATCATGGCGACTTTATAGTGCTGTCCCACTGGAAAACCAGGCCACTGGCACCAGGACCTGATATCCCACTAAGTCACATTATCCTGAAACTGAGCCAACCAGTCAATGCCCTATCCTATTAATGCCGGTTAATTAAACAGCTTTATGGCAAGTTGAATACTCCCAAGCAAAATTACAATAACTAGCTGGTTCCACAGGCAATAATGTTCAAATGTAATAAGCTGTGGTTTTGGAAATGTAAAAAAAACAATACAAAGTATGAATATTCTTCCCAGTACAACTGCAATGACTATTCAAAGCACACCACATGCACAGGCTCAGTAAGCTGAGCACAAGTTCAGCAAGCTTACTGCATTTACATTATGCTTGCCACATGTAGATTTGTTTATTTGTTTAACCCCCCCCCCCACCCCCACCCCCAGCATAAAAAGTAAACACCGGCTATTGGGGGTACTAAATGTAGAGTAAGCACCCGACAAGTTGAGTAAACTCACCACATGTACAATAAGCTTACCACAAGTAAGCTTACCACATGTACATAAAGCTAGATACGTTTACTACAATATGCTTACCAAATACACAGAAAGCAAAATACAAGTTAAGTAAGCTTAGTGTATGTACAGTAAGCTCACCACATATACAGTAAGCTCAACACAAGTTAAGTAAACTCACTATATGCACAGTAAGCTCACTACATACACAGTAAGCTCCCCACAAGTTAAGTAAGCTCACACCATGTACATTAAGCTAAATACATTTACAATATGCTTAACAAATACATAATAAACGCAATACAAGGTAAGTAAGTTTATTATACATACAGTAAGCTGAGCACATATACAGTAAGCTCAACACAAGTTAACTAACCTCACTATATGTACAGTAAGCTCACCACAAGTACAGTAAACTCACCACAAGTTAAGTAAGCTCACTACATGTACAGTAAGCTCACCACAAGTAAAGTAAGCTCAACACAAGTTCAGTAAACTCACTATATGCACAGTAAGCTCAACACAAGTACAGTAAGCTCACAAGTACAGCAAGCTCACCACAAGTACAGTAAGCTCACCACAAGTACAGTAAGCTCACCACAAGTACAGTAAGCTCACAAGTACAGTAAGCTCACCACAAGCACAGTGAGCTCACCACAAGTAAACTCACTATATGTACAGTAAGTTCATGACAAGTTAAGTAAACTCACTATATGTACAGTAAGCTCACCACAAGTACAGTAAGCTCAACACAAGTACAGTAAGCTCAGCACAAGTTAAGTAAGCTCAGCACAAGTTAAGTAAACTCACTATATGTACAGTAAGCTCACCACAAGTAGAGTAAGCTCAGCACAAGTACAGTAAGCTCAGCACAAGTACAGTAACCTCA
The DNA here is from genome assembly GCA_030323885.1 of Branchipolynoe longqiensis. Classification (NCBI taxonomy): domain Eukaryota; kingdom Metazoa; phylum Annelida; class Polychaeta; order Phyllodocida; family Polynoidae; genus Branchipolynoe; species Branchipolynoe longqiensis. The sequence goes on along the minus strand of CM059193.1, from coordinate 63,521,059 downwards.
CTCCATGTACATTAAGCTCACCACACACACAGTAAGCTAATGACAAGTACAGTAAGCTCACATGCTCAGTGAACTCAGCATACGTTCTGTAAAGTTACTGCATCTACATTAAGCTCACAACGTGTACATTAAGCTCACACGTTCAGTAAGCAAACTAAAAGTTCAGTAAGCTTACTATATATACAGTGCACTCAAAGCATGTACCGTAAGCTCACCACAAGTTTAATAAGCTTATCACATGAACATGCAGCTCAGTGCATGCACAGTAAACTCACATGTTCAGTAAGCTCCCCACAGGTAAATTAAGATTAAAGTGTGCAGAGTAAGCTCAATGTAAGCAGAGTAAGCTCACCTCAGTTAATTAAGCTCACTGTACGCTCAATAAGTTTACCACATTTGCAGCAAGTTCAACATATGCATTTGTAAGCTCACCATATGCTTAGTAAGCTCACCACAAGTTCAGTGAGCTTACCACATGTACAGTAAGCGCAACACATGTACAGTAAGCTCAACACATGTACAATAAGCTCACTACATATTCACTAAACTCATCATATGTTCAGTTATCTTCGCCCGCATGTTCAGCTTTCTCACCATTTATTTAGTATGCTCACATGTTCACAAATGCCGCCACATGTGCAGTAATACCAATACATATTCAGTAATGTCAGAACATGTCTAGTAAGCTCACAACATGTTCACAAATGTCACCACATGTACAGTACTATCACTACATATCAGTAATCTCACATGCTTATGACCCTGTCACATTACGACGTATCTTGCCAGCGCGCCGCCAATGCGGAAAATCACTTTTTTACGTCGAGAAGCCTTTTCGGCGTGGGGGGCAAAGTTGGACATATACATACCGTATACACAGTGTATGACCAACATATGGCTAACATACCTCCCGGCAAAAAATGCTTGAATTACGCTCACGGTACGTTCACAGAACGCCGGTGAACGTTATATACGTTATTCGATCGCCAGAACTATGTGTCTTACGTTAGACGTACGTTAGGCATATGTTATCCATACGTTGTCAGTACGCAGATTGTATGTTCCCACTGCCTTTAAAGTTGGTCAACTTAGTGCAACATAGTGCAATGTTTGACTAACGTATATCTAACGTACATCAACATATGCCTAATGCTTACATAACGTACGGCGGACGTAAAATCCACACATTGTCGAACCTTGTCGTGCGTCGAAAGTTTTGTGCATGCACAAAACTTTGCCGATCCCCTGTCTTGCGACACCGTATCTGGACGAATGTTGACGTACATTGACATATACCAACGCGTGCCTAACGCGCGGGTAACGCATACTGACGATTCCCGACGTAGCGGCAAAAAATCACATACATCGACGTACATTGGCACGAAGCGTCGTAATGTGACAGCACCATTAGTAAGCTCACAACATGTTCACAAATGTCACCACATGTGCAGTAATACTAATCTCACGATATGTCTAGTAAGCTCACAACATCTTCACAAATGTCACCACATGTACAGTACTATCACTACATATCAGTAATCTCACATGCTTAGTAAGCTCACAACATGTTCACAAATGTCACCACATGTGCAGTGATATCACTACGTATTCAGTGATTCGGACAGAGGGAGCCAACATGGCACAAGTTTACAAAGGTTTAATCAGTTATCAGTTATTATATAATCGTACAGGTTTTAATGGTCTAGTCTACGGAGTCCAGGTCCAGCCGAGTCTTGAGGGAGCCAGGAGTCCCCCGCAGAGGACCCCCAAGCCGAGCCAAGTACTCCTTTAAGAGGGGGAGTGGGTGTGGAGCTTTTAGGTCATATATGAGGCTGTCTCAAAAGGTGCTAAGTAATTCGGGACAAAACTTTGTCCATAGTAACGATCAACATACTATCTGCTTATGCATTTGCTCAGGATAAACTGATTTATGGTGTTTCATAATCCCAATAGAATACATATTATTGATTTGAAGCAAATGTCCTTGTGTTTTCAGTGTAACCGTTTCTGTGCTGTTTTGTATCAATCGTTATGCGGACAAAAAAAGAAAGAGTTATCACCTTTTGAGACAGGCTCATATGTTCGGAGCTGCTCTGCTGAGTGATGGTCTATGGGGCACTCAGCGTGCTAGGTGACGTGAGCGTTTGCGGTATTCCCGCCAGGGCGGCGCGTCGGCTCCCCCCGCCGAATCAACCACACTTCGGAAATTATGCACCAATATCACGACATCTTCAGCAAGCTCACAATATTTTCACAAATGCCACTACATGTGCAGTAAAATCATGACATATTCAATAATCACACAACATGTCTAGTAAGCTCACAATATTCCAATAAGCAGACCACATGTGGTGGAGGTGACGGAAGCCCAAATAAAGCCATATTAGTTAGTAGACAACGCACCTGGGCCTTGCCCTCAGAGGTCTCAACTTGTGCCCCCATAAGGGCCACACCACTGTCGCTGAGTTGCTCCTGTAAACACCACCAACCTCATTATGGGGAAATCAAATAGCTTTTGAAGGCCGTCGTCTCTCGTATCTGATTGGCTCATTTTATATGGCTGACACTTTTATCAATGGAAAATGTCGGTTATAGCAGGGGGAAATATATTTGAAAGATTAATCAAAATAATTGTCATTAAATCTATTCCAGCGTTTATAAACTGAGTCAAGATGTGGTTTGTTGTGTCTTTAACGATATAATTAATGAAAATGTGTTTGCGATATTGTTGTGATTCAGTTGTATGATAAATGGCATGGGACGAGACTACCAGATCTGGTTAATTATTTATATGGAGTGCAATGCTGCAATAATAGCTTTATTTTCTACTTTTATTCTGCTACTAAACTGATAGTGAATGATACTTTTTTGTTGCAGATCCAGTACCTGGCACACTGTTACACTATACAGCTAAAATGTCTTATTATATATATATATATATATATATATACATATATATATCCATAATATAATATATATATATAATTGACCCTCCGAGTGGGTCTGTAGGCAAAAACGACTACCAGACACAGCTGGCATACAAATGTCAGGGTCTCCGACTGGTGGCTCCGGTGTGGCCAGATTTGGAACTACACAGCTAGCTGATGGCATTGCAGTAGAGCCTTGGTAAATGGCATATAAAATATTGCGAACTGAAAAGAGGTAGTGTCCTTGTTTATATTCCCATAATAGATTATAGGGCACATATATATATATATATATATATATATATATATATATATATCACGGCTATGCAAGAAACAGAGAAACCAAGACGATGCGTAGGTGGAAGCCGTTTAATTGAGGCTTTAGCTCAATTTCCCATGATTAATAAATCCTTAATAAGGTGCTTAATGCATTAATAATACATTTGTTTAAAGTCAACAAAAACCCTTACTTACGACGGGAGGTGTTTGTGACTTCTGCTTGTCACTAAAGCTACGCTTGTCTCGTTCCTTCTTGCTTTTTAATCGTTTCTTCTTCTTTGGGAACTGGATTTGAGCAAATAATACAAATATATACTAATACTAATATTAATACTGGCAAATAATACAAATATACTAATTGGACTTGGTGCTTTCAATTTTTTTGAGCCGACGCACACCGCCACCGTAGTCTACATGCTGTACTTTTCCCACAACATAGACCATACTTCATAGTGTTGCGTGCGCCGCGGTGCCAAAGGAACCACATCTACAACTTCTACTTTTATAACCCCAACTCCTATCTGACAACTTTCTGACAGCACTGGGACAGTAATTGAGCAATCAGGGTGACAATCTATGCTCAAAGAGAAGGGAGTGACGCTGGTCTCGTTGGTAACCCAGAGACTCTCACAAGGGCCAGCCGAAGGCACAGACCGTTATTGAACGTCAGGTTAGCTTCAAAGCCACAGTGTAATTGAACTACGCGGACTTGGATGAATGGTATATATTTGGACTTTTTTAATGCACTACAATGGTAATTGTACATGGGTGAGTATAATGAAAGAAGGCCCCGAGATGCTTAAGCCTTATAGTTCTAGTCTCTTATTGTGGGGTGAGCGGGATGGCAGAGTCAATTGTCCGTTGCCGTGCGCCGCCCAAGTCGTAGTGGACGAGATCGTTCTTTTGCTCGCTTTATATAGCAGCTTGGCCGGCCCGAAACGTCACGACTACGTATATGTTCGTAACTTTGTAACAATTTTGTGTGCTGATGTCATATCTAATTTACATACGGTGTCCGCCAGCGCTGCGTGGCTACTCGGCGTAGTTCCAAAAGACCCGCTAGGCATGGCCAATATACGTATTTAATGTTAAGGTTCGAATATAGGTGGTGCCAGCGGCCGTTTGAATAAGTATCCGACTCCAGCTTGTTCAATTACCCATGTTGCAACCAACATCGACAATTGCTCATTTGATCTCCTTCAAGTTAATATATGGGTTATTCTCCAAAACTGGGCACCACCTATTTGGTCTCCAGGTTACGATGCTGATAATTAAGTCTTTGTTTTATTGATAACAAGTCAAATAATTATTGTAGCCTCTGTCTATTAGGTATGTTAGCAGTTCTACATGTATTGAATTTATCCCACATAAGATATCAACATTATAATTGTATGATTTTGCGCTAGAGTGAAAATGTGAAAATTTACACATTGACACCATACATGTAGCCAAACTTTTTAAAACTTTTTTCTTGTAAGTCGTAACCTTGTCTGCTTAACAGTAATCAATAAAATCTTGTTTGATTATCTTGTATATGTTAAAATGAGGTTCTGGATGTGTCTTCGATTTTCATGTTACACGAGTGATATTAATGTATTGATCAATTTGTATAAGATCTAATTCAAAAACTGAAATTCATATTTTTCAACTCTGACATATGCACAACATGCAAACCTTCATAGGACATTGGATTAGGCTATTATTTGGAAGGATTTTTGCTAGTATTTGGAAGGTTTTCACTTTTGGTTTCCATGTCATGCTTTTGTGCCCCGTTTTAGAGAATGACCCATATAGTACAGTGTTCATACCCATTTTGACATATTATTAATTCCTTCCATAACCAATAGAGACAGTAAAAGAGGACATAAGTCAGATTCGTGTGGATCGAGGTTATAACTCTGGCTGGCCCTTAAGACCTACCTTTAATTTATTGAACTAAAACGGTGGCGAAATGGGTCATTAGTAGGTGGGTGAGGCGCCGCCTGGCGGAAAGGAGGGGAATTAGGGGAGCTGCTTGGAAGCAGGCCTCCCGTTCTCCAGGCCGCACCCCAACCTCCCGTAACCCATAGAAGTAAGGAACATATCAAAAGGAAGGTTTACAGGAGCAATATCGGAATAAGAACAATAAAGACAGGAGCATTACATACATAATAATATTTGCATAATTACTTTATACCTCACATCAAATTCCAGGACTTTCCGGGACTTTCAAGGACCGTTCAGTGTAAAACTCCAGGATGTTTTTAAGACGATTATTAAGTTAAAGTGCCCTGAACACAGCTGTATTCATAATCGATTCACTGGGTAAGATGTGAATTGTGAATAAGCATGAGTAATAACAATGACTATATGTATGGTTTTAATATAAAAATCAAGAGGCAGGATAACGAAACCACAAAAATCACTTTTAATACAAAATATCACTGATTGAAGTCTGGGCACGTCGGCGAAAATAGGCTTTTAAAAAAACACACTCATGATTTTCCATTTTCAAGGACTTTCAAGGATCTTTGAACAAATTTCAAAATATTTGCCTTTGAGTAGTGATTGAGCCTCTCTGGTTCACAGAAAATTCATACAAAGAAGTTTGGAAAGCTCACCTTATCAGCCAGATACTGCATGTGAACCGGAAGTCCGTCAGACACTGAGCTGTCCGAGCCACCGTCACTGAAACAACAACCCCAACATGAAGATGATTTCAGAAGGTGTTCTCTGTGGTGGAGTGGTTAGAGTGTTTGACCTTTTTCTAGGTCAGACTCCTGATGTGAACGTCGCCTCTGCCAATTTGGATTTCCACCGCTGTGTATAACTTACAGCGTCATCAAAGGCTGGTTGCTCTAATACCATGTCTATGTGGTGTGAGAGGCTAAAAATCTCTTGGGTCGGTAAAAGTGTAGGCTTTGGCTTTCTATCGACCAACTGTCTAATGGTGAAAACAAGTTTATTCACACTTATCCATGATAGGCAGTATAAATCTTCAAGAAAAAGAAGTATCCCTCCAACTACAGCCTGGCACAATCACATACACGACCAGGCTCAGTCCGCTCAGACAAAACTGAATCTCCCCAGACCAAATCCAGTGCCTTTTTGTATTCTGGTAAATATTTATTCCACTAAATAATCTTGTATCAACACCAAGGCATGCCGCCGTACACAATCACTTATTTAGGCTTCTTGCACACAAAAAGGTGCATTGGAATGACAATTGAACAATTATTAGGTGAAATACACAAGAGTTCTTGGAATGACAATCGGATAATTATTAAGTGAAATATACAATAATTATTGGAATGATAATTGAACAATTATTAGGTGAACTATATAAGAGTTATTGGAATGACAGTTGGATAATTATTAAGTGCAATATGCGCGAATTATTGGAATGATAATTGAACAATTATTAGGTGAAATATACAAGAGTTATATTAGAATGACAATTGCATAATTATTAAGTGAAATATACACGAAATGTTGGAATGATAATTGAACAATTATGTAAAGCACACGAAGGTTATTTGAATGATAATTGAACAATTATGTAAATCATACGAAGGTTATTCAAATGATAATTGAACAATTATGTAAAGCATATGAAGGTTATTCGAATGATAATTGAACAATTATTAAGTGAAGCACACAGTTGCATAATCCGGTTAAACTACACGATTTTCCAAACAAAAGCTCTTGTCTAGATTTGATCATAAATAGCCAACTTAGATGGTTGGTTGTTGGAGTTTTACGTCCTGGCAACATCCAAGGTCATATCAGGACAGGTACCGACTTGTGACAGTGCACACTCATGGTGACTTTATAGTGCTGCCCCACCGGGAAATCACGCTGACGGCACCATGACCCGATATCCCACTGAGTCACATTATCCTGACACTGAGCTAACCCGTCCTTGCCCTATCCTATTAATGCAAAAGCACCAGGCTAGGAAGCGACAAGTATCAATTTTGTACGTCATTGGTTTGACTCGACTGGGATTCGAACTCCCGACCTTTCCACAGCCACCACAGACACCAAAGCCACCACAGACTCATGCGGGAGGTCGGCGGGACCAAGTGGTCCTTAGTCGCTGCCGTGTTGGCCACTCGTGGCTTACACATGCTTTTCTGCTCAAGGGGGAACCTCCCCCTGAATGTATTGGGTGTCAGTCCCCACTGACACTCAAACACATTTTACTAAGTTGCGTTGATTTTTTGGCCCTGCGCCAACGGTTCTACACTGCAGGCAGTATGCATGACCTTTTTACTAAGGTAAAACAGGAAAACATTTTAGCCTTTTTGAGGGCAGCTGGACTGTACCACCTTATATAGTTTACTAAATGGATTCTATTAATTATTAATGAAACTTTTCTTTTTCTATGGGAATTTGTTTCCCTTGACCACAGATATATGATTGTGAGCTTTCTAATTTAATTAGTGTCTATTGGCACATAATTGATTGTCTGCTTTTACATGTAAAAGCGATGGTTTGAACAAAAAACAAACATTTCTCGCCGTGAATATGGCCTATGCTGCCGACACGGCGTAAAGCAACCACCAATCAATCAATCAACCCGACCTTTCGAACCCACATTTCTGCCATTCCAGGGGAGCCATTCGCCTATTTAGGCTCCCTAGTACAGTCACCCTACCCACGCCTACCTGTCCATGTGGCTACTTGCCTGTTTAACGTGACGTCAGTGCATACCCTATATTAAGCTAAAGCCAGGTCATCAAAGTCATCATTATTACTACTGAAGATGACCGTCGTCACAGATAAGTATGGAACCATTTATTCAGTGTGTTGAACAATGACGACGGTCATCTGAAACATACGGTAATACAATGTATAAGTACTATTGCTAATGAACTTAGTGAGAACACAGTCATAACCCTCTAATGTCAGTGTGGACTACTTAGTAAATGAAAAATAAAAAATGCACCTGGACTCGACATCTGATGTGAAGATCTCGTCGAGTGAGATGGAGCTGATGTCGGGGGCGCCCTCCTGCTGCTTCAGGTGCTGGATGATGTCCTGCTTCAGTCGCTCCTCCAGTTCCAGAAGGATGTTGGAGACCTGCCCGAGCAGAAGTGGTTAGTTAGCAGTGCGGGGATTGCAGTGCTCACGCACACAAAAGGTGATGAAGGGAAGCTAAAAACTACACCATAAACCCCCAAAACAGGCATTAAAGGGGCTAGATATGGACTGGGAAAGTGGTCAGTTCTGTATGCTCAAATGTTCGGCATTGGCCTGGTGCCGCTTGCTTTTTTTTCTTTTTTTTTCTTGAAGATTTATACTGCATATCATGGATAAGTCTGAATAGACTTGGTTTTCACAGTTGGTCGATAGAAAGCCTGAGCCTACACTTTTACCGACACAAGGGATTTTTAACCTCCCACCCCATGTAGACATGGTATGAGAGCAACTGGACTTTGATGACGCTGTAAGTTATACACAGCGGTGGAAATCAAAATTGGCAAAGGTGCTGGCATGGGGAATGGTGGAGCTGTACTGTGAAAGCCACCCATTAAGAGTGTATGTGTATATCGGGTATTGGTGAGGTGGTACAACGCAAACATTGACATTATTACTGTGTTCAGTTCTTAAGTGCACTCATTACCAACACTGAACGCGGTCGTTTTCGGTGCCATACGAGGTGGTCAGTCGTTCTCTCCTAACAATACTGTTTGACAGGTACTACTTTCAATTCAGATTAGTGGGGACAAGAGACAACGGAAATGGAGAAGAAAGTAATCTCAATATTCCTTCAAATTAAATATTCAATCCAAAATAAATTATTAGGCGGCTACAATAACTAATTAAAGCTGTATTCGACCATTAAGCTTAGATGACTTAAGCTAAGATTCCATATACGCGGTATGTTGCATGCGGCATGCGAATGCGAATGTGTCATGCAGCATAGATACCGATGCGATTTTCGGTCTTTCTTTCTATAAATTTGTGAAGGAAAGTCAAAGTTCCTGTTGTTTCCTATGGCAATTGGGGCAGCATTTACATTCGCACCAATTGGTCGATGGGTCGATGAATTTCTCGCATTCACAATCGCATTCGGATATATGAAAAAGCACTACTGTGTCTTTAGATGTTTTTCCATTTTTTGCCGCATTCGCATACTGCGTATATGGAATCTTAGCTTTACCCATCACGACTTGCTAACAAACTACTACACAACCTTGTCTAGTTTAATAGCAATGTCTGATAGCTGCTGCTAAGTTATTTGTACTGAATTCTTTTCCTGCTCATCCATATTTCTAATTTGTAACATAGTTCTTGCTAATACTGAGCTAGTGGTGATGAAATATATCCATCCATCAAAACATAATTAGATTGTTTTGTCTGTTTGTTTGTTGGTTTATGTCCTAACAACATGTATGGTCATATCAGGACGGAGAACATAATTAGAAGACGACTCTATGAGTAAGTTCAAAACTCACAACATGTAAAAGTAGAAAGTGCATAGTGGCACTTTGATCATTCCGGTGACTCTCCGAATATATTTATGTCTAGACCAAGTTTTATTTACCTCACCACCACCCCACAAAAATAAACACTCGGAAATTAGCTCACCAAAAATTAATTTACAAAAATAAACAAATACAAACTATCTTGCACGAAAACAACAAAGTATGGATCAACCATCAATAATTTCGTTGATAATTTGACTCATTAGATATAACCTCAAATATATATATTTTTTAAAGTGATAACAGTCTAGTAGGTTTGCTAGTTTCTGGCGGGGGGGGGGGGGTGCTGGGATGGGGCCGGGAATTGTGTGAAACAACAGCGTTAGGAGTTGCCAAAACAAATCAATCCTAGTATATTCCACTATAGGAAATGACAAAGCTCTGCATGTATTATATGAGCAATGATATTGAGACGATATTCATTAAATGAATCGAAAATGGTGGAATATACAAGAAATTGATATTTCAAGTTTGAAATAAATATCTCCATGGCAACAACAGGTATTTCGAAGATTTTATCATAATTAGTCTGAATTCTGCCTTATATATCTGGGGACTTCACAATACAAGCATTATCACAATTGTTTTCAAACAATTTTGGCTATAAATAAGGAGCTTAATGCTTTATTAATGCTTGATTAATGCTTGATTAATGCTTAATTAATTAATGCCTGCTCAGACACATGTTGTAATTATCCTGGATGCATCAGAAGTGTAAGATTATACATTGTTGGATTCATTTGTTCAAAACCTACTGCACAATATGTAATGTTTGTACTTAGTAATTAATATAGTTAAATATAATTAATATACTTAAATTATACAAAAGTATCAAACATGTACTTAATTTTACGACTGTCCAAATCATTTTGTTTTTTTTCATATTTGGTGCAAAATTTGCCATTGAACATATGTAAACAAGAGAGCTTCAGCATAAAAAGAAATATCATTTCTACAGAAGGCTTAATTGAGCGGGAAAAGTTAGAAGAAGTTGTTGAAAGGTTGCGAGGAAGGAATGAAGATGGGTGCACACAATAAATACAGCCTGGCATGCACAGAGCATGCGCAGTAAATACACAGGCAGCAGCAGGTCACCACACATATATCATCATACCTCCACCACAAGACTCGCCCACACTTCGGGCTTTTCGTATAAGCCAGATCTAAGCGCATTTAAATTACCTCCGCTATGGAACTTCCGCTGAAGAAATAATCTCTACAGTAATAAAAAGGACACACCCTATTTTCCCGTAGACTGCATTGGGCTAATTACCAATATATGTCAGGGCTTCTGGCAGAGGCCCATTTGCAGCTTGGGCTATTTTCCGTTCCAACCACGGGTCCACAACTGGTTCATCAAAGGCTGTGGTATGTGGTGTCCTGTCTGTGGGAAAGTGCATTTAAAAGACCCCTTGCTGCTTATCGGAAAGAGTAGCCTTTGTGGCGGCAGCGGGTTTCTACAAAAAAATATGTCAGAACGACCATATGTTTGACATCTAATAGCCAGTTATGAAAATCAATATGCTCTAGAGGCGTCGTTAAATAAAACAAGCTTTTTCTTTGTGGCATAGGTTTTACAGTAGTGACAGTCGAACAACACTCAGAGAGCTGATATGCAAAGCCCTTAACTTAACAACACGCGCTAATTCCAAACATTGAAGACCTTGTTCGGTTTTTATGTTGTAATCTAATTCACTCAAACAAATTCTTGAATTATCGACAAAATAATGCTCACCAACTTGCATACACCAGTTCAAAAAGATCACTGCACACAGCTTAAATGTCATATAAAAGGTCATCCAAAATTGTCAACACTTTCACCTTCCTACAAAAGACACAATAGGGACGGGTGTGCCAGTCATGTTTCTTTTTTCTTGAAGATTTATACTGCCTATCAAGGATAAGTCTGAATAGACGTGTTTTCACCATTAGACAGTTTGTCGATAAAAAGCCTGAGTCTACACTTTTACCGACCCAAGGGAATTTGAACCTCCCACACTACATAGAGACATGGTATGAGAGCAACTGGCCTTTGATGACGCTGTAAGTTATACACAGCGGTGAAAATCCAAATTGGCAGAGGTGGGGGCACGGGGAATCGAACCACCGACTTTCAGATTAGGAGTCTAACATAGAAAAAGGTCAGACACTTCTAACCACTCCGCCACCGAGAACACCACAGTCATGTGACTGTTATGCCTTAATAAAATGTTGATGTAACATAAACCAGTCAAGTGCCATGTTACAATGTTAATGGGTACGACTTTCTAAAAGTGGGGAAAGAATCTAGAATAACAGAAAATATGAAAAAAAAAAAAAAAAAAAAAAGAAAGTGGAGAAAGAATCTAGAAACATGAAAATAATGAAAACTTTGAATGACTCCTAACATAATTGCATGATAATAATGCCTGCACCTACTCCTTCCAAATGCCATTCTGTATATTTCTCTCGGGTACTCAACGTCAGCCCCGTGTTGTTTCCGGTTGAGAGAACCCAGCTACCTTGAGGGAAACCATCCTTATTTGCACTGGCAGTAAATGGTGACGTCACGGAAGTGACCTACTACTGACATCGAGACAGACTCAACAGGCTGTATCGAATCTACATGATCCATTGCCGATGAACATGAATACATGGTTCATGGGTTGAGCCCCAGAAAAAGGTCACAATTAATAATAAGCTAAATAACTCTCCCCCCCCCCTCCTTTTGTTTACAACTGCAAGACATAGCTTTCTACCTAATAAGGCCCACTGACAATTGCCTGTTTATTAAGATCCACTGAATATAAAGTGATTATTACATGACCATATATCCGTTGTAGAAGATCACCCTCTAGGGGGATGCCGACCAATTCCACCTAACCATATTGAATGATTAAGTTGATTGATTGATTGATTGGTGGTTGCTTTACGCCGTGTCGGCAGCATAAGCCATATTCACCGCGAGAAATGTTTGTTTTTTGTTCAAACCATCGCTTTTACATGTAAAAGCAGACAATCAATTATGTGCCAATAGACACTCATTAAATTAGAAAGCTCACAATCATATATTTGTGATCAAGGGAAACAAATTCCCATAGAAAAAGAAAAGTTGTATTAATAATTGATAGAATTTATTTAGTAAACTATATGAGGTGGTACAGTCCAGCTGCCCTCAAAAAGGCTCAAATGTTTTCCTGTTTTACTTTAGTAAAAAGGTCATGCATACTGTCTGCAGTGTAGAATTGTTGGCGCAGGGCCAAAAAATCAACGCAACTTAGTCAAATGTGTTTGAGTGTCAGCGGTGACTGACACCCAATATATTCAGGGGGAGATTCCCCCTTGAGCAGAAAAGCATGTGTTTAAAATAATGATTAAGTAGAATTCAATCCAATCCAGATCTAGTCTGAGTGTAGTTTGTCTCTGAATTACCCACAAGAACTGACTACTAGTTACTGTTGATATATTTGTACTTTCTGATATATTTGTACTTTCTGATCAATCAGGTCCATCGAACGTCATTGATTCTAATAGGACCAGGCACCGTATCTTGAAATGACAAATTGCATCCACATGCAAACGACAGTAAAACCTCTCTAAACCGCTGGATTTAAATGGTCCATTTAGGGAGGTGCTCGGTTTAGGGAGTTTTTCATTTCGCTACAATGGTATTGCATAGGCGATCGTTTGGGCCCCAAACGATTGCCCTTACAATAGCCTACCATTGTAACGATAACAAAAAATCCGTAAACCGACCACCTCCCTAAATGAACCATTTAAAGTCAGTTCCATGGTCGGTAGATTTAGAGAGGTTTTACTGTATATATATACAGTAAAACCTATCCAAATCGACCTTATATATACAGTAAAACCTCTCTAAATCGACCGACCTTGGGGCCGACTTTAAGTGGTTCATTTAGGGAGATGGTCGGTTTAGGGAGTTAGAATATGGTTACAATGGTATTGTTGGGACCCAAATAAAGTGGTCGATATAGGGGAGTGGTCGATCTGTGGAGGTGGTCGGTTAGAGAGGTTTTACTGTATATATATATCTTTATTTGAAAAAAGAACTCACTCAAAAAACAAAACCAAGTGAACTGTGTGCAGGCAGGCAGGCAGGCAGGCAGGCATTCGGGAGAGCAGACAAAGGACAATCAGGTGTGTGAATTTCACATACAATTTGGTTAAAAGAATGGACGAGGGTGAAGGGGACGGAGAAGCACTCGTGACGTCACGGACTCAGGGGGTGCCGGAGGAGATAACGCAATAATGCGGTTATTACCATAAAGACGCGAGTTAGTTGATGCCACAGAGGATGAGGCGACAGCATGGAAAGAAAAGAATCAATTCAGCTGCAGGTTATGTTCCGGTCTGGTTAGTTGCCCTATCACCTCATCAGCTTATCTGCTATCTGTAAATCTATTGTAACCTCCAGTCACCCAAACTGAAGATTTGAAGAGCTCTTTTTCCAAAATGCGATAAGAGCCGATCCAAAAAGTGAGCTTACAATGCCAATGCTAATGCCAAGCTCGTAGCTCGTGCTTTGGAAAAGAGCTCTTCATATATATGCATATATATATGAAGAGCTGTTTATAAATTATATATATGAAGAGCTCTTTTCCAGAGCATGAGCTACGAGCTTGGCATTGGCGTTGCCATTGCAAGCTGATTTTTTTTATCGGCGCTTATCGCGTTTTGGAAAAGAGTTCTTCATTTGTTCCTAACCACTCTAAGAAGAAAACATGGAGGGGAAGTCACTAGCTCTTCTATTTACTTTAAAGGAGCACTAACATGATCAACAGACCGTTACTTATTCACAGCTATCAAATTGAAGGGGCAGTGTCAGGACCAACACAACTTTACTGATTCACAGCTATCAAATTAAAGGGGCAGTGTCAGGGCCAACACAACTTTACTTATTCACAGCTATTACATTAAAGGGGCAGTGTCAGGACCAACACAACTTTACTTATTCACAGCTATTACATTAAAGGGGCAGTGTCAGGACCAACACAACTTTACTTATTCACAGCTATCAAATTAAAAGGGCAGTGTCAGGACCAACACAACTTTACTGATTCACAGCTATTACATTAAAGGGGCAGTGTCAGGACCAACACAACTTTACTGATTCACAGCTATCAAATTAAAGGGGCAGTGTCAGGGCCAACACAACTTTACTTATTCACAGCTATTACATTAAAGGGGCAGTGTCAGGACCAACACAACTTTACTGATTCACAGCTATCAAATTAAAGGGGCAGTGTCAGGACCAACACAACTTTACTGATTCACAGCTATTACATTAAAGGGGCAGTGTCAGGACCAACACAACTTTACTGATTCACAGCTATCAAATTAAAGGGGCAGTGTCAGGGCCAACACAACTTTACTTATTCACAGCTATTACATTAAAGGGGCAGTGTCAGGGCCAACACAACTTTACTTATTCACAGCTATTACATTAAAGGGGCAGTGTCAGGGCCAACACAACTTTACTTATTCACAGCTATTACATTAAAGGGGCAGTGTCAGGACCAACACAACTTTACTTATTCACAGCTATCAAATTAAAGGGGCAGTGTCAGGACCAACACAACTTCACTTATTCACAGCTATTACATTAAAGGGGCAGTCTCAGGACCAACACAAC
The DNA here is from genome assembly GCA_030323885.1 of Branchipolynoe longqiensis. NCBI lineage: Eukaryota > Metazoa > Annelida > Polychaeta > Phyllodocida > Polynoidae > Branchipolynoe > Branchipolynoe longqiensis. Next base: position 63,505,748 of record CM059193.1, on the reverse strand, counting down.
TTCACTTATTCACAGCTATTACATTAAAGTGGCAGTGTCAGGACCAACACAACTTCACTTATTCACAGCTATTACATTAAAGGGGCAGTGTCAGGACCAACACAACTTTACTTATTCACAGCTATTACATTAAAGTGGCAGTGTCAGGACCAACACAACTTCACTTATTCACAGCTATCAAATTAAAGGGGCAGTGTCAGGACCAACACAACTTTACTTATTCACAGCTATTACATTAAAGGGGCAGTGTCAGGACCAACACAACTTCACTTATTCACAGCTATTACATTAAAGGGGCAGTGTCAGGACCAACCCAACTTTACTTATTCACAGCTATTACATTAAAGGGGCAGTGTCAGGACCAACACAACTTCACTTATTCACAGCTATTACATTAAAGGGGCAGTGTCAGGACCAACACAACTTTACTTATTCACAGCTATTACATTAAAGTGGCAGTGTCAGGACCAACACAACTTCACTTATTCACAGCTATTACATTAAAGGGGCAGTGTCAGGACCAACACAACTTTACTGATTCACAGCTATTACATTAAAGGGGCAGTGTCAGGACCAACCCAACTTTACTTATTCACAGCTATTACATTAAAGGGGCAGTGTCAGGACCAACCCAACTTCACTTATTCACAGCTATTGCATTAAAGGGGCAGTGTCAGGACCAACACAACTTCACTTATTCACAGCTATTACATTAAAGGGGCAGTCTCAGGACCAACACAACTTTACTTATTCACAGCTATTACATTAAAGGGGCAGTGTCAGGACCAACCCAACTTTACTTATTCACAGCTATCAAATTAAAGGGGCAGTGTCAGGACCAACACAACTTTACTTATTCACAGCTATTACATTAAAGGGGCAGTGTCAGGACCAACACAACTTTACTTAATCACAGCTATTACATTAAAGGGGCAGTGTCAGGACCAACACAACTTTACTTATTCACAGCTATTACATTAAAGGGGCAGTGTCAGGACCAACCCAACTTTACTTATTCACAGCTATCAAATTAAAGGGGCAGTGTCAGGACCAACACAACTTTACTTATTCACAGCTATTACATTAAAGGGGCAGTGTCAGGACCAACACAACTTTACTTATTCACAGCTATCAAATTAAAGGGGCAGTGTCAGGACCAACACAACTTTACTGATTCACAGCTATTACATTAAAGGGGCAGTGTCAGGACCAACACAACTTTACTTATTCACAGCTATTACATTAAAGGGGCAGTGTCAGGACCAACACAACTTTACTTATTCACAGCTATTACATTAAAGGGGCAGTGTCAGGACCAACACAACTTTACTTATTCACAGCTATTACATTAGAGGGGCAGTCTCAGGACCAACACAACTTTACTTATTCACAGCTATTACATTAAAGGGGCAGTGTCAGGACCAACCCAACTTTACTTATTCACAGCTATCAAATTAAAGGGACAGTGTCAGGACCAACATAACTTTACTTATTCACCAGCCATTACATTAAAGGGGCAGTGACATGATCAACACAACTTTACGTCTGCATAATTATAAGGATCGAATATGACGAATGAGGGCTTGAATATCTTGAAACAACCTATTCTCTGGGAGTTATTTAGGGTCCAATCAAGATTGGTCAAGCAGTGACTATTATATGGTCACTTAACCCCCTCATGACCTGTCTCAGCAGTTAAAGTGATATCTAGGTCAACCAAATGACCCATCTCAGCTGTTAAAGTGATATAGCTAAACCTATTGACCCATCTGAGATGTTGAAGTGATATAGGTCAACTTATTGACCCATGTCAGCTGTTAAAGTAAAATAGGTCAACTTATTGACCCGTGTCAGCTATTAAAGTGACATAGGTCAACCAAATGCCCTATGTCAGCTGTTAAAGTGTCATAGGTCAACCTATTGACCCATCTCAGCTGTTAAAGTGATATGGGTCAACTTATTGACCCATCTCAGCTTTTAAAGTGACATAGGTCAACTTATTGACCCATCTCAGCTGTTAAAGTGACATAGGTCAACCAAATGACCCATCTCACCTGCTAAAGTGACATAGGTAAACCAAATGACCCATCTCAGCTGTTACAGTGACATAGGTCAACCAAATGACGCATCTCAGCTGTTAAAGAGACATAGGTCAACCAAATGACCCATCTCAGCTGTTAAAGTGACATAGGTCAACCAAATGACCCATCTGAGCTGTTAAAGTGACAAAGGTCAACCTATTAACCCATCTCAGCTGTTAAAGTGAGATAGGTCAATCTATTGACCCATCTCAGCTGTTAAAGTGATATAGGTCAACTTATTGACCCATCTCAGCTGTTAAAGTGACATAGGTCAAGGAATGCTAATACAGGGATGATAGTGGTTTCAGCAACAACAAAAAGCGGAAATCAAGCCAAGATTATTATCCCGACGGCAAATTTCCTTCCTAGAGGTGAGCTAGCATACTCCCAGCATATATAAAAAATGCCCACATGCTGGGGAAAAAACCGGAAGTCTGCTTAAAAACGGAAAAATATCATCCCTGAGCCTATGAGGGCCACCATTTTTATGTTATCTAATTTATATATGGCAAAAATTCAAAACCATCGGATTGTGCAACTTTCTAATCCATTTGTTACATAAAATTAACGATAAATCCGAGGGTTTCTTGGAAGAATCCCAAGTCGATACATGTACCTATGGCCCTAACATCATATTCTTTTATCTTTCAAACTACAGTTAACTTTGAAAGAGTAAAAATCAGACATGTTTACGAGATTCTTCTTTTCACAAAAGAGGAAATAATTCTCTGGCTGCTTAAATTAGCTTATTTTTAGGCAATGGATAATAGATAGTGACAAGCGTAACATTGTGCATGATGGTTCACCAACATGGGTAATTTGCACGCGAACAAGGAGCCCTACGGTGGCGCCACCTGGAGTGTTCCCCTGCTGGCCTCCTACCGGTCTCACCCAGAACTAGCCACACGATCACGCCTCAGGAGACTATGACGTCACGGGCCCTTTATAAGGGATGCAACCAACCCTACCTCTCACTTCCAACCCGGTGTCAGCGTCTTATTTCCCACAAGGCTCATTTCCCAAATATCGCTTCTGCGCATGCGCGGATTCGAGTGACGAATGCAGACTGCAGATTGTCAGAGTCTCATTTCCAACAAGTCTCATTTCCCAGTGTTTCATAGCGTTTTTATGACTTTAAACCCAAGAATACTGGAGGAAACGTGTACAACAATATTCTCTACGAGTTTGAGAATATTGGTGAATATATTAAAGGCGAAAAACCGATTCGGTTGCCGGTACGGTAGAGTTGACATCGCCGTGTTGTTTACTTCTGGTCGGTTGCTCGACCTGATTATCGCTATTTGTTTTTTAGCGGTTATTCTTATGAGGTTAAACCCAAGAATACAGGAGAATACGTATTGCTTGTGGAGAACAATATTCTCTGACTTTTAGAATATTGACGCATATATTAAAGAATTTATTGGAGTTAAACAGGAGGATACATATTTCTTGTGGAGAACCAGACTGGCTCATTTTTGACACATGCGCAGACGACGCTGTTGGATTCTGACGCATGCGCAGAAGCGATGTTTGGGAAGTGAGACTTGTGGGAGGTGAGATGCTGACACCGGCAGTCAGACGAGCAGCTCAACAGACCGACTCAACTCAGCCGCCCACCCAACCCTTCAAACGAACAGTCATATGCACGGGGTTGAGGGCCTGATTCGAACATTCAAACTGCCATCATATTCCTCTTCCTTACTGTAATTACTGTCTTACAATGTTTGTTCATTAAAAATCCATAACATGGGCTCCTTGTTCACGTCGCTAATTACCATTGGTTCCAGGATGAGTGAAACTAATATCTTAAAATGCATACTTGTCACTACCTAGCCTGGTGCACGGCATTACTAGCATAGCCATAGATCAAAAAGGACGACCAACAATTGACCGTGATTGAAATTGGCCCTGCTTAGTCAATAAATGTAATAAATATATAATATAAATAAACACATTAACTAGTAGTACATTATGATAAAACTGCATTCAAACACAATTATATATGTTTCAGTTAAAGTAATATTTAACGCAATATCCCAGCATTAAGAAAAGCTATCGGTAAATAAACAAAGTCACTCTGAGAAGCGGATCCGGAAGTGGCTATAAACACTGACCTTTGTATTGTCGGGGTCACAATAGTCGAGGAGGGTATCACAGAAGTGATACCCCATGGCTTCAAAGTCTTTACTGCTGAAGTGGTAGCCTTTCATTTTCCCCAGAACGGAACCAGCAAACGTTGCCTGCAGGAAGTCAAACGAATAGACGCTGATAATTATTATAATTAATGTTGTTGTTGTTGTAATTTTAACAAATTAGCTATAACAATGAATCGCAGAGGATAGGCCGCAGTAGTGTGCTCACAGTATTATCAGTATAGGATTCTTCCCAACGATCTTTCAGTAAGCGGGGTTATTACTAGAGAGAAGGAAACGGTGACATGGGGTGTAATACATCTACAGCACAGCAGGAAAGCTAAATTAAATAATGACAATGAGGGAGATGGGAAATAACAGACAGAAATATATTTGTGCTGGGCTGGTCTGATGATAGAAATACACTGCTGCATTTAATCTCCATAGTGCAGCTGTTCAGAGTGCCTGATTGGCTGTTTAATAACAGTAAGCTGTTCATACCTCCATGATGTAGCTGTTCAGAGTACTTGACTGGCTGTTTAATAACAGTAAGCTGTTCATACCTCCATGATGTAGCTGTTCAGAGTACCTGACTGGCTGTTTAATAACAGTAAGCTGTTCCTACCTCCATGTTGTAGCTGTTCAGAATGTGTGACTGGTTGTTTAATAACAGTAAGCTGTTCATACCTCCATGATGTAACTGTTCAGAGTGTCTGACTGGCTGTTTAATAACAGTAAGCTGTTCATACCTCTATGATGTAGCTGTTCAGAATGCCTGACTGGCTGTTTAATAACAGTAAGCTGTTCATACCTCCATGTAGCTGTTCAGAATGCCTGACTGGCTGTTTAATAACAGTAAGCTGTTCATACCTCTATGAGGTAGCTGTTCAGAATGCCTGACTGGCTGTTAAATAACAGTAAGCTGTTCATACCTCCATGTAGCTGTTCAGAATGCCTGACTGGCTGTTTAATAACAGTAAGCTGTTCATACCTCCATGATGTAGCTGTTCAGAATGCCTGACTGACTGTTTAATAACAGTAAGCTGTTCTTACCTCCATGTTGTAGCTGTTCGGAATGCTTGACTGGCTGCTTAATAACCGTAAGCTGTTATTATATCCATGTTGTAACTCTTCAGAATGCCTGTCTGGCTGTTTAATAACAGTAAGCTGTTCTTACATCCATGTTGTAGCTGTTCAGAATGCCTGACTGGCTGCTTAATAACCGAAAGCTGTTATTATATCCATGTTGCAACTCTTCAGAATGCCTGACTAGCTGTTTAATACAGTAAGCTGTTCATAGCCCCATATTGCAGCTGTTCAGAGTACCTGACTGGCTGTTTAATAACAGTAATCTGTTCATACCTGCATGTTGTAGCTGTTCAGAATGCCTGACTGGCTGTTTAATAACAGTAACCTGTTCTTACATCCATGTTGTAACTGTAACTGTTCAGAGTACCTGACTGGCTGTTTAATAACAGTAAGCTGTACATACCTCTATGATGTAGCTGTTCAGAATGCCTGACTGGCTGTTTAATAACAGTAAGCTGTTCATACCTCCATGATGTAACTGTTCAGAGTACCTGACTGGCTGTTTAATAACAGTAAGATGTTCATACATCCATGGTCTAGCTGTTCAGAGTACCTGACTGGCTGTTTAATAACAGTAAGCTGTTCATACATCCATGATGTAACTGTTCAGAGTACCTGACTGGCTGTTTAATAACAGTAAGCTGTTCATACGTCCATGGTGTAGCTGTTCAGAGTACCTGACTGGCTGTTTAATAACAGTAAGCTGTTCATACCTCCATGATGTAACTGTTCAGAGTACCTGACTGGCTGTTTAATAACAGTAAGCTGTTCATACGTCCATGGTGTAGCTGTTCAGAGTACCTGACTGGCTGTCTAATAACAGTAAGCTGTTCATACCTCCATGATATAGCTGTTCAGAATGCATGACTGGCTGTTTAATAACAGTAAGCTGTTTTTATATCCGTGTTGTAGCTGTTCAGAATGCCTGACTGGCTGTTTAACAACACAAAGCTGTTCAGATTACCTGAATGGATGTTTAATAACAGTAAGCTGTTCATACCTTCATGATAGCTGTTCAGAGTACCTGACTGGCTGTTTAATAACAGTAAGCTGTTCTTACATCCATGTTGTAGCTGTTCAGATTACCTGACTGGCTGTTTAACAACACAAAGCTGTTCATACCTCCATAGTGCAGCTGTTCAGATTACCTGACTGGCTGTTTAATAACAGTAAGCTGTTCATACCTTCATGACGTAGCTGTTCAGAATTCCTGACTGGCTGTTTAATAACAGTAAGCTGTTCTTACATCCATGTTGTAGCTGTTCAGATTACCTGACTGGCTGTTTAATAACAGTAAGCTGTTCATACCTTCATGACATAGCTGTTCAGAATGCCTGACTGGCTGTTTAATAACAGTAAGCTCTTCTTACATCCATGTTGTAGCTGTTCAGATTACCTGACAAGCTGTTCAATAACAGTAACCTGTTCATACCTCCATGGTGTAGCTGTTGAGGATGCCCATGTGCCACATGACAATCCGTCCAGTGCCCTCTTTGCTCTTCTGAATCTTGAACTTGCAGCTATCGTAGGAGAACTACAATCAAAACAGAGCCAAATTTATTAAAAAGAAAATGTCAGTAAAAATGATAAGATCCTAGTGAACTATCATTTTATAGAATTTACCGAGATGAATAAACCAGAATTGAGTAACTAAGAAAACACTTTGGAAGTGGCACCACTCGTAGTGTCAGGCTGGACGACCGATTGAATTGAGTGCTCGCTCCTTGCGTGGTTGGTCATGGGATTCGAACCCATGGGGTTCCAATCCAGCCGAGTCAAATCAATTACTTTTAAATGCATACATGTCGCTATTAACCTGGGGCTGTATGTATGAAGCAGTGTTAGAGCTTCTATCCCGAGGATAGAGGTTAAACCAGGGATATCGGTGCAAAAACGGTATGCATGAAGGAGTGTTAGGGCTATCCTTGCGACTGTAACCCATGATATTCACTGCTAATATCAAATTCTGTTATTTATGAGCACAACTTAAAGTTGCATAGTCTGATGGTTTTGAGTTTCTGAAATGTTCTGAGATAAATACATTAGGTTGATCGTTATTATGTACCTTACTTTAGCTTGAAGTAACTTTTATTTTAAGTGGCTAACTTTTAAGATATTTGAAGTGGAAACATGCCAAATTAATTTTGGCAAGCTTGCCAAAACTCTGACACCATAGCCTTCTGCAGTAAGAGGTTCTATTCAATTACCTCAGTATTCACTTCTGTGCAGTGACAAATGTTTAATAAGTGCACAAGTATCTAAGTTAGATATGTAGAATCAAATTTAGATAATTGTTTTGGTTTTGAAAATTTGATATTTTCATCGGACTATGCAGCTTTAATAATAGTCCTAAAATTGAAAGCGCTGCAGCATTTGAAGCATTTATTAGTAGTATACACTGATGGTGCTGCAGCGTAAAACAATGTATTAGTATACACTTATAGTGCTGCGGCGTTTGAACAACGTATTAGTATACTTATAGCTACAGGAAAAATCCCGGAAATCCGCGAAATCTCGGAGATCTTTCATCCCTGAATATTTAAAATTGCATCATCCGATGAAATATTTATTTTTCAAACCCAAAACATGTAACTTAATTTGATTATATATATATCCATCTTAGATATTGGTGCATTAGCAAGTGATTTGGGACAGCATATATAGAATAATCAGTGAATTTACTACCTCATCCTACTTTGAGAAACCCATCACACAAGGAAGCCATTAATCTTGTCAATCTCATGGCCTCCGTAGCCTTGACCCTCATTCCAAGTACCTAGTCAGGTTCCAGGATGTCCAGTGGTAATATTGCTGGCACCATAGCCTGGGTTGATATAAAGTTGCATGGACTTTTATATTCAATAATTGTTACAGATCTGAATAAGAGTGATGCAATAATTATGTATATTATTATCCAGGAACAATACATTTGCTAATCATTAGGTCAGCCCACATAACATCACATGCAAAGAAACAAATGATGGCGCAATGGCACCATCAGTAGAAAAAAAGGTACCCAGGCTATATTTTATTTAGGTCATTCCACATCACATGGTCATTGCGAGATATCAATACTGGTCCTAGCGAGAGGACTTTTAGAAAGCTTGTCGAAAGTATTTTGGGTTCTTTCAGCTCAAACGGCTTCAAAACTAGTCATTTTTCATCAAAATGACTCCGGACTAATGATTAGTAGCTCATAACGATCAATTTGATATATTTATCTAAAGAAATAAGACAAAAATTCAAGCGCCATCGGACCATGCAAATTTAAAAGCACCTTTTCTGGGGCATTCCTGCCAAGCATAACCGGGAAGATGCGCTCCCTGAGTCTGCGCGCCGGGTTGCCGCGGTTCTCACAGCCGTAGATAAAGACATTCTGCTTCCGGCTGTGTCCGTGCAGGTCGCAGTAAGCGATCACTTCCCGCTCCTCCATCAACCTGCAGAAGAAACATCACCCATTGGTTTGTTTGTTTGTTGTTGTTTTATGTCCTAGCAACATCTAAGGTCATATCAGGATGGGTACCGACTTGTGACAGTGCGCACTCATGGCAACTTTATAGTGCTCTCCCACTGGGAAACCAGGCCGCTGGCAACATGACCTGGTATCCCACTCAGTCACATTATCCTGATACTGAGCACACCAGCCCTTCCCCTTTCCTAATAATGCCGAGCGCATGGCTAGGAAGCAACAAGCATCAATTTTCAAGTCATTGGTTTGACTCGACCAGGGTTCAAACCCACGACCCCACGATCTACCAGCACGGGAGACGGACGCTTTAACTCATTCGGCCATCGCCTCTGGTCTCAACAACCATTGGTGTAGTGCATAACACATGCAGCACACCTTGTACAAGTCTGCTTCCACTATAACCTTCCATGTACAGTAAAACCTCTCTAACCGACCACCTCCACATATAGACCACCCCCCCTATATCGATCGATTTATTTGGGTCCCAAACGATCGCCCATACAATACCATAGTAACGATAACAAAAAATCCTTTAATTAAGTAAATACTTCCTTTAATTAAAGTTGCATAGTCGGATGGTTTTGAGTTTCAGAAAATTTCTGAGATAAATAGATTAGGTTCATCATTATAATATACCTTAATTTAGCTTGAAGTAACTTTTATTTTAAGTGGCTAACTTTTGAGATATTTGAAGTGCAACCATGCAAAATTAATTTTGGCAAGCTTGCCAAAACTCTGACACGATAGCATTCTGCAGTAACATGATCTATTCAATTGCCTCACTATTTCCTTCTGTGTGGCGACAAATGCTAAATAAGTGCATCAGTATCTAAACTAGATATATAGAATCAAATTTAGATCATTGTTTTGGTTTTGAAAATTTGATGATTTCATCGGACTATGCAGCTTTAAGTAAATACTCCTTTGACTGCCACCCTTGGTCTTTCCGAATCATCCTGCTACTGAGATACTGAGAAAATCGGTCCTTAAGCCCTATCCTAGTAATGCTGAGTGCCAAGTTAGGTCACGGCAACTAGCAATTTTGTAAGTCATTGGTTTGACTCTGTTGGGGTTTGAACCCACAATATCCCGTCCCGCATGCGAAGCGAGTCAGCGCTTTTACCAATTTGAACAACCTGTTCGGTGTGCTAAATTAGATGAGACAAGTTTCTTACTGGCTGAACACTGTAGCACCACTACGTGCAACACCTGCTGGCTGCACTGCTAAAGACCCTATAATACTAAGACGGCTCACTCAGCCTGTACTGTGTAATCAAAATGATCAAACTCACCACTTGGTGCGCTGGCTGTTCTCTTGGTTAAACAGGTGCTATATTATATGTATAAATGTATATACGAATGTGAAAGATGTGTGATGATGGCGATGCTGATGATAATGCTGATGATGATGTCTATTTGTTCATAGCAATTTCATATTGATGTGTATTCATACTTACCTATCTCATGTATAATATAATTGTATGTGTTTACATGTGAAACACCAACCAGCAGCTGGGCTGATCAAACCCACCACAAGGTGGCACTGCGAAATTTACATTACCATGGGAGAGATAGGGAGTGAGCCATCTTAGTATTATAGGGTCTTTGGTAGCCGTTTGCTTATTATGAGCCTAGGTAATTTATTTATGCTGGTGGAACAATTGCGTGCTTCAGCAAAGAACACCAAAAAAACACCGCTCAGCCTAAGTCTATGATGAAGTGAGTTGAGAAGACGGGATGACCAAATAGGTTGAGCACCACCTTCTGGTGTGGCAGGTCGTTGGTTCGAACCCTGGTGCAGCTGTATAATATTGTCTCCAGTATAGTGTTTCGCCCCATAACATTATACCAGTTTTGTTTGTTTGTTTGTTCTAGTCTTACATCCTAGCAACATCTAAGGTCAAATCAGGACGAGTACCGACTTATGACAGTGCACTCATGGCAACTTTATAGTGCTGCCCCACTGGGAAACCAGGCCACCGGCACCATGACCTGATATCCCACTCAGTCACATTATCCTGACACTGAGCCAACCAGTCCCTGCCCTATCCTATTAATGCCGAGCGCCTGGCTAGGAAGCGACAAGTATCAATTTTTAAGTCATTGATTTCACTCAACCAGGGTTCAAACCCACGATCTAGCAGCACGGGAGACAACTGACAATAGGACTAGGATAAATAGCACCACTGGACTCACTTTCGGATCATGTTGCGCGTGTGCCAGATGGAGGGGAAGGATTCTTTCAGCATCGTCCTGTAGTTGCGGTTCAGGTCCCGCCCCGTCAGGGAACACCGGTAGTTGCCGACAATCACGCCGTCAGGGTTTAGCATCGGCACGATTTTGAAGATGAATGTATCCCGCAATAGCTGAAAGTTGCATTTAATTTCTTTTTAAGAGAGAAAAAAAAAAGGTTTATTCAGTAAAAAATGTTGTTTTCCAGATCGGTAATTTTGCTGTTAGTCGCAGTAAGCGATCACTTCCCGCTTGTATAGTCCGATGAAAACATCAAATTTTCAAAACCAAAACAATTATCTAGGTTTAATTCTACATCTTTAACTTAGATACTGAAACACTTCTTAAACATTTGTCACCACATAGAAGGGAATACTGAGGCAATTTAATAGAACCTGTTACTGCAGAAGCCTATGGTGTCAAGAGTTTTGACAAACTTGCCAAAATTAATTTGGCATGTTTGCACTACAAATATCTCAAAAGTCAGCTATTTAAAATAAAAGTCACTTCAAACAATAGTAAGGTAGATTAGTACATTCAACCTAATATTTTTATCTCAAAAAATGACAAAAGCTCAAAAGCATTGGACTATGCAACTTTAACTAGGCCATGTGGTCACCTGTCGAGTGACTTTAGATGTTCTTAAGGGGTAAACCCCCAAAGGAATGATTCGTGTATGAGTGATGCAGTATCTAGATAGCGTCAAATCTAAGTGAATACTTTGTTTTGAAAATATTATACGTTCATCGGATTATGTACCCTGAAGCAGCAGAATTATTTTGAATTTTAAAATGTAATTCATTTTTGTTCACATTGAATATACATGTACATATATATATTAAAAATGTAATTCATTTTTGTTCACATTGAATATACATGTGTATATATTAAAAATGTAATTAATCTTTGTTCACATTGAATATACATGTATATATGAGCCTGTCTCAAAAGGTGATAACTCTTTTTATTTTGTCCATTGTAACGATTGACACAAAACAGCACAGAAACGGTTACACTGAAAACACAAGGACATTTGCTTCAAATCAATATGTATTCTATTGGGATTATGAAACGCCATGTAAAAAACAAATCAGTTTATCCTGAGCAAATGCATAAGCAGATAATATGTTGATCGTTACAATGGACAAAGTTTTGCCCATATTGCTTAGCACCTTCTGAGACAGTCTCATATATGAACTATTAGCATCGAAGTGCTGGTCTTTTGATTATAGCATATATAAACTGATAAAGACCATGGAACAACAATGTTCTTGGCATAAGGCGAGAGAAATAACATATTTTTGATGCTGCATATTCCCATGAAAGCCAAACATTTTCAAAATCAACACATAGAATGAATACTACGTCAATTTCAACAGTGAGAGGCAACCAGACGGGATGGCCGAATGAGTTAGAGCATTCGTCTCCCGTGTTGGTAGATCGTGGGATCATGAGTTCGAATCCTGGTCGAGTCAAACCAATGACTTAAAAATTGATACTTGTCGCTTCCTAGCCAAGCGCTTAGCATTATTAGGATAGGGCAAGGAGCAGTGGAATGAGGAAGACCAGTCGTCTGCGACTGAAATTTCCCCTGCTTAATCAACTAATGTACGACAACAACAAAATTTAATCAAACCTCTCAGTGTTTTATTTGTTTGTTGTTGTTTTACGTCCTAGCAACATCTAAGGTCATATTAAGACGGGTACCGACTTGTGACAGTGCGCACTGATGGTGACTTTATAGTGCTGCCCCACTGGGAGAACAGGCCACCAGCACCATGACCTGATATCCAATTCAGTCACATTATCATGATACTGAGCCAACCAGTCCTTGCCCTATCCTAATAATGCCGAGTGCCTGGTTAGGAAGTGACAAGTATCAATTTTAAAGTCATTGGTTTGACTCGACCAGGGTTCGAACCGACGATCCCATGGTCTACCAACACGGGAGACGGACGCTCTAACTCATTCGGCCATCCCGTCTGGTTGCCTCTCACTGTTGAAATAAATGGGGTCCAGCATTTCGATCTACATGCCAGAATTAATTTGACATCTTTTCACTACAACTATATCCAAAGTTACGCTTAAAAATAAAAATTACTTCAAACTAAAATAAAGTAGAGCACAACGAGCATCCTATTATATTTATCTTTAAAATATGGTAGAAACCGCAACCCATTGAATTATATATAAGATATTATATAATGGGAAGATACAGACATTATGCGATATTCCGTGCCAGATTATACGGAAGCTATCTAAATTCAGAGTCAAATCAATACCACACTCCCATAAAGTGGAGACTGTTTTCACTGAACTGCAAGAAGCCCAAGTGTCCACGAGCCTTGCGTGCGGGAGATCGGGAGTTCGATTCCCAGTCAAGTCAAACCAATGACTTATAAAATTGATACTTGTTGTTTCCTAGCCTGGCGATCGGCAATAATAGGACAGGGCAAGGACTGGTTAGCTCAGTGTGAGGATAATTTGACTGAGTGGGATATTGGGTCATGGTGCCGGCAGCCTGATTTCCCAGTGGGGCAGCATAATAAAGTTGCCAGCATGTGCACTGTCACAAGTCGGTACCCGTCCTGATATGACCATAGATGTTTCCAGGATGTAAAACTCCAATAACCAACCAACCAACAAACCAACCCAAGTGTCGAAGCGCTCAATCACTTACTTTGGCATCAGCAGAGTTAGCCATCAGATAGTCCAGGAAGCCTTTCATCATCCAGCTGGCATTGCTCTCCCCAGGATGCACTCGTGACGTCACCACAACCGCCTTTCGATGCTACAAGGTCACATGTATTTGGTTAAAGTGGAACGCAGCCTGGATCAGGTAGGGCGCACCACTGGATTCTCAAGCTGTTTCAGTTTCTCAAGGCATATTGACAAACCAAATCAGTTTTCATATGTAAACAAAGAGGGCTGAGCTGTCACAGTCTACAACATATTTAATATGGAATAGGGAATCAAACAAAGCATATCATTAGAATTGACGTAAACAGGTCTTTGTGCACCCACACACTCACGCTCAGCGATGCGCTGGCTCACACCCCTGCAGCTCTCATCGGACATCCATGGACAACCCTGATGCTTGACATATTTCTGCCGGTCTTGGGTTATGCCCACCTTTTACCTAATTAAAGTTTTCGTTTACCTCACAACTGTCTTATTAGCATTCTTTCACCGAGCTGGTTGAAATTGTCAAATTCATGATGAAGCTTATTTCAAATTCAATGCTGAACAGCTTTATTCATTAGTTTGTGGTTTATTGTCTTGTCTCAGAGCTACCGCAGAGCTTCCTGGTCCACAATTACCATTCTTGATGGGTAACAAGTTGACACCGAAACCCTCTAATGGCTACATTCTCCATTGGTTCCTGGGGTAGGTTGTTTTGTTTTATGTATATGTTTTATGTACGCTTCAATGGATTTTATGTTTCTGGTTGTGCTCAGTTGTTCATTCGAGATGTGTGCTGCTATAGACATGACGTTTCTGTCATAGCTAGCTGCATTATTTCTTCAGGTACTACTTGTTGTTTTATAAATATATTTTGTCTCTACTGTAGGTGAATTCCATAACTTTTAGGTGCATCTCTCTTCTGGTGGCTAGTGTTGCTGTTTTTGTTTGTTTATGAATGTCCAATGTTGGATGTCTATTTTCTAAGTTTACACAAATTTTCAGTACTTTATTCTGTATCCTTTGTAGGTTGGCTGGTAGTGTTTTGCTGCCTCCCATATAAATAATGTCTCCGTAATCAAAGTGAAGAATAACTGCTGGCCGTCTCAGTTGCTCATCTTCATACTCACTACTATCAGGTGGATCCTGGCAACTGTCTGCCAGTCTCCACCCAATAAATACCAAAACAACTCATAAGTAAGAAAGGGAAGACAAGTCACACAAGATTGACAGTGATAAGGTTGAGCTTTATTGCTACAACTCTTGTTCACCTACTAGTGACCTGCCACCTTGACTCACTTACAACCTGCCACACAGACCCACGTGGTTCCTGCTCGTTCAGTCTAAATCAGTGCCTAGAGCCCATTGAACCTAAGACCCATGAGTGTTACACACAGCTCAGTGGTGAACTGCTTCTTTTGGTATCTCTAGATGATTGTCTCTGCATAGCAAGTGCAAGGAGTACAAGGGTGGCTGGGCTCACACAGCCAGCCAATCAGACACCTCTGCAGCCTGGGAGGGGTGGTGCCCAAAACGAGCACCTGTCACTCAACCCCAGTGCAGGTGGTGTCCATAATATATGCAGAATGGCTGGGTGTGCTTACCCAGCGGTCCTGTGGTAACAAGTAGTAGTCATACAGTTAGAATAAACATTAATATATGCTCCCCCTCCATTTGCACTCTTCCTGGTGAATGGAGGGAACATTTCTATAATTAATAACCGTATCTTAATATCCGGACATCATACCGCAATCCCGGTCACTGCACATCATAACATTTCCACATAGTTATTTATGTCACACAGCGAGTGGGCACACATTGCGTCGCTATTACATAACAATGGTCCCCAACTCCGTCGCCCGAGATATTGATATGACTCCAAGGCTGTGTATCACGTCGGAAAGACCGCATATTTTTACAAAAGTATGGAAATATCATAGATTTATAAATCTTGATGGGCATGTATTTTTCAACCTTGTGTTAGGTCTTGTCTTAGGTTTATCTCATCTTTTTCCAGATTAAAGTTTCTGTCTACCTTCACCACAATCTACTTTTCATTCTTTAACTGAATCACTATCATTGATCATCAACATCAAGAGATTTTTCTAAGTAAGGATAACCTTGAAGATCAGTGTTTCGGTGTTGACGAATAAGGTATTCAGGCAAATAACCTATGTACCCCTCCCCTCTAAAAAAAAAAGTATGTTCACATATCAGTCACTCACAGGAACTGTTAACTAGCGGTCAAGAAGACTTGGCAGCTGGACCTGACCTTGGGGTGACCTCACCTTAGTGTCCTCCGGGTTCTTTGAAGGTGATGTAATCGACAGGATGTAGACCATGTTTCCAGCCAGACTTCGACACAAGACGCGCTGCTTGCAGATCTTGGACTTGACTGGGTCATTCACATTGTCCAAGATATAGTCCTGCAGCCATGGCAACAGATGTAGTCAGGGGCACAGCAGATGGGCTGGACGGAGAGCTGCTAGGCAAGACTTCTAGGTAATATCTTACTAGGTAAGAGGTTACAAGGAAAGAGGTTTTAAGGCAAGAAGTTGCTAGGCAAAAGATCGTTAGGCAAGAGGCTATTTGGCAAGATTGTACATGTATTAGAACAGAGGTTGTTAGGCAAGAGACTGGTCAGGAAAGAGCCTATTAAACAGGATAGTACTATGCAATATATTGATGGCAAGAGGTTACTATGTAAGATGCTAAGCGGGGAAGATGGTGTTAGGGGAAAGGTTGTTAGGCGAGGAACTTCAAGCAAAGAAGCTACTAGTCGAGAGTTCTGCAAGAGGTTGCTAGACAAAAGGTTTCTAGGCAAGAGTGTATCACACATGAGGTTGCTTAGTTAGTGACAAACCCCCGGGCCTACTCTGGACCCTCCTCCAAATAAAAAAAAAGATGTTTTATTAGGATTAGGGGAAAATCCCACAATGTTCTCACGACTAAATTTAACTTCTTGAGCTGACCCTGAACACTCACCTCCCCAAACTGAACCCCCACCCATAACAATTCGGACAACTAGGGTAAGAACACAACCCGTAAACACTGGGGAAGACTGGAGCACTAACAATAGCCCTCACAAAGGGACATGTCATACATGACGCAGCACCTGGACAAACAGCACCTCCCTTCCACTGCACACCTAACATCACGTACAAATGCCACTTTCTGTTACAGGACTAGGACAGTATGAGAGAAAGTACTCGCATGGCTACCCACAACGTGAACCCCACTACCGTCAGAATTCAAGTCAATCTACATTAAAGTTGCATAGGCCGATGGTTTTGAGTTTCTATCATTTTCTGAGCTAGACATATTAGGTTGATCGTTATAATCTACCTTACTTTCGTTTGAAGTAACTTTTATTTGAATTTAAATGGCTAACTTTTGAGATATTTGAAGTACAAACATGCCAAATTAATGTTGGCAAGCACGCCAAAACTCTTGACACCATAGGCTTCTACAGTAACAGATTCTATTAAATTGCATCGTTATTCCCTTCAATGTGATGACAAATCTTTAATAAGTGCACCAGTATCTAAGTTAGATATGTAGAATCAAATCTAAGTAATTATTTTGGTTTTGAAAATTTGATATTTTCATCGGACTATGCAGCTTTAATGTTACAAAATCCGATCGTTTTGTATTACCGTATTTCTTATATAAATATATGAGCTTGATCTTTGATCATTATAACCTATTTTACTTTAGTTTGAAGCAACTCATAATTTTTAAGGGTTCAGTTTGGACTGGAGATATTGGAGGTGAAAACAAGAACAAGTAATATTGGTGTGCACACCGAAATGCTAGACAGGCTTTGTTTACTTGTTTTAAGATGTAGCATGGTAGCAAAGGTTCACCAAACTGCAAGAAATGCTTAATGAGTATCCTGGTATCTAAGTTGGCTATGTGGAATCAAAATTAAGTAAGTGCTTTGGTTTTGAACCATAGCTGGATTATGCAGATTTATACAAATTATGCAGATTTAAAAGCAGATTGACTGAACTTCCAATGGCTCTAAGTCCACCATTATTGCAATGTTGAAAAAATAACATTATTGCAATGACCAAAACTGCCAGCAACATGCACATCTGAAGCAGCCTGTGCACTATAGGTGCAGTGCGGCTTAGGGCAGAAAAGACTGACCTGTAAGTCGCTGTAGCTGTACGGGTAGCAATGTGCGAAGTAGCAGGTGTCGCGGTCATACGGAAACTGACATGTCCAGGTCAATGAGTAGTAGTTCTTCTCACTCTTACCGGAAGTGTACCTGCAGGGTCAAGCACATTGGTTAGAGGTCCCTTAGTCAGGCAGCAATATAAAGCCATCATGAGTGTGCAGTCACAATCCAAATACTTGGGAAGTCTAATAAAGCCATCATGGGTGTGCACTGTCACAATCCAAATACTCGGGAAGTCTAATAAACCATCATGAGTGTGCACTGTCACAATCCAAATACTCGGGAAGTCTAATAAAGCTGTCATGAGTGTGCACTGTCCCAATCCAAATACTCGGGAAGTCTAATAAACCAACATAAGTGTGCACTGTCACAATCCAAATACTGGGAAGTCTAATAAAGCCGTCATGAGTGCAGTCGCAAGTCAAATAGAGTGGAAGCACTATTAAGCCATTATGAGTGTGCATAATGACTAGTTAAATGGAGATGCAACACGATAAAGCCACCATGAGTGCTCACTGTCTGTCACAAATTAACTAGTGGAACAGCACTACAAAGCTGCCATGAGTGCTCACGGTCACAAATTAAATAGTGGAACAGCACTATAAAGCTACCATGAGTGTGGACTGTCACAAACCAAAAAGTGGAGGAGCACTATAATTAGTATAAAGCCACCAGAAATGATTACTGTCACAAGTTAAATAGTGGGGAAACATGACATGATAAGACATTGCTGGGTATTCTTTACTGCCTGTCAGATTGTTCTCTGGACCTGCCCAGGATGCTCAATATTTTTTATGATAGTGAATTACAAAACTGTGTGCATCCTGACATGAGGTGTCTCTCATATTAACATTCAGACTAGTGCTCATTTATCCGGATATGACCTTAAATGTTGCCAGGACGTAAAACTCCAACAACCAACCAACCAGTGCTCATTTATCTTGCGGTAGATATTGGAGCACTTTTACTTCAGTTTCAATGTACATGTGCAAATAATCCAATACATTAGTTATTTCTGAATTTAAAATGGGGATATAGTAGTTGTATACCCATAGCGACCACCTATTCAAAATGACTGGCATAGGATGCAAGAATTACTTAGAATACTGACACTAGTTGCTGCTGGATTTAGCAAAGATTTGTCTATGGACTGAAGGCAGTGGACTCACTTGACATTGTTGCGGTAATACTTGATGTCGTTGCCACTCCGGTACCAGCCGACATTTTTCTCCGCTGCTTGCCGCTCGCTGTACATCAGCGGCTTCATCCCATGGTTGTACAAACTGTCCGGCTGCAAAAGGACACATTGTTGACGAAGGTGAAGCTCCTCCTACCCATTCCCAACACCACCACCAACCCTCACTCAACCCCTCCCTCGCTTACCATCTTGGTGTTGACAATGATCAACCTACATGTCTGTAACATAGTCTAAGAGTGTCCCCTCTCTCACCCCTCCCACCCTCACCTGTCATGGTGTTGATGCAGGTAAAAGTGTATGTCTGTAACATGGTGTGAGAATGTCCCCATCCCACCCTCGGATACCTTCATGGTGTTGACGATATTGAAAGTGTATGTCTCTAACATGGTCTGAGAGTGTTCCCTTCCCACCACCCTCACCTTTCATTGTATTGACGATGGTGAAACTTAGCAAGAGTGTCTCCCTCCCACCCCTCACACTCTCGCCTGCCTTCATGGTGTTGACGATGGTGAAAGTGTACACTTGTAACATAATCTGATAGTGTCCCCCTCCCACCCCTCACACTCTCGTCTACCTTCATGGTGTTCATGATGGTGAAAGTGTACACTTGTAACATAATCTGAGTGTCCCCCTGCCACCCCTCACACTCTCGCCTGCCTTCATGGTTTTGACGATGGTGAAAGTGTACACTTGTAACATAATCTGAGAGTGTCCCCCTCCCACCCCTCACACTCTCGCCTACCTTCATGGTGTTGACGATGGTGAAAGTGTACACTTGTAACATAGTCTCAGAGTGTCCCCCTCCCACCCCTCACACTCTCACCTACCTTCATGGTGTTGACGATGGTGAAAGTGTACACTTGTAACATAATCTGAGAGTGTCCGACTCCCACCCCTCACACTCTCGCCTACCTTCATGATGTTGCCGATGGTGAAAGTGTACAATTGTAACATAATGTGAGAGTGGCTCCCTCCCACCCCTCACACTCTCGCCTACCTTCATGATGTTGATGATGGTGAAAGTGTACACTTGTAACATAATCTGAGAGTGTCCCCCTCCCATCCCTCACACTCTCACCTACCTTCATGGTGTTGACGATGGTGAACCTGTACGTCTGCTTTGCTCGCGTGTTCATGAGCCGGAAGTAGTACCACTGCGTGTGCTTATTGGTATAGAGGTCATTCCGCAGCCACAACTCATACTCAAATTCCTCTCTGTAAACAAAGGAACGCTTAGAGAAACCAACATCTTGGTTCTAGGATTCATTTTTCAGCAAGGGAGAATGATGTCAATCGCAAGCAATAGACCACCCCTCCCTTTGATGTTTGTTTGTTTGTTGTTGTTTTACATCCTAGCAACATCTAAGGTCATATAAGGACGGGTACCGACTTGTGACAGTACACACTCATGGCGATTTTATAGTGCTGCCCCACTGGGAAATCAGGCTGCCGGCACGATGACCCGATATCCCACTCAGTCACATTATCCTGCCACCGAGCTAACCAGCCATTGCCCTATCCTAATAATGCCGAGCACCAGGCTAGGAAGCGACAAGTATAAATTTTTAAGTCATCGGTTTGACTCGACCGGGAACCAAACTCGCTAACTCCCGATCTTCCGCACGCGAGGCCTGTGCTCTCCCTTTGATGGCAATGGTAAGAACTAATGTTGTGGGTAGCAGCTCACCGTGCAGCACGCTTTGTGGAAAAGGTCTTCCAGATTTTGTCTACCACCACCTCACCCTGTGCGGGCAGTAAAAGAACTAATGTTGTGGATAACAGCTCACTGTGGCATGCTCTGAGAAAAGTCCCTACTGTTTCTGATCGAGAAGCTATGGCAAAAATCAAACACTGATGACGATTTTCTTATTTTTATTAATTATTAATTAAAAGAATTATTTAGGCAAGACAAGGTTCAGCAATCATTGCATTAAATGGCAACTTTATACAAGCTTAGTTCTCGCATCCAAAAGGTGCCCCACAACCTGAGTTTCAACAGAGTGATGGAAAAGGTGCATAATCTTAGTGAAATAGTTTGATCGAAGTGAACCTTTAGATCCTTACAATATCTGAGCTCACCATTTTGTTGAACATCTAGAAGGAATGCAGTTGTGTACTTACACTTGCACAGCCTTCGCCAAATTGCCACTCTCAAACCGAGATTCGAAGACGAGCATGGTGTCCTCGGGGCCTTCCGGGTCAAGGGTCACCTGAGTACAGCCTGTCCGACTTCCGCCAACCCGTGACCGGATGAACTAAACAAAAGGGCACCAGTTCACAAGTGAACACACATAGAAGATGTGAGCCACACTGGACAACTAGCTACCAGACAGAAGCAGCAAGGATGGTTGCACTTATGCAGATTGATACCAAATGTACTTAAAGTTGCGAGTTAGAACGTCCGTCTCCCGTGCTGGTAGATCGTGGGTTCGAACCCTGGTCGAGTCAAACCAATGACGTAAAAAGTTATACTTGTCGCTTCCTAGCCAGGCGCTCGGCATTATTAGGACAAGGCAAGGACTGGTGTGCTGAGTGTCAGGATAATGTGACTGAGTGGGATACCAGATCATGGTGCTGACGGCCTTGTTTCCCAGTGGGACAGCACTATAAAGTCGCCATGAGTGCGCACTGTCACAAGTCGGTACCCGTCCTAATATGACCTTAGATGTTGCTAGGATGTAAAACAACAACAAACAAACAAACTTACAGTTGCATAAATCAAGGGTTCTGCCACATTTTCTGTTAGATAAATATAGTAGGTTTTCGAGCATAGATGTTTGTTTGTTGGGGTTTTACGTCGTAGCAACATCGATGGTCATATCAGGACATGCAACAACTTGTGACAGTGCACACTCATGGCGACTTCATAGTGATGCCCCACTGGGAGACCACGCCGCTGGTAACATGACCCAATATCTCACTCAATCACATTATCCGAACTCTGAGATAACCAGTCATTGCCACATCCCAGTAATGCCGAGCGCCATTTCAATCGTGGACGATCGGTCTTCCTCATTCCACTGCTCCTTTCCCTATCCTAATAATGCCGAGCGTCTGGCTAGGAAGTGACAAGTGTCAATTTTTAAGTCATTGGTTTGACTCGACCAGTATTCGAACCCACGATCTACCAACACGGGAGACAGATGCTCTAACGCATTCGGCCATTCCGTCATGGCAATTATCATCTGATTATGCAGCTTTGACATGAGCTTAGTTGTTACTAGGTTGTAAACTCCAGCAAACAATTCAATGGGTATTATCTATGCACTATTTACTCCAATACTCCCGAAGCAAATGGCTAATTTAAAAAAAAATAACACCAGAAAAAATACACAGTGCATAAACCCCTATATTTTAGAATTAATTAAAGCATGCAATAATCATTATTTTGCTGTTTCATTCAAGTATATGATAAACACGGAATCAAATTTAGACCCAACAAAATCGGAAATTGTCGATGTTGATTGCAACATGGGTAATTGAACAAGGCGGAGTCGGATACTTATTCAAACGGTCGCTGGCACCACCTATACTCAAACTTTAACGTTAAATATGTACATCAATGTCTACCATGACTAGCGGGTCTTTTGGAACTACGCCGAGTAACCACGCAGGGCTGGCGGTTGTGCATATTTAAATTAGATACAACGTCGACAGCCGAAATCTGTTACAAAGTTACGAAAACTTGACGTAGTAGTGACGTTGCGGCACAGCTAGCTGCTATATAAAGCGAGCAAAACCCGAACTCTGCCACTATAACTTGGCGGCGGATGGCGACGGACAATCTACTCTGCCATCCCGCCCACCCCACAATAAGAGACTAGAACTATAGGGCTAAAGCATCTCGGGGCCTTCTCTCATTATACTCAAGCATGTACGATTGCCATTCTAGTTCATTAAAAAGTCCAAAATATATACCATTTGTCCGTGTTCGCGTTGTTCAATTACCACCTTGAATAATGAACTTGCAAATGAAAATCATCCGCATCCAGTCATCTGCGCAATTGATTTGTTACTCTCACTCACTCTAGGTGGTAATGTCACCCATGTCACACACACACATTGATTCTATTTAAGCAGTATGATCATGAAAAGCAGTTATTAGTTGCGGTTAAGTACTTACTCTAAATTGCATTTTATTGTAATGAAAGTCTAATTCTAACGCAGTCATACAACTTAAACTGAAAAGTTCCTTAGTCCGATGATCTGGGGTTTCTGCCCTATGCTTAGGTAACTAAATTAGGCTGATTATTATAAGCTATCTTACTTTAGTTTGAAGTAACTTTTATTATAAATATGTAACTTTGGAGATATTTGAAGTGAAAACATGCCAGGTTTATTTTTGGTATGCATGTCGAAATGCTGGGCATAAACTTCAGCAGTGACAGGTTCTATTAAATTGACTTAGTTCTTTTATACAGCAATATAACAAATTTAAAAAAAAAATATTTTAAAGCTGGATATTTATGATTAAATTTAGGTAAGTGATTTATTTCGAACATGTGATGCCTTCATCGGACTAGGAAGTTTTAAAGTAAATAAATAAATAGATGTTGGTTAGGAGAAATGTGGAGAATGGAGGAACATGGAGAGAAGATCGCTAAAAATTGCCACCAGAATTATTTCATGCAAAGCTTATTGCTGTGGGCAGCACAAGACGCAATACTCGGTTGAACAGGTAGGGGGCACCACTGAGTTCTCAAGCTGTTTCGCATTATCAAGATAGTTTTCATATGGAATTAAACAGGGGTGATGTGTTTCAGTCTACACCTTGTTTAATATCGAATTGAAGAGAAAGGAAATCCCATATATAGCTAATGAGAAATAACCTGGAATGCACACATCATCCTATATACAGTCTAACCCCGTTAAACCAAGCTTGTTTAAACCAAACGATCGGTTCATCCAAACTTTTTTCAGCGGCCCGGCAAAATACTACCATTTATCATATAAAAAAGTTGGTTAAACCAAAGTCGATTAACCCAAACTATCGGTTACTCCAAACAAAATGTTCGGGCCCCAAGCCAATTCCAGTATGGTTAAACCAAACTTTCATGTGGTTATAAGGTCATCTGAGACCCCACCAACCTTTTTATATGATAAATGGTAGTATTTTGGTGGGACGCTGAAAAAAGTTTGGATTAACCGATCGTTTGGGTTAACCAAGCTTGGTTTAATGGGGTTATACTGTATATACATAAAAAACAACAATCAAAGTGTCCACATACACTGCATATTACATTCATAATGCACCGGCGTTTTTGCCAAAGCCAAGTCAAAGCCAAAGCTTGGTTAAACCAATGATCGGTTAACCAAAACAAAGGTTGGTTTAACAGGGTTATACTGTAGTATCATATAAAGAATACTCTAATGAGGCTAACTTGTTCTATACACACAAAGAGATGGGTTATTGTTTTAGCAGTCTACCAAAGTATAGCCACTGGATTATTTGTCTCTTTCTATATTTATTTATATCTAGGGTTTAATCTACATGATTATTAACTAATACAATTAATCTATAAACCTGTTGTGTAATATACCATTTTCACTACATGCTGCAAACTGGCTACAAACTGGAGAAAGATGGGCATAATTTGCAGCATATTGGAAACATATCCATAACTAATAATAGTAATAACATTAATAATACCAATAATAAAACAGATGTAAAAATAATATACAATACCAATAATTACCGGCATTTCTGATTTGTCTATAATAATCAGCTGTAATTATTGTAGTTGGTCAAAATTATACAAGCATACCAATCATTCGACTGGAGCTAAGAAGAGAGATTAGCATTAGGGATTATTTAATAAGAGATAATCCCCATTATCTCCCCTTATAATTGGGTAGTGGTATGTTTTGTTTATTCATCCAGCTGTGACCTACATCCGTACAACAGGTGTGACACCTGTGTACTAACCGCCACACCTGTCTACCAACCGCCACTCTCTCCACCCAAATTAAAAGCGCCCCCTTCTCAGCTTCAATATTTGGTTATGAATATTACCCAGAATAACAATAACTGTAAATATATTTGACTATGCTATTTATGATTATAGAATCTTGTTACTAGTGCTAGTGGACCATCTTAAAGATGCATAGTCCGATGGCTTTGAGTTTCTGTCATTTTCTGAGATAAATACATTAAATTGATCATTATAAGGTACTTTACTTTAGTTTAAATGGCTAACTTTGGAGATATTTGAAGTGACAACATGCAAAATTAATTTTGGCAAGCATGCCAAAACTCTGACACCATAGGCTTATGCAGTAACAGGTTCTATTAAATTGACTCCCCATGCCCTTCTATGTGACAACAAATGTTTAATAACTGTACCAGTATCTAAGATAAATATGTAGTATCAAATCTAGGTAAGTGTTTTGGTTTTGAAAATTTGATACTCCTATGCAACTTTAACGTTCCAACCTCGCGGGAATGCAGTTTGCACATATATGTGATGTACAAGCATTATGCGAGTATAAAGTCACAGAAGGGATTATTCTATTATATTGTTATATTATAGTATTATTCTATTATATTATTAGCCAATGGGCACTCTTCACTCATTTGCTTCTTACTCATATGGGGACTGGTGGCGGCACCACCGGCCCCTACCATAAAGCTGCATAGTCCGATGAAAACATCAAATTTTCTAAACCAAAAGAATTATCCAGATTTGATTCTACATATCCAACTTAGATACTGGTGCACTTATTACGCGCTTGTCGCCATATAGAAGGGCATACAGAACCAGTTTAATAGAACCTGTTACTGCAGAAGCATATGGTGTCAGAGTTTTGGCGTGCTTGCCAAAATTATTTGTGGATGGTTGCACTTCAAATATCTCAAAGGTTAGACAATTAAAATAAAAGTTACTTCAAACTAAAGTAAGGGAGGCCATAACAATCAATTTAATATATTTAACTCAGAAAATGACAAACTCAAAACCATCGGACTATGCAACTCCGGTGTTACCATGCACTGTCACTTGCGCCCGGAATTTATAAAAACGTCCGAGTGTATCAGCGTATGGAGTGTGCTTCCCACTCTCGGGGGGGGGGGGTGGGGGTGGGGAGGGGCGATGCATGCTGGGAAACCCCCCAACCACAGGAGGGGGACGGAGGCAATACACTTATTACATGCGATAAGAGGCTTATCACTATCCATATATATATAACTCTGCAAATGTAACTCTGCAAACAGGGCAGTCGATTCATATGTCCAGTTGGTCTACCCTTTTATCAGCCTGAACAGTTACTTAGTATTCACTATGCGCATAGCACAATGTATAATAGTGAAGTGGATTCCTTTATTATTACTGAGCCGTACACAGTACAACCCCGTTAAACCAAGCTCGGTTAAACCAAACGATCGGTTAATCCAAACTTTTTTCGGCAGAGCGGCAAAATACTACCATTTATCATACAAAAAAGTTGGTTAAACCAAAGTATCGGTTAATCCAAACAAAATTGTCGGCCTCGGGCCACTTCCGGTACAGTTAAACCAAACTTTCATGTGCTTTTAAGGTCATCTGATACTTTTTTTTATATGATAAATGGTAGTATTTTGACAGCTCGCCGAAACAAGTTTGGATTAACCGATCGTTTGATTTAACCGAGGTTGGTTTAATGGGGTTAAACTGTATATACATAAAAAACAATAATCATAGTCTCCACATACGAAGCCAAGTCAAAGTCAAAGCTCGGTTAAACCAATGATCGGTTAATCCAAACAAATTTCTAGGGTCCCTTCAAGTTTGGTTTAACGGGGTTATACTGTAGTATGAAGAGGTGCGGATTAGTACAAAGATAAATCCAGAGCCCTGCTTTGGACTCGTGCATGCAACCTCTCCCTTGATAATGCAAGGGTTGGTTGTTAATGTTATATCAGGATGGGTACCGACTTGTGACAGTGCACACTCATGACAACTTTATAGTGCTGCCCCACTTGGGAAATCAGGCCACCAGTCCCATGACCCGATATCCCACTCAGTCACATTATCCTGACACTGAACTAACCAGTCCTTGCCCTATCCTATTAATGCCGAGCGCCAGGCTAGGAAGCGACAAGTATAAATTTTATATAAGTCATTGGTTTGACTCAACCGGGACCCGAACTCCCGATCTCCCACAAGCAAGGCCCGCGCTCTACCGATTAGGGCACCGCGCCCATCAATAACGCAGGGGTGGAGTAGAGAAACTCGGGGGATGGGATAGAATGGGAGTCTAGAAATATTTGTAGACTTGGTAGATAAAGCCAAACACATCAACAACTCATAGTAGTGGTATGAAATAGTCTTCATTCTGTCTCACTAAAGCTCACCTGAAAACAACACTTTATATGTAAATCTCTTAGTAAAATGTTTTTCGGTGATTATTTAGTGCCACGTACTGGTGAGATCGATACTGGACCAGAGATTATTGAACACCGAGAGCGATGTGTATGAGACACGACAACATAAGCTCCATCCTCCCCAGACAAAATCCTGCTTTTCAATTAAATCTTGAGCGCCTATAACCAATGTGCAGATATGTGCCCTATAATGCATAATGAGAATATAAACAAGAACAATGCCATTTCACTCTCTACTGTAAAACCTACACAAATAACACATACCGTATATGTCCCAATAGAAGCACGCTACCCAATAGAAGCACGCTCCCCAATAGAAGCACACACCCCATTTCAAGATTGAAAGCACGCACAAATTTACGATCATATTCAGACTGAATGCACATAAAATAAGACAATCCCACTTTATTTCAGAGGCACGACAAAAACAAATAAAAATTTACGATCATATTCAGACTGAAAGCACATAAAATAAGACAATGCCACTTCATTTCAGAGGCACGATAAAAACAAATCCATGAAATTCTGTAACTTTGAATAGATGCGCATCCATGTGTCTGCACTCGCGCAGTGCACGTCTATTAGGACATATACGGTATATCACATATAATATATATATATTTCCTTTAATAACATTCATTAAAGCTGCATAGTCAGATGAAAGCATCAAATTTTCTAAACTAAGGCACTTATCCAGATTTGAACCTACTGTAGTAGTCTGTACATGAGCTCCACTACCACGCGGTGGCAGCAGACACTACCCCGCACACCTACGCAGTTACACTGAACTGCGCTAGGTGGCGGCACGCTAACCACCCGGCAGGGCCCCGGCTCGGCTGCTCTCTACTGCATGTGGCTAGCACACCCCCCACCCACCTATAGAGGCAACGTGGGACCTAGCGAATTAGGGGGTGGGTCAGTTGACTGTTGATGCCGCGGAAAGTGGATAGGTTTTGGAATAAACCAGTTGAAGCATACTGTTACTCAATCTTGGCGTTCTTCCGTGAGTGCGTGGCAGTGTGAAGACCGTGGGCTACCACACTACATATTCAACATATAAGTTAGATGCTGGTTCACTTATTAAGCATGTGTTGCTACATAAAAGGGAATATGAAGTCAATCTAATATAACCTGCTACAATTGAAGCCCACGGTGTCAAAATAAATTTGCCATGGTCCCACTTAAAATATTTCCAAAGTTATTCATTTAAAATAAAAGTTACTTCAAACTCGAGCTAAGTATATTATAACCATCAACCTAATATATTTATTTACCTCAAAATATGGCACTGACTGACCATATCAAAGGTCATTTCTATTCCCTGGTCATGACAAGTGTCAGGCTAGGTAGTAACAACTGCAAATTGTTAAGTCAGTAGTTTGACTCAGTTGGTGTTCGAACCTGGGTTTCGAATTCACACGACCCGGCAAACAGGAAGCAAGAACTCAACCCATTCGGGCATCCTGTCTATATAATATATCATATGAAAAAGTGCTTGTAGAGTGTGATATATGCGTAATAGACTTATAGGCATGTGGCTAATATATGTTAATGAGATGCAGAGGTTTGGACAAAGGATTATGCAAATGAGATGACGTCATGGAAAGTTTAGCCGGCGGGTTCAGCGAGCCCTAGGCCGTGAATAAACCATTCAGTATCCAGAAGTCAAAGTGTTCAGACGTTGTACTTTCACATAGAGTAGCACTTTTACATTTTCTTCAGATTGACTCATCACTGCGTCGAACCGTCGCTTCATGCAGTTCGGACTACCTAATTACAATCTACTTTACTTTAGCAGGGATGATAGTGGTTTTAGGCCAAAAAAAAGTGGAAATCAAGCCGAGATTATTATCCCCATGGCAAATTCCCGTCCTAGAGGCTAGCTACCGTGCCCCCATCATATATAAAAAATTACACCAAGCTGTGAAAAAAACCGGAAATCCACTTAAAGACGAAAAAATGTCATCCCTGTTTAGATAGCAGTCACTTATTTGATATTTTCGAAGATATTTGAAGTGAAAACATGCAAACTTATTTCTGGTGTGCACGTGGAAATGTTGGTCATTGTAAGCTTCAACAGTGACAGGTTACATTAAATTGGCTCAGTGTTCCTTCTACGCAGAAATACATGTTTAAAGTAAAGCTTGTCTAGAGCACATTGATTTTCATCATCGGCTATTGGATGTCAAACATATGCTCATTCTGACATATTTCTTTGGAGGAAACCTGCCGCCACCAAAAAGGCTACACTTTTCGATAAGCAGCAGGGGGTCTTTTATATGTACTTTCCCACAGACAGGACAGCACATACCACAGCCTTTGATGAACCAGTTGCGGACCCCTGGTTGGAACGGAAAATAGCCCAAACTGCAAATGGGTCCACTGAGCAGGATCGATCGGATGACCGACACCTTCACAGGTGGACACCGCCTGAGCTACGTCCCACTCCCAATACATGTTTAATGAGTGCACCAGTATCTAAGTTGAATATATCAAACATACGTAAGATTTTTGGTTTCGACAAGTTTATGCTTTCATCAGAATATGCAGCGTAAACATTTACTTATTCTCCAAAACTGCTCCATCTAGTTATTCGGTATTATAGTTAGTTATACTAAACTTACCTGTAAGTTCAAATAATACTAAGATTACTACGAAAGTAAGGATCAGAGAGAGGAACAAGCTCGTAAAGTAGGGAACAAGCTTCAGTATTCGTAGTTGGAGGAGAATTAAAAATATAAACTACTAATTAAAATTTAAAAATAACTAAAGACACATGTTTGGCCTTCCTTTGTTCACAGTGCATCACCAATTCCTATAGGTGAGGGTGGGAAGGCCCCTAATCCTTACCTTCGTATTAATATATTCATAAGAATCTTAGAAATACTTCAACTTACAGGTAAGTATAGTGTAACTATAATATTCATATTTCATCTTCCGAAGACAGGAAGTTGGAAACCGAAGTTTGTTCGCTATTGTGCAAGCTTGTTCCTCTCCTACCCTGAAACTTAACTTCCTGTTATTCGGAAAATGAAGTAAGAATCAGTGATACATTTCCTAGTTTTAACTCAACAATTTATATAAAGCAAAAATGCAATTATTGTATCTGAACTGATCCCTCTGTCTTAATTCCTTGTCTGACAGCGTAGAAAGAGATTTATTTTAAAGAATGAAAGTCAATGAAGAGTTTTGCCAATTAAATAATGAAGAAATAGAAGAGTGGCATAAAGTTGTGTATGGATGGAGATAATGACTAGAACCAGCTTAAAGTTGCAGGGTTTCATGAAGCATAATTTATTTAAAACCAAACCACCTACATTTGATCATGTATTTCCATAGCATTAACTTATGATTTGGGGCAGCCTAGCGAGAATAATCAATGAATTTATGATACCTTCCCTTTGGACAACTACTTTGACAAAGCCATTAAGAAGGAATGCCAAATTAGGTCAATATCATGACCTTGTTAGTATTGCCGTCATTCCAAGGACTATGTGTAGGTTTCAAGATGCCTAGTGGAAGTTTGATGGCACATTAGCCTGGTTCCCTGGCCTTTTCGTCATAGATCTCTCCACTGTTGTAGTTTCAAAGAATAGACACAGAGGTGCATGGATATTCTACTATCACCACTCAGTTTCTCAATTACCAACCAAAATAATGTTATTAGTAAAATTACCCATTTAATGCCAACTTATTAACACTCCGAATTCTCATTGTGCATATGAAGAGTTCACGCGCAAAACCACGTAGACGCCAATCCAAATATTGAGCTAAACATCGAAATCAAACCTTTAACAAAAATCCTTTTTTTATATTCCTACATTTTTGTTCATTGCTCCATAATTATTACATCAAGAGAAAAGTGGAATTAGTAAGAATTAAAACGAGCTTCTTGGAAAAGTGTTATTTTATTCAAAGTTTTGGATTGGCGTTCATGGGGTTTCGCGCCTGAACTCTTCATATACCCCAAATTCCATTTAAAAATTATTTGATTTTATATTATTTTAATATTTATTGAAATGTGTAAATAAATGGTAATAACTCTCTAACTTAGCTTGGGGTATTATCAGCGTTCTGTTATTTATAATCCACAATGTTTAAGGTGTGTACAATCGTGCAACAGCCACTGTCTGTTTGTAGGGTCTCTCCTGGTGCCCCCCTGCAGACATACATGGACATGATATTTGATCTCATGTAAAATTATGTGCTGGAACAATTTCATCGCATAACTTCCTGGCAATCCAGATCTGATGTTGAGAAAGAACTTATAACGGGGAAATAAATTAAGTCACAAAAAGTAAAACTCCACTGGGATTCAAACCTTCTACATACCTCAACCACTTGACTACAGAATCATCTTCCAATTTTACTGTATTTGTAGTCTTGACTACTGGATAGGATGGCCAAATTTGTAAGAACAAATTGGGAAGTGTAAAAGATTCCAATATTTGTGAAAATGGAAGAATTTCTATTTGGTGGGAAAGGTAATTCAAATTTATTCATTGAGTAAGGTACTATTGTCAATATTTAAACATTAATCTTCAGTCTTGTGAAGATAATTATATACATAAGTTGATGCTGCTGTGGCACCAATATCTGAAAAGGCTAGGAGACCAGCTCATCATGTGGCCATAGTGAGGTGGGAATTTGGGTCACAAGAAAGGAGTTTTTGGTGTGCTTTCCTAAATTATTTTTTGGAGGCTTTCATTTCAGATTTCTCCAAAGTTAGCTATTTTTCATTAATGTTACACCAGATTAATGAAGAGTAAGTTACAATGGTTAACCAAATCTATACTATATATTTATCTAAAAAGAATGTAGTAAAAGTTCAAAAGCTTTCGCACCGTGCAACTTTAAGATGAGTTCAGATCAGGAAATGTCATCGCAAATGGCAGAAAGGCCAAAGGTTAAGGTCTCATCAAGGTCACCGAAGTTCGTGCAGGAGTTGTTGACCTTGTCACACTTACATGGGGAATAATCCAGAGCTAGAAATGAACAGCATATAACTTATAAGAAATACACACGGACTCATACGCTTAAAAAAACAGCAAACTGCTTGGTAATAAATACAGTTAACTACCCTAGTAAATGCTGAGGTGTGTGCGCTATCCTGGAAACACACCTAAGTAGGATAAGGAGGTGTAGCAGGCACATCCATCGCGCACGGTGTCGGATAGCTAATTGAATTGTAGCAGAAAGAGTTTCCTCTCACCGTAGTCTAGTTAGCCTAGCAGCTATAGCCCAGACTAACATACAGTAAAACCTCTCTAACCGACCACCTCCACAGATCGATCACTCCCCTGTATCGATCGCTTTATTTGGGTCCCAAACGATCGCCCATACAATATGCCCTACCATTGTAACGATAAAAAAAAAAAACCTCCCTAAACCAATCACCTACCTAAATGGACCATTTAAAGTCGGTCCCATGGGCGATCGATTTAGAGAGGTTTTACTGTATATATGGCCATTATCACATTGGAAACACCTGGGGCCATATGCATGAAGCGGTGTTAGCCTCACCCGATATTAGAATCTAACCCCAGGTTAGCTATCCCAGGGTTAGTGACTGGGTCAAGTCATATGCATGAACCCGAAAAGTTGCCAGGGTAGCTAATCTCACGGCTATTTGTTACATAGAAATAACAAAATTAGATAGCAGGGATATTAGCCGGGTTAGTTCTATTCCTGCTATAGAACAGAGTTAGGCTAACCCAAGTTGCAGTCATGAGGGTAGCGCTAACACCGCTTCTTGCATACCGTTCTTTCACTGCTAACGTACAGATGCCCGCTAAACCCAGGTTAGGCGCACTAACACTGCTCCATGCATACAGCCCCTGTTCTCCTCATCCAATCACCGAAGTTACGCAATGTCAAGCCTCGACAGTTACTGCCATGAGAATACATCTTGTTACAGGTTTATATATCCCACTAAATCACTAAGTCAGTAGTTGAGAAGTCTTATTTACAGAAGAATTAGGTTTCAGAGTAAGCTTTAGAATAATGAATAGTGAATGGAGTAGTTTGTAAGATGGCCACCAGGGGCACCACACTACACCAACAGCAGGGCGGGGCACTCACCTGGGCCTACAAGTGCAGTGTCAGGGGAACAAGGCGAAATGTCACTCTATGCTTGTATTCATTCTGCAATGCTTATCTTATCAGTATATCAATGAGGTATGGTAGAGAGATATGTGACTGATCACATTAAAACGGGTATAAAGTAATATTTTGAACCAAATTAATTATGCACTATATTCCTATTCATTGGGGAATAAACTGCATGTTGTTACCTAGATAAAAGATTCACCCCATACTTGCAGTACATGGGTGAACACACACCCTATGTAAAAGCTGGCGAAAACTGCTTTAGTATGGAACAGGAAGTAGAAACTCTGGCTCCAGTATCAAATGGCTACCCTATCGTCGCAGAGTTGGTGAAATGGGAGAGAATGCAAAAAGACAAGATGGCGGCGATAAAACGGCGTCGGTTTTATTTGAAAAATTCCTTAAACTACATGTTTTATGATATATTTCAAATCAAAAGTAGCGGGTAAATATGAAGATATATGTGAAGAATATATATTGCTTCTTAAATTAAGAATTTACCACCTCAATTAATTTCCCCGCCATGTCGAAATTCTTCGCTCATCTTTCTAATGGGTTGGTTTTATTTTGCCAGGTCGCCAAAAAAAGTTTGGATTAACCGATCGTTTGATTTAGCTGAGGTTGGTTTAATGGGGTTAAACTGTATATACATAAAAAAACAATAATCATAGTGTCCACATACATTGTACATTCATAATGCACACCCGTTTTTGCCAAAGCCAAGTCAAAGTCAAAGCTCGGTTAAACCAATGATCGGTTAATCCAAACAAAGTTCTAGGGTCCCTTCAAGTTTGGTTTAACGGGGTTATACTGTACCAAGAAAGTGTACATCATTTAACATCACAAACTATCTGCACATATTATGGAGAAGTCAGCTACCATACAATATACATGTACTAGGTTCTAAGATATTTAGTACCAGAAAGACCGTGACACTAAGGCTAGTTAGTTAGTTCCCTTCCACCTCCAAAAAGGGGGTGTGGTGGGTGGGGAGTTTGGGGGCAGGGGGTGTGGTGGGTGGGGAGTTTGGGGGCGGGTGGGTGGGGGGGGGGGATTTGGGGGCGGGGGGGGAGGAGTTTCGCACGTGACTGAGTTGAACAAAGTACTTACATAGTTATTGACAACTGGTTCATACTGGTAGACGATCCTTCCATCGCCCAGGGCGCTCTGACAGAGTGGCTCCTTCTCCAACCCAGCTGAAAAATATCAAAAGTCAAAAGTAATCTTTACTAGGGTAAATAGGGTATGCACTGACGTCACGCAAAACGGAAGTGTGGCCATTGTGGCGATAGTAACTGCAATAACAAACCACAGGTTACCACTCACTCGTGCTTAAATTAAGTCTATCTTGATCACATTTCCTCGACATGGGATCTCACAAAGTCAGTGATGTCGCGCTCAGTTATCGTGATACTTTGAAAGCTGCTGAATTAGAGCGATACGATGCCAAATTAGGTCTTATAGGACACAAAGATCCGTACAGATTCGAACGGTCGGACTGGACTGACAATGTGAAGCTTCTACCTTCGACCACATACATTGACATCATGAACTATCTGGTCTTTTATCCGAGTCCATATACAATGAAGGAGTTACAGGCCTACGAAGGATTGGATGCGTACAACCAGTTTGTTTGTGGATGTGTCCGAGATAAACAGGTGTGCGTGAAAGAAGGGCTCTGTGTCATGACAGCCAAAGTAAGTGTTCCGATGCTGCATGCTGATATTGTTACTTATTTTATGAGAGCCAACTTTCACGGATTTGGGAGGAGTTAGGTTTTTTTAAATTTTACGGGGATGGTTCCATTTTGAAGCCAGTTAAATTTGACAGATTTGTGTCTTTGTCTGGTCAAAATCCAACAAGAATTGACAGATATAGAGCTTTCTGAAGCACCACCAAATTTCTTCACTCGAGACCCGGTGTTGTATTTTCAGCGGCCCGTCATTCTCAGCGGCCCGTCGTGGTCAAAAGACCCGTGGCATCGCCGGCTACAAGCTCAGCTGGTGCCCGGCAGTGTTAGGGACCGATTACGCCGAAATCTATTGAATGCGATCATATTTAACAGAATTACATACTCAAATAATGAAATTTAATTAAATTAACCTTAAATTCCAAGCGATATTAACGTAGCAGCTCGATCAGCGTCGAATGGCCGAGTGTAAACAAAACAAATAGCAGTGCTCGCGGCAACGATCAAAAATCCGCGCATGCGCAGAAGCCACGACAGGCCGCTGAGAATGACCGGCCGCTGAGAATACGACACCGGTGTCGCGGTTTCAGTTCTCAACCAGTTTCAGTTCTCAACATCGCATCTGCGCATGCATCTAAATCCAACAGCGCCGTCTGCGCATGCATGAAAAAAGAAAAAGATCTTGATATAATACCCCTGTCACACTACCACGTAACGAGCCAACGTAAGCCTGACGTGCTCACGTTTCGTCATTATGTTGACATATGTTAGATTACGTTATGATGACGTCAGAATGACGTTAGACTGATGTCGAGCTACGTCACGTTATGTCGTGTTATGTCGGCGCGCATCAAGGTTTTGAACCTGGTCAAAACTTTTGACGTACCTCGAACGTAAGGGTTTACGTTTGCCGTATGTTCTGTACACGTTCGGTGAACATCAATGACGTTAAACGGACGTTAGTCAAATGCTGCTCGCTACGTTCCACTATATTGACCCACATTAAAGCTGGTGGAAACGTCCATGCGGCATAATGGGAACGTCAGGAGAACGTATGCCGAATGTATGTCCAACATACATTCAATGTACGTTCAGCGTTTCGCCACCATGTCATGACGTATGTAACGTCACGTAACGTAGTTCTGGCGATGGAATAATATACATAACGTTCCGTGAGTGTAATGACGTTGTCCTCTCTCGTTGAATGATGCTATCACTACGCTTTACCGACGTTACGCTCTCGTCAACTACGCTGCATCCACGTTCAACTTGTGCCCAAATTTGCATACTACGCCGAGAAGTTTGACGTTTTTCACGTTCTCCCTACGCTGACATCGTTGCGTCATAGTGTGACAGGGCCTTTAGACAAAACACACATCAACAGCAAAAGCAAAGTATATGAGTACTAATATACCATAAATGAGTTGTACTTAGCCTGTGAGAGCTGCTACGACGGCGCTGTTGGATTTAGACGCATGCGCAGAAGCGACAGTTGAGAACTGAAACTGGTTGAGAACTGAAACCGCGACACCAGCCGTCTGGTGTTTTGGAAACGGCTACAAGAAATCATTGATTTCTTTCTCATTGGTGTGACTACGAAAAAGAATTAACATGCTCTTTATATTCTGAAAGTGTTAGATACTTTCATATATTTTAGATACCTTCGTATATTTGAGATACTTTAATATATCATCGTCGATTGGTTGAATTAACATTCCAATGTCTTAATATTCAGAAATTGGTAGATACTTTCATATATTTTAGATACTTTCATATATTTTAGAAACTTTCATATATTTTAGATACTTTCATATATTTTAGATGCTTTCATATATTTGTTAGATACTGTAATATGAGACTGTCTCAAAAGGTGCTAAGCAATATGGGACAAAACTTTGTCCATTGTAACGATCAACATACTATCCACTTATGCATTTGCTCAGGATAAACCGATTTGTTTTTTACATGGTGTTTCATAATCCTAATAGAATACATATTGATTTGAAGCAAATGTCCTTGTATTTTCAGTATGTTTCTGTGCTGTTTTGTGTCAATCGTTACAATGGACAAAAAAAAAGAAGAGTTATCACCTTTTGAGACAGGCTCATATATGATCGTCAATTGGTTCAATTAACATATTCCACTGTTTTAAACCCCTCTTGGGTACTTTTTATGCAGTAAAGACTATATTATGGTGTTTTTTTCCCTAAAGGTTATGCATTCTCAACGACTGCGCACCAACCCACTCAATCCTTGGATCATTTCTGAGAAGGAAGGACGTATCTTGGCTGCACACTGTGACTGCATGGCAGGTCTTGGTGAAACCTGCACTCACATTGCTGCACTGTTGTTTGCTATTGAAGCAACAGTGAAGGTGCGTGATGCAAAAACAATCACTGAGGAAAAGGCAGACTGGTTGTTGCCAGGTGCTGTCAAGGGTGTCACCTACAGTGAAGTCAGGGACATTGACTTCACATCTGCCAACACCAAAAAGACCATGTTGGATATCTCAGTTTCATCCCCACAGACACCTCCGATCAGGCCACAGAGCGTGAAGTCAGTCAATATTCCAGAGGCAACGCCACAGGAATTCCTTGCTTTCTGTGCTAGTTTGCATGCTACTGGCAAGAGAGCAGCTATTTTGACATCTGTGCCTTCCTTTTCAGACCATTATGTGCCAAAATCACTTGGTGATAACTTCCCTACCCTTCTGACTAGTTTAGTTGATGAGAACTGTTTCGATCAGAACTATGCCAAACTTGTTGACCACTGTCAGGGCCTGAGTGTCTCAGTAACTGAGCAGCAGGCTGAAGCAGACACAAAACCTACTAAATAAAACTTTCAACAGATTCTGAATAAGGCGCTGCATATTATTATATCATTACATAGAAGAAATAGAAGACGATAGTAAATTAGGTTTGGAGAGAGCTCTTGACATAAGCGCTAGCTGGTACACAACAGATCGTCGTTTACAGTAAAACCACTCTAACCGACCACCTCCACAGATCGACAACTCCCATATATCAATCGCTTTATTTGGGTCCCAATCGATCGCCCATACAATAACATTGTAACGAATGAAAAACTTCCTAAATCTACCACCTCCCTAAATCGACCATTTAAAGCAAGTCCCATGGTCAGTCGATTTAGAGAGATTTTACTGTATCTGTATTCAAAAGTAAAGCCAGGGCTAGAGTGGGCCGAGAGCCATGCGAACCGAGGTGAGCCTGTATCAGGGGAGAGTTAGGTTGCTCAATGCAGACTCCCCATGCGCCAGGTTGCTCCAACAGCACTGCACCAGACCCCAATCCACGAGTTAAGTGGTGCACAGGAAATGTGTTCCATTCACAATAACATTCGCAAAAGTATTTATGAGTCAGGATCATGAAAAGAGGCCAATTGTCGGCGTCAATCATTGGATGTTGGCGTCAAACAGTATAATTATAGTTTAGCATTGACAGAGGTATTGGAAAGTCCTTAAATTTATCCTGAATGTAAAGGTAGAGAAAATACAACAACCTTATTTGTTTCTAGGATAATTTAATATAAAACAAAGAAATGCACTACACTTTAAGAATTGCGATGGCGACATCTTAAATAAACCACCAATTGGCCCATTTTCGTGAGGCTGACTCTTATACACAACATTATTATAACATTATATAGAACAGGCAAGACGATAGTAAATTAGGCTTAGAGCTCTTGGCTGGACCGAAACCCCCTAACTAGCAGGACACAAACGAATCCCCGACTCAAATCACAACAGTTTTTTTGTGATGGTTCATTTACCCTGTCCATAACTAATAAGCTGTATCGTGGCTTGTTTTCATCATTGAACAGCAATAGTCTCAATTTAGTAGTCGCCTTGTCATCTTAGCTGTTAGTAGTTATGTTAGTTTTTTTGTTTTTTTGAAATTTTGTTTTTTGGTGTCACATTTGCAACATTTTGGTATATATTTATGGAACATCCCTTCTGCTGAAACCTCTGTAAATAGGTTACTAATAAAGCGCTTCATTTGTTTTTGTGTTTATTGTTTTACGTCCTAGCAACATCTAAGATCATATGGCCCAGATTGTACCCCAGTAGGACAACATTAGAAAACCAGCATTGGGTGTGCACTACCACAAGTCGGTGTCTGTATTGATATTACCTTAGCGATTGATCAAATATAAAATTTGCTATGCTTTAGATTTGTAATAACAAAATCAATTTTAAATGTTAAAAAAGATCCCATAAGTTATTCACATAAAAATAATGGTTGGCACAAGATGGTTGGTTGGTTGGTTGTTGGAGTTTTACGTCCTGGCAACATCTATGGTCATATCAGGATGGGTACGGACTTGTGACAGTATGACTCTCAGGGTGCCTTTATAGTGCTGCCCCACTGGGAAATCAGGCCGCTGGCACCATGATCCGATATCCCACTCAGTCACATTATCCTGACACTGAGCCAACCAGTCCTTGCCCTATCCTATTAATGCCAAGCACCTGGCTAGGAAGTGAGAAGTATACAGTTTTAAGTCATTGGTTTGACTCGACCAGGATTTTGAACCCATGGGTTCGAATCCCACGATCTACCAAAACGGGAGATAGACGCTCAACTCATTCAGTCATCCTGTCTGGTCCCCCTGTGTAAATAGGTTACTAATAAAGCTCTTCAAATTACGTAATAAGATTTGATCAGCTGGGGGTGTAGCACAATAAGAGTAAGACTGTCCACTTAGAACAGTTGGCTTGGCCTGAAGTTGGGGACACTTACTCGACTTGTAGAAAGGCTCATATCATTACATAGAAGAGACGGTGCACTTAGAACAATTGGCTTACCGTGAAGTTGGGGACACTTACTCGGCTTGTAGAAAGGCTCATATCATTACATAGAAGAGACCGTGCACTTAGAACAATTGGCTTACCGTGAAGTTGGGGACACTTACTCGGCTTGTAGAAAGGCTCATATCATTACATAGAAG
The DNA here is from genome assembly GCA_030323885.1 of Branchipolynoe longqiensis. Classification (NCBI taxonomy): domain Eukaryota; kingdom Metazoa; phylum Annelida; class Polychaeta; order Phyllodocida; family Polynoidae; genus Branchipolynoe; species Branchipolynoe longqiensis. Next base: position 63,465,557 of record CM059193.1, on the reverse strand, counting down.
AGACGGTGCACTTAGAACAGTTGGCTTAGTGTGAAGTTGGGGACACTTACTCGGCTTGTAGAAAGGCTTATATCATTATATAGAAGAGACGGTGCACTTAGAACAGTTGGCTTAGCGTGAAGTTGGGGACACTTACTCGGCTTGTAGAAAGGCTCATATCATTACATAGAAGAGACGGTGCACTTAGAACAATTGGCTTAGCGTGAAGTTGGGGACCCTTACTCGGCTTGTAGAAAGGCTCATATCATTACATAGAAGAGATGGTGCACTTAGAACAGTTGGCTTAGCGTGAAGTTGGGGACACTTACTCGGCTTGTAGAAAGGCTCATATCATTACATAGAAGAGACGGTGCACTTAGAACAGTTGGCTTAGCGTGAACTTGGGGACACTTACTCGGCTTGTAGAAAGGCTCATATATCATTACATAGAAGAGACGGTGCACTTAGAACAGTTGGCTTAGCGTGAAGTTGGGGACACTTACTCGGCTTGTAGAAAGGCTCATATATCATTACATAGAAGAGACGGTGCACTTAGAACAGTTGGCTTAGCGTGAAGTTGGGGACACTTACTCGGCTTGTAGAAAGGCTCATATCATTACATAGAAGAGACGGTGCACTTAGAACAGTTGGCTTAGCGTGAAGTTGGGGACACTTACTCGGCTTGTAGAAAAGCTCATATCATTACATAGAAGAGACGGTGCACTTAGAACAGTTGGGTTGGCCTGAAGTTGGGGACACTTACTCGGCTTATAGAAAGGCTCATATCATTACATAGAAGAGACAGTGCACTTAGAACAGTTGGCTTAGCGTGAAGTTGGGGACACTTACTCGGCTTGTAGAAAGGCTCATATCATTACATAGAAGAGACAGTGCACTTAGAACAGTTGGCTTAGCGTGAAGTTGGGGGACACTTACTCGGCTTATAGAAAGGCTCATATCATTACATAGAAGAGACAGTGCACTTAGAACAGTTGGCTTAGCGTGAAGTTGGGGACACTTACTCGGCTTGTAGAAAGGCTCATATCATTACATAGAAGAGATGGTGCACTTAGAACAGTTGGCTTAGCGTGAAGTTGGGGACACTTACTCGGCTTGTAGAAAGGCACATATCATTACATAGAAGAGACAGTGCACTTAGAACAGTTGGCTTAGCGTGAAGTTGGGGACACTTACTCGCCTTGTAGAAAGGCTCATATCATTACATAGAGAGATGTGCACTTAGACAGTTGCTTAGCGTGAAGTGGGGACATACTCGCTTGTAGAAGGTCATATCTTACAAGAGAGTGCACTTAGAACAGTTGGCTTAGCGTGAAGTTGGGGACACTCACTCACCTTGTAGAAAGGCTCATATCATTACATAGAAGAGATGGTGCACTTAGAACAGTTGGCTTAGCGTGAAGTTGGGGACACTTACTCGGCTTGTAGAAAGGCTCATATCAGTACATAGAGGAGACAGTGCACTTAGAACAGTTGGCTTAGCGTGAAGTTGGGGACACTTACTCGGCTTGTAGAAAGGCTCATATCATTACATAGAGGAGACAGTGCACTTAGAACAGGTGGCTTAGCGTGAAGTTGGGGACACTTACTCGGCTTGTAGAAAGGCTCATATCATTACATAGAAGAGACGGTGCACTTAGAACAGTTGGCTTAGCGTGAAGTTGGGGACACTTACTCGGCTTGTAGAAAGGCTCATATCATTACATAGAAGAGACGGTGCACTTAGAACAGTTGGCTTAGCGTGAAGTTGGGGACACTTACTCGGCTTGTAGAAAGGCTCATATCATTACATAGAAGAGACGGTGCACTTAGAACAATTGGCTTAGCGTGAAGTTGGGGACACTTACTCGGCTTGTAGAAAGGCTCATATCATTACATAGAAGAGACAGTGCACTTAGAACAGTTGGCTTAGCGTGAAGTTGGGGACACTTACTCGGCTTGTAGAAAGGCTCATATCATTACATAGAAGAGACGGTGCACTTAGAACAGTTGGCTTAGCGTGAAGTTGGGGACACTTACTCGGCTTGTAGAAAGGCTCATATCATTACATAGAAGAGACGGTGCACTTAGAACAGTTGGCTTAGCGTGAAGTTGGGGACACTTACTCGGCTTGTAGAAAGGCTCATATCATTACATAGAATAGACAGTGCACTTAGAACAGTTGGCTTAGCGTGAAGTTGGGGACACTTACTCGGCTTGTAGAAAGGCTCCGGCTCCGGGGGACAGGTGAAGATGTGCTTCACTCGTTCGCTTATCACTTGAATCTCTGCAGGCCTGGCAGGAAAGCAATGTAACAATGTGGTGTTAGTTTCCTTCAATTTTCAACTGGATTGCAACAACAACAGGTCAAAGGTTAAACAATAATGTAAATCAAGAGGACGATTTCGGCGGAGCATTCGCTGAACTCTGCTGAAAACCAGGTCGTGGGTCAACGTGTGAGTTGTGGGAAGCGAGTGCTAAGTGTGTATAGTTATTATTTAATGCAATAACTATTGAATTCTCCCAGACATGAATAAATTCAGGGATGAAAGTGTTCTCCGGCAAAAAAAGCGGAAACGCGGAAATTCTCCCATAGGCTTAGCATTGTCAGGGAATCGCAGAAATTTCCTGGAAGTCAGGTCTAATACATATTGGTATACACTGATAGTGATGTGGCATCTGATCCACGTATTAGTATACACTGACCGTGCTGCAGCGTTTGAAGCACATATTAGTAGTATATGCTGATAGTGCTGCGGGTTTCGAAGCACGTATTAGTAGTATACGCTGATAGTGCTGCGGTATTGCAGTAGGGGCCTACTGAAAAAATCCCGGAAATCGCAGAGATCTTTCATCCCTGAATAATTAACCAGAAGAAGAAAGTGAGATGAGTGAGCGATGTTTTCCTGGCTGTTGGTTCAGAAATAAAATACAAGTGTGAAATGGTTCATTGAAGTTTAGTGAATAACAACAGTAACGATAATAATGTATACCTCATATACTTTCTTCAAACGCCGCACGCAGCATTATCAGCCAATATATATGAAACGTGACTTCCGGAAATTTACCGCCATTCACTGACAATGCTAAACCTATGGGATAATATCCGCTTTTTCCAGGGAGACCACTTTCATCCCTGTTAATTAGTAATATACGCTGATAGTGCTGCGGCGTTTGAAGCATGTATTAGTAGTATACGCTGATAGTGCTGCGCCGTTTGAAGAACGTATTAGTAGTGTATGCTGATAGTGCTGCGGCGTCTGCACTACATATTAGTATATATACGCTGATGGTGCTGCAGTGTAAAACAATGTATTAATCAGGGATGAAAGTGGTCTCCGGGGAAAAAAGCGGAAATGCTGATATTCTCCCATAGGTTTAGCATTGTCAGGGAATCGCGGAAAATTCCTGGAAGTCGAGTTTCATACATATTGCTATACGCTGATAGTGCTGCAATGTTTGAAGCATTTATTAGTAGTATACACTGATAGTGCTGTGGCATCCACACCACATATTAGTATAAGCTGATGGTGCTGCAGCATAAAACAACATATTAGTATACACTTATAGCGACAGGGAAAATCCCGGAAATCCGCGAAATCGCGGAGATCTTTCATCCCTGATTAATAGGGCTATACTTTGATCGTGTTGTGGGATTCAAAAATCCCGGAAATCCGCGAAATGGCGGAGATCTTTCATCCCTGCATATAGCTTCGAGGTCTGTGCGGCGTCTCATGACCGGCTCGAAGTTTCAGCTCAGTGAGCCAGCGTTTTGAGGCCAGGCTATTTATAGCCGCGAATGAATTATAAACGAAGATAACTTCTTTGTGAGTAGTAGCCGTGGAAGAGAGGCTGCTGCGCCCGGCAATCATTAACTGGGACACACCCACCAGGCCTAGCAGGCTTCGGATTAACAGAGACTGGTCAGTCCTGTACGCTAACAAATCTCGACCACGTATTCGAATCAATGTATCGAGTGGGACGCTTGGAGTTTCTAATGTCATATGGCAATATCCAAGGTCATATCAGGACGGGTACCGACTTGTGACAGTGCACACTCATGGTGACTTTATAGTGCTGCTCCACTGGTAAATCAGGCTGCTGGCGCCATGACCTGATATCCCACTCATTCACATTATCCTGACACTCAGCTAACCAGTCCTTGCCCTATCTTATTAATGACGAGTGCCAGGCTAGGAAGCGACAAATATCAATTTTTATAAGTCATTGGTTTGACTCGACCGGGAACTGAACTCCCGATCTCCCGCACCCAAGGCCTGTGCTCTACCGATTCGGCCACTGCGCCCAGTGCCAGTACCGTTCAGGTGCACAAAACAAATGACACGTATAAACTGTTCAGTTCTGGTCTTAATTCATATCTTTGCATCCATATTTGTTGTCTGAAAGGTATGATAGTTTTCTTGTTATTTTCACAAGTGTTTATTCATCTGAACAAGTATAGTCATTCAAAACTGGTTGGCGCCGACCTGGTGGCAACCTTGCACTGACCTCTTGGTTGGCGAGTTGCCGGTGACCTGGCGCCGATCTGGTACCGATCTGGCAGTGCCAACACATGCGATGCCGCACTCACTGTGTGGTCGGCGCCAGGGCGCCCACTCAGCCCCACCCTTTCCCCAACCTGGTGACCGCCCCGGCGCTGACCCAGCGCCGCCCTGGCACTGACCCAGTGCCGGCAGTGCGCTACCCTGGCACCGCCCTGGCGCCGACCACATATTTGAATCAATGTATCGAGTGGGACGCTTGGAGGTTGCCGTCCTTTTGGGTGCAAGGAGGTTCAAGGAGGTTGGCTGGCGGCGAACGCTGGCTCTCGTGTGACTGGGGTATTACCTAACCAGTTTTCTACCTACCAGTGCTCACCTGTGTGTGACACTGCAAATGGAAATGCCATCCAATCAAATACACTCTAGACCCTTGTTATACGATCATACATTGGCAACCTGTCCGCTGTTGTACATGATATATGTTTGTTTGTTGTTGTTTTACGTCCTAGCAACATCTAAGGTCATATCAGGGCGGGTACCGACTTGTGACAGTGCGCACTCATGGTGACTTTATAGTGCTGTCCCACTCGGAAACCAGGCCGTCGGCACCATGACCTGGTATCCCACTCAGTCACATTATCCTGACACTGAGCACACCAGTCCTTTCCCTGTCCTAATAATGCCGAGCGCCTGGCTAGGAAGCGACAAGTATCAATGTTTATGTCATTGGTTTGACTCGACCAGGGTTCGAACCCATGACTCCACGATCTACCAGCACGGGAGACGGACGCTCTAACTCATTCAGCCATCCCGTCTGGTATGTACAGTAGGTTTCAAAATCACTGTAGATGCACTTCATGGTACTTCTAACTGGAATACTGCAGGACAGTACTGTTCTACCATAGCAGGCAGAATGAAGACAGTTATTTTGTTTGATAGTTTGATAAATGTTTAATAGTGGCCATAATTCTTTTCCCTTTTGTTGTCGTTTATTATTTTAGACAGAAGTCTGCCTTTTTTTTTGTTCATTAAAATATATCATACCGAGCATGAATTTCATCCCTTTCATAGTTGACACCCCTAATTTCAGATTATAAAAACATCTGAAAAATTTGAGTTTTGGACGAGGATATGCGGTACACTGATATAGTTTTCAGGATTGCTGCAGTGTGCCCCACCCCACCATAATAGAGCCAGCAGCCCGATTAGTGGCCTGTCTCAGCGTCAGGATTTAGGAAGACTCGCTCGCATGCGGAAGGTCGGTAGTTCGGTTCCCGCTCGAGTCAAACCAATGACTTTAAAATTGACACTTATCGCTTCCTAGCCAAGCACTCGCCATTAATAACATAGGGCAAGGACTATTTGGCTTGCTTTATTTAATGACGCCCCTAGAGCACATTGATTTTTATCATTGGCTATTGGACGTCAAACATATGGTTATTCTGACATATTTCTTTGGAGGAAACCCACTGCCGCCAGATAGGCTACTCTTTCCGATAAGCAGCAAGGGGTATTTTATATGTACTTTCCCACAGACAGGACAGCACATACCACTGCCTTTGATGAACCAGTTGTGGACCACTGCTTGGAATGGAAAATAGCCCAAACTGCACTCAGATGTCCTACTTACCTGTTATGGACAGAGTGGTGGTGGGTTGGTGAGGGGGGAGGGGGGAGTGTCGAAGGTGTCAAAATGCTTATAAATGGTTTCCCCTTTAGGATAATGGAATTGCTCATTCGATTTAGTAGGGACACTATTTCATATTTTGATATATATATATCAAGATTTGGCTAGACTAGAAAACGAGGAAAAGGAGGGGACGAGACGAGGAGTGGTGGGAAGCCTCATTTATTTTAGCAGAGGCCAAATGGCCGAGCGAATACAAGTCCTACCAAAAATGTTTTAAAATCCGGAGCTCATATGACCGAGAGGCAGGCGAACTGGCGCGTGACCTCGATAGTAGACCGGCCTGCCTCGGTAGCAGGGCCGGCCCGCGGCAAATAATAATAACATGCGATCATTGGAGAAAAATAAATATCATGCACAATAAATATAATATAGAGAAAATACAGCTTCGCCCCTTTATACTCATATAATAACTTATATATCACATATATATATATTATTTAGTTATTACAGGTTAATACACCAGGAGACATATGTAGCTGGATTGAGTAGAGACTCTGGCTGGCCCAAAAGACCTACCGTTTATTAAACACAAACAATTTTTAAAGCACAAGTTCAGAACCAAATGCGCCCACTGGAGGGGAAAACCGTTGGAAGCTCGGGAAAGCGCGCCAAACAACCCCCTGGCTTAAACAGCAGGCCAGACGCCAGGCTGCTGTAAGTGTAACTGCTGTACCCACATAACCAGCGTGCCGGAGAGAGGGTCGTGGGTTCGATCGTTTCTTTTTTTCTTTTTCTTTTGGTCCATTAGTTGTTTAAGCAGGGGAAATTTCAGTCATAGACGACTGGTCTTCCTCATTCCACTGCTGGTCGATAGAAAGCCCGAGCCTACATTTTTACCGACCCAAGGGATCTTTAACCTCCCACACCACATAGACATGGTATGAGAGCAACCGGCCTTTGATGGCGCTGTAAGTTATACACAGCGGTGGAAATCCAAATTGGCAGAGCTGGGGGCATGGGGAATCGAACTGCGACAGTCAGATTAGGAGTCTGACCTAGAAAAAAGTCAGACACTCTAACCACTCCGCCACAGAGAACGCCACAGACACAATTACTACACGATGGGTTCCATATTAAATAACATTTGTATAATGCTTATACTGCAGATATATACATATATATATATATATGTGTGTGCGTGTGCACATAAATATGTACTTGGGGGTGCGTGCGCACACTTACCAGCGGGCGGCCTGCTGCGGGCCCATCTCGTTGGGGTTGAAGCCGTACAGGTTGCGTGGTTCCCGCAGCTTTGGGACCTGGCCAGGGACAAGAGGGAATCAGGTTGTTAGCAGCTCAGGCAATCAGAGAGCTGATTAGACAGGTGATTAGATGTGTCATGAATGAGACAGGTGATTCATTAGACAGGTAGATTAATTAGACAGCGAGAGCACATGCGCCCTTTAAAAAAAAAATACATATCTTTTTTTTTAAATCTTAGAAAATGGTTTGTGTTAGTTGGTTGGTTGTTGGAGTTTGACGTCCTGGCAACATCTAAGGTCATATCAGGATGGGTAGCGACTTGTGACAGTGCATATTCCTGGCGACTTTATAGTGCTGCCCCACTGGGAGAGCAGGCCACCAGCACCATGACCTGATATTCCCACTCAGTCACATTATCCTGACAATGAGCCAACCACTCCTTGCCCTATCCTATTAAAGTTGAGCACCTGGCTAGGAAGCGACAAGTATAATTTGTCATTGGTTTGACTCGACCAGGGTTCGAATCCCACGATCTACCAAAACGGAAGACAGACGCTCAACTTGCTCGGCCATCGCATTTGGTCAGAATTTTTGTTGTTGATGTCTACATAATGTTTATTGCTCTGAATACAGCCATTTGCAGCAACACTGCAACAGTGGTCTTTTGGAAGCTGGTTATTTATATGGCTAAAGCTAAGATTCCATATACGCGGTATGTGGCATGCGAATGCGGTATGCGCCATAGATACCCATGCCGACCTCCAATAGTCGATGTCTTCTTTTTGTGTTTTGGGGTTGCGAAACAAACAAAAAACAAACAAAAAAGATACCCATCCCATTTTTGGAATATTTTGCTCCAGATTTGTGAAGGAAAGTCAAAGTTACTATTGTTTTCTATGGCAAACGCAGCAGCATTCACATTCGCATTCACACCGATCGGTCCATGGGTCGATCCATTTGCCGCATTCGCATTCGCGTTTGCATTCGGACGTATGGAAGCACTACTATGCCTTTACATGCTTTCGACTTGTTGCCGCATTCGCATTCCGCATACTGCATATATGGAATCTTAGCTTTAGGTGACCGGTCGCCGACCACTCGACGACTGCTCAGCGACCGCCCTGCGACCAAAATTCGCATATTCCTGGCGAGGTGCTCGCCGACCGTTCGGCGACTGATCGGCGACCGGAAGCCGACCGCACTAGTTGTAAGGTGGTTGCAAGTGCAGGAGCTGCAACATACTTGCAACCAAACTCACCCGAAATGGTCGGCGACCGGTCGTATGGTGGTCGTAAATGGTCACAAAATGATTGCAAGCCAACGCAGGCATAGTGTGACTGGGGTATAAAATGTTCTATGTAGATCGGAGTACACAGATCCGAGTATATATATATATATATATATATATATATATATATATATATATATATATATATATATATAATAGTGTACATAAATAGCAGAAGTATCATTTGTAATAGGTCAAATGGAACCACCTGCATTTAGAATTCTCCACAACAGAAGACCACCTGCATTAATATATGCCCACAGCAGGTCGCTGCCTGCATTAATAGTTAATACATCCCCGCAGCAAGACAGCTGCATTTCTCCAGACAGCGTGTCTACTTTAACAAAAGCAATTACAAAGTTTTTGGATGGAAGACTGTTGTGAATTAAAGGATGCGTGGAAATAGCTGACGCGATCATGAAAAAGAGATCAAAAGACAATTATCATACATTAATAATGCCATTCTAAGGATAGCGTCCTAACCGTTAAGCTATCTAGGGTCTTCCATGCGATCACCCCACCCATATATGTTTGTTTGCTTGTTGTCGTTTTACATCCTAGCAACATCTAAGGTCATATCAGGATGGGTACCGACTTGTGATAGTGCTGCCCCACTGGGAGACCAGGCCGCCAGCACCAATACCTGATATCTCCTTCAGCCACATTATCCTGACACTGAGCCAATCAGTCCTTGCCCTCTCCTAATAATGCCGAGCGCCTGGCTATGAAGCAACGAGTATAAATTGTTAAGTCATTGGTTTGACTCGACCAGGGTTCATATCGAGGAGATGGACACTCTACTCATTCAGCCATCCCGTCTGGTCCCACCCATATCTATCTACCTGTGTGTGATATTTCACCTGTGGGAGGTGAGTGCATCTTATTGACATTGCAATAGAAACTAAAGACAGCTGGCCGGAAATTTAGACAAGTGTAAAGGCTCTTTCACACCTCGCCGGATTGCGGAAATGGAAAGAAACCGAACAAAGTCTGTTGATATTGGGCAAAGCCCGGTTCGTGTCCGTTGCATATCAGTTGATATCCAGCCTGATCCGTTACAAGTTTTGAGCATGCACAAAACATGTAATGGATTGCGCCGGACTGACGTATGCGGTTATTATCCATTACCGTCCGTTCCCCGTCCGTTACCCCTCGGTTATGGGTCCGTTCCCCGTCCATCCCCATCCATTCCCTGTCTGTTCCCCGTCCGTTCCCCACCCGTTACCCGTCCGTTACCGATCCGTTCACTGTCCGTTACCCATCCGTGACCGTCCGTTACATAATCGATACATTTCACGTCCGAATCACACCGGACTAGAATAGTTTTGTCCGGCTCTATCCGTTTCCTCAATCCGGCGAGGTGTGACAGGGGCTTAAGGACGCACTGGCAACTAGGACCTAAGTGTTCCTATAGAGAACATTTTTACTGCTCTTTGTTTTGACCAACAACGTCGTCGATCTGTAAGTAAAACATGGGTGCGACCTTTAAGACACGGGTGAGTGGAAAGGTAGGCTATCAACAGGGCTGAATGATTAAGTCCAAACCGGGCGCGGTGGCCGAATCAGTAGAGCACGGGTCTCGCGTGCGGGAGTTCGCAAGTTCGGTTCCCGGTCGAGTCAAAGCAATGACTTAAAAATTGATACTTGTCGCTTCCTAGCATGGTGCTCGCCATTATTAGGATAGGGCAAGAACTGGTTAGCTCGGTGTCAGGATAATGTGACTGAGTGGGTCATGGTGCCGGTGGCCTGATTTCCCAGTGGGGCAGCACTATAAAATCACCATGAGTGCGTACTGTCACAAGTCAGTACCGGTCCTGATATGTTGCTATGACGTAAAACAACAACAAACAAACAAAACTAAGTCCAATCTGTGAATTGCTTCAAAGAAACTTGGCAAACCACATTTAAAGGTAAAATTAAATATGCGGGAGCGCTGCACGTTTGGAGTCTTGTAGTTATGTACTAGCCTGGTACCAGGCTGGCGCTGTAAACTAGTATCTACCAGGCATCCTAGTATCAGTCTGGAAGCTGACTACATGCCTGGTACAGTTTAACCACTACTCAACATCTCACCAGACTGGTACAGTTTAACCACTACTCACCATCTCACCAGCCTGGTACAGTTTAATCACTACTCAACATCTCACCAGCCTGGTACAGTTTAACCACTACTCAACATCTCACCAGACTGGTACAGTTTAACCACTACTCACCATCTCACCAGCCTGATACAGTTTAATCACTACTCAACATCTCACCAGACTGGTACAGTTTAACCACTACTCAAGAACTCACCAGCCTGGTACAGTATAACCACTACTCAACATTTCACCAGCCTGGTACTGTATAACCACCACTCACCAGCCTGGTACAGTATAACCACTACTCAACATCTCACCAGCCTGGTACACTATAACCGCTACCCACCATCTCAACAGCCTGGTACAGTTTAACCACTACTCACCAGCCTGGTACAGTATAACCCTACCCACCATCTCACCAGCCTTGTACAGTATAACCACTACTCACCAACTCACCAGCCTGGTACAGTATAACCACTACTCACCATCTCACCAGCCTGGTACAGTTTAACCACTACTCACCAGCCTTGTACAGTATAACCACTACTCACCAGCCTGGTACAGTATAACCACTACTCACCATTTTACCCGCCTCGTAGCTGTACACCAGTTGTGTAGTCCGGAGCAGCTCTTCCTGGGTTTTGTTATCTGAAAGAGCAGCATCAAGTACTTAAAGGTTAGAACGCTATGACGTCGTGTGCAGGTCGATACTGAGGCACGGTGTAGATTCACTGTCAATACCAAATACTCAATACTTAGACATATGTAGCGCACTGATGGATCAATGTATAGACAGGTGTTGGCTGCACTACATGTCAGTACATAGACATGGTATAGCGCACTGATATATTAATGTATAGACAGATGTCAGCTGCACTACATAGACATGTTATAGTGCACTGGTGTATTAATGTATAGACAGGTATCTGCTGCACTACATAGACATGTTGTAGCGCACTGATGTATCAATGTATAGACAGGTGTCGGCTTCACTACATGTCAGTACATAGACATGGTATAGCGCACTGGTATATTAATGTATAGACAGGTGCCGGCTGCACTACATGTCAGTACATAGACATGATATAGCGCACTGGTATATTAATGTATAGACAGGTGTTGGCTGCACTAGATGTCAGTACATATACATGGTATAATGCACTGGAGGTACATCAGTACTGTGTCAATACCTGGACAAGTTACAACTGCATATTGATAAGGTACAGTGGTACTGCCTGTCAATGCACTCCTTCTCTCACTGATCCATTCTCCCACATTCCATCATACACTAATTAGTGCACGCACTCACGGACACACTCACCCTCATTCACTTCACTCACAGACCCACTCACTTTGTTTCTCTTACTCACTCACTCACTCACTCACTTACTCACTCACTCACGGGCCCATTCACACATTATCTCATCCACAGACCCACTCACTCATTGAGTCACTCACTCATTATCACCTCACTCACAGACCTCATCATTACCTCGCTCACAGCACCACTCACTCACTGACTCACTCACTGGTTCACTGACTCTCACCACCACATCCCCTCATTCACTCACTCACTCACTCATCACCTCACTGACAGACCCACTGACTCACTCATCATTACCTCGCTCACAGAACCACTCAATCACTGACTCACTCACTCGTTCACTGACTCTCACCACTACATCCCCTCACTCACTGACTCACTCACTGACTGACTCACACATCACCTCACTGACAGACCCACTGACTCACTCATCATTACCTCACTCACAGACTCACTGACTCACTCACTGGTTCACTGACTCACTGACTCATCATCACCTCACTCACACATCCACTCACTCACGGACTCTGTTTCTCTCTCACTCACTCGTCACCTCACTCACAGACCCACTCATCCACTGACTCTCACGCACAGACCCACTCACTCACACACTGACTTACTCACGCACTCCCTCACGCACTGACTCACTCATTCACGCACACTCACTCACTGATATCCGCACCCATTCGCTCTGCCCTACCTGGCGGTTGCAACAGCCGTTCTTTAAGGCAGTCCTCCCCCCTACCTCTCTGAGTGTAGTGGGTGTATTCGTGCGAGTTGCTAAATCAGTGATTACTCGTCGGCTGAGGACTTAGTCGACACGCGCGCCCCTGGTGGTGTGGAGAGGCAACTGGGGCCGCCCCAGCGTCGCCAGAACCCCACCCGGAAGTCCATGCATATTGAATGCCCGCTAGAGGGTGTATCAGCAACTTAGCACTTGCAATCGACACATGAATGGCTGCTTGCTGGGGTTTTATGTCCTGACATTTCAGGGCACATCAGGATATATATGCATATATATATGGACAGTAAAACCTCTCCAACCAACCACCTCCACAGATCGACCCCTCCCCTATATCGATCTCTTTATTTGGGTCCCAAATGGTCCCTTAAAATACCATTGTACCAATTTTATAAAACTCCCTAAATCGACCACCTCCCTAGATGAACCATTTAAAGTCGGTTCCATGGCCGGTCGATTTAGAGAGGTTTTACTGTATATGTGTATAGCGAATTATGTAGCATATATATACATACATGTATGTATATATATATGCTACATAATTCGTTATGTGAATATAAATAACAAGCTTATTTTATTGTTTCTTACTACTATTTCATATATGTCAACCATCTATTTCACTCCATTTATGATTATCTGTACTACTGGCGCCACCTGAATAGTTTCCTGCCAACTAACAACCTCCAAATGCTCTCAGTTCTCAACCAAACTCAGCCTTTTCTTGTTAATGACACCTGCTGATAAAGATAGCTTGTATATTGCATATATACACAATTGTAGGGTGCAGCGGACCATGATATCTCTCCCTTGAGTCTGGACCAGACGGGATGGCCGAATGAGTTAGAGCGTCCATCTCCCGTACTGGTAGATCATGGGTTCGAACCCTGGTCGAGTCAAACCAATGACTTAAAAATTTATACTTGTCGCTTCCTGGCCAGGCGCTCGGCATTATTAGGACAGGGCAAGGACTGGTGTGCTCATTGTCAGGATAATGTGAATGAGTGGGATACCAGGTCATGGTGCCGCCGGCCTGGTTTCCCAGTGGGACAGCACTATAAAGTCACCATGAGTGCGCACTGTCATAAGTCGGTACCCATCCTGATATGACATTAGATGTTGCTAGGACATAAAACACCAACAAACAAACCCTTGAGTCTGGAACTACACTAACAGAACACCCACACAATTAATTCTATAGAGAACATTATGGACAGGAAAACTTCTAAGAATAATTACAGTAGTCATCTGTCAAAGCAAAGACCCTATAATACTAAGACGGCTCACTCCCTATCTCTCCCATGGTAATGTAAATTTCGCAGTGCCACCTTGTGGTGGGTTTGATCAGCCCAGCTGCTGGTTGGTGTTTCACATGTAAACACATACAATTATATTATACATGAGATAGGTAAGTATGAATACACATCAATATGAAATTGCTATGAACAAATACACATCATCATCAGCATTGCCATCATCACACATCTTTCACATTCATATATACATTTATACATATAATATAGCACCTGTTTAACCAAGAGAACAGCCAGCGCACCAAGTGGTGGGTTTGATCATTTTGATTACACAGTACAGGCTGAGTGAGCCGTCTTAGTATTATAGGGTCTTTGGTCAAAGTCACTATTTACCCGCGAAGGAATGAAGCCTTGTTTCTTATGGAATAAAGAGGCTGACTGCAGTAAGGGTGCTAAGTCATGTGGCTATGGGCATTAGTGCACGTGCTGCAAGATCAGGACCATAGTGAGTGAGCTGCATGTCCTAGAGATTGAAATTAGCAGCAGACACGGTTCACTATCACCCACCACCCACCCAATGGCCCCCCCTCCCCTGCCACCACCTTTAACCATCATGAACAAACCCTCAACACACCGAACATCCTACACAACTATCAATCTGTTTAAACACATTGAACATTATATAAGACAGACAAAATGTCTTGTCAACTATAAACTTACCTTGTTTTATAAGAGAAAAAATGTAACCCTCAAAGATTGTTTGAGTTGCCCTGAGTATACACTTTCTACTCGGTGCTGCTCCCCATTTTTGTATGAACTACAGTGACTGGTGCTGTACATTATACAGCAGGAGTCACTCCCTTAATTCTACAGGATCGGTGCTGTAACTAATACAGCACTGATCAAACTTAGATCATTTAGACTGTCGATTCCAATAGTAAGATGGCCGGAAGACCAGTGCTCCGGCGCTGACAAATGTCATGTTCAGATGAATAAATATTTTACCAAAAACAAACAAAAAATGACTTAGGGGGTTTGTGTGGTGATATTCGACCAAGAGGCTTATGTAACCTATCAATTAATTTTTGTTGTTGTTGAGTGATTGTTTATTCTGCTCATAACGGTTATGTGCATGCACTTGTTTCTCCCACTGTGCAGTAGTGATCAATCCATATGGATTGATTTCCTTCATCAATAGTTTCTGGAAACTTGTTTATGGTGGAAAATTGAGGGGTTTCCAATTTGTCTGTTAAAAAAAAATATATTGTGTTGCATAGTTTGTTTAGTATGGTGTTTCCTATTCATTGTTGATGTTTTCTGGCTTACCCACTATTTATCCCTGATCTATTACTTAGTACATATTTCTTTATCTACATCTCACTTCCGACCCTTAGTAATTTTATTTTTGTATTCTTTTAGTGCTTTGGTGTTTTTTAGATCACAGCTTTGGCTATTACAAGCTTTTATACTCAAAGCTATTATGCTTCTGTTAAAGCACCCACAGTTGGATCTTTCTGTTCTTAGCACAGGCGCCTCAACATATCTAGTCACTTTTCTGCTTGTTTACATATCCAATCATGGGGTGAGTTGATTGTGACTCGGCCAATGTACAGTTTAAAGGATATATGCGTATATATATGTGTGTATATGTACTATATAATTTATTATGTGGATATGAATAACGGCAGCTCCTTAATGTTTCTCTCTAACCAACTTAAGCTCCATGTTATTCACTGCGGAGTGGGCATTCTCCTCCCTACCTTCTATGCACTGTGAGCCAACTGTCACTCTTCTCACTTTCAAAACCTTATTTGGTGCGGCAGATATTCTCCTGCCAGCGAATAAACTCAACCCAAACCAAGTCCTAGTCTTCCTTCTCATTTCGCGAACAAACTATTTATATGTTTGTTTGTTTGTTGTTTTACATCCTAGAAACATCTACAGTCATATCAGGACGGGTACCGACTTGTGGCAGTATGCACTCATGGCAGTTTTATAGTGCTGCCCCACTGGGAAATCAGGCTGCTGGCACCATGACCCAATATCCCACTCAGTCACATTATCCTGACATCAAGCTAAACCAGTCCTTGCCCTATCCTAATAATGCCGAGCACCAGGCTATGAAGCGACAAGTATAAATTTTTAAGTCATTGGTTTGACTCGACCGGGAACCAAACTCGCGAACTCCCGATCTTCCGCGCACGAGGCCTACGCTCTACCGATTCGGCCACCGCGCCCGGTATTTATATGTATATGTGTGTGTGTGCTGTATAAAGCATTATATAAATATATATATATGTATATATAGTATAGTTATACGAATATTACCTGGGTACAGATGATGGATAACTGTTGTTTTCCCGAGGTACGAGCCTCGGATAGTCGTGGGTAAAATATGTACATATATATGCATATATATATATATATTTACATACATATATAAGATACTCTCATTGTCAATTATATGTTGAGAATATCTAAATTCATAATCAAATGAAATGATATTTTCAAAACAAAACCATCTACCTAGATTTGATCCTACACATTCAACTTAGTTATTAAAGCACTCATGTCCAGACCTGTGCACGCGGGGAAAACACTATCAGTATTCTGAAAGTCATTTTCAGTATTTTAGAGTGACTTTCAGTAATACTTTCAGTATTTGTACCAAAGACCCTATAATACTAAGACGGCTCACTCCCTATCTCTCCCATGGTAATGTAAATTTTGCAGTGCCACCTTGTGGTGGGTTTGATCAGCCCAGCTGCTGGTTGGTGTTTCACATGTAAACACATACAATTATATTATACATGAGATATGAAATTGTTATGAACAAATACACATCATCTCAGCATCATCATCCTCATCGCCATCATCACACATCTTTCACATTCATGTATACATTTATACATATAATATAGCACCTGTTTAACCAAGAAAACAGCCAGCACACCAAGTGGTGAGTTTGATCATTTTGATTACATAGTACAGGCTGAGTGAGCCGTCGTAGTATTATAGGGTCTTTGCTTTGTACAGACGCGATCAGTAACTTTTAGTGCGATAAAAAATACACCCACGTACATTTTATGGGTGAATGTTTCAAAACAACAACAAAATCGATCAACATATGTTTGTAGCGTAATATAAAAATAAAATACAAAGAGGATAACACACCCGCAAAAAACCCACTATATTTTCCCTATTTAGTAGGCGCCAATTTCCGTAACAAAGGCAGAGAAAGCGTATTTCCGTATTTACCCTTGCAATCCGTAACAAATATGGAAAAATACGGAAGGTGCACAGGTCTGCATGTCCTGTTTGTGTGGGATTTAAACCTGAAATAACACTAATTATCGCCGGGTTCCACGTGGCCATCTCAATGATGCTCCCGAGCTAGGCTGCTATAGCCTACTCGAAAAAGGTGTTTTTTTTAAAGCATTTCAGTTTGTCCACATAAGTTAATTTGACATGTTTTCATTTCAAATATTTCCAAACTTAGCCCTTTAAATTAAGTTACTTCAAACTAAAAAAGCAAAGTACAGTAAAACCATGGGACCGACTTTAAATGGTCTATTTAGGGAGGTGGTCGGATTAGGGAGTTTTCTTATTGGTACAATGGTATTATATGGGCGATCATTTAGGACACAAATAAAGCGATCGATATAGGGGAGTGTTCGATCTGTGGAGGTGGTCGGTTAGAGAGGTTTTACTGTAGATCATAATGATATGCCAAAGACTTAAAACCATGCATTTGAGTTTTCACATCCAATCATTTCACAAAATCCATGTTCTTCCTGTTTCAAAGTTAAATCCAACACACCATACTTTCCTTCTTTTTTCTTTTAAAGCTAAATGTTGATTTCGCAATAACCCTCACAACCCCTCAGTGCATGTTTCCCACAACAAAAAACCAGACGGGATGGCCGAATGAGTTAGAGCGTCCGTCTCCCGTGTTGGTTGACCATGGGATAGTGGGTTCGAACCCTGGTGGAGTCAAACCGATGACTTAAAAATTTATACTTGTTGCATTCTAGCCAGGCGCTCAGCATTATTAGGATAGGGCAAGGACTGGTTGGCTCAGTGTCAGGATAATGTGACTGAGTGGGATATCAGGTCATGGTGCTGGCGGCCTGGTCTCCTAGTGGGGCAGCACTATAAAGTCACCATGAGTGCGCACTGTCACAAGTCGGTACCCGTCCTGATATGACCTTAGATGTTGCTAGGACTTAAAACAACAACCAACAAACAAACAAAAACACCCTTAAAAACTTCCATAAATACTAACTCGGTGAATAACGATGGGAGAAGTAATTGCTTGAATGAAAGAGTGAGTTGATTGTAATGTCAGACGCGACAGATTACTGGCTACGCGATCGATTTATTGACTTTCTTTTTGTGTGGGAGGAGAGGGTGCGTGTGTGGGGGTGCGGGGGTTGCTTGTGGAGTGTGTGTGTGTGGGGGGGGGGGTGCTTATGGAGGAGGGGGGGGGGATCATGTAACCAATGCTGCGCCATAAGAAACCTGCGCATTGTGCCCCCCCACCCCCATGGTGGGAGTCTGTCTGACAGGGGGTGGGGGTGATAGCTTCATACCTTTATTCAATTTATTGATGTAAACATCCAGATTATTGATAATATCTATAATTTGTTAGAGAGTGAGTGACATATTTTCATTCTTATAACGATACTCGTCTTTAAAAAAAATTAAAAAAAGAAGAAGAATTCTGAACAAAAAACATTAATGACAACACTATAGTATATATCATAGAATCAGTGTATGCTGCCTTAGTGTGAGAAGGACTGAATATGGTGAAGGAGTATGTTTACAACATCCGCCAAAATCTTAACGCCAGTACCCGGATGTGCATATTGAGTGCTGAATAGCTGTCGTGCATACCTGCATACTATTTTTTGTTGGTTGGTACATTAGTTGATAAAGCAGGGGAAATTTCAATCGATGACAATTGGTCTTCCTCATTGCACTGCTCCTTGCCTTATCCTATTAATGCCGAGCGCCAGGCTAGGTAGCGACAAGTATAAATTCTTAAGTCATTGGTTTGACTCGGCCAGGTTTCGAACCCAGAAGTCTCGAAGCCCACGACCTACCAGAATGTGAGGCGGACGCTCAACTTATTCGGCCATTGCGGCTGGTTTACTATACTGTAAAGGCACTGTCACACCTCGCTGGATTGGCGAAACGGAAAGAATCCGAACAAAGTTCGGTGGAATACGTCAATGTCCGGTTTCTATACGGTCAGCATCCAGCGTCCCCATTCTGTGTCCGGTGCGATTTCGATACATTTTGATACATTTCATGCCTGAATAACACTGGACTGGAATATTCTTTGTCCGGTTCTGTCCGTTGCTCAATCCACCAAAGTTTGACAGACACTTAAGAGAACTACCTGAATGTTTGCAATTTAAGCATGTCTTAATTGACAGCTGAGTCATAGAGGTTCGTCATGCCTTTAAAAACAAAAGTAGCCAATAGACGCCCAATATTTGTACTTTAGTCATTGTGAAATAGGTGGAAGGGTTCAGTGGTTATTGGTAATTTGGTGGTGTGGAGGGGGCCGCAGGTATGCAGGTATTGCAGGTCTAGCAATACCTGAGGGAGTTTGACGCCCCTGCCCTGCAGAGTTGTAAACCACTGCCTTGTG
Source organism: Branchipolynoe longqiensis (assembly GCA_030323885.1). NCBI lineage: Eukaryota > Metazoa > Annelida > Polychaeta > Phyllodocida > Polynoidae > Branchipolynoe > Branchipolynoe longqiensis. Next base: position 63,445,842 of record CM059193.1, on the reverse strand, counting down.
GTACAGGTTCTTGACAGAACCGAAGGCTAAGGGAGCAAACCCTAAACAGAAAACCATGTCACTGTGGCAGCATTAAGGGCAGTTGATGTATGGAACTCCCAACATCTCCCCACCAGCCACTACAGGGACAAATAGTTTTGCGCCTGTCTTGACATGTTCTTGCCAGTGTGAAACCTCTATTTGCAGGTATGAAGCCAGGCCAAATTACATCCGGCCACTGAGGCTCCGAATGAAACCTCATTTGGAGGCCTTGGGCGTGGATTTGAACGTGTTGGAGGATGCCAAAGTCCCAGAACATCCCCCGTGGTCGTTGAGAAAGCCATCGGTTATCCTCCGACTCGCGGAACTGAGGAAATCTGGGACACATCCACTCGAGTACCAAGGACTGCATGCAGAGATTCAAGGCCAGTTTGCAGACCACCTCTCCATATACACTGCTGGTTCGAAAGACCAAAGCCGGGTAGCTGCTGCGGCAGTCTGCCGACGGGAAAAAATTTGGTGTACGTTTGCCCGATCAGAGCTCGATTTTCACTGCAGAGGCCCGAGCACTCCTTCTCGCTTTGGAGTGTATCGAGGTATCCAACCACACTAACTATGTTATATACAGTGATTCATTCTCTTGCCTCCTGGCTGTTGCTGGACTGAAAACGAATCACCCTATTCTAGCAACGGTCATTTATAAAATGAACCAACTGACAACAGATGGGTATGATATCCACCTGTGCTGGGTGCCTGGCCATGCTGGCATACAAGGAAACGAACGAGCTGATCGGGCTGCGAAGAAGGCCCTGAACTGTGATCTTGAACTGTGTCTGATCCCTCACTCTGATCTGAAACCACTAATAGCCACCCACATAAAATCCAAATGGCAACATGAGTGGGATGAAAACATCAATAAACTTAAAGAAATTGAACCATCTGTGGGAAAGCCACCACAGACTCATGCGGGAGGTCGGCGGGACCAAGTGGTCCTTAGCCGCTGCCGTGTTGGCCACTCGTGGCTTACACATGCTTTTCTGCTCAAGGGGGAACCTCCCCCTGAATGTATTGGGTGTCAGTCCCCACTGACACTCAAACACATTTTACTAAGTTGCGTTGATTTTTTGGCCCCGCGCCAACGGTTCTACACTGCAGACAGTATGCATGACCTTTTTACTAAGGTAAAACAGGAAAACATTTTAGCCTTTTTGAGGGCAGCTGGACTGTACCACCTTATATAGTTTACTAAATGGATTCTATTAATTATTAATGAAACTTTTCTTTTTCTATGGGAATTTGTTTCCCTTGACCACAGATATATGATTGTGAGCTTTCTAATTTAATTAGTGTCTATTGGCACATAATTGATTGTCTGCTTTTACATGTAAAAGCGATGGTTTGAACAAAAAACAAACATTTCTCGCCGTGAATATGGCCTATGCTGCCGACACGGCGTAAAGCAACCACCAAATCAATCAATCAATCAATCTATTTGCTCCCCGAGAGAGTGCCGCTGGTAACTTGCAAAAGCCAGCAGCACTTCAACACTTTTGCAGGCAGCTTTCATGAAATGTAATGAAAGCAGTCTTTGTCGCATCGCGACCGACAGCATGATGATGATGATGGAGGGGGCTGGGGTGGGGGTGGAAGGAAACCCCACAGAAAGAAAACAGGGAGGGCGGTACTGGTAACATCCTGGAATATGCATCGTTACGGTTTCCACCCACTGCTAGTCCCTGTCGTGACACACTATAATTAGAGAGGATCTTACACTGATTTATTTTCAATTGAATTATTTCAGATTTAAATATATCCTCAAGAATCAGCTGATTAATGTAACTTTGTATGGTAAATTATATTTCCATATCCTTCAATTATTGCAATCAAGTTGTAAATTCGTCATTTCATGGTTCGATTGTGCAACACCTTGACTGGTTAGCTCAGTGTCAGGATAATGTGACTGAGTGGGATATCGGGCCATGGTGCTGGCAGTCTTGATTTCCCAGTGGGGCAGCACTATAAAGTAACCATGAGTGCGCACTGTCACAAGTCGCTACCCGTCCTGCTATGACCTTAGATGTGAATATGGCCTATGCTGCCGACACGGCGTAAAGCAACCACCAATCAATCAATCAACCTTAAATGTTGCCAGAACGAAAAACTCCAACAAGCAACCAACAACTTGTTTGACTGGCTGGCGGCTACCCACAATGCAAAACTTATCAGATAGTGTCGGATGGTCGGGTGGGGTACTGGACTTGAATGGTTCTGCACGAAACAAACAAAACAGAACGGGGTTCACATCTATTATTCTCAGAACAGTACACGCCAGCGTTCCTACCCTAAACCGGAAGTTGCGTGGCTACCTCCGGCTACCCACAATGCACCCGGCTTTACCGTACACGGGTCCACGTCCGGAGGCAAGTACATCCAATATTACTATTTAAATAAGATATGAGCCGACGCCCTATAGCCCCGCCTAACCCTCCCTCCTCCACCCACCACCTTACCCCCCCACCCCCCACCCCATACCCCCCCACCCCATCACCACTCTCTCCAGGCCAAGCAACAACAGACAGATGTGAATGCGCGTCAGAACTTTAAGCCTGCGTAATCCGATGAAAACATCAAATCTTCTAACCCAAAATACCGAGATAGATTTGATCCTAAATATCCTACTTAGACACTGGTGCACTCATTAAATATTGTCGTGGGAGGTGATGAAAATGAGAAATATTGCGCCTAGAGCGAGACTCGAGCCCACATCTCTTTGCATTCCGGGACAATGTACTAACCATTACACCACCCAGGCTCCCTGATGTCACCACACTACCCACGCCTACCTGTCTATGCGGTTCCTTGCCTGAGACTGAGAGGTCAGTGCAGACTACTACACTCTTTATTCCAGTTGGTGCTACCCTGATATGCATGGAAAAACCGTGTAAAGAAAGCCATAGTTAGCATTTCATTATCAGTGTATACACCAAAGTTAATTTAACATTTTTTCACTTCAAAGTGGAACCCTTTAAGGCTTTATATTAAAAGTAATTTCAAACGAAAGTATAAAGTACTACATTGCAGTGATCAACCTAAAATATTTATCTTTAAAATATGGCAGAAACTGGAGCGGTGCAATGAGGAAGACCTAATTATCCGCGATTGAAATTGTCTCCACTGAGCGAGTCATTTGGAGGGCTTACATCCTAGGAACAAGCTAGTGTGGTTCTATATGGGCGAACATGTGCAAGCTATTGGGAGGTGAGGTGGTTATGTCCTGGCAAGAAACCGATGCAGTATGTGTGTGTGGTATGGTTGGCACGCTGAATAACTGTGTATTTGGGGTTTTATGTCCTAGCAACAAGCCAGTGTGGTTCTATATGGCGAACATGTGCAAGCTATTGGGAGATGAGGTGGTTATGTCCTAGAAACAAACCGATGCAGTGTGTGTGTGTGGTATGGTAGGCACCCGGAATAACTGTGTATTTGGGGTTTATGTCCTAGCAACAAGCCAGTGTGGTTCTATATGGCGAACATGTGCAAGCTATTGGGAGATGAGGTGGTTATGACCTAGCAACAAACCGATGCAGTGTGTGTGTGTGTGTGTGTGGTATGGTAGGCACCCGGAATAACTGTGTATTTGGGGTTTTATGTCCTAGCAACAAGCCAGTGTGGTTCTATATGGCGAACATGTGCAAGCTATTGGGAGGTGAGGTGGTTATGTCCTAGCAACAAACCGATGCAGTGTGTGTGTGTGTGTGTGTGGTATGGTAGGCACCCGGAATAACTGTGTATTTGGGGTTTTATGTCCTAGCAACAAGCCAGTGTGGTTCTATATGGCGAACATGTGCAAGCTATTGGGAGATGAGGTGCTTATGTCCTAGCAACAAACCGATGCAGTGTGTGTGTGTGATATGGTAGGCACCCGGAATAACTTTGTATTTGGCGTTTTATATCCTAGCAACAAGTCAGTATAGTGCAATATGGCGGATAAAGTGAATAAGTGAATAATTGGGGGTTTTACATCTTAGTAACATTATGGTGAGACGTCACTACTACGCTGGTTACCCCCGAAGCGGGGTTTCTCGGGCAGCCTGTGGTTTGGCACTCACCTACGGCTTCGTGTGTCACCTTCTGATGTTGTCTGGTGACTGCCTTCCCGACAATCTTCACCAAGCACAGCGCCATGGTGCGGCCTGCATCTCCGCAGTGGGGGCCTGCATACCTGTACGCGCCTGCATACCTGTACACACCTGCATCACCTGTCCTCCATTCATGTACCGCTTCCCTCACCAGGTCTGTGGCGTCACACCGCTATAGCTAGCTTCCGCCTTCACCCAGGCTTTCCCTGCTCAGTGATGGGACGGGGAGAGGGTGGGTGGGGAGTAGGGGGTGGGGGGTGGATGGCGAGTAGGGGGGGAGGGTGATTCAGGAGATGTGTGTGATTGGTTGGTAGTCAGCTGGCAGGGAGCAGGCACACCCGCGCAATCATTTAAAGGCATCAGTGGATACGGACTGGGATCACCATTTCTGTATTGACTAGCACGTTGCAAGTACAGTCGCGCAATCATTTAAAGGCACTGATGGATATGGACTGGGATCACCTTTTCAATATTGACTAGCATGGCACAAGTACAGTCGCGCAATCATTTAAAGGCACCGATGGATATGGAATGGGATCACCATTTCTGTATTGACTAGCAGGGAGGAGGCACAGTCGCGCAATCATTTAAAGGCACCGATGGATATGGAATGTGATCATCCTTTCTGTATTGACTAGCACGGTGCAAGTACAGTCGCGCAATCATTTAAAGGCACCGATGGATACGGACTGGGATCACCATTTCTGTATTGACTAGCACAGTGCAAGCACAGTCGCGCAATCATTTAAAGGCACCGATGGATACGGACTGGGATCACCATTTCTGTATTGACTAGCACCGCTGCAAGTACAGTCGTGCAATCATTTAAAGGCATCGATGGATACGGACTGGGATCACCATTTCTGTATTGACTAGCACAGTGCAAGTACAGTTGCGCAATCATTTAAAGGCACCGATGGATATGGAATGGGATCACCATTTCTGAATTGACTAGTAGGGAGGAGGCACAGTGGCGCAATCATTTAAAAGCACCGATGGATATGGAATGTGATCATCCTTTCTGTATTGACTAGCACGGTGCAAGCACAGTCGTGCAATCATGTAAAGGCACCAGTGGATATGGATTGGGATCACCATTTCTGTATCAACTAGCAAGCAGGACTTGTCGCGCAATCATTTAGAGGTGCTGGTGGATGCAGACTGAGATCACCATTTCTATACACCTACCAAATTCTCTCCCAGACAATAAAACAAAGTCATTGAGGTGGACACAACACTAAGACCAACTGTATACTGTGTTCAGTTTTGAATCAAATTCTTTATGAGCATTTTTTTCTGGGTATCCTAGTGGATTTATATTTGAATGCTCAGCACTTAAAAGAAATGGCTGCAACTGTACAAACAGAAGCACAATACAAACTGCAATGTGAACCATATACTTCCTCTCACTCTCCCATCGCATGCTTTAAATAAGCCTAATCAGGGGGGTGTTTCTTGCAAGTGGAAATAATTGATAAATTTGTATCGGCTTAGATGCTTTTAGTTTTTTTTGTAAAGTATGTATATATAAGAGAACATTACGCCTCGAGGACTGGAACCTACATTTCTGGCTTTTCGAGGCGAGCAACCTAATCATTAGGCTATCTTGACTCCCTGATGCAATCATTCTGTCCACACCTACCTGTCTATGCGGATTCTTACCTGGGAGATCATTGCAAACTAGTACACTCAGGGATGATAGTGGTTTCAGGAAAAAAAAGCTGATTATCCCGATGGCAACTTTCCATCCTAGAGGCTAGCTACCCTACCATAACTATATAGAAGAAAAAAAACAGGCTGTGAAAAAACCCGGAAATCCGCTTAAAAACGGAAAAATATCATGGGGGTGATGAAAATGGGAAATATTGCACCTAAGGCGGGACTCGAACCCACATCTCTTTGCTTTCCACGCTAGGCTCCATGATATCACCACGCCTACCTGTCTATGTGGTTACTTGCCTGAGAGGTTAGCACAGACTACTATACTTGTCTCCCTGGAATTGTAAGTCTTTTAATGCCTACAATTACATACAGGCAATGCACTAACACATACATACACAGGGTAGGTTCAACAACCATACAGCACATAGCTTATACAGGATCCTGGTCATGGCACCAGTGTCATGGGGGTGATGAAAATGGGAAATATTGCACCTAAGGCGGGACTTGAACCGACATCTCTTTGCATTCCGGGCCAGTGTGCTAACCATTACACCACCTAGGCTCCCTGATATCACCACACTACCCATGCCTACCTATCTATGTGGTTACTTGCCTGAGAGGTCAGTGCAGACTACTACACCTGACACTTGTGCCCTTTGGAATCATGTTGGTTTTAAAAACTGAGAACTGAAACTGAGACCCAGCACGTCAAGTCTAGGCTGTATCTTAAGGCCCTGTCACATATCACCGGATTGCGGTACCGGATAGAAAACGGACACTGTCCGGTGAAATACGTCAATGTCCTTTTTTTATACGGTTGGCATCTGGTGTGTCCGTTATCTGTCCGGTGGTGTCCGGTGTGTATGGTGGGAAGTTTTGAACATGTACAAAACTTGTACCAGACACAAACGGACTGATGTGTACGGTTGGTGTCCTTTTTTAGTCCATTTTGTCCGGTTCATGTCTGTGACCATCCATTACGTCTCCGGTTTGCTTCCTGCAGAGTCCATTGATGGTGTTGCGGGAATTCGGTCAGTATATGTTTCCGGTGTGTCCGTGACAGTCCGGTAGGTGTCCGATTGATGTTCGGTCCATCCGTTTGTCATCCGGTTATCATCCGGTTATCGTCCGGTGGCTATCCATTCATTTCTGTTTCATGTCTGTTTCATGTCCGTTCGTCCAGCATCCATTGACGTCATAGCGCAACATTTCGACACATTTCGATACATTTTGATACCGAACACCACCGGACTAGACAATTCCTTGTCCGGTTTATGTCCGTTGCTCAATCCGGTAAGGTGTGACAGGCGCTTTACAAGGTGGAAGGTGATGCTGGTCCCCTGCCGACTTTACCCTCAATATAAAACGTATACCTTAAACTGATTGTACACCTAAACCACGTGCTTCCTGACTTGGTAGGATCATTGACATGCATTTATTTCTAATGTACAATCAGCTGGTTGTTGGAGTTTTACGTCCTGGCAACATCTAAGGTCATCAGGACTGGGTACCAACTTGTGACAGTGCAGACTCATGTCAACTTTATAGTGTTGCCCCACTGGGGAATCAGGCCACTGGCATCATGACCCGCTATCCCACTTAGTCACATTATCCTGACACTGAGCAAACCAGTCCTTGCCATATCCTAATAATGCCAAGCACCAGGCTAGGAAGTGATAAGTATACATTTTTAATTCATTGGTTTGACTCGACCAGGGTCCCAAGTCGTTACCCGTCCTTATATGACCTTAGATGTTGCCAGGACGTAAAACTCCAATAACCAGCCATCCACCACTACCTCCTTCTTCCCACATTACCCCACTGTTCCCACTCTACCCGCCATCACTGTTCTTAGTCAACCAGCAACCTTGCCACCTCCGCTGCGCCCCGGTCAATTGTTTGTTTGTTGTTGTTTTACGTCCTAGCAACATATAAGGTCATATCAGGATGGGTACCGACTTGTGACAGTGCGCACTCATGGCGACTCTATAGTGCTGCCCCACTGGAAGACCAGGCCGCCAGCACTGTGACCTGATATTCGACTCAGTCACATTATCCTGACACTGAGCCAACCAGTCCTTGCCCTATCCTAATAATGCCGAGCGCCAGGCTAGGAAGCAACAAGTTCGCGCCCCGGTCGATGAGAGTGCTGGCTGTAAGCCTAGGTCACACCTACCCGGATCAGGGGCCGGCCGAGCCCCGACCCGTGATCTGGTGTGGTCCGTGGCAAGCCGTGGCTGATCCGTGGCTAGTCCTTGGTGGTCCTCGGAGATCCTTAGCTGGTCCGGCCTCATCCAGGGTCGGCCCCGGATGTTTTAAAATGTCTAAAACATCCGGGGCGATCCGGGGAATATTGCAATCCGGGCTCGATCCGGCGTAATCCGGGGGTGGTCCGGGTAGTCTTGGGGTAGTCCGTGTCCCATCCGGGGCAGTCTGGGTCATTCTTAAACCCGAAGAGCCACGTTTTAGCCACGGTTTAGCTCGGACTAGCCCCGGTTTAGCCAGGACTAGCCCCGACAGAGCCACGGACCACTCCCGCACTGTCAGGATAAGACCCGGACAGGCCGGATGACCACGTATTACTCACAGAAGTCCCCAGGATGAGTCCCACATTTCAGGCTATCATCTGGGGGTTGTCCGGGGCTCGTCCGGGGGTTGTCCGGGGCTAATCCAGGTAGTCCGGCGGTTGCCTGGGGCTCATCTGGGGTGATCTGGGCTTCTAGTCCATCGCTCGTCCAGGTAGGTGTGAGAGCGAGGCAAAAATAGCGATTCTATCCGGCCAGGACAGTCCGGAGGGCTGGTCCTGGGGTGGTCCGGCTAAAAATCCGGGGCTCGTCCGGGTAGGTGTGACTTGGAAAGTAAGCAAGCTATCCGGTCACTACTCCTACATTGACAGTCATAGCCTCAGAAATAATTATTGGCTTTCCGCTGATCTGCTTCATTGGGAATCAATATGTCTCGCATTATGCGGAACATACCCGATATAATTAATCGTTAGCTTCAGCGGCTCCTGACCTTTCTGTCCAAGCCTGAGTGTAGGGCTTTCCTTCTAGGGGAATGTGGGGTGGGGGGAAGGGGCGTGACTTTAATGCTGCAATTTTGTTGATATTAATTTAAAGTTGCACAAGCTCAAGGTTTTGACTTTCTGCCATATTCCTTTGGTAATAAGGCATGTATCAGCGAAGAGTGGTCAATGTAACAGTGGGTAAGGACCACGGCATGGTGTCATACAACTTGTTCGGATGCTTGTCCAACTCTTGTTCCCATTTTAAATCTGACCATCCGAGCGGGTCTGGCAGCGGTAGTGACCAGACGCAGCTGGTATCCGGGTGCCCAGGAGCCACTCACAGGTGGCACCCTAGTGGAGGAGGCAGGAACTAACTCCTAAGGCAGTAAGTAGTACAGTAGGTAACTAACTCCTGTGACAGTAGTACAGTAGGTAATAACTAATATATAGGGAGAACTGATAAGTGATAGTGTCTGTGTTTATATTCCCATAATAGATTATAGAGCACATATATTTAAAATTAACAACTACACCAATAGTAATAACAACACTAACAATGCTCACTACTACAAAGTTTTTCAGTCAGTTGCTATGTACAGAGGTGTGGAGTGAGTTGTTAAGTACAGAGGTGTGGAGTGAGTTGCTAAGTACAGAGGTGTGGAGTGAGTTGCCAAGTACAGAGGTGTGGAGTGAGTTGGTAAGTACAGAGGTGTGGAGTGAGTTGGTAAGTACAGAGGTGTGGAGTGAGTTGGTAAGTACAGAGGTGTGGAGTGAGTTGGTAAGTACAGATGTGTTGAGTGAGTTGCTAAGTACAGAGGTGTGGAGTGAGTTGCTATGTACAGAGGCGTGGAGTGAGTTGCTAAGTACAGAGGTGTGGAGTGAGTTGCCAAGTACAGAGGTGTGGAGTGAGTTGGTAAGTTCAGAGGTGTGGAGTGAGTTGCAAAGTACAGAGGTGTGGAGTTAGTTGGTAAGTACAGAGGTGTGGAGTGAGTTGGTAAGTACAGAGGTGTGGAGTGAGTTGGTAAGTACAGAGGTGTGGAGTGAGTTGGTAAGTACAGAGGTGTGGAGTGAGTTGGTAAGTACAGATGTGTTGAGTGAGTTGGTAAGTACAGATGTGTTGAGTGAGTTGCTAAGTACAGAGGTGTGGAGTGAGTTGCTATGTACAGAGGTGTGGAGTGAGTTGCCAAGTACAGAGGTGTGGAGTGAGTTGGTAAGTTCAGAGGTGTGGAGTGAGTTGGTAAGTACAGAGGTGTGGAGTGAGTTGCTAAGTACAGAGGTGTGGAGTGAGTTGCTAAGTACAGAGGTGTGGAGTGAGTTGCTAAGTACAGAGGTGTGGAGTGAGTTGCTAAGTACAGAGGTGTGGAGTGAGTTGGTAAGTACAGAGGTGTGGAGTGAGTTGGTAAGTACAGAGGTGTGGAGTGAGTTGGTAAGTACAGATGTGTTGAGTGAGTTGCTAAGTACAGAGGTGTGGAGTGAGTTGCTATGTACAGAGGTGTGGAGTGAGTTGCTAAGTACAGAGGTGTGGAGTGAGTTGCTAAGTACAGAGGTGTGGAGTGAGTTGGTAAGTACAGAGGTGTGGAGTGAGTTGGTAAGTACAGATGTGTTGAGTGAGTTGCTAAGTACAGAGGTGTGGAGTGAGTTGCTATGTACAGAGGTGTGGAGTGAGTTGCTAAGTACAGAGGTGTGGAGTGAGTTGCTAAGTACAGAGATGTGGAGTGAGTTGGTAAGTACAGAGGTGTGGAGTGAGTTGGTAAGTACAGAGGTGTGGAGTGAGTTGTAAGTACAGAGGTGTGGAGTGAGTTGCTAAGTACAGAGGTGTGGAGTGAGTTGCTAAGTACAGAGGTGTGGAGTGAGTTGCTAGGTACAGAGGTGTGGAGTGAGTTGCTAAGTACAGAGGTGTGGAGTGAGTTGTTAAGTACAGAAGTGTGGAGTGAGTTGTTAAGTACAGAGGTGTGGAGTGAGTTGGTAAGTTCAGAGGTGTGGAGTGAGTTGCTAAGTACAGAAGTGTGGAGTGAGTTGGTAAGTACAGAGGTGTGGAGTGAGTTGGTAAGTACAGAGGTGTGGAGTGAGTTGCTAAGTACAGAGGTGTGGAGTGAGTTGGTAAGTACAGAGGTGTGGAGTGAGTTGGTAAGTACAGAGGTGTGGAGTGAGTTGGTAAGTACAGAGGTTTGGAGTGAGTTGGTAAGTACAGAGGTGTGGAGTGAGTTGCTAAGTTCAGAGGTGTGGAGTGAGTTGCTAAGTACAGAGGTGTGGAGTGAGTTGGTAAGTACAGAGGTGTGGAGTGAGTTGCTAAGTACAGAGGTGCGGAGTGAGTTGGTAAGTACAGAGGTGTGGAGTGAGTTGGTAAGTACAGAGGTGTGGAGTGAGTTGCTAAGTACAGAGGTGTGGAGTGAGTTGGTAAGTACAGAGGTGTGGAGTGAGTTGCTATGTACAGAGATGTGGAGTGAGTTACTAAGTACAGAGGTGTGGAGTGAGTTGGTAAGCACAGATGTGTGGAGTGAGTTGCTAAGTAGAGAGGTGAGGAGTGAGTTGCTAAGTACAGAGGTGTGGAGTGAGTTGCTAAGTACAGAGGTGTGGAGTGAGTTGCTAAGTACAGAGGTGTGGAGTGAGTTGGTAAGTACAGAGGTGTGGAGTGAGTTGGTAAATACAGAGGTGTGGAGTGAGTTGCTAAGTACAGAGGTGTGGAGTGAGTTGCTAAGTACAGAGGTGTGGTGTGAGTTGCTGGTGTGAGTTGCTATGTACAGAGGTGTGGAATGAGTTGCTAAGTACAGAGGTGTGGAGTGAGTTGCTAAGTACAGAGGTGTGGAGTGAGTTGCTAAGTACAGAGGTGTGGAGGGAGTTGCTAAGTACAGAGGTGTGGAGTGAGTTGCTATGTACAGAGATGTGGAGTGAGTTGCTAAGTACAGAGGTGTGGAGTGAGTTGCTAAGTACAGAGGTGTGGAGTGAGTTGCTAAGTACAGAGGTGTGGAGTAAGTCGCTAAGTACAGAGGTGTGGAGTGAGTAGCTAAGCACAGAGGTGTGGAGTGAGTTGCTAAGTACAGAGGTGTGGAGTGAGTTGTTATGTACAGAGGTGTGGAGTGACTTTCTCATGACACAAGATTGGAATGAGTGGTTCTCTGCACAGCCAAACAAGGCTTGCATCAGGACTTAGGGGAAAAGAAAAAGACAACTGCATCATGTGTGCTGCCAAACCTTAACTGTGGTTAAGACTTAATAGTTGATAGCACTTCAAAGTACCCAACCAGGAAGTGACTCTGGATATGAGTCAGGGGGGTGGGGGGAGATTGAGTGGCAGATTGTCAATTGTCAAGTCACCGTAAAGCTGGTACAGCCAATGATATAAACATACAGACAAATAGCTACTGTAGAAGGAATACTGTCTTTAGCACTTTGAGAACCTGAACCACCAGGTGGCAGCACCACGAGTAATATCTTCGAGCTCGGTCTTACCTAGTGTTATTTACATCCACCAGGTGACAGGACCTCACGCCATGCAAACGCTAACAGACACTACGCCATTCCACATAGTTCCTTGAAATTCCACATGTACATTTTGAAAGGCGCAATGAGGTATGTATCCGACACAGACATATTGTTATTCCCACTTACTTGTTATTCTCAGTACCCACCAAAATGTTCCCCTTCAATGTACCGAAATCCACACACATGCTTCTATCACAAGTTAATTAACATGCCAACTCACCTGAAATCACAGTGTTTAATGTAATTGTATCCATTGATCATAATCGTTCATACCTACTTAAAACGTATACCTACTTAAAACCATGGCAGAAACCCCAAACCATTAGTCTATGTAACTTTAATTTACTAATGTATCGACAACAAAAGGTTGATCTCGCCCATCCCCCAACTATTTTCTGTGTTCAACAGCAAGATTTGTTTGTTTGTTGTTGTTTTACGTCCTAGCAACATCTAAGGTCATATCAGGACGGGTACCGACTTGTGACAGTGCGCACTCATGGCGACTTTATAGTGCTGTCCCACTGGGAAACCAGGCCGCCGGCACCATGACCTGATATCCCACTCAGTCACATTATCCTGACACTGAGCACACCAGTCCTTGCCCTATCCTAATAATGCCGAGCGCCTGGCTAGGAAGCGACAAGTATCAATTTTAAAGTCATTGGTTTGACTCGACCGGGACTCGAACCCACGACCCCACGATCTACCAGCACAGGAGACTGACGCTCCAACCCACTCGGCCACCCCGTCTGGTTCTCAACAGCAAGAACCACTAAGGCTGGCTGAGCAGTTATGATGAATAAACAGGATGCAAACAACAACAATAAATTGGAGGTAAAGCAACAAATAACGACAACGATAGCAATGGGGGAAAAGTGGAGAATCGAACCCCGATTGCTGCCATTCCGATTCAGTACGGTAATGACTGCAGTGCCTTCGGTAGGACATTGGCCCGCCACTGTGAATGTGTAACACAAACAAGCAAATGCAAACTGTCTTAAATGGGATTAAACATGCCCACCTAGTATTAGTTTAAGATGCTGCAGCCGAACTGAAATTGAGATTAAAATCACCGTTTAAATCAAGTTAATTATGCGTAGTAAAACATATTTAGTTGGTAGTCAGTAAATAAAACCTAGTGTTAGCGCAGCAGGTACTGGCTTTCTAGTTACACGATGTGTTGGCTAATCAGGCGCAAAACACTGTAAACGCCAATCCAAAAATTGGGATAAACATTGGAATAAAACCTACAAACAATTTTCTTGTTGACATTCCTACTTTTTTCGTCATCGCTCCATAATCATGTCATCACAACAAAAGTGGAATTAGTCAGAATTAACATTATTTTCAGGTCAAAATCTTTCATTTTAATTACATTTTTGGACCTGCGTTTACAGGGTTTTGCGCCTGCACTCTTCGTATATATATATGTATCATTAATCAGTTTGTACTTGTGGGTTATGCAAATACACAAAATTAAGGATACCTGATCATATAAGAATCACTGATGTTCAGTGGACTGTGTTCAACTTCCTTGGTCAGCAATCAGTCAGTAGTTGTGGGTAATGCACATAAATGGCTGGTTGAGTTTCACATTCAGTTTGTTTGTTGTTGTTTTACATCCTAGCAACATCTAAGGCCATAGCAGGACGGGTACCGACTTGTGACAGTGCGCACTCATGGCGACTTTATAGTGCTCTCCCACTGGGAAACCAGGCCACTGGCACCATGACCTGATATCCCACTCAGTCACATTATCCTGACACTGAGCCAACCAGTCCCTGTCCTATCCTATTTATGCCGAGTGCCTAGCTAGGAAATGACAAGTATCAATTTTTAAGTCATTGGTTTGACTCGACCAGGGTTCGAACCCAGGACCCCACGATCTACCAGCCCGGGAGACGGACGCTCTAACTCATTCGGCCATCCCGTCTGGTTTTCAGATTCGGTTTTCTCTGTGGCAGAGTGGTTAGTGTGTCTGACATTTTTTTAAGGTCGGACTCCTAATCTGAAGGTCAGTGGTTCGATTCCCCGTGCCCCCCCCCCCCCACATCTGCCAATTTGAATTTCCACCACTGTGTAGAAATTACAGTGTCATCGAAGGCCAGTTGCTCTCATACCATGTCTATGTGGTTTGGGAGGTTAAACATCCCTTGGGTCAGTAAAAGTGTAGGGTCGGGCTTTCTATCGACAAACTATCTAATGGTGAAAACAAGCCTATTCAGGCTTATCCATGATAGGCAGTATAAATCTTCAAATCTTCAAGAAAAACATCCTATTAACATCTAAGGTTATATCAGGATGGATACCGACCTGTGACAGTGCGCACTCATGGTGACTTTATAGTGCTGCCCCACTGGGAAATTAGGTCACTGGCACAATGATCTGATATCCCACTCAGTCACAATGATCTGATATCCCACTCAGTCACATTATCCTGACACTGAGCCAACCAGTTCTTGCCCCATCATATTAATGCCAAGCGCCAGGCTAGGATGCGACAAGTATCAATTTTTAAGTCATTGGTTTTAAATATTAAAATACTTCAGTTATGATAAATAATATCATTTTCATGTCTTAATTGTTTTTCATTTAAAATTAAACACAAAACCTCAATGATTTCTGTGATAAAACTATTCCCAAACATAATGCAGCATAGCTTTAAAATTAATGGCGAACCCATTTTTGTCATCATCGTCTATGGATACGCTAACTTCAGCGCAGTATTTACAGTTGTTCTTTTTTGGCTAGGCTGATGTATATAGTCTTATTTTGGACAGAGAGTCCCATAGAATGACATCTGAACTGCTTAATCTCAAAACACAAGATGTTCTTTGAGTGGTACAAGATTTCTTTGAAAATTGCTTGATTTCAATCGATTTCTTTTGATTTCACTCAATTTCACCAAGACCAGAGGTCCGATTTTCACATGGCATTCATTCATGGTAAGATTCTTCCCAGAATAGGATCATTCGTTTCATTATTACTTTAACTTTAAGAACTGATGTAAAATTTAACACTTCTGCTTAGTCATTACTGGTTAGCTCAGGGTCAGGATAATGTGACTGAGTGGGATATCGGGTCATGGTGCTGGCAGTCCAGAGAAGCCCGGAACGGACTTTTCCGGCAACAACCACTCAGACCACTTCACTCAACAATGGTTTGTCGGTTAGTGTTTTACGACCTGGCAACACTTCAGGTCATAACCAATTAGTCGGGTAACCAATTGTGACAGTGTGGACTCAATGTGACTTTACAATGCTGCCCCACTGGGAGACTGGACCACCAGCACCATAACCTGCTATCCCAATCATCGTGATATCCTATGTCAGTCTTTTTTCTCTAGCCTAAAAATAATGTGAAGCACCACCAGGCTGCAACAAGTAATTCAGTAAGTTATTGGATTGTTTTCCTTTTTGTCAGTGTTGGAGTTCGGTCCAAGCACCCCATATTTAGTACATAATTATATAATTCATGACGCTGGAGACAGGAATAGTGCAACAATAACTTTATTTGTACAATTCCAGCTCATTCCGGCATTTTTTCAGCTATCATTGAATATCACAGAGAAAACAGCAAAATACGCTTAAGTCAATAAACATTTTCCACAATAATACTATATTTTTTACATCGTTCAACATATTTTTATAGGATACAGATAGCAATGTATTACTCATAGGTAATTTTATGTCTAACATTTTTCTTTCTTAATAATTTATTTAATTAATCTTCGGTCAGGTAAACTCCAGAAACCGGCAAACTCATGTACGGGAATACATGTCTTAATAAATATTCATTCAAATACAAACTTCTTTTTTTTAAACAATTTTTCTACTAGTCAGCACTTATTATTCGAGCCTCACAGAGCTAGGGGGACCCTGTCCAGAGTTAGGTACCCACATATTTATAAGCAATCATAAGCTACTGCATATGGCTATGGGTGTATCAGCTCTATACTTTTAGGAGGAGGGCAAACGAAAAATCTACTGTTAATTGGGTAGTATTATTATGGGTCATCCGAAAACACTCAGCCAAATAAATTTGAGAGTGTCTGAGGTGCTTCCGAGAAGGCCCTCTTGTCCACGTAAGGGAAAAGAGCAGTTGAACGCCAGCGACCTACCTCCCTCACCCCCATTACTGAGGCACCTCCTTCGGCACACGCTTGCACTCAGGCTGTGGACTTTTATCCTGTCAGGGCTTCAGGGTCAAGCGGATCGCCTCTAGAATGGTCGAGGCTAATAGCGGCTCGCCGTCCAGGTGCAGGAAGGCAGGATCGCCAGGACCGACGGCCGTGCCTCTCCTGTACCTTTTCCAGGCATGAACAGGACAGCAAAAGGAGCCTGACGCACACAGTAGCTTAACCGTGTAGGTGTAGACATCTTCCACCAGTCTCGCCATTTGGACGACCTGACCTTTATGAGGAGACTGTTTGTCTGCACATGTACATCTGCACCCCGAAGCACATGGTTGACGTCTCTGTACCTCAGTGTAAAGAACAAATTGTATTGCCACAAGAATGTGAAATATGCTAACAGGATAGCAGGTGTTAAGACATAAGTACTTCTCCCATTAATTATAGCTTTAATATTGTTTACCGTTAATGGTGGAGCCTATACTGGCACATGTACACTTAGTTTAGCTACCCCTTTTTTCATCAGATATACCAGATATGTATCAAATGCCTCAACATTCCCCTTATGGATTAGCACCCAAGTTCTTGCTCCGCTCACATAGTTATTAACTGCTCCTGGGGATTTGAGTTTTCCTGCCAGATATGCTATATAGTTCAATATGTCATCTCTTTTTGGATTTACCGGGTGCGGTGGCCCAATCGGTAGAGCACAGGCCTCATGAGCAGAAGATCGGGAGTTCGCGAGTTCGGTTCCCGGTCGAGTCAAACCAATTACTTAAAAATTTATACTTGTCGGTTCCTAGCCTGGTGCTCTGCAT
Source organism: Branchipolynoe longqiensis (assembly GCA_030323885.1). Taxonomy (NCBI): domain Eukaryota; kingdom Metazoa; phylum Annelida; class Polychaeta; order Phyllodocida; family Polynoidae; genus Branchipolynoe; species Branchipolynoe longqiensis. The sequence goes on along the minus strand of CM059193.1, from coordinate 63,428,622 downwards.
TATTAGGATAGGGCAAGGACTGGTTAGCTCGGTTTCAGGATAATGTGACTGAGTGGGATATCGGGTCATGGTGCAGGCAGCTTGATTTTCCCAGTGGGGCAGCACTATAAAACCACCATGAGTGCGTACTGTCACAAGTGGGTACCCGTCCTGATATGACCTTAGATGTTGCTAGGACATAAAACAAACAACAAACAAACAACACAAACTTTTTGGATTACAAATTTCGAAGTTGTTAACCCTAGCAAATCTGTCATAACAGTCTAACTGAAATTTCTTATTTTTCCATGTTCCCGAGGATAGGCCTGCTTTTACAATATCAATGATTCTGTTCAACAGCTGGTAAGGATGACCTAGGAAGAGAGAGGCAAATAGAGACACACTTCCTAGGTCATGGCAACGTAAAATTAAAATTTTTAAAGATGCCACTGTGAAGAGATGATTAACATATATTTTGGAAAAGTTTAGTTTTTTACACATATCAATTGCTTTAGTTTTTCTGCTGGAGTTACGAATATCTACTTAAAGCATCGGCTAATACTAAATCCTTTCCTGGTTTATGCTTTAATTCTATTACACAGGTATGTTCCACCGAGAAGCGCCATATCTCCCTTGCCCATGCACATAATACCCTATCTTTACCTCTACCTGACTAAAGAACTAATTTTGAGGCCTCATTATCTGTATTTATAATAATTTTGAAGTCGTCCATTTTTCATGGAGTTAAGGCGTGTAAGGCTGCTACTAAGTTAAGAGCTTCTAATTGTGCTATGTGGAAACTTTTCTTAAGTAGTTCAGGTGAATATTTTTCTGGAAAATAATTTAATTTTGAGAAAGTCCCCGCCCCTAACAAGAAAGAGTCACATTCTAGTATTAGCTACTCCTCTACCGGCTCCGGATGCATAAGTACCGACCCGTTTGTCTGATTTGCATAGTCTCGAAACCAATTTATGTTGTCTAGCACCTCTTTACTTGTTTCTATTTTTCCTTTGTAAGGGGAAAGCCTAAGAAATTTCAGTATCCTATTCATAAACCTTCTAGCTGGGCATACACATCTTGAAATAAATTGGAGTTTTCCTACTAGTTGTTGGATATCTTTCCTGGAGACCAATTTTCCTACTTCCCACATTTTGCACCTTTCTAGTATCTCATCCAAATTTCTTTAGGTATTTTAATCACCAAATCTAGCGTATTATCTTCAAAGCCCAGCCAAATTAATATATTAGTTGGCTTATTGCATTTTGGGGAAGCTAACTCTAGGCCTAATTCCCTCAGCAAATTAACTAAATAGTTGAAGGCTCCACAAGCCTTTTCCTCTGTGTCCTCTACCCCTATAAAATTGTCTAAATAACACAGTGTAAACAAATCCTGCTTCTCTCATTAGGAAAAGTATAGCTGCAGTAGTCCGAGCACAGGCTAGCGCAGAAGTCCTGCACCCAAAAGGAGGGACTATATCAAAATATAGCTTATTATTGGTCCTGATCCCAAATAAAGGTACTGAGAGCAGGCACATTCTCAGTTGCCTGTAAGCCCTTGCTAAGTCTATTGTCTATAAAAAAAAACACCCTTTCTCCAATTTTGTTGGCCCTCTAGCTAGATCTAAAATCCCTGGTAGTTTAAAGTTGAAATATTCCCCCTCGTAGACCCCTCTAGCAATCCCCACATTGACACTCTTCCCCCTAGGATAGCTTAAATCTACAATAATTCTTCTCTCTGCTGCATTTTTCTTTGGCCTATTCATGAAAGGGCTTATTTGATCCCAAGGAGTAAAGGGTGGATGAATAAAAGGCTGTAACATCGCTTCCTCTTTTAATTCTTTCTCAATATACTTAGTTATCCATACCTCATTTTCCTGTGATTTCTTATGGTTTCTTGTTGCAGATACTGGGGGAACATGACCTATATAATCTGCAGGGCAACCAAACTCTAAAAACTCTAGAATTATTTTATCCTCATAATTAACTAATTTACTCCTCCAATTTGACATTTTTAAACCTGCAGGTACTGGTAGTCTTGCTTCCATATAGATGGGCAGGCCGGTAGCTCTTACTTTATTATACATTTGCAGATAATGGACCTCATCATTTTTTTAACACTCCACTACCACTGGCCAAAATTCAAACAATCTGTCTTTATAATCTACCAGTGATACTTTTAATATTTTATTTTTCTTTTCTACTTCTTGGCTAATTGAAATGTCTCCAAGAATATCTAGAGCTTCATCTGAAATGTCAAAACCTTTCTTCTGAACTGAGGACAATTTTTTTCTTTACTTCCAACTCCTCATCAATACACAACTCTGGGAAAGGTGAGGAACATGAAAACCGGCCTATGGTATCCGGCAGGCATCCGAATTGAGATGATGTGACAATTGGATTGTCGGTGAGTGTATGAGGACTGGGTTGAACACCCAGACGATAAGCATGCATTGTGGCCTGATGTCAGCTGATTGTGCATGTTGTTGGGAGTGCAGCCTTCCTGCGCCAAAGAGGGACGAGATACTCTGGTGCGTCATTATCCTGCACGGATTGTGTCGGCAGAGTTTTAAAAGAGTTGTATAAAGATGAATCCCTATGCTTTTTCTTATCTCCTAAAATATTTCTGCTTGAAACGTTACTATTATTCACCACGTCTACAGCTTTAAGTATCTCTCCATTTACTATTCTTTTATTTTTAGTCTCTTTTAGGCTGTTGGGTACTATGACCAACTTTTCTCTCTTCCAAATTTGAAATATGAATTCCTCTAACAACGGCTTCCTTGAGGCCTACGCCGCAAAAACCTGCCTGCCAGTTAAATCCCTACCATCTTGTGCACTATACCTGGCATTATCCTGTGACCTTCTCTTGTTATTACAATCAACCTCCCTGTGATAGTTGATTTTCTTAAACTGTTTAGCACACCAGTTGCAGCAGTGACAGAACCTGTTGGGGATGACCCTTGGGACGTAAAAGATCCCACAATTCCCTCCCTTATTTCAATCCTCACATGACTTGCCGTCCGCCGTCATTCAATTCTTTCCGCACCCAGCCTGTTCCTGCAACTCCCTCATACCTCTTTTCTTTTTTAACATTCAGCCTAGTTCCTATTACAAAAGCATCCCTCTGTATATCCGTAATGATGGCCCTATCCTCCCACCCCTCTTCTATTCTCCCATCACTTATCATCGAAAAAATCTTTTCTGACCACAAAAGAACAGTGGGCCAATCCCAGCTGGCTGCCATATCTGATATATCAATCCTGTGTTTTCTTATGTGTTTAACCCATTGTTGTGGTAATTTAGGCTCTTCTACCAAACGGTTTATGGCTGACATGTATTCGTACCAAGTTGAGCTACATTTTTGCACTTTTCCCATACAGTCTTCTTTGATTACATATAAGTGAGGCAACAATGCTTTCTTACCGCCCCTTTTTCTGCAGTGTCGGTCTGTTTTCCTCAAAAGCTCTCGCATGTCATCCCCCGAATCGTCCTGGTCAGTCTCAGAGTTCGAATCATTCAAACCACTGCTCCAAACGTCTCTGTAATGGCTGCTGTCTCTTCGATGCTTATACGTGTTTCACTTGAATGCCATCTTTTCTATCTTCCTTGCTCTCTTCACACTAGAAGCCGACAGACGCATATCGTCCCCACTACTGTTGTACGAAGACGAACGACAACGTCTCAGTCTCATGATCTTCTCTCCAGCTGGTGGCGCACTGGCATGTTGACAGTGTCCCTGCTCCTCCTGCGCTTCTTGCACCGTGCTGGTTGTCACTCTATTAATTGACGACTCTAGGCGACCTAACCGATCACACAGAGACTTGGTATTCGCATCCCACTGTGTCTTAAATGTATCTTGTAAGAAAGTAACAGTCACCACGTCTGGTGGATCCACTATTGGAGCAACGGGTTCAAAACCTTTAGAAAAACCTGGAGATGAAACACGTCGATGTGGTGACTGTACCGCCGGACTATCTTTAGAACTGCTCCGAGATTCAAAAGTGATATTACGACTCGACTTGAGTTTCTTACGACTTCCCTTTAGCTTAGGCATTTCCAGAGAAATCGTGAAGATTAAAACTTTTTGAAAGACAGACGACAGATGATAGGCCTAAACCGTGCGGGTTCGAAAATGAAATCAATCCACACTGTGTGCTGCTCCAGTAGTGAATGCCCAGCGGTTTTACTAGCTTTACCACAAAGCCTGTGTACCCATGGTGACAAGAACGCTACCATGTTATTGGCTGTGGTGAGAAGGCCTCACAACTCGTCATGGAAATTATCCTGGCACCCTATGACGGTCAATAAGGTATGAAAGCTACCGTTATTGGCTATGGGTGAGAAAGCCCTGACAACTCATTATGGACGTTATCCTGGCACCTAGCACAGTCTCCAGCGTTTTGAATATCCAATGTTACTGGCAACATGCACAATGGCAGAAACACAAATCATGTGTTGAAAAGTTGCAACAAAGCAACATGCAAGTTTCAGCTCAATTTAGTACAAGCACTGCAATGGGGTTCTACAATTATGAGATACTCAATAGGTGCGTTATATATGAGATAGTTGACAGGTGGCGCTGATATACAATATAAATATATTGGCGCTAAAGGGGCTGTCACATTAGGGTTTGTTGCGGGAGCGTATGGCGGCGTAAGCGCGTTACGTCATATACGTCGGCATACTGCGTATACGCTACTCATACGCTACGCATACGCTACTCATACGCTACTCATACGCCGCCAGATGCCGGCGTATGTGAAGCGTATGAGGCATACGCCGCCATACGCTTTCATAAATCCGTCCGTCCAAATTTTGTTGTGCATGCTCAAAAAAAACCGACCTATGAGGGCGTATGGCCCATACTGTCAAAAAATGTCACAGCACGCTCCCATACGCTCCCATACGCTCCTCATACGCTCCTCGTAGGTTCCACATACGCTCAAAACCACCCGAAAGGTCACCAAATGTCATCATAGGCTGGCACGCGCAGGACCTACGTAGGTTTTCAATACGCTCCCGCCATACGCCGTAATGTGACAGGGCCTTTACTGTATACACTAGATGGTGCCACCCTTCAGGCTAGCTACTTGTGTCTTACTTCTGTTTATATGTATCTTATTTGTGTAAATTATCTACATGTTACCGAACCATCCACCATGCCTCAAGCGACTACCAGTGATCATTTGTTTATATGTCAATTCTCTCACTATAAAAATGAGGCAGAGATTGCATTCATGAAAGGCGACAGATACTCAGAGAGGTGTCTCACCAGGTGAAGAAGGCCACATGTCGGGAGGGCTCCCGGAGTGGCAGCACATAATGCTCCAATAGTGTGGGTAGGAGGGGCACAGGTCGGGAGGGCTCCCAGAGTGGCAGCACAAAGTGCTCCAATAGTGGGGGTAGGAGGGGCACAGGTCGGGAGGGTTCCTGGGGTGGAAGCACGAAGCCCTCCAATAGTGGAGGTATAAGGGGCACAGGTTGGGAGGGCTCCCGGAGTGGCAGCATGAAGTGCTCCAATAGTAGGGGTTAGGAGGGACACACGTTGGCTGGGCTCACGGAGTGGCAGCACAAAGTGCTCCAATAGTGGGAGTAGGAGAGGCACAGGTCGGGAGGGTTCCTGAAGTGGCAGCACACAGCGCTCCAATAGTGGGGGTAGGAGGGACACAGGTCGGGAGGGCTCCCGGAGTGGCAGCACAAATCGCTCCAATAGTGGGGGTACGAGGGGCACAGGTTGGCAGGGCTCCTGGAGTGGCAGCACACAGCGCTCAAATAGTGGCGGTAGGGGCGATATTTTATGTTATAATACATTTATTATATAATACAGAGCAAATAAACAAATCAGCAGGATGGTTCACACAACATCACTCCATATATAGCCATCTTTGTTGTTTGGGTATCTAAATGACACACGTCCCCATAATGCATTGCGATATCAGTTTTATGACGTCACATGAAAACAACCTGTAGTGAAGGTAGGGTTATGAGCGGAGCAGGTCGGAAGGGCTCCCGAGGTAATGGAACGAAGTGACATGATTGTGGTGGCATGATCCCTAATACTGGCACAGGTCGGGAGGTCTCCCAGAGTGGTCGCATAACGACCCCTAATATTAGTGGTAGGAAGGTCACTGGTCAGGATCTCTCCCAGAGTGGTTGCACAATGAGCCCTAATATTAAAGGTAGGAAGGGTAGAGGTCGGGAGGTCTCCCTGAGTGGTTGCACAATTAGGCCTAATATTAGAGGTAGGAGGTGCACGGGTCTGGATATCTCTGAGAGTGGTCACACAACGAGCCCTAATATTAGAGGTAGATGGGGCAGAGGTCTGGAGGTCTCCCTGAGTGGTTGACAACGAGGCCTAATATTGGAGGTAGGAGGGGCATGGGTCGGGAGGTCTCCCAGAGCGGTCGGACAATGAGCCCTAATAATAGTAATATTAGAGGTAGGAGGGACACAGGTAGGGAGGTCTCCCAAAGTGGTCACACAAGCCCTAATAGCAGAGATAGGACGGGCACAGGTCGGGAGGCCTCCAAAAGTGGGGGCGCAACGAATCCTAATAGTAAGGGTACGGGGGGAGAACAAGTTGGGAGGTCTCCCACAGTGATGGCACAAGTGCTAATAGTGAGGGTATAATGACGACAAGTCGGGAGATCTCCCAGAGGGTAGACCAATGATCCTTAATAGTAGGGATGGGAGGTGCATAGGTCGGGAGGTCTCCCAGAGGGTGGACCAATGATCCTTAATAGTAGGAGTAGAATGTGCATAGGTCGGGAGGTCTCCCAGATCGGTGGACCAACGAGCCCTAATAGAACTAGTAGGGGTAGGGGTAGGAGGTTGTCAGGGCGGGAGGTCTCCCAGAGTGGTCGCACAAAGCACCCCACTACCTAGTACGGGTAGGGGGGGGGGGGGTGGCAGGGCGGGAGGGGCAGATAGGGAGAGTTCCCTGAGTGTGAGAAGAGAGGTGCTCCAATCGTCAGTCCAGGAAGGCCGCGGTTCAGCAGACCTCCCGCAATGGCTTACCTGACGACTCCCTGCTGGAGGCGAGCAGTTCGAGCAGGGCGCCCCCGCTCGCCCCCCACCGCGTCGCCTCTCCACCGCATTTCGTCATGGCGCCAGTAGTTGACGTCACGTCACTGACGTCAGCATCCCATCGCGATGTGACGTCACACTCACAGTGGTGCAGCGACTATGCCTGGCGGCGGAAATGTCCCGTTCCCAGGTGTGAAGTGGTAAGATCCCCTTGCGGTCACTACTGCTACTGTTGGCGTTGTTATCTCACACTTATCTAGACGGGGCGAGGCGAACTGTGCCATCTAGCACATTGCATAAGTTTACTACCTCGTCGATTCACCATTTAAGGTGTTGTGCAATGGTTTCACCATTTAATGTGATGTACAATGGTTTCACCATTTAAGGTGATGTACATCGTTTCCTCCATTTAAGGTGCTGCACAGTTTCCTCCATTTAAGGTGATGAACAGTTTCCTCCATTTAAGGTGATGTGCATAGTTTCCTCCATTTAAGGTGATGTGCATAGTTTCCTCCATTTAAGGTGATGTACATAGTTTCCTCCATTTAAAGTGATGTACATAGTTTCCTCCATTTAGGGTGTTGTGCATATTTTTCTTAAGTTAATGTGGTGTATACAACAATAGTATCCCCGTCATGCGATGTACACAGTATTATCCATTTAAGGTGTTTTACACAGTATTATCCATTTAAGGTGGTGTTCACAGTTTTCTCCATCTAATATGCTCTATATAATGTTCTCTATTTAAGGTGTTTCACACAGTATTATCCATTTAAATTGGTGTGTACACAGAGCTATCCATTCGAGGTGTTGTACATAGCCACATTCTTGTGACCTGTAAATGTAGGCTATATACAATGTCCATGACACTTGTGTAGTTATTTCATGCTGGGATATTTTAATTATAGATGGCGGACAGGCCATCGAGTGAGATTCTCCTGTACTCTAAACATCATCTATAATGAAATGGGATACCTGTAGGATACAGATTTCTTAATGATGTGCTTCAATCAGATAAACTTCATCTAATCAACTGTACATGGAAGCTAAACATCAATTAGTCACATGTGTATGAACATTATGCCAACCTCGCATAAATGTAGGATAAATATCATATAATTAGAGAGACCTACAGAGTAGACATCAACTAGTCACATACACACTAGACCCCCCGACTAGTCATACATATCAGCCAAGTAGGTAAATGCAGATGGATCCTGAACTTGTCAGATATAGCTCACAATTAGTCACACATTCCTGTCAACTAGTTCCACACATACTAGACCTAAGCTACTCACATGTACCTGTCAACTAGTCACATACTGACTAGACTTCAACTACTCACATGTACCTGTCAACTAGTCACATACTGACTAGACTTCAACTACTCACATGTACCTGTCAACTAGTCACATGCAGACTAAGCCTCAACTGCTCACATGTACCTACCTGTCAACTAGTCATATGCAGACTAGACTTCAACTACTAACATGTACCTGTCAACTAGTCACATACTGACTAAGCCTCAACTGCTCACATGTACCTACCTGTCAACTAGTCACATGCAGACTAGACTTCAACTACTCACATGTACCTGTCAACTAGTCACGTGCAGACTAGACTTCAACTACTCACATGTACCTGTCAACTAGTCACATGCAGACTAGACTTCAACTACTCACATGTACCTGTCAACTAGTCACATACTGACTAGACTTCAACTAATCACATGTACCTGTCAACTAGTCACATACTGACTAGACTTCAACTAATCACATGTACCTGTCAACTAGTCACATGCATACTAGACTTCAACTAATCACATGTACCTGTCAACTAGTCACATACTGACTAAGCCTCAACTGGTCACATGTACCTAGCTGTCAACTGGTCACATTCAGATGAACCTTCAACTACTCACATGTACCTGTCAATTAGTCACATGCAGACTAGACCTCAACTACTCACAGGTACCTGTCAACTAGTCACATGCAGACTATACCTCAACTACTCACATGTACCTGTCAACTAGTCACATACAGACTAGACCTCAACTACTCACATGTATTTGTCGACTAGTCACATGCAGACTAGACCTCAAATACTTATATGTACCTGCCAACTAGTCACATACTGACTAGGCCTCAACTGCTCAAATGTACATGTCAACTAGTCATACACAGACTAGACCTTAACTAGTAACACATTCCTGTCAACTGGTCACATTCAGACTAGATCTAAGATACTCACATGTACCTCTCAACTAATCACATGCAGACTAGGCCTCAACAACTCGCATGTCACTAATGACCTGAACTGGTCAAATATATCTGTCAACTAGCCACTAGTGACCTGAACTGGTCATATAGACCTGCAAAGATGCCATAAGTGACCTGAACTAGTCACATATATATCTCCCTTTTCACCAACTAGATGCTGACAGGCTAAGCAGCGCCTGGCGATTTGCACGATACACATGACCCAGGGATGTGTCCCTCTCGGACACAATGTAAGATACACACGACCCAGTGGCATGTCCCTCTAGGATACACTCTAAGATACACAAGACCCGGTGGCATGTCCCTGTAACTTGTAAGATACACTCTAAGATACACAAGACCCGGTTGCATGTCCCTGTAAGATACACTGTAAGATACACATGACCCTGGCGGTATGTCCCTGTATGATACACTGTAAGTTACACATGACCCAACAGCATGTCCCTGAATCATTCAGTGTAAGATACACTGTAAGATACATGCGACCCGGTGACATGTCCCTGTAGCATACATTGTGACATGTCCCTGTAGGATACACTGTAAGATAGATACACATGACCCGGTGGCATATCCCTTTAGGATACACTGTGACATGACCCTGTAGGATACACTGTGACATGTCCCTGTAGGATAGACTGTAAGATACACATGACCCGGTGGCATATCCCTGTAGGATACACTGCGACATGTCCCTGTAGGATACACATGAGCTGGTGACGTGGCCAGCTGCCCTAGCCCTATGTGGAGCCGTGGTGGTCTGTGCGACAGACGGGCAGGCTGATACATACCACAAGCAGTGTGTGGCACATGCAGCTGACCGGGCCTGCAGTCCGGGGTCCTGCAGCTCGGGATACTCATGCGATGCTCTCGAGGCCTCCTCTGCAGCATCAATACCCAACTGTGCACCAGCAACCGCCTGCCCGCGCACATGCCTCCACCACCCACACACCCACACACCCACACACACGCGCGCACACCTGCCCGTGCGTGTACGCCAGCATGTTGGATCAATGTTCTAATTGATGTTCTGATGGTCCGGCCGGCCCCGACGACTCCCCATCCCCGCCTGGCGGCCAGGTCTCGGGTTCACGGCCCGCCAGGTAAGCACCGCACACGGCTGCACAACGCGAGCCAACCTTCCCCAAGAGCCGTGTCTGTCCAGTTTATGTGGCATCCTCGGACTTCTATCCTCACCCTCATCCAATCACCGTACCAATCCCACCTTTTGATGTTTGTAGATTGGTTGTTGGAGTTTTACGTCCTGACAACATCTAAAGGGGGTCATATCAGGACGGGTACTGACTTGTGACAGCGTACGCTCGTGGCGACTTTATAGTGCTGCCCCACTGGGAAATGAGGCCACCGGCACCATGACCCGATATCCCACTCAGTCACATTATCCTGACATTGAGCTAACCAGTCCTTACCCTATCCGATTAATGCCGAGTGCCAGTCTAGGAAGCGACAAGTATCAATTTGATAAGTCATCGGTTTGACTCGACCAGGAAATGAACTCCCGACCTTCCGCATGCGGGAATGCGATGAGACGAGGGGGGGGGGGGGGGGGGGGGGCTGATGGGTCTGTGGTTCTAGGATCTGGGCAGGCCAGGAGGAGAATGTACGGTACGAGTCCAGTTTATCGGAATTCAGACAAGGTCGTCACGCCTGAGTGAGTGTCTCCTGTACAGGCGCACTGTGGCGTGTTGGGCGGTACTGGTGGTACGGGGCACGGGGCACGGGCTTCATACAGAAGGGTGGGAGGGAGGGGAAGGAGAGGAGAGAAATGGAGGACTGGGGAGGGATGTGGAGGGGTCTGTTAGGGGATGGGGAGAGATGGGGAGCAGTGGAGAAGGATGGGGAGCAGTGGAGAAGGATGGGGAGTAGTGGAGAAGGATGGGGAGTAGTGGAGAAGGATGGGGAGCAGTGGAGAAGTATGGGGAGCAGTGGAGAAGGATGGGGAGTAGTGGAGAAGGATGGGGAGTAGTGGAGAAGGACGGGGAGTAGTGGAGAAGGATGGGGAGCAGTGGAGAAGGATGGGGAGTAGTGGAGAAGGATGGGGAGTAGTGGAGAAGGATGGGGAGTAGTGGAGAAGGATGGGGAGTAGTGGAGAAGGATGGGGAGCAGTGGAGAAGTATGGGGAGCAGTGGAGAAGGATGGGGAGTAGTGGAGAAGGATGGGGAGTAGTGGAGAAGGATGGGGAGTAGTGGAGAAGGATGGGGAGCAGTGGAGAAGGATGGGGAGCAGTGGAGAAGGATGGGGAGCAGTGGAGAAGGATGGGGAGTAGTGGAGAAGGATGGGGAGTAGTGGAGAAGGATGGGGAGTAGTGGACATGGATGGGGAGCAGTGGAGAAGGATGGGGAGTAGTGGAGAAGGATGGGGAGTAGTGGAGAAGGATGGGGAGTAGTGGAGAAGGATGGGGAGCAGTGGACATGGATGGGGAGCAGTGGAGAAGGATGGGGAGCAGTGGAGAAGGATGGGGAGTAGTGGAGAAGGATGGGGAGCAGTGGAGAAGGATGGGGAGCAGTGGAGAAGGATGGGGAGTAGTGGAGAAGGATGGGGAGTAGTGGAGAAGGATGGGGAGTAGTGGAGAAGGATGGGGAGCAGTGGAGAAGGATGGGGAGCAGTGGAGAAGGATGGGGAGCAGTGGAGAAGGATGGGGAGTAGTGGAGAAGGATGGGGAGCAGTGGAGAAGGATGGGGAGCAGTGGAGAAGGATGGGGAGCAGTGGAGAAGGATGGGGAGCAGTGGAGAAGGATGGGGAGTAGTGGAGAAGGATGGGGAGTAGTGGAGAAGGATGGGGAGCAGTGGACATGGATGGGGAGCAGTGGAGAAGGATGGGGAGCAGTAGAGAAGGATGGGGAGTGTGGGAAATAGTGAGGAGGGATGGGAAGGAGAGGTGTGGAACAGTGAGGAGGAGCATTCATTGGGAGATGATGGGGACGGTGGGGGATGAAGGAGAAGGCTGAGACTGAGAGGGATGTGGAGTAGATTAAAAGGAGTTGGGAGGAGATATGGAGTGTTGGGAAAGAGATGTAGAGGATGGGAAAGATTTGGAGGGATGAAGAGGATGAGGAAGGTGGGGAGGGATGAGGATGGGTGAAAAGGGAATGGAGAGCAGAGATTAATCCAATAATTTATTTATCAGAATATACACATGTTCAGCGCTATAGCACTGTTTCGCCGCTACCCCGGATATCCCCTCTACCGCCAGGGGTAGAGCGCTACCACCGCCCCATGCATACGGGCCCTGGTGTTCTGACTATAGGCATTACATTGTAGATAGTTATTCCTGTGGGTATCTGGTATAGGGTTTTAGTGAGGATGAGAAGGAAGGGGAGGGGGGGGGGGGGGGGGTGGAGGGGGGTTGGAGGAGTGGTGCGTGGAGAATGGTGAGGAGGAGGTAGGAGATGAGGAAGGTTTCGAGGGATGAAACGTGGTGAGGAGGATTTGGAAAAGGGTGGACAGGATCAACGGGAGTTGTCCGAGCACTCACTGTCAGGGACCTGTCAGAGCGTTGTCAGAGAGCTGTCAGGAAGATGTCAGAGCACTATGAGGGAGCTGCAAGGAGCTGTCAGGAAGCTGTCAGAGCACTATTAGGGAGCTGTCAGAGCGATGTAAGGAAGCTGTCAGAGCACTATCAGGGAGCTATCAGAGCGATACCAGGGAGCTGTCAGGAAGTTGTCAAATCACTATTAGGCACTGTTAGGGAGGTGTCAGGAAGCTGTCAGAGCACTATCAGATAGTTGTCAGAGCGCTGTCAGGAAGATGTCAGAGCATTATGAGGGAGCTGTCAGGAAGCTGTCAGAGCACTATTAGGGAGCTGTCAGAGCGATGTAAGGAAGCTGTCAGAGCACTATCAGGGAGCTTCAGAGCGATACCAGGGAGAGGTCAGGAAGTTGTCAAAGCACTATTAGGCGCTGTCAGGGAGCTGTCAGGAAGCTGTCAGATCACTATCAGAGAGTTGTCAGAGCGCTGTTAGGAAGCTGTCAGAGCACTATCAGAAAGTTGTCAGAGTGCTACCAGGGAGCTGTCAGGAAGCTGTCAGAGTGCTATTAGGGAGCTGTCAGAGCGCTGTCTGGGAGCTGTCAGAGTGCTGTCATGGAGCTGTCAGAGTGCTGTCAGGGAACTGTCAGAGCGCTGTCAGGGAGCTGTCAGGGAGCTGTCAGGGTCCCTCACTGTCTGGTCTCATTCAACATGCTAGCAGTATCAAAGAATTGGCTGGAACCTGCAGGAACTTGCAGAAAAGAGTTGTTGGCAAGAACGTGTTATACCCCTGTGACACTACGACGTAATGAGCGAACGTGAGCCTAACGTGGTGATTTTTCGTCATTATGTTGATGTACGTTGGATTACGTTATGATGACATCATAATGACTTTAGACTGACGTCGAGCTACGTCCCGATACGTCGTGTTACGTCGAGTTACGTCGAGGTTTTGGACATGTTCAAAACTTTCGACGTACCTCAAACGTAATGGTTTACGTTCGCCATACGTTCTGTACACGTTCGGTGAAATTCAATGACGTTAAACAAATGTTATTAAAACGTTGGTCACTACGTTCAACTACGTTGCACTACGTTGACCCACATTAATCCCAGGGGGAACGTGCAGTCCACGTAGTGAAAACACCGGGTTAACGGACGCCTAACGGACGTCCAATGTAGGTTTACCGTTTTGCCACCGTTTCCTGACATAAGTAACGTAAGGCAATGTAAGGCAATGTAGTTCTGGCGATGGAATAACGTTCATAACGTTCCGTGAGCATCATTACATTGTCCTCTCTCGTTGAATGACGGTATCACTACGCTTTACCAACGTTACGCTCTCGTCCACTATGCTGCATCCACGTTCAACTTGTGCCCAAATTTGCATACTATGCCGAGAAGTTCAACGTTCTTCACGTTCTCCCTACGTTGACGTCGTTACGTCGTAGTGTGACAGGGCCATTAGACCTGACAGGAATTAGCACAAACTGTGAGCGATTGGCACAAATTAGCAGCAAGGGAACTGGCAGGGGTGCAGGGGTTAGCACCTAACACTCCGTGGAACAGTGTTCAATATGCTCAGCCAATCCAACTGCCCTATTTGACTTGATTGTGCTAAATGCAGACCTTTTTTCATCGTGGGGAGCGAATCTCACTAAAGTGGTGAGATTGGAGAGGATATAAGAATTACACAAACTTACCCATTGACCCATAATTAAAACTACACCGTTTAAAGCTGCATAGTCTGATGAAATATCAAATTTTTAAAACCAAACCAATTATCTAGATTTGATTTTACATATCTAACTTAGATACTGATGCACTTATTAAGCATTTGTTTCTGCGTAGAAGGCAATACTGAGTCAATTTAACAGAACCTGTTACTGCAGAAGTCTATGGTGTCGGAGTTTTGGCAAGCTTGCCAAAACTAATTTTCTATGTTTGCACTCAAAGTATCTGAAAGGTTTACCATTTAAAATAAAAGTAACTTTGAACTAATCTAAAGTAGACACTAGTGATTGATCTAATATATTTATCTCAGAAAAAAATACAGAAATCCAAAAAAACATCGAACTATGCAACTTTAATGAACGCATCATATTTTCAACTGACAACAATTCTTAGTCTTACCATTTTGATACTACATATCCAACTCAGGTACTGATTAGCTCATTAAATATTTATTGCAGTTTGGTATCCTGTGCCACTCTACTTGAAATATAGTGGCTAAATCCCATATCCAAGCACCTCGGTGTGCACACCGAAATTAACTTAGCGTGTTTTCACTTCAAATA
Source organism: Branchipolynoe longqiensis (assembly GCA_030323885.1). Classification (NCBI taxonomy): domain Eukaryota; kingdom Metazoa; phylum Annelida; class Polychaeta; order Phyllodocida; family Polynoidae; genus Branchipolynoe; species Branchipolynoe longqiensis. The sequence continues at coordinate 63,413,560 of CM059193.1, read as the reverse complement.
TCACCAAAGTTAAAGTTCCATAGTCCGATGGTTTTGAATTTCTGTATTTTTTCTGAGATAAATATATTAGATCGCTCACTACTATCTATTGTACATTAATTAGTTCAAAGTTACTTTTATTTTAAATGGTAAACTTTTAAAATATTTTAAGTGCAAACATCGAAAATTACATGCTTGCCAAAACTTTGACATCACAGACTTCTGCAGTAATGGGTTCTGTTAAATTGACTCAGTAGTGCATCAGTATCTAAGTTAGATATGTAAAATCAAATCTAGATAATTGGTTTGGTTTTGAAAATTTGATATTTCATTGGACTATGCAGCTTTAACTCTATAAAATAAAAGTTACTTCAAATTAAAGTAATGTAAATTACACTGACTTATATAATATATTTTTCTTTTAAAAAATATGGCAGAAACTCAAAACCGTCAGTCAGATTATGCAACCTTTGCCATTAAAGTTGCATAGTCCGATGGTTTTGAGTTTCTCTCATTTTCTGAGATAAGCATATTAATATTATTATGTTGTTCATTATAATCTGCCTTACTTTAGTTTGAAGTAACTTTTATTTTAAATCGCTAACTTTTGAGATATTTGAAATGGAATCATGCTAAATTAATTTTGGCAAGCACGCCAAAACTCTATCACCATAGGCTTCTGCAGTAACAGGTTCTATTAATTGACTCAGTATTCCCTCATATGTGACGACAAATGTTTAATAAGTGCACCAGCATCTAAGTTAGATATGTAGAATCAAATCTAGATAATTGTTTTGGTTTTGAAAATGTTATGTTTTCATCGGACTATGCAACTTTAACAGAGTAAGGCAGGATTCCAAGAAAGAATGCAGGGTAAAGTTAAGATTCAATATATGCAGTATGCAGTATATACGAATGCGAAAGCGAAAGCGAATGCGACAACAAATGGAAAAGCATGTAAATGCACAGTAGTGCTTCCATATGTCCGAATGCGAATACAAATGCGAATGCGAATGCGGCAAGTAGATCGCTATGAGGACCGATTAGTGTGAATGTGAATTTGAATGCCAATGCTGCCCCATTTGCCATAGAAAACAACAGTAACTTTGACTTTCCTTCACAAATTTGTGACAAGAAATACAGGAAATCAGATGGGTATTTCATGCCGCATGATGCATATGCATTCGCTGCCGCAGTCCACATCCCGCGTATATGGAATCTTAGCTTTAGTATAATACAGCGCACTGGTGACCTACTTCCCTAGGTGCTTGAGGCGCTAAATAAATAACTGCTGATTGGATAATCATTGGCCTCACCCTTCCGTCCTGTAAAATAAGGCACAATGGATACCTTTCAGGAAAATGTCGCGAATCCTACTGATTAGCTCTTGAAGGTGTTGTATATCCTATTGATTAGCTATAGCAGCTAACAAACAACTGTGCCTGCGAGATAATTTTAGTCCATGGCCACCTTGGCAAAATTATGGCGCTCACAAATTAGCAGGTTTTTTTGGGGGTACATTAGTTGATTAAGCAGAAGAAATTTCAATCGCGGACGATTGGTCTTCCTAATTCCACTGCTCCTTTCCCTATCTTAATAATGGCGAGTGCCAGGCTAGGAAGCGACAAGCATAAATTTTTAAGTCATGGCTTTGACTCTACCAGGGTTTGAACCCATGAGTTCAAATCCCACGATCAACCAAAACGGGAGACGGACGCTCAACTCATTCAGCCATCCCGTCTAGCATGTAACTGTGTATAGCTAGCTACCAGCAGCAATTAATCAGGAGCCGTACAATTTGTATGCCAAGCCTTACACTTAGGATGTCTCATTGTGCCTAGAATTGACAGATGCTGACAGCCACCAACATCTTCTTCTTAGTGTAAATATATTGACACTTATTTCCTCCACATTCAGTTCTGATAGAGACACGTGTAACTTGTAAGACGTCATCCTTGAATGATCGCAGCTGCCGATCGACGACAAACTAATAAGCAGCTCACTCTCAGCGCTCTGACAGCTCCCTCATAGTGCTCTGACAGCTTCCTGACAGCTCCCTGACACAGTGACAGCGCCCTGACAGCTCCCAAATAGTGCTCTGACAGCTTACTGACAGCTAATGTACACAAGAAGGTGCCACTTAGCTACAGCTCGCTTATTGCAGATGACCATCCATGTATAAGTTGCTATAACTATAAGGAGCTGCTGTAAACTACACATGGCTGAGTCAACCGGAAGGAGCTGTGTCCACAGAGGCACTGCACCGCTCCTGCACACGGGTGCTACCCACGTTTGTGGCGTGTAACACTTACACGCGCTGGTTACGGCGTCCCGGTTTGCATGCTCATATACAGAAGGAACTATATATACAGTAAAACCTCTCTAAATCGACCGACCTTGGGACCGACTTTAAGTAGTCGATTTAGGGAGGTGATCGGTTTAGGGAATTAGAATATGGTTACAATGGTATTGTTGAGACCCAAATGAAGCGATCGATATAGGGGAGTGGTCGATCTGTGGAGGTGGTCGGTTAGAGAGGTTTTACTGTACAGTAAAACCTCTCTAAATCGACAGACCATGGGACCTACTTTAAACGGTCCATTTAGGGAGGTGGTTGGCTTCAATCAATCAATAGTTCCATCCTCTAGTCGAGGGTTGGATGCAATGGTTCTCCACTTGTCCCGATGTTGTGCTGTTCTGATAGACTGTGAATAATTCAAGCCTGTCCACTGTGAAATATTTGTAAACCATGATGTTCTTGGTCTCCCTCTCCCTCTGCTGCCATTCACCTTCCCTTCCAACAATGTACGGTATATTGAACTCTGACGAATGATGTGGCCAAAATAAATAAGTTTCTTTGTCTGTATAGTGGCAAACAATCTTTTCTTATTTTTAATTTTTCTGAGAACTTCTTTGTTGGTGATCTTCTTTGTCCATGATATTTTCATCATCCTTCGATAAGTCCACATCTCAAATGCTGCTAAACGTTTGTACATTTTCTTAGAGATTGTCCATGTCTCTGCCCCATACATTAGAGTAGACCACACATAACACTGAAGAATACGCTTCCTTGTTTGTATTAATATCTTACTTGATGTTAACACTCTATACATTTTGGAGAATGTTGTTCGGGCTATTGTTATCCTTCTTTTAATTTCTTCCTCACATCTCCCATCATTTGTAATCTTTTGTCCGAGATATATGAATTCGGATACTTGTTCTATGTTTGTGCCATCTATGGTTATATTGACATTTGGTTTATCTGTCTTTTTACTTATAACCATTGTTTTGGTCTTCCTGGCATTCATCTTCATGTTGAATAGTATTCCAGCTTTATTGATTCTATTCACTATATCTTGTAGGTTTTTCTCACTGTCTGCTAGTATTACACTGTCATCGGCATATCTAAGATTGTTGATGTTCATGCCACCTATTGTCACTCCCTTGCAATCTTCAATTTGTCTGAAAATCATCTCTGTGTACAGGTTAAATAGACATGGTGACAATACACACCCCTGTCGAACTCCTCGTTTAATCATAACTTCATCCGATAGGCCCTGCTCCATTTTTATTTATATTTATATTTATATTTTTTTGGCTTAGCGAGGTTTTTTTAATCATTACAATGGTATTGTATGGGCGATCATTTGGGATCCAAATAAAGCGATCGATATAGGGGAGTGGTCAATCTGCGGAGGTCGGTTAGAGAGGATTGACTGTATAAGTGGAGTTTGGTTCTGAGGTACTTACAGACTTATACAGCTTATACAGCTTACATACTGAGCTTGACTAGCCTGGCATCACGTGCTCTAGTGATACTGCCAGCACAAGAGGATTACACCTACCGTAAAACCTCCACTACAAGCTGACCTCACCAATAAAATGCAAGCAAAGTTTGGGGTTTTTGCATAAGCCATATGCAAATGTCATGGGGGGGGGGGTGATGAAAATGGGAATTATTGTGCCTAGAGCGGGAATCGAACCCACATCTCTTGCATCCCGGGCCAGTGTGCTAACCATTTGACCACCTAGGCTTCCTGATGTTAGCACGCTATCCATACCTACCTGTCTATATATGGTTACTTGCCTGAGAGATCAGTGCAGATATATACAGGCAATACACTATATATATATATATATATTATATATAATATAATATATATATACAGGGTAGGTTCAACAAGTTATACGGTGCGTAGCTTGTACAGGATCCTGGTCATAGAATCAGTGTCATGGAGGGACACCACCTAGGCGCCCTGATGTCACCACCCTATCCACACCTATCTGGCTCTGTGGCGCCTTGCCTGAGAGGTCAGTGCAGACACAAACATTATATATGAAGTGGGGTCGAGTAGAAGCTGGTTTGGGGATGCGGGGTGAGTCTGACAAGTTGGCTGATTTGAGAGCCTGCCACACCCATATTCATCCATACTGCGTTAAGAGCGCCTTTTGGTTTCTGTCCTGGTCAGCGGCTGTTGCCCTTGGCTGTTAAGGTGCGATACTCCACAACTACTTGAGTTGAAGACTGCCCAGGGGAGCGGGACGTAGCTCAGGCGGTAAAGTTTCCACTTGTGCAGCCCATCTGATTGATCTTGCTCAGTGGACCCATTTGTAGGTTAGGCTATTTTCCGTTCCAACCAGTGGTCCACAACTGGTTCATCAATGGCTGTGGCATGTGCTGTCCTGTCTGTGGGAAAGTGCATATAAAAGACCCCTTGCTGTTTATCGGAATGAGTAGCCTCTGTGGCGGCAGCAGGTTTCTTCCAAAGAAATATGTCAGAATGACATGTCAGATTGACGATATTGTCATGGGGGTGATGAAAATGGGAAATATTGCGCCTAGAGCGGGACTTGAACCCACATCTCTTTGCATTCCGGGCCAGTGTGCTAACCATTACACCACCTATGCTCCCTGATATCACCACACTACCCACGCCTACCTGTCTATGTGGTTACTTGCCTGAGAGGTCAGTGCAGACCACTACACTCGTCCCCCTGGAATTGTAAGTCTTTTAATGCTTACAATTACATACATACAGGCAATGCACTAACACATACATACACTGGGTAGGTTCAACAACCATACAGCGCGTAGCTTGTACAGGATCATGGTCACGGCAACCAATGTCATGGGGGTGATGAAAATGGGAAATATTGTGCCTAGAGCGGGACTTGAACCCACATCTCTTTGCATTCCAGGCCAGTGTGCTAACCATTACACCACCTAGGCTCCCTGATATCACCACACTACCCATGCCTACCTGTCTATGTGGTTACTTGCCTGAGAGGTGAGTGCAGACCACTACAATATGTTTGACGTCCAATAGCCGATGATAAAAATCAATGTGTTCTAGAGGCGTCGTTAAATAAAACCAGCTTTTTTTAAGACTGTCCAATGCCTTGGATGTTGCTTCTCATAGGAGATACTCAACTGATGATTATATACGCACATACTACCCAAAAAGTAGATACACCGGTATAATTATTGTCAGCGACTCCACATGTCAGTACAAAGCATTAATGTCACCCACTACTCACATGCATTGCACTAGAGCGCCTTTCACCCAAACAACTAAAACATTCAATTAAAACATTCCTTTCAGACATATTTACATGGTGCAATGATAACAAATTAACAGTAAACCTGAACAAAACATGCTACACAATATTTAAAAGCAGAAGTACAACCATTCCTGATTACCTAAACAACATAAAGATAAACAATAACACAATAAAGAGAGTCCCTTCTGTGAAATAACCTAGGTATAATTCTAGATGAGAACCTCAACTGGTATGAACATATTGATGACTTAAATAATTCAATAATTAAAACGGCTAACTCATTTAAAATAATCAGACGACGGGTACATGAGGAAAATAAAAAATTACTATACTATGCATACGTTTACTCCAAAATTCCAGTATGGTATAGAGGTGTATGGGAGAGCCAAATCATCAACCCTAAAAAAGATACAGACACAACAAAACAGAGCCTTGAAAATACTGTATAGCAAAGACTATCTCACCCCAACTAAATCACTTCATAAAGACCTGGACTTACTTATGGTAACTGACATTTATAAAATATACATTGCAAAATTTGTTTACAAGCAAAAGAATGGCCTCCTCCCTGAAATATTTGATAATCTCTTCAAAGAAAACAATCAGGTCCATTCCCATAACACACGACAGATAAATAACATACATCACAAACACACTAGAAACAAATATGGCAAAATAACAACTGAAAACCAAGGAACCAATATCTGGAACTCAATACCAGTAGAGATTAGAAACCTTCAAACTTTGAAAAACTTCTGTAAAAAAACTAAAGATAAGCTATCTCAATGCATACTAAATCGATTACCAGTAAAGAATATATATAATACCCCTATTAACATACATGCAAAATAACTACTGATACTGCATGTAAGTACATGAATCCATGACACAATATCCATATAATATTCCTATCATTACTTTGTTTTTTACTAACTGTGAAGAGACGCATCAGTAGCTCATCATAATCATTAGTTAAAAATGTAGCTTAGGTTTAATAATTTGTTATTGTCATCACTTGTTCATTCACATCATGGAGACCAGCTAGATAAGCATCGCTTTTCTGGGATCCTTTCTGTCTGTAAGGAATTTGGTATGCATTTATTGTATCACCTCAATTTATTGTAAACATACCTTGCAGAGAGTTAAAATAAAAGAATTGATTGAATTGAATTGATTGATTTGTCCGACTGTACTCAACCTCCAACTAACCCCATCTAAACCAGCTTAACCACTACACTAGCCCACTTGCACTTGGTTCTATGTATTATGCTAGGTACACACCTACTGTTTTTCGCACACACTACCGTATACGTAATAAAAAAAGCAATCTAAAACTGCCAAAAGTCGTGGAGGATGTTTGCGTCCCTAGCACACTACCGAGTTGTGATTTGCGGACTTCTTAAAAGTCAAAGTTTTAGGGCTTAAAACTTGCTTCCTTTCGGATGCGGTGCGCGTTTTCGAAAATAAGAAATCGGCCCGTTTTCAGTTTTAAGCGGGTCGGGTCGGGTCACGAGTTTTAGTGCGCGAATCGTATACGGTAGGTGTGTACCTAGCATTAGTCTAGAATTGCATGAATGCAACCAACAAGAATCACATACCTTCACCTAATTTATGACATTAAAGCTGCATAGTCCGATGAAATATCAAATTTTCAAAATCAAACCAATTATCTAGATTTGATTTGACATTGCAAACTTAGATAATGATGCACTGATTAAGCATTTGTTTTTGCGTAGAAGGCAATACTGAGTCAATTCAACAGCAACCTCTTACTGCAGAAGTCTATGGTGTTCAGAGTTTTGGCATGCTTGTCGCCAAAACTAATTTCCATGATGAGTGCACTTGCAAAATAGCTAAAAAGGTTAACCCATTTAAAATAAAGTAACTTTGATACTAAATGTAAAGTTGTACTAGTGATCACATCTAATATATTTATCTCACGAAAACATACAGGAAATGGCAAAACAATCGGACTATGCAAACTTTAGCAATCTCTCCATCACACAGCTCAGGTACAGACGGGATGTCGATGAGTTAGTGCGTCGGTCTCCCATGTAGGTAGACCGTGGGTTCTCGAACCCTGTCGAATCAAACCAATGACTTAAAGATTTTTACTGTCGTCTTCCTAGCCTGGCGCTCGGCCTTTATTAGATAGGGCAAGGACAGTGGTCTGGCTCCCTAACGTGTTGTCAGGATAATGTGAGACTGAGTGGGTATATCAGGTCATGGTACTGGTGGCCTGGTCTCCCGAGGTGGGGCAGCACTATAAAGTCACCATGAGGTGCGCAAACAAGGTCACAGTCAGGTACCGGTCCTGGTATGACCTTAGATGTTGCTAGGACATACAACAACAACAAAGAAACAAACAAACACAGCAGCAGGACTTGGATGTTCTGCTTAATAAAGCAACAACAACAAATTGGTGATCGTCCTCGGCCTTGACTGAAAAATCGCCCGCCCCTGATTTAAAAAAGAATGATTTTTTAAATGTTAAATGGAGAGGCCGGGTGGAGTGAGAAATGGAAAGGGGAGAGGAGAGTGGGGGGGGGGGTGAGAAATAAAAAAGGGAGTGAAGAGGGGGGAATGGACAGGGCAGTGGGGGGGGGGGGGGGGGAGGGGGGAGGACGGAATGGGGAGGGATCAGATTGAGGGGGGGATTAGGGAGGGAATTGGGAAGGGAAGGGAGCAGGGTCGAGAGTGGATGACAAAATATAAAATAAACAAAAACTGTGCACCCGACCAGGATTTTTATTTCAAAACGACGATCACCAACCTATTTTTGTTGTTGTTGGGGGGCTAAAGTTCACGGAATATCAGTAATTCTCTAGGAAATAAAATACCATGTGGAGAAATGCAATATAGCATCCACATGTAGTTTTAGCGTATATTTTTGTTCTGTGCATTACTCACGAGTACTGATGGTTGATCAAGGAACTAAGATCTTTTCTGATTAATAAAGTGCACTGAACATCAACGATTCTAAAAGAATCAGGTATTCTGAATAGAAATGTCAAAAGTAGTTTTAGCATAGTTTTTACTTTGTGTATTACCCACAGATTACCAACTAAGTATCGTTCATCTATCTGTTTTATTTCATTTGTGTATTAGTCAATATATCATATGGTTGAAGATCCAGTTTTACAACATTGGCACGAGGTTTTTATTGGCTGGATAAACAATTGTACAAACCAACAAAAGAGTGATATCAAACACCAGCTACTATTACTGCGGTTGTTGACATAAGTAAATTCAGGGATGAAAGTGGTTTCCAACAAAAAACGCGGAAATCAAGCCTAGATTATTACACCGACGACGAATTCCAACGAAAACGTGGATATTCGCCCATAGGATGAGACCTGTCAGGGAATCGTGGAAAAATACCGGAAGTCAGGTTTCAACTATCCTTGTTGTGCCTATATTATTGCTCATATCTAACTCGTTCTTGTTTGGGTTTTATATTCAGCAACATCTAAATACCATATCGGGTAATAAAATAAATACATACTATTCTGAAGGCAATGTGTAAACCCCAAATACAAAGCCCCTAACTTGTGTGTGTTGGATAACTTGGTAGTGCTGTCCAAGTGCTTTTGGATTACCAAGATTAAAGCTAGCCTGTTAGACTTTGCTATCTATGTCACATACTTAGGCAAAACAAATATAAAATGGTGATCGTCCCTGCCCGTGCCTGAAAAATCGCCTGCCCCTGTTGTTTTTTTGTTTAACTGTTAAAAATGCGTCGGGCTAGCAGCAATTCAACTTTCGTACGCACACAATTGAAACTTCTAGAACTGTATGATATAATGAATTTCTAAATGAGAATACAGTGGTCATTGTGTGGCTGAAAACATTGTGAGGTGTACATGAATGACCTGAATCTTTTTATCAGCCAAGGGTAGTCAAATATTTTCCTTTTTTAAATACCGAAAAGAAATAAAAAAATAAAAACCGCCTGCCCAACCCTGATTTGTTTGATCAAAAGGATGATCACCAACTTTTTTAAATATTTGGCCTTATCACGCACTGTTCAGTTATCCTCTATGAACCTTTTGGGTACAGATAACACATTTTACTGACCCAATCAGCATTAACAATCAACATATCTGATAAGAAAATCTCATTAAAATAATTCTCTCTTTGCTATCGCGTATTGTAAGATCTTTTAGTATGCAGGTATTGCAGGTAAGCAATACCTCAGGGAGTTTGACGCCCCTGCCCTGCAGAGTTGTAAACCACTGCCTTGTGGTACAGGTTCTTGACAGAACCGAAGGCTAAGGGAGCAAACCCTAAACAGAAAACCATGTCACTGTGGCAGCATTAAGGGCGGTTGATGTATGGAACTCCCAACATCTCCCGACAAGCCACTGCAGGGACAAATAGTTTTGCGCCTGTTTTGACATGTTCTTGCCGGTGTGAAACCTCTATTTGCTCCCCGAGAGAGTGCCGCTGGTAACTTGCAAAAGCCAGCCACACTTCAACACCTTTGCAGGCAGCTTTCAAGTAATGTAGCTGAGAGACATAAAAGCTGTGTTCACACACACAACTTTAGGCTGAACTAGATAAGGCGAACTAGATGAGGCGAACTAGGAGTGAAAGTGTGTTGTGTCCACACTTACAGTACTTGGAGCGGTTTAAGGCGGAAATCGATATCTGCGCATGAGCAAGTCCATACTAACCAGCGCCAGTTTCGGTTAATCGACGTCACCACGAGAGAGTGTGGGTTCGACATAGATATGTATCGACTGAATCGTATTGTTTTGGAACGATCAAAACTTCTGCTGGGCAGTGAAAACCTAAAAATAAATGATGAAAAAAATATCTGTGCACAGCTACCAGTTTCATAGACCAAATTATATAATATGCACTTTTGATCGATGGAAAATCAACAAACTCAGGTCTCGACTGCGCATGCGTGTGACGTGCTTAAGCCGCCTCAAAATAAACCGCTACCGTCCACACAAGCAAGATGGGCCGGGCCGACTTAAGCTAGTTCGCATAATCTAGACCACCTCGCGACGTGGTGTACTTGAGGCGAACTAGATGAATCGACTTAGCCCTAATTCGCTTCAGCGTCGCGGCCACATGGCCAATGTGAGTCGAACTAGATAAGGCAAACTAGTTGAGGCGACTTAACGCCCAGGTGTGAACACGGCTTAAGACCGACTCATGGACGCAACTCTCACAGCAGAGAGCTAAATAGAGAGCAGCAGTCAAGTAATGAAAGCATTCTTTGTCGCATCGCAACCGACAGTAAAATGATGATGATGATGATGATGATTGTAAGATCACTTACATATATATATATATATATATATATATATATATATATACACACACACGCACGCACACACACACAGAGTCTTGTGAAGTGGTAGAACAGATTTGTGAATTATGCAGTTCATAATACAGTATAACCCCGTTAAACCAAGCTCGGTTAAACCAAACGATCGGTTAATCCAAACTTTTTTCGGCGGCCCGGCAAAATACTACCATTTATCATATAAAAAAGTTGGTTAAACCAAAGTCGGTTAATTCAAATTATCGGTTAATCCAAACAAAATTGTCGAGCCCCAGGCCACTTCCAGTACATTAAACCAAACTTCCATGTGGTTATAAGGTCATCTGATACCCCACCAACTTTTTTATATGATAAATGGTAGTATTTTGCCTGGCCGCCGAAAAACAAGTTTGGATTAACCGATCGTTTGGTTTAACCGAGCTTGGTTTAATGGGGTTATACTGTATATACATAAAAAAAACAATAATCAAAGTGTCCACATATATTGTATATTACATTCATAATGCACCCACGTTTTTGCCAATTCTACGTCAAAGTCGAAGCCAAAGCTCGGTTAAACCAATGATCAGTTAATCCAAACAAATTTCTAGGGTCCCTTCAAGTTTGGTTTAACGGGGCTATATTGTATTGTGTTGCTAATAGTAGGTATGAGCATGGCGTGTGGAGGGTCCCATGGGTTTAATAAAACACCCTCACACGCACCACACCTGCACCATCATCTGCCATCCAATCAATATCGAAGCATACTCTACACAGCATGCAGTGAGCTTTGTGGGATTTTTAATTATTCAAATCATTTCAGACCTGTCCATGCTTTGTACTTCTCCCATATCAACTTGTCATAATTCCCCCACGTCCTGATATGACCTTAGATGTTGCTAGGACGTAAAACAACAACAAACAAACAAACAAACAAACCCACGTACTAAATATAGATGGCTGAGCTTGTTTGTCCGACTAACTGCCTGCTTGAATACCCATGCGAGTGTGACATTCAAGACAGGCCCTATAGATTAAGTCAAATGATTGGGCATATTCTATATAAGAACCGCTTCTGCTTTTAGCTCAATAAATATGTTGTATATGACATTATGTGTATATTGTAAAAGGTGTGAGGTTTTACAACAGAAGACAAACAAAGTAGTATCGGTGATATAGTTTATTATGAAAAACGCAGAGCGAGACGTAGGTCAGGTGGTAGCGTGTCCACCTGTGAAGGTGTGGGTCATCTGATCGATCCTTGTCAGTGGACCAATTTGCAGTTTGGGCTATTTTCCGTTCCAACCAGTGGTCCACAACTGGTTCATCAAAGGATGTAGTACGTACTGTCCTGTCTGTGGGAAAGTGCATATAAAAGACCTCTTGCTGCTTATCGGAAAGAGTAGCCTATGTGGCAGCAGGGAGTTTCCTCCAAAGAAATATGTCACAATGACCATATGTTTGACATCCAATAGCCGATGATAAAAATCAATGTTCTCTAGAGGCATCGTTAAATAAAACAAACTTTCTTTTGATGTAAAACGGCCCCATTAGTGGAGTAGTCCCGAAGTACATAACATATAATTTAGCCGTAAGGTGTTTGGTGTGAGGACTCCTGGTTATCCAGATATGGTCATATCAGGATGGGTGCCAACTTGTGACAATGTGCACACATGGTGACTTTATAGTGCTGCCCCACTGGGAGATCAGGCCGTTGGCACCATGACCTGATATCCCACTGTCACATTATCCTTATATTGAGCTAACCAGTTTTTTCCCTCTCCTAGTTAGACTAGGGAGTGAGTATCAATTTTGTAAGTCATTAGTTTGACTTGGTTGGGATTCGAACTACCAACCTTCCACACAGGAAGCCTGCACTCAACCAATTGGGCCACCGTGTCTGGCCCCAGGCAATTAAGATAGCTGCCATATTGGATTTCAAGATGGTCGCCATAGTTTTAACTTTCTTTAAAATCTCTATCTAGAGCCGTGTTTACACGGGGAATTGTGAAACAATCTAGACAAAGCGATTTATATGAGGCGTTTTAAGAGGTGCGTTTACACGGACAGAGTTTGAAAGTGTTTTGGCGCCGGGAACCAGCAGCAGCCTTAGGACCGCTTGTAGCCGGCGAGCACTGCTATTTGTTTAGTTTACACTTGGTGATTCGACGCCGATGTAGCTGCTACGTTAATATCGCTTGGAATTTAAGGTTAATTTAATTAAATTTCATTATTTGAGTCTGTAATTCTGTTAAATATGATCGCATTCACTAGATTTCGGCGTAATCAGGCCCTAACACTGCCGGGCACCAGCGATTAGTTACTGCTCCCCCTGTTGTCGGCACGCACTACTATTTTATACTATCGCCGCCCGGGAACCAGCTGAATCGCTTCAAATAAACCACCTCGCGAGGTGGTATAGATGAACCGTTTCATATGAATCGATTCAGCCCTAAAACGCCTCAGAGGCGCGTTTACACGCCAAATGTGAGTCGATCTAGGCAAGGCGTTTTATATGAAGCGTTTTAAATCGCCCGTGTAAACAGGGCTTAGGTAAGATAGAAATGAAATTCCAAATGCTAAACCAATGCTTAAGCCGATTTAGACCCTTGCTAAATGTGGGCATACCTAAACCTTATCGTAGTTCCCATCACATTTACAGAGTTGGGTGCATTCTGAGTTGGTGTTAAAGCACTTGCAGTTCCCCTTGCCTGATTTGCTGGACATGCAAGAAATGAGTTCTTATGGTTTCCCAGAAATAGGCAATGTAGTCCATTAAAGTTTGAATCCATTTTCAGTCGCTTCCCACCCCGAGTTTGTTGGTTCTGGAATTAATAGCGGGGGCTGTATTTAGTGTTTGACCCAGCATGTTGTAAAAATATACCGTCTTTTGGTCGTGATAGACAAGCTTGGAATCATATCAATATCTTGGGCGATGGTGTTGGGGACCATTGTTATGTAATAGCGACGCAATGTGTGCCCACTCGCTGTGTGACATATAAATAGCTATGTGGAAATTTTATGGCGCACGGTGACCGGGATTGCAGTATGATGTCCGGATATTAAAATACGGTTATGAATTACGCTTCTCCACGCTCGGGGTGGAAAAAATGGTGGCTTAATCCAAAACTTTTTCTTTTTTTTAATAACCGATATAACTACAGCAAAATAGGATTTAAAGTATTTTATGATTGCATAGTTTAGTTATATTTCCATTACATTAATCTGTGTTATTACCAACAACAAAAATGTAGGACTGGTACTGTTAGGTATTATCCTGCAGGATGGTACCAGCACAAATGTGACGTCATCATTCCTAGCAAACCCCAGCCAAGAGGTGGGTTACTGGGGTTGGGTTGTTTTGCACACGCCACGTGTTTTTGTCAACTCCGATCGCGGTGTTCGATTTGAAATTGTAGCAACTCGGATGACCCGAATCGCCCGGGTTGTGTTAATCGATTACGCCCATGTGTTTGCGTAGAGCATGACTGCCCCGAAGCCAAGCACCGGTTGCTACTAGTGGCACACCTAGGTATTTCTACTCGCATCACTCACTTTCCTACTCTTGCTCCCAACCACTAACAACAACCCGTCTCCCCCGCCCCACTCCCCTCGACCACAACCACCACCGCCCACACCACCTCTGACTGAACTGCACTCCTTAATTAGGCTGAATACTCATTTCACATAAGCAAACTATTATTATGATAATGTGAATTGAATGGAACAAAGCCTAGTCATGCCCATCCACACTATTCTTGTAGCAGACTACGGTGGCGCCACCTATATTTCACATATGGTATCATCGGAAACAGCACACCTGGGCCGCGTTCAGGCTCCGTCTCGGAGGCGCCTCGGAGATGGCCGTGACGTCACGCTAGTCTGAACGGCAAAAGCAGTTTGTTGTCTCGAAAATGGCCACCCCCATAGGCGGCGGCCATTTGCAATGGTTAAGCAGCTGCCATTTTCGAGGCGCCTTTCAGTTCCAGAATGAAAAGGGAGGCGTCTCCGAGACGTCGCCGAGACGCACCCGGAACGGAAATAGGCCAAAAAGCATCGCCGAGACGTTGCCGAGGCGCCTCCGAGACGGACCCTGAACGCGGCCCTGGGTCGTCCCCCCCCCCACGCCACCTCAGTCAGTACCAATTATTTTTCGATCTATCAAATCTAAATAGAAACATGGGGGATGAGCCTCCGAACAACAAGTTGCATAATATCAACCATTCATTGAAGAACAACGACATAACCATGGCGGGTGTCAGCGGGACCAAGTGGTGCACACCTACTGCCGTAGTGATGACTCCTGACTACTTGAGGCCAAATATTTTTTTTTAAATACTCGTCCCCGGTAGACCTGAGAAATGCCCCCGATCTCCAAATATAAATTTGTTTATCTGTCAAATACCCTTTGAATAAAATATTAAAACTCAAAACAACGCTTTCCCACCTATTATAATGATTGTGCAATGCCGATGAACTTCATCCTGATGACTTTATAGCAATTTTAATGTTTTCTTGTTCAATTTCTAGCTAGAAAGTACCTATGGTCTTCTCTACCTTTCTATCATGCCTTCTGACCATGAATACTATAGTTAGTTTTCTTCTTCCTATGCACCACCATTCTACATACAACTGTTACATTTTTTTATTTAAAAACCCACCTGACCTGTAAGAATTGTAATGGGCGGACGCTAAACAAGTATTTCTTTATGTGGCCTAACACATGCATTTTCACTAAAGGGAGAACCCAACCCCCTCCGAATACATTAGATGTCAGTGCCGTCTGACA
The DNA here is from genome assembly GCA_030323885.1 of Branchipolynoe longqiensis. Classification (NCBI taxonomy): domain Eukaryota; kingdom Metazoa; phylum Annelida; class Polychaeta; order Phyllodocida; family Polynoidae; genus Branchipolynoe; species Branchipolynoe longqiensis. The sequence continues at coordinate 63,397,952 of CM059193.1, read as the reverse complement.
CTCTCACACATCAACGACCCTATAATACAGGGATGAAAGTGGTCTCCGGAAAAAAGCGGAAATGCTGATATTTTCCCATAGGCTTAGCATTGTCAGGGAATCCCTGAAAATTCCCGGAAGTCGGGTTTCATACATATTGGTATACGCTGATAGTGCTGCACCATTTGAAGCATGTATTATTAGTATACGCTGACCCTGCTGCGGCGTTTGAAGCCATAAGTAGTATACGCTGCTAGTGCTGTGGCGTTTGCACTACATATTGACCAATTTCATATGACGTCAGCATGGCTATTTAGGTCAGTGCGCGCGCTGCTTGGCTGCAGGACAACATCCGGTCACTGCAAACTCAATCAGAATGTCCCAACTTTCACTATTAACTCTGTTTTTAATACTTAATAGAAAATTGCCCTTAAGTTAAATTAAATACTTCAGATCTTCCTCTTCAATCGCGCATTAATATATTTTTAATCGACTCAGTGAAAGCTTTTAAATTAATTTTGCTAAAATAAATGCTCTGCATAGACATAGCATTGCTGCAGTGTTTACCCTACTCCGCGAAGTTAAAATACGGCAATGCTGTGTCTATGTGGAGCATTTATTTTTGTAAAATAAATTTAAAAACTTTCATTGGATCGATTAAAATATCTTAATGCGCGATTTAAAGAGGAAGATCTGAAGTATTTAATGTAACCTAAGAGCAATTTACGCTGAAAGTATTAAAAACAGAGATAATAGTGAAAGTTGGGATATTCTGAGTGTCAGTGCCAGTGCATTGTCAATGGCCCGTGAGCAATCTTCATACAGAAAAAGTGAAATATCTCTAAAAACCACAGAACCTAGAGAAAAACCGCTTGGAACGCATATAGAAAACATATTCACCGAATAGATTATATTAATTTATATGGTTAGGCTTCTGCACTGCTATTAATTTTGAATAAAATAAAGGTTTTACACTGCGCGTACGGGCAAACTCAGTGGCAGTGTGCATTCGTCCTGCAGCCGAGCTGCGCGCGCATACACAATGTTTACAAACATTGAAAGGCATCTATTAGTATACGCTGATGGTGCTGCAGCGTGAAACAACGTATTGATTGGTCATATCAGGCGGCTGCAACATATTAGTATAGAATTATAGCTACAGGAAAAATCCCGGAAATCCGCAAAATCGTGGAGATCTTTCATCCCTGATAATACTAAGACGGCTCACTCCCTATCTCTCCCATGGTATTGTAAATTTTGCAGTGCCACCTTGTGGTGGGTTTGATCAGCCCGGCTGCTGGTTGGTGTTTCACATGTAAACACATATTAATTATATTAGACATGAGACAGGTAAGTATGAATACACATCAATATGAAATTGCTATGAAAAAATACACATCATCATCAACATCATCATCATCATCATCGCCATCATCACCCATCTTTCACATTCATATATGCATTTATACATATAATATAGCAACTGTTTAACCAAGAGAACAGCCAGCACACCAAGTGGTGGGTTTGATCATTTTTATTACACAGTACAGGCTGAGTGAGCTGTCTTAGTATTATAGGGTCTTTGCACACATTCAACTTGAATGTGAATTTTGCGTCTTTTGCCAACAATAATTTAATGTAAATAACAAATTAGACCTATTTACCAATGTAAAACATGTACTCGTTGATGAGTTCTTAATGAGAATTTGAGTGTATACTACCTCTTGGGATTTTAGTTATTTCTTATATGTTAAACTTTGCCATCATCTCACACAAATTCTTTCACTTCAAATGTGCATCTTACTTCAATTCTAGTGTCATCTGGCACAAATTTGACCATTTTAGAATTTCGTGATTATTTAATCGCAGACAATTGGTCTTCCTAACTCTTTCCTTGCCGTATCCTTGTAACAGGTTAAACTTCACGTCATTGGCTTGATTCGACCAAGGTTTGAATCATAACCTTCCATACGGGGCAGTGGGAAGACAATCATTAATGGTTACACTGTTCCTACAATTTCTATTCTCAACAGAATAGTATATGTTTTTGGAATAATATATAGAAATTGTGAATAAAAAATGTCTTAAATGTCTTACGGAAGCGGGTACTCAAATCATTCGGCCATGACTTTGCTGACACAAGTAGCCATATAGCCAAGTAAGGCGCATCCTGTTTATTACAATTTACACTGCCCTATTGTGCAATCATAAAAAAAACAATCACTGTGGTTCCCAGTGGTGCTGCATATTGTGCTGTAAAACATGTTATGCAAATGTTATTGAGGCAGAGTACTTGCTATTACGTGTTGCAAATTGCCCTGGTGGACTGACGACGGACCCACGGGGCAGCTAGCGTGTAAAGATGGTGAATCTACCCAATGTGGTTGGACACTGCCCTGGAGGAGCTGAATCTGCCCCAATGTGGTGGGACATGGCCCTGAAGGAGCTGAATCTTCCCCGAGGTGGTGGGACATGGCCCTGAAGTAGCTGAAGCTGTCCCATGGTGGTGGAAGACGGCCCGAGAGGAGCTGATTCTTCCCCAAAGTGGTGGGATATGGCCGTGGAGGAGCTGAATCTGCACCAAGGTGGCAGGACACAGCTGAATCTGCCCCAAGGTAGTGGGACACTGGCCTGGAGGAGCTGAATCTTACCCAAGGTGGTGGGAGATGGCCCTGCAGGAACTGAATCTGTCCCAAGGTGGTGGGACACGGCCGTGGAGGAGCTGAATCTGCCCCAAGGTGGTGGGACACGGCCGTGGAGGAGCTGAATCTGCCCCAAGGTGGTGGGACACGGCCGTGGAGGAGCTGAATCTGCCCCAAGGTGGTGGGACACGGCCCTGGAGTAGCTGAATCTGCTCCAGGTGGTGGAACATGGCTGTGGAGGACCTGAATCTGCCCCAAGGTGTCAGGACAGGGCCATGGGGGAACTGAATCTGCCCCAAGGTGGTGGACCACTGCCCTGGAGGAGCTGAATCTGCCCCCAGGTGGTAGAACACGGCCCTGGAGGAGCTGAATCTTCCCCAAAGTGGTGGGTTTAGGGAGTTTTTATCTCGTTACAATGGTATTGTATGGGCGATCGCTTGGGACCCAAATAAAGCGATTGATATAGGGGAGTGGTCGATCTGTGGAGGTGGTCGGATAGAGTAGTTTTACTGTATATGTATATATGATTAAATATATATTACATGTATATTATATATATTATATACTAAATGCTTAGATGGGTGCCATTTTTGAGAAAAGAAATGTTGACAGTGAGGAAGTGCAGGTGGGACAACTGAGTGGACCACCCTATTCACAGATGATGAGTGACCACTAGACAAACCATATTATCATGGGTGATAATGGAGATTAGGCCAAATAAAATCTAATCAATTGGTGATCGTCCTTTTGACCACACAAATCAGGGTTGGGTGGGATTTTTTTATTTCAATTTTTTATTTTTATTTTCAGTATTTTTGACATGATTTCAAAGGAAGTAGGCCTACATAAACATCAATTTCAGTGCATGCACATGGTGTTACGGTGTTTACCACTGTCCATGCGTGATGAAAAAGCAATTATGCGAGTACAAAGGCGCGGAAGGGAATTCCTGTTATTTTCCCTTATACGATGTCCCTATTATCTGCTATACAATGTCATACTATGTGTCTGGCCCCACCATCCATACAACTAGTGGCTTCTGTACCACTCGCGCCTGGGACTACAACATCTGAAAGTTGAATTGCTGCTAGCGCTATCCCAACGCTTTTTAACCAGTTTTTTAAATAATTGAAAAAAAAAAATGTTATCAAGGGCGGGCGATTTTTCAGGCACGGGCGGGGACGATCACCAATTTATTTATATTTTATTTGACCTTATCCCTACCAAAGACCCTATAATACTAAGACGGCTCACTCAGCCTGTACTGTGTAATCAAAATGATCAAACCCACCACTTGGTGCGCTGGCTGTTCTCTTGGTTAAACAAGTGCCATATTATATGTATAAATGTATATATGAATGTGAAAGATGTGTGATGATGGCGATGCTGATGATGATGTGTATTATTTGTTCATAGCAATTTCATATTGATGTGTATTCATACTTACCTATCTCATGTATAATATAATTGTATGTGTTTACATGTGAAACACCAACCAGCAGCTGGGCTGATCAAACCCACCACAAGGTGGCACTGCAAAATTTACATTACCATGGGAGAGATAGGGAGTGAGCCGTCTTAGTATTATAGGGTTTTTCTCCCTACACACACACACACACACAGACACACACAGACACCCCCACACACACACACACACACACACACACACATGCATGTACCTGTGTGTTGGTAGAAGGCCGAATCTTGCAGTATCTGGCTGATGATGTGCTCGGTGGACTGCGGGTGCGGGGGTGGTGGGTGGCGCGAACCCGGCAGGTCGCGCCATGTTCTGCGCAGCCCCTCAACCAGCTCTAACCGCTGCCACAGGCTGGAGAAGCCGACATGCGCTCGACGCTCCGTCAGCGGGTTAGGCTTCTTCTCCCTGCCACCCGGCGTGTATGACGTCAAGGGCGTGGCGGGAAGCAGGGCCGACAGGCGGGGCAGCGCAATACTGTGTGCCGTCGACCAGTCCTGGGGCTCACTGACCCTCCCGGGACCACTGCCGCCGTGCCCGGGGCTGAGCCTCCCGCCCTGCGTCGGCTCGCTACACTCCACCTGCCGGCAGGTGTCCGGTGCCACCCCGCCCCAGCCGCCGCCTACAGACTGAGGAGGGCACCTCGCGTTACCACCCATCAGGTCATCATACGGCGGCGATTCACTCTGGTTATCACATGAATGCACAGCCGGGCAGCAGGGCGCATCGCCCACACAGAGAACTTCCATGAGGCATTCAGGTTTAAAAGCTTGTAGTTGTAATCAAGTTCATATTCTATTCACGGCATCTATGGTTTTCTTCTCCGGTGTTTTGCTGTCGATTCAGTCTCGGACACCACCACGTATTCAGCTGCATGGTGTGGGTGAAGTGCCTGCCAGTGCTACTGATAGCCCAGACTCCAAAGTGATTCCGATAACGCAGTCTACCACGACTCTCACTACCACTGTCCTACCACGGTTCTTATCACAACTGTCATACCATGACTCTCACTACAACTGCCCTACCACGGTTCTTATCACAACTGTCCTACCACACCTCTTACTATAACTGTCCTACCACAGCTCTTACTACAACTGTCCTACCACGGTTCTTATCACAACTGTCCTACCATAACTCTTACTATAACTGTCCTACCATGGCTCTTACTACAACTGTCCTACCAAGGTTCTTATCACAACTGTCATACCACGACTCTTACAACAACTGTCATACCACAACTCTTACAACAACTGTCATACCACGGCTCTTACGCAACTGTCATATCACGGCTCTTACAACACCTGTCCTACCACAGCTCTTACTAAAACTGTCCTACCATGGCTCTTACAACAACTGTCATACCACGACTCTTACAACAACTGTCATACCACGACTCTTACAACAACTGTCATACCACGACTCTTACAACAACTGTCCTACCACAGCTCTTAGTCTTGCTAAAACTGTCCTACCATGGCTCTTACTACAACTGTCCTACCACGGTTCTTATCACAACTGTCCTACCACGGCTCTTACTACAAGTCCTACCACGGTTATTATCACAACTGTCCTACCACAGCTCTTCTGACTGCTCCTCATCAGGTACCCTTATAACGGCCACTCACTGTGTGTAGTCCATTGCTATGTGGCATACCCTCCTTGAACATTCACACTACTTCCTGATACCAGTGTAGCCTTACAGCCGCTGGGACAGCTCCGGCAGTGATAGGTTACAGTCTGGTAATGCTAAACACTGTGCCTCCTGTGCTTCCTGTGCCGCCTAAGCTGCCTGTGTCCTACCTATGCTTGGTTACGGCTCCAGGCCCTGAATAGGCGCATACAACACAGAGTGCAAGTCCCCCCCTCACCCCCCCCCCCCCCACAGCACCACCTCACGCCACCACCACCCACATACGTGTACACGACTAATCTGTTGGTTAGCAGAGTCTCGAGCAGTGTCTATGCATACCTTGTAATAATAGTCTAATACCATGTATTAACTCAAAGCGCTGTTAACAGTGGCCCAGTCGGTGTCCAGGTTTATGGAGTCCCGCCAGGATAAGACTAACACTTGCACCTACAACTTACAAGTTGCATGCGTGTCGTGTATACAGTGCACACGTGCGTAGCAGTCATCCCAATATATTTTTTTTCTTGAAGATTTATACTGCCTATCATGGATAAGTCTGAATAGACTTGTTTTCACCATTAGACAGTTTGTCGATAGAAAGCCAGAGCCTACACTTTTACCGACCCAAGAGATTTTTAACCTCACACACCACATAGACATGGTACGAGAGCAACTGGCCTTTGATGACGCTGTAAGTTCTACACAGCGATGGAAATCCAAATTGGCAGAGGTGGGGGAATGGGGAATCGAACCACCGACCTTCAGATTAGGAGTCTAACATAGAAAAAAGTCAGACACTCTAACCACTCCGCCACAGAGAACAATATAGTGGACATACCCCATGTAGCGGCCAGCCCAATCTCACGGTCAGCCCGGTATACCGGTCACCACAAAATAATGGTTAGCCCGATGAAGTGATCTGTGATTACCCCATTATAGCGGCCAGCCCGATACAGCGGCCAGCCCGATACAGCGGCCAGCCCGATACAGCGGCCAGCCCGATACAGCGGCCAGCCCGATACAGCGGCCAGCACGATACAGCGGCCAGCCCAATACAGCGGCCATGCCCGATACAGCGGCCAGCCCGATACAGCCGCGCCAGCCCGATACAGCGGCCAGCCCGATACAACGGCCAGCCCCATATAGTAGTCAGTCTGAAACAGTGGTCAGCCCGATAGGTTTGCCTGTTGCGATATGAATATCTGAATATAATCAAGCATTTAATTATTTTTCCAAGCATTCTTTACGCAGATATAGCATGTAAATTCATAGGCAGTCAGGGAGACGAACCCAACTAGAGTGGTTCCAAATTCTGCCGATAGATGTCACTAGCTTAACTGGCGGAGTCTATTAGGAAGTGGCTTATGCAATTTCCCCGACCCACCCACAACCCTTTATCCTTTAACCTCTCTAACCGACAACCTCCACAGATCGACCATTCCTCTATATCGATCGCTTTATTTGGGTCCCAAACGATCCCCCATACAATACCATTGTAACGAAATTAAAAAATCCCTAAACCGACCACCTCCCTAAATGGACCATTTAAAGTTGGTCCCATGGTCGGTCGATTTAGAGAGGTTTTACTGTACGCACATACTTACACGACAGGTTATGCCACTATTGACTGTTCTTGCATACTGTAGCAGCTTCTTTTAAAAGCACGTGAAATGCCTACATTCTAATCCACCATTAGAGTCCCGGTGTAACGATTTCAACTTCCCCCCTTCTCAAGTTCCCCCCCCCCGGGAATCTGAAAACGTTTTCAACTTCCCTCCGGGGAACTTAAAAACGTTTTCAGATTCCTGGGGGTGGGGAACTTAAAAACAGTTTTCAGATTCCTCCCCCTATTTTCAAATTCCCCCCTCCAGGAATACAATTTCAACTTCCCCCTTCCTAAGTTCCCCCCTGGGAATCTGAAAACGTTCTTAACTTCCCTCCAGGGAAATTAAAAACTTTTTCAGATTCCCAGGGGGAAATTAAAAACAGTTTTCAGATTCCTCCCCCTATTTTCAAATTCCCCCCTACTGGAATACAATTTCAACTTCATCCTTCCTAACTTCCCCCCCGGGAATCTGAAAACGTTCTTAACCTCCCTCCAGGGAAATTAAAAACGTTTTCAGATTCCTCCCCCTATTTTCAAATTCCCCCCTCCGGGAATACAATTTCAACTTCCCCCCTTCCCAAGTTACCCCCTGGGAATCTGAAAACGTTCTGTGGAAATTAAAAACGTTTTCAGATTCCCAGGGGGAAATTAAAAACAGTTTTCAGATTCCTCCCCCTATTTTCAAATTAACCCCCCTCCGGGAATTTAAAATTGTTTAAAAATAAAGAAAATTCCACAAAAATGTAAAAGTTTTAAAAAGATCGGAAATTTATGAAAAATAGTAATAGTAGTCACCAAAATTTCCCCAAAAAGATTTTTTGTTAATCGAACAATTTCACGCAAAAATGTATATTTCATGAAAATAAAGAATTTCACACAAAAATTCTAAATTTTTTTAATTATTCAAAAAAGCACAACAAATTGAAAAGTTAAACAAATCGAAAATTTCACGGAAAATAAAAAATGTCCAGACAATTTCCAGAAAAATAACGAATTTAACGAAAATAATTAAAGTTCACAAAAAATCTAATATTTCACGAAATTTCACAAATTAAGAGATTTTTGTATGTCTGTGTCTGTATGTCAGTCCGTAGTTCATTTTTATTTTATTTAAGATGGTGTGGATTATAATCCCCGGGGGGAGGGAAAGTTAAAACAAGGGAGGGAACTTGAAAACGTTTTCAAATTCCCCTGGGAGGAATTTGAAAACGTTTTCAAGTTCCCGGGCGGGAACTTGAATATGGGGGGAATTTGAAATCTTTACACCGGTGTCACAGTTTGAAAGGGTATCCGGTTTAAAACGGGGCTTTTCACAATACCCATGCGCATGCATTTCTGCCTGATTGAGATTGTATCCATGTTTAATAACTTGATAATTGCTTGTTAACTTACTAGTGCAGAGGATGAAGATACTATCAAACATAACATAGCAGACAGCTCCTCCACAGACAGAAGCAAGCCAGAAACTCGCACAAGACTTCAGGCTTGCCATTCGACTTTGACGCATGCGCATTGCGAAAAGCCTCGTCTTAAACCGAGTACCCTTTCAAACTGCAACACCGGGAACTGGTCACGTGACGTGGGGAGCGGCCCGAGATCTGCCTACCTGCATCGTCTTTGGGTGGACTTGGATCGGAGTCGACGGACGAGTCGCTGGTGGCGGAGAGGCCCTCCTTGGACACTTCCGCTGATGGACCGCGACACCTGTTCTCACGACCTGCAACGTGAATTGTGACATTATTACATGGCAAGCATCATGAGGTTGTCACAATATTGTATGTGTGTGTGTATATATATACATATGTTCTATAAGAATTATACGAGTATAATAACCCAGAATATCCCTCCTTTCCCCACATCACTCACTCAGTTTCATGGACTGATCCAGTCTGTCCTAAACATCTACTGCTCCAGCCTCCCGAACCCCAGCTCCGATGGTGGCACCACCACCCCTGCACATTGTAACCACCACTCACTGTACCGCTGAAAAAAAATGTATATATATATATATATAGTATAGTTATACAGATTAATTATATTTATAGATTAATCTATATATAGGGGGGGGAGAGAGAGAGCGCGAGCGAGAGCGAGCGAGAGAGAGAGGAGAGAGAGAGAGAGGAGAGAGAGGAGAGAGAGAGAGATTATGATAGTACTTACGAAGCACAGTTGCAGCACAATTGATGTTTCACCGAGGACAAGGCCATGGCTATTTAGAGGACAGTGAGAGAGATGAGAGAGGAAGCCATATTTTGCTTCACAACTCTTTCGTTGAAATGTCTAGCAAATGCTATTGCTATTTTCCACCTCATATTTTTTAGAATAGTATTAATCTTAATGGGAACGCCTAGATTCCTGGCATTAGAAGCAAATGGGCTGCAAATCTGTTTGTGCCAACACCTGCTGATTTCAGCACTCTGGGTGTCCATCTAGTAATAGCGTCTCTTAAGATAGGACCAAAGGCTTAATGTAACTAAGTAACAATTGCTTACTTTTCCTAAATGTTTTGGTAACATCCATATAGTATTCGATTTCCCTGACTACACACAATTTCTTATCTTCTTGGAAATCAGGCAAGTCACTGAGGACAAGGAATCTCCTATCCTATTTGATTTAAGCAACTTTTTAAGGTCAAAACTGCTTCATCTCTAGATAACTCTAAGGTCACCCCAAACCTTCCATTGGGTTGAACCCCTTGGTTCAGCTCCTGCTGTTGTTGTCCAGTCATCCACTTGCATATAAGGGAAGAAACATTCCAACTTTGTGTTAGCCACACTTTTAAGGTTGTATGATTTCCTTCTAGTGAAACCTAGCATCATTTAGGTCTTCATAGAGTTGAGCCTTAAGATTGCCAACAGAATCAACATTATTTCCTAGAAATTACATTTAATAAACCCCGCCAGTTAAGCTAGTGACATCTATCGGCAGAATCTGGAACCACTCTATTCGGGTACATTCCCCGAGTGCCTATAATTTCACATGCTATATCTCCATAAAGAATGCCTGGAAAAATAATAAAATGACTGATTATATTCAGATATTCATATCGTAACAGGATTCAAGCTCTTATCCTTGTAATACATATTTAAAAAATACAACTATATTGTATTTTTCTTCTGTAATTTCACCGTCGCTCTGTTTGCGTATTACACCCCTCCAGTTAAGCTAGTGACATCTATCGGCAGACTCTGGAACCACTCTATTTGGGTACTTTCCAGCTTAAAGTTGCATAGTCCGATGGTTTTGAGTTTCTGAAATTTTCTGAGATAAATACATTAGGTTGATCGTTATTATCTACCTTACTTTAGCTTGAAGTAACTTTTATTTTAAGTGGCTAACTTTTGAGATATTTGAAGTGGAACCATGCAAAATTAATTTTGGCAAGCACGCCAAAACTCTGATCCCATAGGCTTCTGCAGTAAGAGGTTCTATTCAATTGCCTCGGCATCCCCTTCTGTGTGGTGACAAATGTTTAATAAGTGCACCAGTATCTAAGTTAGATGTGTAGAATCACATTTAGATATTTGTTTTGGTTTTGAAAATTTGATATTTCATCGGACTATGCAACTTTAACTGGCAGGGTCTATTAACATTAAGAACCTCAGGCACACTGCATGAGTACTTGAAAGTAGTGAACCCCAGCTAGATCTTAGTGAAACCAGACCATCTGAATTTCATCATAACGATTACCAGATCTTGACCAGAATTCTCAGATTGGGGGCACTTCCCAATCTGGCAGCCTGCTCATGTTTGAGCCCAAACCGGGGCTTTCTTCAAGTAATGTGATTTCTCTGAAAAAAATACACTATTCAATGTATGCCTGCAACATGGTGAAGGGCTGTACTATACTGAACTTTAAAGTTGCATAGTCCTATGGTGTTGAGTTTCTGTAAATCTTTTGAGATAAATAGATTAACCTGACCATTATAATCGACCTTACTTTAGCTTCAAGTCCTGTTTATTTTAAACAGTTATGTTTTGAGATATTTGAAGTGCAAACATGTCAAATTAGTTTTGTCAAGCTTGCCAAAACTCTGACACCATAGGCTTTAGCAGTAACAGGTTCTATTAAATTGCCTCGGTATTCCCTGCTATGTGGCAACAAATGTTTTATACATGCATCAGTATCTAAGTTAGATATGTAGAATCAATTCCAGATAATTGTTTTGGTTTTGAAAGTGTGATGCTTCATCGGACTATGCAGCTTTAATATATCAAAAGGACCAGTAAATGGCAACATGCTGGACTGGGGGATCCCAAGAGTGGACCGATTCATTCCAGTTAGCGTGCACTGCTCCCCCTAGATAAAAGATTCACCCCATACTTACAGTACAGGGGTGAACTATAACGTATTATAAATACTGGAGAAAATAGCTTTAGTATGGAACAGGAAGTAGAAACTCTGGTTCCAGGATCAAATGGCTATATATATTGGCACAGAGTTAGTGAAATGAGAGAGAATGCAAAAAGACAAGATGGTGGTGATAAAATGCCATCAGTTTTATTTTTAAAGTTCCTTAAACTACATGTTTTATTATATTTTTCAAATCAGAAGTAGCGAATAAATATGAAGATTTATGTGAAGAATATATTTGGCTTCTTAAATTAAGAATTTACCAGCTCAGTTCATTTCCCCAGCATGTCGAAATTGTTCACCAGTTTTTCTAATGGGTTTGTTTTCACCCCTGTATTGTAAGTACGGGGTGAATCTTTTATATACCCTCCCTCCACCCCCACTTAAAGTTACCTGAATGTCAGCTAGTCACTTCTCTAACAGCTAAAATTATAAATCAAGGATCATGTTCCCACAAGAAATCTCAAATTTCATTCTTTGTGGACGAGTTCGTTCAAACGGTTAAATATGTTATGAGTCTCATTTGCTGCTTCGAGCGGTTACTGGTCTGGTTTAGCCACATATAGCCAGGTGGCGCCACCTCGCTACAGGCATCTCATTCATACTCATAGGCTGCAAGGATTTATAGTGGATCCCGCTTTTTAATGGGCACAACCGTGAAAATGTAACTGAAACCTTTGGACGACCCCTCAGGATTTAACATCCTAGCAACAACTAAGGTTAACAACCCCACCCCAACAACATAATTCATAAACTCAGATAACTAACTACACTAGAGTTACACTAGAATATTTCTAACAAACTGACATTTATATACCACTTGCCTAACTGCAACTGAACATTAAACTTACTACAACTTTACCAACTGAATACAGAAGATAACTTCTGCTTACATTCTAAATACTATGTAAATACTCACATTGATCTGACTAATATTGATCTAGTTATATGACACTAATGTTACCATATTGCTATGGAACTTTTGGGTTACAGAATTGCATTGTGTTACATGCTGCAAATTGTGTATTCCACAGTTATTCTATATACAGGTCAACCTTATTCTATATACCTTTTGTGTAAATAACCCTGAATTGAAAAATGGCTGGAAGAGCTGTGCTTCGGCACTGACAAAAGACTTATTCAGCAGAATAAACATATTTACTACCAAAAGAAATATTAAAAAACAAAAGACTTCTGACAGAAGACATATGATGACTTTTAATGTGATTCCACAATGAGATAACATGACACTAGCACTATGGTACAATCCCTACTAAGTCACATTATCCAACCAGTTCTTGCCCTATCCCGAGTTCTCCATAGCGTCAGGGATACCGTTTGTTACTTTTTAGTTTGACTCGACTGCAGATATATAATATACATCACGTTTACTATTACTAGTGTTGGTTGGTTGTCCTGGCAACATCAAAGGTCATATTAGTATGGATACCAATTTGTGACAGTGCACACTCATGGTGACTCTATAGTGATGCCCTACTGGGAAATCAGGCCGCTGGCATGATGACCCGATATCTCACTCAGTCACATTATCCTGCCACTGAGCTAACCAGTCCTTGCCCTATCCTATTAATGCCGAGCGCCAGGCTGAGAAGCGACAAGTATCAATTTTATATGTCATCGGTTTGACTCGACCAGGAACCGAACTCCAGACCTTCTGCACGCGAAGACCGCGCTCTACCGATTCGGCCATCCCGCCCGGCCTCTATTACTAGCGAACACAACGTTCGCAGTGGAAAATAATTGTTATTACATGTCTGGTATTACTTGAGAATCTACAGTAGCCGTTACAGTTGCAATATGCACACTAAGTGCTCATGAATCAAATTGAACATAAAATCCGATGACCGGGCCCGGAGATCGAATCGGTAGAGCGTAGGATTCTAATGTGGAAGGTAGGGAGTTCGACTTCCGGTCGAGTCAAACCAATGACTTACTAAATGTATACTTGTCACTACCTACACTGGCACTCGGCATTACTATGATAGGATAAAGACTGGTTAGCTCAGTATCAGGATAATGTGACTGAGTGGGAATCAGGTTATGGTGCTGGTGGCCGGGTCTCCCAGTGGGATAGCACTATAAAGTCATCATGAGTATGCACTGTGACTGTCACTAGTTGGTACCTGTCCTAAGTTGACTTTAAATGTTGCCAGGGCGTAAAATTCCAACAAATAATAACAACTAAAATGCGTTCATATTCAAACTGTCTCCGACCAATATACATGTTGCATAATCTATTATGCGAATATAAATAACAGACTCGACACGTAATGATAACAAGTGCTCGAACACTGCATATATATATATATATATATATATTATTAATATTGCATTCCGCTTATTGACGGCGAATGGTAGTGGTGGCGCCACCTGTGGCGATTTCCCACCAATACCTCCCGCTTAACATAGCGGCACCGGATTGTTTGTTGCATTGAGTTCTGGCACTCGTCAATGCAATATCCCAGTGGCTTGGTAGCCATTGCTTTTTGCATATATAGGGTCTGTGGCAGGAAGCACTGCTGGGGGACAACAGACGGTGGGCACCAATAACAACAGGGCGCCAATAAGCAGCAGGTACAATAAGCATAGGGAGAAATATGCAGCAGGTACAATAAGCATAGGGACCAATAAGCAGCAGGCACAATAAGCACAGGGACCAATAAGCAGCAGGTAAAATAAGAATAGGGACCAATAAGCAGCAGGTACAATAAACATAGGGACCAATAAGTAAAGGGACCAATAAGCATGAGGTACAATCAGCAGAGGGACCAAAAAGCAGGATGTCCAATAAGCATAGGGGCCAATAAGCAGGATGTACAATAAGCATAGGGACCAATAAGCAGCAGGTACAATAAGCATAGGGACCAATAAGCAGCAGGTACAATAAGCACAGGGACCAATAAGCAGCAGGTAAAATAAGAATAGGGACCAATAAGCAGCAGGTACAATAAACATAGGGACCAATAAGTAAAGGGACCAATAAGCATGAGGTACAATCAGCAGAGAGACCAAAAAGCAGGATGTACAATAAGCATAGGGGCCAATAAGCAGGATGTACAATAAGCATAGGGACCAATAAGCAGCAGGTACAATAAGCATAGGGACCAATAAGCAGCAGGTACACCAATCATAGGGACCAATAAGCAGCAGGTACAATAAGCACAGGGACCAATAAGCAGCAGATACAATAAGCATAGGGACAAATGAGCAGCAGGTACAATAAGTATAGGGACAAATAAGCAGCAGGTACAATAAGCATTGGGACCAACCAGCAAGCAGCAACTTCAATAAGCATAGGAACCAATAAGCAGGAGGTACTATAAGTATACGGACCAATAAGCAGCAGATACAATAAGCATAGAGACCAATAAGCAGGAGGTACAATAAGCATAGGGACCAGTAAGACAGTTGGTGTCAATAAGTTAATATTGAATAAGGGCATCAATAGGCCTGACACACCAATAGCCACAGAGTATACGCTGTCAATAAACCACAGGCATAATAAACATGAGCCGTGATTACACTGTTATTGGGAGCATGTAGAAACCTGAATGCCTGCTGTGACTGGCAAGCGCATGCGGATGGGTACTTACAGGGCAATGCCAAACTGCAGTGGCAAAAACCCAGGGATTTCAAGACTGCCAGCACATTCTAGCAGCAGATGGTTATTTACAAAGGTGCAGGTGCTGTTACACGTGACACACGTCAAACATTCAAAAGGTCACATCGTCACCAGCAACTCAAACAAACAGACACCGCCATAAGACTTTCACGATAAGCTGACTGGTGAGCTTAGAAGTATATAAGCCACATGATTGAGTTTGGAGGTTTTTGTACATGAGGTGCATCGTGAGATTTGAGGTTTTGTATATAAGGTGCATGGTATGTTTGGAGGTTTTGTATATGAGGTGCATGGTGAGTGTGGAGGTTTTTGTATATGAGGTGCATGGTAAGTTTGGAGGTTTTGTATATCAGGTGCATGGTGAGTTTGGAGGTTTTGTAAATAAGGTGCATGGTGAGCTTGGGTTTTTTGTATATATGGCACATGGTGAGCTTGGAGGTTTTGTAAATAAGGTGCATGGTGAGTTTGGAGGTTTTGTGTATAAGGCACATGATAAGCTTGGAGGTTTTGTAAATAAGGTGCATGGTGAGTTTGGAGGTTTTGTATATAAGGCACATGGTGAGCTTGGAGGTTTTGTATATAAGGTGCATGGTGAGTTTGGAGGTTTTATGTATAAGGCACATGGTGAGCTTGGAGGTTTTGTGTATAAGGCACATGGTAAGCTTGGAGGTTTTGTGTATAAGGCACATGGTAAGCTTGGAGGTTTTGTATATAAGGCACATGGTAAGCTTGGAGGTTTTGTGTATAAGGCACATGGTAAGCTTGGAGGTTTTGTAAATAAGGTGCATGGTGAGTTTGGAGGTTTTGTGTATAAGGCACATGGTGAGCTTGGAGGTTTTGTGTATAAGGCACATGGTAAGCTTGGAGGTTTTGTGTATAAGGCACATGGTAAGCTTGGAGGTTTTGTATATAAGGCACATGGTAAGCTTGGAGGTTTTGTAAATAAGGCACATGGTGACTTGGAGGTTTTGTAAATAAGGTGCATGGTGAGTTTGGAGGTTTTGTGTATAAGGCACATGGTAAGCTTGGAGGTTTTGTAAATAAGGTGCATGGTGAGTTTGGAGGTTTTGTGTATAAGGCACATGGTGAGCTTGGAGGTTTTGTGTATAAGGCACATGGTAAGCTTGGAGGTTTTGTGTATAAGGCACATGGTAAGCTTGGAGGTTTTGTATATAAGGCACATGGTAAGCTTGGAGGTTTTGTAAATAAGGTGCATGGTGAGTTTGGAGGTTTTGTGTATAAGGCACATGGTGAGCTTGGAGGTTTTGTAAATAAGGTGCATGGTGAGTTTGGAGGTTTTGTATATAAGGCACATGGTAAGCTTGGAGGTTTTGTATATAAGGTGCATGGTGAGTTTGGAGGTTTTGTATATAAGGCACATGGTGAACTTGGAGGTTTTGTAAATATGGTGCATGGTGAGTTTGGAGGTTTTGTGTATAAGGCACATGGTAAGCTTGGAGGTTTTGTAAATAAGGTGCATGGTGAGTTTGGAGGTTTTGTAAATAAGGTGCATGGTGAGCTTGGAGGTTTTGTGTATAAGGCACATGGTAAGCTTGGAGGTTTTGTAAATAAGGTGCATGGTGAGTTTGGAGGTTTTGTATATAAGGCACATGGTAAGCTTGGAGGTTTTGTAAATAAGGTGCATGGTGAGTTTGGAGGTTTTGTATATAAGAAACATGGTGAGCTTGGAAGGACCTGCTCTAAAAGTAAACATGAGATGTACCACAACTATGAGATTTTCTTGTAGACCACATTTGTAAAGGATTCTGGTAGTTCGGGATAAGCTCCCTAAACCAGCACTCACTGCAAATTATATAAGAGTTTACAACAGGCAGTTAGCTGTGTCATGATCATTGTCTCAGGGATTCACCAAGGAAGCGCTCTAAGGGAGATGTTACAAAGACATACGGTGTCACATCCATGATATAAGTGGTGTTAGAAACTGCATGTGTAGGTAGGTAATGATTGATGTGCCTGAACACAATGACACAAACAGGTGACTAAGGGGAGCGAGAGATATTTTATGCGGTAGCGTGTCCAACTTTGGACGCGTCGGTCATCCAATCGATCCTGCTTAGTGGACTCATTTGCAGGTTGGGATATTTTCCGTTCCAACTAGTGGACCATAACTCAGGGATGAAAGCAGTCTCCAGGAAGAAAAGTGGAAATTCTGACATTCTTATATAAGTTTAGCATTGTCAGGGAATCGCAGACAATGTGATTTCATACATACACGTTTGAAGCACGTATTAGTAGTATACACTGACAGTGCTGCGCAGTTTGAACACATATTACTATTAGTAGTATACACTGATAGTGCTGGCATTTGAAGCATTTATTAGTAGTATACGCTGATAGTGCTGAGGCGTCTGCACCAGATTTTGCTGCGGCGTTTGAACAACGTATTAGTATACACTTATAGCTACGGGAAAAATCCGCGAAATCTTTCATTCCTAACAGGTTTATCAAAGGCTGTGATATGTGCTGTCCTGTCTGTAGGAAAGTGCATATAACAGACCCCTTGCTGCTTATCGGAAAGAGTAGCCTATGTGGTAGCAGCAGGTTTCCTCCAAACAAATATGTTAGAATGACCATATGTTTGACTTCCAATAGCCGATGATAAAAATCAATGTGCTCTATCGGCATCATTAAATAAAACAAGCTTTCGTGTAGGTAACGATTGATGTGTCTGAACACAATGACACCAACGGGTCGCTTGAACTCAGTGGCACACACTAACTAGTAATGTGAAATAAGGTATACAATGACGCCAAAGGGTCGCTTGAACTCAGTGGCACACATTAACTAGCAATGTGAAATAAGGTATTGTAGTGGTCTGCACTGACCTCTCAGGCAAGGAGCCGCATAGACAGGTAGGCACGGGCAGTATGGTGATATCAGGAAGCCTAGGTGGTGTAATGGTTAGCACACTGGCCCGGAATGCAAAGAGATGTGGGTTCGAGTCCCACTCTAGGCGCAATATTTCCCATTTTCATCACCCCCATGACACAGGTTGCCGTGACCAGGATCCTGTACAAGCTATGTGCTGTATGGTTGTTGAACCTACCCTGTGTATGCATGTGTTAGTGGATTGCCTGTGTGTATGTAATTGTACGCAATAAAAGACTTACAATTCCAGGGGGATGAGTGTAGTAGTTGGCACTGACCTCCCAGGCAAGTAACCACATAGACAGGTAGGCAATGACACAAACGGGTGACTTGAACTCAATGGTACACACTAACTAGTAAAGTGAAATAAGGTACACAATAACACAAACAGGTGACTTGAACTCAATGGTACACACTAACTAGTAAAGTGAAATAAGGTACACAATAACACAAACAGGTGACTTGAACTCAATGGTACACACTAACTAGTAAAGTGAAATAAGGTACACAATAACACAAACAGGTGACTTGAACTCAATGGTACACACTAACTAGTATAGTGAAATAAGTTACACAATAACACAAACAGGTGACTTGAACTCAATGGTACACACTAACTAGGAAGTGAAATAAGGTACACAATAACACAAACAGGTGACTTGAACTCAATGGTACACACTAACTAGTAAAGTGAAATAAGGTACACAATATAACACAAACGGGTGACTTGAACTCAATGGTACACATTAACTAGTAAAGTGAAATAAGGTACACAATAACACAAACGGGTGACTTGAACTCAATGGTACACACTAACTAGTATAGTGAAATAAGGTACACAATAACACAAACGGGTGACTTGAACTCAATGATACACACTAACTAGTAAAGTGAAATAAGGTACACAATAACACAAACAGGTGACTTGAACTCAATGGTACACACTAACTAGTATAGTGAAATAAGGTACACAATAACACAAACGGGTGACTTGAACTCAATGGTACACACTAACTAGTCAAGTGAAACGAGGTACACAATAACACAAACGGGTGACTTGAACTCAATGGTACACACTAACTAGTAAAGTGAAATAAGGTACACAATAACACAAACGGGTGACTTGAACTCAATGGTACACACTAACTAGTAAAGTGAAATAAGGTACACAATAACACAAACGGGTGACTTGAACTCAATGGTACACACTAACTAGTAAAGTGAAATAAGGTACACAATAACACAAACGGGTGACTTGAACTCAATGGTACACACTAACTAGTAAAGTGAAATAAGGTACACAATAACACAAACGGGTGACTTGAACTCAATGGTACACACTAACTAGTAAAGTGAAATAAGGTACACAATAACACAAACGGGTGACTTGAACTCAATGGCACAGACTAACTAGTAGATAAAAGATTCACCCCGTACTTCCAGTACAGGGGTGAACGACAACGTAGTCTAAATACGGGCGAAAATAGCTTTAGTATGGAACAAGAAGTAGAATGCCTGGCACCAGTGTCAAATGGTTACTTATATCGGCACATAGTTGGTGAAATGGGAGAGAATGCAAAAAGACAAGATGGCGGCCAGAGAACACCGTCGATTTCACTTTTAAATTGCATTAAAGTATGTTTTATTATATTTTCCAACTCAAAAGTAGCGGGTAAATATGAAGACATACAAAGAATAAATGTTGGTTCTTAGATTGTGAAATTAGGCTCTCATAAAGACTCATTTCATTAGCCTGATTTTTCGACCGTTTTTATATAAGGCTGGTCTTCACCCATGTACTACAAGTACCGGGTGAATCTTTTATCTAACTAACTGTTAATGTGAAATAAGGTATACAATGACAACAACGGGTGACTTGAACTCAATGGCACACACTAACTAGTAATGTGAAATAAGGTATAAAGAAGTAGTTTATTGGTACTAATTTTGTGTGCATTGTTTATGGTCAGTCTTGGTGATAGATTTTGCTTTGTTGTTGTTTTACGTCCTAGCAACATCCAAGGTAATATCAGGACGGGCACCGACTTGTGACAGTGTGCACTCATGGCGACTTCATAGTGCTGTCCCAGTGGGAGACCAAGTCGCCAGCACCATGATCTGATATCCCACTCAGTCACATTATCCTGACACTGAACCAAGCAGTCCTTGCCCTATCCTAATTTTGCCGAGTGCCTGGCTAGGAAGTGACAAGTGTCAAATTTTAAGTCATTGGTTTGACTCTACCAGGGTTCCAACCCACGAACCCATGGGTTCGGATCCCCTGAACGCCTCAAAACAAGAGACATATGCTTAATTTATTCGGCCAACTCGTCTGCTCTCGGTGATACAAACACTTAGACCACAAACCACCTGATGAGGGAGTGGTGGGAGGGTGTTTAGACTCCTACTGAGATGGCGCCAAAGAGTGACGCATCTTCATAATTGCGTTAAATGATAGGTGTGTGTTGTTGTTGTTGTTGTTGTTGTGAGAGACATTAAGACCGAGTCATGGACATCACTCTCACAGCAGAGAGCTAAAAGGAGAGCAACAGTCAAGTAATGAAAGCAGTCTTTGTTGCATCGCGACCGACAGCATGATGATGATGATGATGATGATGTGTGTTGTTGTTTTGCGTCCTAGCAACATCTAAGGTCATATCAGGATGGGTTAAATGATAGGAATGTCAGGACACTACACGTGCAGTCTACATGGTCATGGTCATGGTCATGCTGGCTGAATTGGCCAAGGCAGCCAGTCTGACCTGTGTTGTTGGGACTGCCCTCGAGGACTGTACATCTAGAGATTAAAGATCACGGATAAAAGTGGTCTCCAGCAGAAATCGCGAAAACCAAGCCATGGTTATCACACTGACGGCGAATTTCCATGAAAATAAGAAAATTACCATCAATGTGTGATTCTTTTTCGTGCCTTTTTGATCAGAAATATAAGCACACATAGCAAGTACTACCTAAATTGGTAACTACAGATATCCGGTTCTAAATCTAGGTGCACCTAGTTTAGAATTGTGCATTATTAGTTCTGAAGTCGTACCCAGAACACAAGTTCTTGCCAGAGTGGGTTGGTGGAGGAAATCGTCTGTTTGGCTAATTTCTCCATATAAGCACTCCCACAGGCTTGTATGTCATCTGCGTAGATGTACATAGTAGGCTAAGTTATCATACACAGGTTAGGAAAAAAACTTGAAAATTAAAAAAAACTAATATAGAAACTACTAACACCCAAAACCACAAAGGTTGGCCCGAGAAAGATCAGGTAAAGACTCCTGAGTGCGGGACCAGACCAATCCAGTATCACAGCTGTCCAGCGTTGAAAACAAGCACCCTTACGGGAGCTTATATGTTATGGGCAGAATAAAAAACTTGTCACAAAAAAAAGAAAAAAGCATCAGCTTGTGGCAGGAGCTTAGGCCAAATAAAAAGAAAAATTGGTGATCGTCCCGCCCGCGCCTGAAAAATCGCCCGCGCCTAATTTTTTTTTTTTTAACTGTTACAAATGCATCAGGCTAGCAGCAATTCAATTTTCGTATCAATTTTTATGTCATTGGTTTGACTCGGCCTGGGTTCGACCTGGAGTTCAAATCCCATGACCTACCAGAACGGGGTTGCGGGAGGCTCAACACAATTGGCCATCACATTTGGTCACGTATTACGTCTATGTAAAAAATAACAAAATAAAAGTAAAAATCGTCCGACCTAATGAATTAATTGAGGAGTACACGTCCAATTTCTTTACAATTGTGTTTGTCTGTTAAACGAACCACACCCCTACCCCCAGCACAAAAATCTAATATCAGCTATTGGGCTCTTTTAAAAAAGAAAAAAGAAAATTGCATATGTGTGTGGGTACCATAAATAAATGATTTAGCATATGAATCAAAATAAATATTCTTCCTCGAATTGTATTATAAAATTATTCTGACCTATTTCAAACGTGATTTTTTGTGTGTGTGTCACGCGTTGAGAACAAAATAGTTCCTCTTTATTTCAAGTTAACTAATCAATTGAAAATAAATTGTGAAATGATGAAGACCAATTTCTTGCAATGGAAATTTCCTCCGCTTAATCAATGAATGTAATTTAACAATAATAAATAGAATTGGGGTCACCATAAGGAGAGAATTGAGATTCATTGGTTGGTTGTTGGAGTGGGCAACATTTAAGGTCATATTAGAAGATGCACCAACTTGTGACAGTGCGCACTCATGGCGATTTTATAGTGCTTGCCCACTGGAAAATCAGGCTGTCGGCACAATAACCCGATAACCCACCCAGTCACATTATCCTGGCACTGAGCTAACCAGTCCTTGCCCTATCCTATGAATGCCGAGCACCAGGCTAGGAAGTGACAAGTATAAATTTTATAAGTCATTGGTTTGACTCGACCGGGAACCGAATTCCCGATCTCCCGCACGCGAGGCCCGCGCTCTACCGATTCGGCGACCACGCCCGGTGAGAGAACTGAGAAGGGCGTATGGCACTCAGTATTACGTACATGACTCTGTCTCAGTGAACCCCTCCCAGAAGGACAGGTTCACCTCCCAAGGCCGCGTCATCATGTCGGTGATGGTTGTTTCCGGGTCATTCCCAACTCAAAGCAAACCCACACCAACCCGGTGTGATGACAGTCATCGGTGAAGTCCCAGATGCAGGCAGTCACAACAATCGTCAGTTCGGGTCCGATAGATCAAATTTGGGTTCACGATAATTGTCAGTTCAGACTCCATACATCAGACAACCAGTGGTCCACGACTCGGTCATCAAAGGATGTGGTATGTGCTGTCCAGTCGGTGGGAAAGTGCATATTATAAAAGACCCCTTGCTGCTTATTGGAAAGAGTAGCCCATATGGCGGCAGCGGGTTTCCTCCAAAGAAATATGTCAGAATGACCATATGTTTGACATCCAATAGCCGATGATATGAAAATCAATGCGCTCTAGAGGCATCGTTAAATAAAACAAGCTTTTTCCACACATCAGATAGGCTTTTCGATAATTGTCAATGCAGGTGCAACACAACAAACGGGGTTCATAATTGTCAATGTAGGACTATACGCTAGGTTAGATCTGCAATAGTCATCATTTCTGGATCTATACACCAGGCAAAGTTCGCTACAATCATCAATCAGTTCAGCTTCTATACAACCAGCATACAAACTATACAATCCACAAATCAGGTCCCATATACTAGGCGGAATTTGGTGAAAGCAACAGTTCACGCAGCATACACCAGGTGGGATTTACGACAATCCTCAATTCAGATCCCAATACACCAGGGATAATCTCCGTCCTGATCTGTTATATCAGGCCAGGATCGCCACAAACAGTATACACCATGCGTTCAAACAGTATACACCATGCGGTTTTCGCGACAATCCTAAATTCAAGTCTCAATTCAGGGATGAAAGTGGTCTCCCGGAAAAAAAGCGGAAATGCTGATATTCTCCCATAGGTTTAGCATTGTCAGGGAATCGCGGAAAATTCCCGGAAGTCGGGGGGTCATATATATTGGTATACGCTGATAGTGCTGCACCGTTTCAAGCATGTATTACTAGTGTATGCTGATAGTACTGCAGCGCTTGGAGCATTTATTAGTAGTATACACTGATAGTGCTGCAGGAGTCTGCACCACATATTAGTATACGTTGATGGTGCTGCTGGATTGACAAATCCCGGAAATCCAGGGAAACGCGGAGATCTTTCATCCCTGTCTCATACACCAAGTGGAATTCATGACAATCCTCCACTCCTGTCCCATACATCGGGCATGGTCCGTGGCAATCCTTAACCCAGATTCAAAAATACCAGGCGGGTTTCACAACAACACTCAATTCAAGTATCCATACACTACGAGGCTGCTGGGAAGAATCCCAGAAACCTTATATCGGCGGGATTCACAAACCCCGATTAGCGCGTCTTCAGTCAACCAATCAGCGTCGAGCACACTGGGGCAGTCCACTTCCGGTCCACTCCATGGACTGAAACAGAACATGGCTAGCGATCATCACTCAGCATTCATTCCACTGCATACATCTATATATAGATCTCTGCAAATCCCTCACTGGTAAAAGCTGTGGTATTTGTCACTGCTGGTATATATCCCTGTTCCTGTTGTTTTCAAACTGTTGTTCTACTTTTCACAGTTTGCAAGCTGATCTTGACATAACGCCATCACAATATGAATCAATGTTATCCGAAATGTGGACTGCCCTCTCCAGACAACGCCTTATGTGTGTGTGTGTTCCGAAATGTTTCATCGGCACTGCTTGTTTGCATGCTGACATACCGGACTGCTTGCTTGCTGACAAACCGGATGTCTTTCAGTGCGCATGGCCGCAGCTAGGTCTGGCTCGCGCATTAGTGAACCTATAATCCAGTGTGTGTGTGTGTGTGTTTGTGTGTGTGTTGGGGGGCTATAAATGTCCAAAGCTCCCTTTTATTATATCCAAATTCATATGAGCAGTTATGTGAAGAGTAGACTGCCATGCCCGTCTGTATATAGGATTACGCCAACACACAGACACACACACACACCAGCCAACATTTGTGTTGGAAGCTCCGAATGATTGGAAGTCTATTGATACATAACTGATTGTATGCTTTTACATTATATGTAAAGGCGATGGTTGAATCAAAAACAAACAATTCTCACCGTGAATATGGCCTATGCTGCCGACACGGCGTAAAGAAACCACCAATCAATCAATCAATCAAACTGAATGATTGCAGCGGTTGTCCTTATATTGCAGGCAAGAACTGCGTACTAATAATAGATCCCGTCTGCAATCTGTCATAATATTGTTTATTTGTTGTTGTTTACATCCTAGCAACATCTAAGGTCATATCATGCCGGGTGTGCATGTAATATCATTGGTCATGTATTGCTCATGGGAATTTAAGTAATGTCAATTTGCATGTAATCTCCGTGTGCATGAAATGCCTTTGGTCATGTATTGCCCATGGGAATGTCATTAATGTATGTGTGTACGTAATCTCCACCTGACGCGTAATCGCTAGAGCTCAGGCTTCCTGCGCGGAAGGTCATGAGTTTTAATCCCAGCCAAATCAAACCAATGACAAATTGATACTTGTCACTACCTAGCTTGACACTCAGCATTAATAGGATAGGACATGGACTGGATAGCACGGTATCAGGATAATGTGACTGTGTGACATATCAGGTCATGGTGCTGGCACTGGTGGCCAGTGGGGCAGCACTATAAAGTCACCCTGAGCGCATACTGTCATAAGTCGGAACCCGTCCTGATATGACCTTAGATGTTGCTACGATGCAAAACAACAAAACAAAAAAATGTAATCTCTGTATGCATATAATGCCATTGATCAACGGAATGTAAAGGTAATCTCTGAGTGCATGTAGTGTCCGTGTGCCTGTAATGTCATTGGTCATGTATTGCCCATGGGAATGTAAGTAACACATGTGTGCATGTAGTGTCCATGTGCCTGTAATGCCATTGGTCATGTATTGTCTGTGGGATTGTAAGTAGCGCATGTGTGCATGTAGTGTATGTGTGCCTGTAATGCCATTGGTCATGTATTCCCCGTGGGAATGTAAGTAGCGCATGTGTGCATGTAGTGTCCGTGTGCCTGTAATGCCATCAATGGTCATGTATTGCCCATGGAAATGTAAGTAATGCATGTGTGCATGTAGTGTCTGTGTGCCTGTAATACCATTGGTCATGTATTGCCCGTGGGAATGAAAGTAATGCATGTGTGCATGTAGTGCAGGTTGCCTGTAATACCATTGGGCATGTATTGCCCATGGGAATGTAAGTAACGCATGTGTGCATGTAATGATATTGGTCATGCATTACCTATGGGAATGTATGTAATCTCTGAGTACATCTAGTGTATGTGTGCCTGTAATGGCATTGGTCATGTATTGCCCATAGAAATGTAAGTAACGCATGTGTGCATGTGTGCCTGTAATGCTATTGGTCATGTATTGCCCGTGGGAATGTAAGTACTGCATGTGTGTATGTAGTGCAGTGTGCCTATAATGTCATTGGTCATGTATTGCCCGTGGGAATGTATGTAATGCATGTGTGCATGTAGTGTCCATGTGACTGTAATGTCATTGGTCATGTATTGCCCGTGGGAATGTATGTAAGCTCTGAGTGCATCTAGTGTCCATGTTCCTGTAATGTCATTGGCCATGTATTGCCTGTGGGAATATAAGTAATGCATGTGTGCATGTAGTGTCTGTGTGCCTGTAATGTAATTGGTCATGTATTGCCCGTGGGAATGTAAGTAATGTATGTGTGCATGTAGTGTCTGTGTGCCTGTAATATCCGCGAGCGTGTAGGCAGTGTCCGTAGGCATATATAGTTGCTGTGAGTCCGTGATGTAGCCTGACTTCAGAGTGAGGCTAGTAAACACAGTTGTGGCTGAACCAAATGGTCAACTGTTGGCGATGTGACCTAGTTGCAAAGTGTGCGTACACATGGTATCTGTGGCAGATAAGGCGAGATTACAGTGTTTTGGAACTGGCCCATTAGATTGTAGCGCGTGGAATACCTAGCTCATGTATGCTAACATCACTATCAGGATGAATACAGTGTACCGATAGATAGGTGTGTGTGTGTGTGGAGGTAGGGAGGGAGGGAGGGAAGTAGGGAGGGAGGGAGGGAGGGAGAGGGGGAGGGAGGGAGGGAGGGAGGGAGGGAAGGAGGAAGGGAGGGAGGGGAGGGATCGCGTGCACGTGGATCTATCACTTGCCACATGTCTGCCTTCCTCAATCCCTCTCTATCCATCCCTCCCTCCCTCCCTCTCTACTTCCTTCCCTCCTTCGCTTTGTTTGTTTGTTGTTGTTTTACCTCTAAGGTCATATCAGGACGGGTTCCTGTAAGGCACTCATAGCACCATGACCTGATATCCCACTCAAGTCACATTATCCTGACACTGAGCCAACCAGTCCTTGCCCTATCCTAATAATGCCAAGTGACAGACTAGGAAGTGACAAGTATCAATTTTTAAGTCATTGGTTTGACTCGACCAGGATTCGAACCCACGAACTCACGGCTTTTCCCGATCTCCCAAAACACACACACACGCACACCGTGTGGCGTGGCAGGTTGTGGGGTTCAATCCCAAACTGATTCAAAGTAAAGACTTTAAAAAATCACTTGTCGCTACATGACACTCCATGACTGTTCCGTAGCCTACTCCATTGTAAAACTGTCGGATTGTACGGTTATGGACATAATCACAGCAATCTCTTAATCTAACCATTTTTTTGTTATATTCTTCACGCCTCATCTTTCATCGCCCTCTATTTTTGGAGTGCAGAATTGACTAATTATGTAGACTTTAAAAGTTTAATGAAGAGAATCTAATAGTCAGCATTTTGGTATTGTGATATTATCTTTTAATTCAGAAATTCTATGCTAATATAGATAGATAAACAATGCTTCCGAGAACTAGTAGTAGCAATGTACCTTTCACGTGTTATTTAGCCTATGGTGGACCCTGCAGTTTGTTTGTTTGTTTGTTGTTTTACATCCTAGCAACATCTGAGGTCATATCAGTATGGAGACCCTGCAGAGTTGTAAACCACTGCCTTGTGGTACAGGTTCTTGACAGAACCGAAGGCTAAGGGAGCAAACCCTAAACAGAAAGCCATGTCACTGTGGCAGCATTAAGGGTGGTTGATGTATGGAACTCCCAACATCTCCCGACCAGCCACTGTAGGGACAAATAGTGTTGCGCCTGTCTTGACATGTTCTTGCCGGTGTGAAACCTCTATTTGCTCCCCGAGAGAGTGCCGCTGGTAACTTGCAAAAGCCAGCAGCACTTCAACACTTTTGCATGCAGCTTTACAACCGCACAAAACACCATACCGGCTTGGTCGTCGCCCGGGTTACCAAGGACCGCACTGCTCGAGCTCATCTTCCGTCGACAGCGCAAAAATCAGCTAGGAGGAACACAACGCAACACAACACAACTACTGACAATAGAGAGACATTAAGACCGACTCATGGACGTAACTCTCACGGCAGAGAGCTAAATGGAGAGCGGCAGTCAAGTAATGAAAGCAGTCTTTGTCGCATTGCGACCGACAGCATAATGATGATGATGACGGACCCTTACCAAAGTAGTTTTTGCTTGGGTTGGTCGTCGTTCACCTCTATAGGAGGTGAATATTTGATCTAATGGCTACCTCTCCTAGCGCTAAGCATTACGACGAATAGTGAGTTATATTAGTAAAATAGGGCAAGGACTGTCTGGCCCGCTCTTTGTTTGTGTGTTGTTGTTTTACGTCCTAGCAACATTTAAAGTCATATCAAGACGGGCTGGCTCTGTGTCAGGATAATACAATTGGAATAGCAGGTATTGGTGCCAGTGGTATGGTATACCAGTGGGACAGCACTACAAAGCCACGAAGAGTATGTACTGTTATAAGTCGGTACACTTCTTGATATATGATCTCAGATGTTTTTCTTGAAGATTTATACTGCCTATCATGGATAAGTCTGAATAGACTTGTTTTCATCATTAGACAGTTTGGCGATAGATAGCCTGAGCCTACACTTTTACCGAGCCAAGGGATTTTTAACCTCCCACACCACATACACATGGTATGAGAGCAATTGGCCGTAATATCCACACTCCCTAACCAGCTAGCCTTACTTAATAAGTATTTAAGTTGAACATCTTAAAATGTTGATATTCAATTATTTTGTTTAGCAGGATTAAATCTAGAACTTCCCATTAGCCTTGTTTCTTAAAAATATATTAGAGATCCACTGGCCCTGCACCAACTCTATCTGAGGGAGCTTCTTTTCAAGTCCCGAATGGATGCATACTGGTCAAGCATCACATACATATTGGAGCCAGTGACAGTTGCTACAATCAACCACATCTGAAAAACTGTCTCCATTTCTATTAATTAGGAATGGCTAACAGGTCCAAGACGTATTATAGCTGTATCATATTGATTGATTGATTGATACCTTTCTCATTTTTTGCATTCATAAATATTGTTTCTTCATGTAGCATGTGGAAGTGTTTTGGTCTGACTAACTGAATAGGTTAACAAAGAAATGGAATTTCATAACTTCTAGTTCTCCACACGCTATCACCCACATGTTAAATACCTCAAAACCCGATGCCTGAAAGTGCTAGATATTCTGAGGGTGCTGTCCACTCGGAGTGGGGAGCAGACAGAGATGCTATATATACACTTTTCCCCGGGACTTGACCTCCGGTGTTTGAAAGATTGGTCGTAATGCGAAGCATTGCGTTTGATGGGAGGAGAGGAAGAGACCCTCCCCCGCCCCGCGCTGTCGCGCTGCTTTCTCACCTAGGCAGACGGCGCGCCGCGCCGCCACCTCCCCTGCCCCCCCTCGCGCAGCACTCGCGCCTCACCCGACGCCCGCCGCTCGCCACCCCTCGTCCTCCCCCGGGCCGGCAGCATTCACACCTCACCTGCTGTCCCCCGTCCCTCTCCCCTTATAAGGTCGCCCGCCGGCCTCCCTCAGGCACTCGCCCTCCTGCCGTCTCCCAGCTCTCTGCCCTTTTTCTACTGTTTGGGTCCACCTCGGATTGCTGTTCCACTCAACCTACACCATGCCTCGAGGGAAGGGATGAGGACGGAAGGGCTCCCGGGCCGCCCCCCGCACCCCGGGGCCATCTTCAACGCCCCGGCGGGACGAGTCCCCGACGTCCCCCGCGGAGCCCTCGGACCGCACCTCGGGCGCCGAGATCTCGGCAATACTGGAGGCACTCCAGCTCATCCAGCTTGAGCAACGCCAGACCTCCGCCGAGGTGCGCCAAACTGCAGCCGACATTCACGCCCGGATGGACGCCCTGGAGACCGCCCCGCCGCCCGCCCTGGCCGCCCGCCCCGCCGAGGCCGCCCCACCGCCTCGGGCGCGCACCACCGCCGCAGCCCGCCCCCCGCCGCCGCCTCAGGCGAGCCTCCCCGGGGCGGCGCACCCGGAGTACGAGAGGTACCGCCACCTCGCTACACAAGCCGCGCCCACCGCGTCGCGGGCCTACCAAGAGGAACCCACCCGACACAGCCCCGCCTCCGCGGCCGACGCCGTCCGGGACATCTTGGCCTCCGCCGAGGCGCGACGCTCCGTGAAGTGCCAAGGTGTCCCGGTCGACTATATATTTCCATCCGACCTGGTACAGAGGGGGCCGGAAAGAACCCCGGTGAAGAGGGGCGAGGCGACGGAGCACGAGTACGCCCTCGCCCTTCTCACCCTCATCGACCATCCCGATTTCGTCGCCCACTCCACCCAGGGATTACACCACCACCACCTCACAGTCTCCCGGGACAACCTCATCTACCCCTGGGCGACCGTCCGTCGGTACTCAGAGACCGTATTCACCTGGATCGCGGACGGTCGACTCCCCCACGGGTAGCATGACCCAGTAGCCATTAACCTCCTGAGAGTCGAGTGTATCGCCATGCCCGACCACCAAGCCGCCAGCACCCCCGCCCGCCCACTCGACCCTCTCCACCGAGGCCCACACTTCCCCCGAGTCCAAGCCGACGCCCGCGTCACTTACGACAGGCACACCCACGGGCCCCCTGCCCGGCCTGGAACCGCGACCCCACCTCGTGCGATCGGGCCCCCGTCGGGGAGGCCCACGGCGAGGCGAGGGACAGGCGCCGTCACGTCTGTGCCTACTGCGCCAACGTGAGGCGCGTCCTAACCATGCACAGCGAGGCCGATTGCATGACAAAACAAGCCCGTGAGCGCCAGACCTCCCCCACCTCGGCGGATTTTTGATCCGCCGGCCTCCCCCCGGCCGGCCCGGGGGGCCCTTCCCGGCGCCTCACCCTCACCACTGCCGACAGCCCCGCGACCTCCACCGACAACCTCCCAGCGACCACCGATCGCAGCGCCGCCCAGTCCCAGCCGGGGATCATCACCTCGGGCCTCAAGCCTCGGACCACATCCCAGCCCAGCCTTACGAGGAACCCTCTGCCGCCGACCCTCACGACACCAGTAGCCATTAACCTCCTGAGAGTCGAGTGTATCGCCATGCCCGACCACCAAGCCGCCAGCACCCCCGCCCGCCCACTCGACCCTCTCCACCGAGGCCCACACTTCCCCCGAGTCCAAGCCGGCCCGACGGATAGGACGGAGAACCAGTGATCAAGGTGGGAAACAAATGATGAAACCTGAAACCAGTGGTCTGGACGGGGAACCAGTGATCAGGATGGGGACCCAGTGGTCAAGGCGAGAAACAAGTGGTGAGCGTTCAAACTAGTGGTCAGAACGGGGACCCAGTGGTCAAGGTGGGAAATAAGTGGTGAACGTTGAAACTAGTGATCAGAACAGGGAACCAGTGGTCAGACAGGGACCCAGTGGTCAAGGCAGGAAATAAGTGGTGAGTGTTGAAACTAGTGGTCAGGATGGGGAACCAGTGGTCAGGACGGAGAACCATTGGTCAAGGTGGGAAACAAATGATGAAACCTGAAACCAGTGGTCAGGACAGGGAACCAGTGGTCAGGATGGGGACCCAGTGGTCAAGGCGAGAAACAAGTGG
Organism: Branchipolynoe longqiensis; assembly: GCA_030323885.1. NCBI lineage: Eukaryota > Metazoa > Annelida > Polychaeta > Phyllodocida > Polynoidae > Branchipolynoe > Branchipolynoe longqiensis. The sequence continues at coordinate 63,366,191 of CM059193.1, read as the reverse complement.
TGAGCGTTGAAACTAGTGGTCAGAACGGGGACCCAATGGTCAAGGCGAGAAACAAGTGGTGAGCGTTAAAACCAGTGGTCAGAATGGGGAACCAGTGGTCAGACAGAGACCCAGTGGTCAAGACGGGAAACAAGTGATGAGCATTGAAACTAGGGGTCAGAACAGGGACCCAGTGGTCAAGGCCAGAAACAAGTGGTGAGCGTTGAAACTAGTGGTCAGAACGGGGAACCAGTGGTCAGAACGGGGAACCAGTGGTCAGACAGGGAACCAGTGGTCAATTGCAGGAAACAAGTGGTGAGCGTTGAAAATACTGGTCAGAACAGGGACCCAATGGTCAAGGCGAGAAACAAGTGGTGAGCATCGAAACTAGTGGTCAGAACGCGGAACCAGTGGTCAGGACGGAGAACCAGTGGTCAAGGTGTGAAACAAATGATGAAACCTGAAACCAGTGGTCAGGATGGGGAACCAGTGGTCAGGATGGGGAACCAGTGGTCAAGCTGGGAAACAAATGATGAAACCTGAAACCAGTGGTCAGGATGGGGAACCAGTGGTCAGGACGGGGAACCAGTGGTCAGAACGGGGACTCAGTGGTCAAGGTGGGAAACAAGTGGTGAGCATTGAAACTAGTGGTCAGAACGGGGACTCAGTGGTCAAGGCGAGAAACAAGTGGTGGAGCATTGGTCGTAATGCGAAGCATTACGCTTGATGCGAGGAGAGGAAGAGACCCTCCCCCGCCCCGCGCTGTCGCGCAGCGCTCACACCTCACCAGACCCCAGACCCCGCTGCTCGCCGCTTCCTCCCCCGCCCCCCTGTCGCGCAGCATTCGCGCCTCACGCGACGCCCGCTGCTCGCCCTCCCCCGGGCCGGCAGCTTTCACACTCACCTGCTGTCGCCGCCCCCCTCCTTTCCCTTATAAGGCCGCCCGTCGGCCTCCCTCTGCACTCGCCCTCCTGCCGCCTCGTGCGATCGGGCCCACATTGGGGAGGCCCACGGCGAGGTGGGAGACAGGCGCCGGCACATCTGCGCCTACTGCGCCAACGTGCGGCGCATATTAACTAGGCACTGCGAGGCCGAATGCCTCACCAAGCAAGCCTGTGAGCGCCAGACCCCGGCCGCCTCGGCGGATTTTTGATCCGCCGCCCCCCCCCCCCGGCCCCGGCGCCGGGGGGCCCCTCCCGGCGCCTCACCCTCACCACTGCCGACAGCCCCGCGACTTCCACCGACAACCTCCCAGCGTCCACCGACCGCAGCGCCGCCCAGTCAGAGCCGGGGTTCATCACCTCGGACCTCACACCTCAGACCACAGCCCAGCCCAGCCCCACGAGAAACCCTCTGCCCAGACCACAACCGCCGACCATCACGACCACCGACAACCCCTCAGCGACCACCAATCGAAACGCCGCCCAGACGAAGCCGGGGTTCACCACCTCGCACCTCACACCTCGGACGACACGGCCCAGCCTCACGAGGGACCCTCCCCGGACAGCCCAGCCACCGGCGCTCACGACACCGCCTTCATGAACCCGCCTGACCCGCCCCCGACTCCCGACCCGCCCCCGACTCCCACCCCGCCCAGCCCTGAGGAGTTCGCTGCCCCCCTGATCGACCCTCGCCGGACCTCCTCCCCCCAGGCCTCAGGAGCCTCCCTTTTTTGGCCGCCCGCTCCCCCTCCACGTAGGCCCCGGACCTCCCTCTCACCCAGCCCTGCCTCCCCGGGCCCCCGCCTCGGGCGCCCCTACCCCCGCCTCGGGCGCGCCTCGAGCCCTCTCCTTACTCTTTGGCGGAGGGCTCCTCGGCCCCCCCTCTACCAGAACTCTGACATTGCTCCTTATGAGCCCCTCCTATTGATCTCTTCTGCTCCTCATGAGCCCCTCACTGTATTGCTCACTGTATTGCTCCTCACGAGCCTGTTGATTGCTCCTCATGAGCCCCTTCCTCTTATTTGTACCTCCTCAGCCTGTGTTACCTGTTCCTCTGTATGCTCTGTTGAGGCGTTAATAAACGCCTTTTTCCCACCCCCGCCTTCCCTTCTTCCTTTTCGCGCATCGGTCGTAATGCGAAGCATTACGCTTGATGCGAGGAGAGGAAGAGACCCTCCCCCGCCCCGCGCTGTCGCGCGGCGCTCACACCTCACCAGACCCCGCTGCTCGCCGCTTCCTCCCCCGCCCCCCTGTCGCGCAGCATTCGCGCCTCACGCGACGCCCGCTGCTCGCCCTCCCCGGGCCGGCAGCTTTCACACTCACCTGCTGTCGCCGCCCCCCTTCTTTCCCTTATAAGGCCGCCCGTCGGCCTCCCTCTGCACTCGCCCTCCTGCCGCCTTCCAGCTCTCTGCCCTTCTTTTCCAGTGGTGGAGCATTGAAACCAGTGGTCAGAACGGGGAACCAGTGGTCAGACAGGGAACCAGTTGTCAAGGCGGTAAACAAGTGGTGAGTGTTGAAACTAGTGGTCAGAACAGGGACCCAGTGGTCAAGGCGAGAAACAAGTGGTGAGCATTGAAACTAGTGGTCAGAACAGGGAACTAGTGGTCAGACATGGAACCAGTGGTCAGAACGGGGTTCCAGTGGTCAGGACGGGGAACGAGTGGTCAGGACGAGGAACGAGTGGTCAGGACGAGGAACGAGTGGTCAGGACAGGGAACAAGTGGTCAGGACGGGGGATCAATGGTCAGGACAGGGAAGCAGTGGTCAAGGCGAGAAATAAGTGGTAATCTGGCAAACTCAAAATTGATATATGACACCTGGCACTAGATCCCACACGAACAGGGACTAATAAACCTCCGCAATACAACGCAGCTGGGAGTAAGAAAGTGTGTATTGAGGAAAAGCAGTAAACGGTTTGGTTTGGTTGTTGGAGTTTTACCTCCTAGCAACATCTAAGGTCATATCAGGATGTGTACCGACGTGTGGCAGTGCGCACTCATGCCGACTTTGTAGTGCTGCCCCACTGGGAGACCAGGCCACCAGCACCATGACCTGATATCGCACTCAGTCACATTATCCTGACATTGAGCCAACCAGTCCTTGCCCTAACTTAATAATGCCGAGCACCTGGCTAGGAAGGGACAAGTATCTAATTTTAAGTCATTGGTTTGACTCGACCAGGGTTCGAACCTGTGGGTTTGAATCCTATGATCTCCCAAAATAGGAGACGGACGCTCAACTCATTCGACCATCCCAATTGGTCACAACAGCAAACAGGTACAAAGAACAGGAGAGAGGGGAGGCCCATAAGAGACCTCAGCCTCCCCAAAAATAAGCCATGGCTGTAGGGGCCCCAGGAGGCCAATTCGCGGAGGTGGGGGAGGCATGCCGGAGGTCAGCGACTAATAAACCAACATGGTTATTATCTCCTGATTAAACACACAACAAAACCATCACACGGAAGGGAGCCCACAAGAAATGCCCCCACGTGTGCACAACTCGCCTCCCTCATGGCTTTTCAGTCGATCAACTCATCTAATTTGTAAGCACGCACATTGCAGCCGGCTCGTCCGTGCCTGGTCCTAAGCAAGCGGGGCCCGTATGCATGAAGCGGTGTTAGCGAGGCAAACCGCGGTTAGGGAGGGATATCTGGTTTAGCGCCGAAAAGTTGTTATGCATGGAGCAGTGTTAGGCCTAACACCGCACGTTTAAAGTCAAAGAATGTAAACCTACCCCCTTGCAGGTTTACAGCAGTGTTAGTGTTAAGTTAGTGTCAGGATGGAGACCAAACTATTCAATGCTATCATATTTGACAGAATTAAATACGCAATAAGTGAAATTTTATCAATTTAACCCTAAATTCGAAGCAATATTAATGCTGCCGCCGCATTGGCGGCGTTATTCATATTGTCGAATCGACGAATACAAGCAACCCCTGCTTCGACGTCGATATCCATACTGTCGCATATCAACAAAACACACAGTGCCGCCGCCGCCGAATCGGTGGCTATATATTAGGCCCAAATCTATTCAATACTGTCATATTTAACAGAATTACATACGCAATAAGTGAAATTTCAGCAAATTAACCATAAATTCGAAGCAATATTAACGCTGCCGCTGCAGCGATATTAATATTGTCGAATCGAGGGATTTCCCAAATCTATAAATACATTCTCGTTTAGCTAACACTCACCGTTTAAGCGCCCATGCATACGGCGTGACATAGTTCTCGACGCCGCCGATTATCGGTGGTAGCTACCCTGTGTTAGAGGGATAACACCACACGCCACTAACACTGCTTCATGCATACAGGCCCCGGGCCCGTATGCAGGAGTCAGTGTTAGCGAGGCAAAACGGTGTTTGGTGGGAATTCCCGTTTAGCGGCGAAAAATGGCATGCACGAGTCAGTGATAGGCCTAACACCAGAAGCTTAAACTAGGTTAAGGTAAACCAGAAATTTAGCTAGTTTACAGAGGTGTAGGGTATCAAATCTATTCAATCGTGTCATATTTAACAAAGTTACATAGTCAAATAGTGAAATTTTATTAAATTAACCCTAAAATCGAAGCGAGATTAACGCTGCCGCCGCAACGGCGGCGATATTAATATTTATATTTTCGAATCGATGAACGTAAAGTAAACAAATCGCCGCTGCCGCTGCATTGATGTCGCTTTCATCCGCCAGTATGGTAAGCGACGTCGATGCGGTGGCGGCAATTTATTAGACCCAAATCTATTCAATGCTGTCATATTTAACAGAATTACATACGCAATAAGTGAAATCTTATCAATTTAACCCTAAATTCGAACCGATACTAACACCGCCGCCGCATTGGCGGCGTTATTCATATTGTCGACTCGAGGGAATTCCCAAATCTATAAATAACTTTACGCTTAGTTATAATGTAAGTGTTACGTGCTCCTGCATACCACTTGACACAGTTCCCGACGTAGGTGTTAGCTAAACGGTAACAGGCTGTAACACCAAACGCCGCTAACACTGCCTCCTGCATACAGGCCCCGGTGGGTAACATTTACGCTGTCCATACATTAAAGCTAAAGCCCCTGTCACACCTCGCTGGATTGAGGAAACGGTAAGAAACCGAACAAAGTCCATTGATATCCGGCAAAGTCTGTTGTATATCCATTGATATCCAGCCTGATCCGGTACAAGTTTTGAACATGCACAAAACTTTGAACAGATGCCGCCGGATTGACATCTATGGTTCTTGTCCGGTTTGAGTTTGTTTCGTCCATTGGCTATCCATTCATGTCCGTTTCATGTCCGTTTCATGTCCGTTTCATGTCTGTCCGTCCGGCAGCCTTTGACCCGATATCGCAACATTTTGACACGTTTTAATACATTTTGATACTTATCACGCCCAAACACCACCGGACTAGACAATTTACTGGTCTCCGGACACCTGGCGTCATTTGCCTGAACTAGACCAAGATGAGCGCCTCCGATGTCACCCCTCTTCCATTCCCCTCTTCCACTCCCCCCTCTTCCATTCCTACCTCTTCCAAATGGAGTTCTGCACTCCAAGAGGGGGATGGAAGAGGGGAATGGAAGATGGGAAATGGAAGAGGGGGAATGGAAGAGGGGGGAATGGGGGGAATGGAAGAGGGGGAAATGTGGGGAACTGAAGAGGGGTAAGAGAATGGTAGACTTGGACGGCGAACGGACGGCTGGTATCACACATATATACTGTATAAGATACGACTGACCGCTCAGTCACGTATACCCTTTCGATTCATTTTTCTTATAAGATTCCAGTCGTAATCCCTAAAACTGAGTTGTATACGAGAATCGGAAGCCTCAGTTGTTTTAGGGGGTCACACACTTAAAGACTGGAATCGATGAAAAACAGAACTTTAGTCGCGAAAGAGGCGTTTTTAGGTTTTAAATGGGAGGTGTGTACCAGGCTTAAGTTAAAGCTGCATAGTCCAATGAAGCATCAAATTTTCAAAACCAAAATAATTATTTAGATTTGATTCTACATATCTAACTTAGATACTGATGCACTTATTAAGCATTTGTTTCTGTGTAGAAGGCAATACTGAGTCAATTTAACAGAACCTGTGACTGCAGAAGTCTATGGTGTCAGAGTTTTGGCAATCTTGCCAAAACTAATTTTCCATGTTTGCACTCAAAATATCTCAAAGGTTTACCATTTAAAATAAAAGTAACTTTGAACTAATCTAAAGTAGATACTAGTGATCGATCTAATATATTTATCTCAGAAAAAATACAGAAATAAAAAAAAACATCCGACTTCTGCAGAAACAGCTTCTGTTAAATTGACTCAGTATTGCCTTCTACGCAGAAACAAATGTTTAATAAGTGCATCAGTATCTAAGTTAGACATGTAAAATCAAATCTAGATAATTGGTTTGGTTTTGAAAATTTGATATTTCATCAGACTATGCAGCTTTAATGTTTCTTCTATACAGCAATACATGTATATGGGTTGAAGATATAGGATCAAATCTCGGTCAGCGCTACAGATTAAAAAAATTAATCCTTATATCGGAATATTGAGATTAAACCATAATATAACCGACAACACAGAATAGTGAATTAATTATCCCTAAATATGCTGCCACCTGGTGTATTGTGCCTGAACGAAGCTAGACGACCTTCAACGAGATGTCCAACAACAGCAACGTTTCTCCCTATTCAAGTGCCCTCACCCCTGCCAATTTGGATTTCCACCGCTGTGTATAACTTACAGCGTTTTCAAAGGCCAGTTGCTCTCATACCATGTCTATGTGGTGTGGGAGGTTAAAAATCCTTTGGGTCGGTAAAGGTGTAGGCTCGGGCTTTCTATCGACAAATTGTCTAATGGTGAAAACAAGCCTATTCAGGCTTATCCATGATAGGCAGTATAAATCTTCAAGGGAAAAAAAAATGGTTCTGAATAAATTATGCAATGAGATTGTACTAACATATATTTCACATTAGCACAAATATATTTCCTTAGATACTACTCTAAAAAATTGAAATAGCTAAGTGTTACTCTCCCTTCTCTCCACTCACCCAGCCATTTTTTAAACAGCAGCTAGCTCGAGTACCAGCCTCAGCACACCCACCTCCGCCCCCAAATATATGGTCATGTAAACAGGAAAAGTAAGCAAAGTTGTGCTTGGGGAGCACTGACCTCAGCACTCTCCCTGACACAGTTCAGGTGAGTGACTCTACCACTCTCCCCCACATATGTTATATAAACATTAAAAAAATAAGCAAAGTTGTGCGTGAAGAGCATTTGTCGGAGAAAGATTCCCTTTGCCATGAGAAATACCGGGTCACTTTATTTGATTTATATCCATTATTCATTTTAATGTTTAAAAATACATACATACAGACAATGTACTTACATATACATATGTCATTGAGGTGATGACAATGGAAAATATTGAGTCTAGACAAAGACCCTATAATACTAAAGACAGCTCACTCCCTATCTCTCCCATGGTATGTAAATTTCGCAGTGTCACCTTGTGGTGGGTTTGATCAGCCCGGCTGCTGGTTGGCGTTTCACATGTAAACACATACAATTATATTATGCATGAGATAGGTAAGTATGAATACACATCAATATGAAATTGCTATGAACAAATACCCATCATCATCAGCATCACCATCATCACACATCTTTCACATTCATATATACATTTATACATATAATATAGCACCTGTTTAAACAAGAGAAGAGCCTGTGCACCAAGTGGTGGATTTGATCATTTTGATTAAACAGTACAGGCTGAGTGAGCCGCCTTAGTATTACAGGGTCTTTGGTCTAGAGTAGGTTTAAAACCCACACGGCTTATTGGACAACAACAATAAAGGCGCATACATACGTGTAAAGTGGCCATCGTTGTCCATGTGCCCTTCCATGAATTCGTCATAAGGATTCTGGAAAATAGTAATTGATATGATAATTAACACATTATGCCCTACTATACCAGCCATGCCTTTCCACCTTGGCTTTGAAAAGGATCCAAATGTCTGAGACTATGCTACATGATTAAAAAGATTTGAATCAAATTGGACTAATGCTGCCTATCTGTGAAAACAAGTATTTACACACTTATCTGTTATGGGCAGGGTAAATAAAATCATTACCCCCCACCCCTACACTCTCTCTCTCTCTCTTATTACTTTCTGAACCTAATCTAATTCGGCTTAGAAAACAGGCTTAAGGATATGTGATTTTATATTTATTACCATGTACTGAATTCCCATTCTTACAACAACAAAAGAAATATCCGCAAAAAGTCATTTATAATTGGAGATTTGAAACTATTACAATTGTTTTTCTATATAGAAACCATTACTGACATTGATAGCTTATCTACAACTAGTATAATTGTATTAGTAATCTTGTTGGTCTTCTTGCTTCTTGTTTATGGCTTGTAACTGTAGATTGCAAACAGTCCAAAATCCCGCTTTCATTACGCTTTGTGTTAATCCAGTTAAACATCATCTGTTTTTCTAGGTTACATTATTTTTTAGTAGTTTCCTAAACACTGATATCTTTTCTGCATTTCGTGCTGCAGCTGGCAGTTTATTCCAAATATTGGCACTCATGTCAGCTGCATTGCGATCATATGCACTGCATTTTGATTTTACCGTTACTAGTAATGGACCATTGCTGCTTCTCGTGCACCTTCTTTGTAACCTCCAGGTTTCTTTTTGTTTGAGATTTGTTGTATGCATTTAGGTGATCCTCTTGCCTGTTTGTGAGGAATTTTAATTGTGCTATCTTATGTAGCGCTTGCATTGGGAAGAGATTGCTCTTTTTAGTGCTCTAGTTTGGAACATATGCAGTTTATGTAGTTGCACCTTACTCCCTCCCATGAAGATTACATCCCGATAGTCAAAATATGATTTGAAGACCTTGATGACCATGCTTTCTGTCATGTCATACCTAATCTTGGATAGTAAGCAAATGATATTTATTTTCGAGATAATGTTCTCTATGCATTAATTGTAATTTAGCTGTTTATCTCGGGTCAGTCCCAAGTACTTGTAGGTGTCAACTTGACCTAGTAGCTTCCCCCCTAGTTGAAATGTGTAATTTTTTGTCAATAGTTGTTTTGTTTGTGGTAAAGAAAACAGTCTTTGACTTTATTACATTGTTGGCATTGCACCACGTATCAAATGTAGTAATTTATGATTTAGTGTTTTACAGGGATGAAAGTGGTCTCCGGGAAAAAAAGCGGAAATGCCGATATTCTCCCATAGGTTTAGCATTGTCAGGGAATCGCGGAAAAATACCGGAAGTCAGGTCTCAACTAGCCTTGTTGTGATCGCATTATGGCCCATATCTAACAGTTTCTCACTTAGGTTTGATGTTCTAACTACAACTAAGGTCATATAAGAACGGGATTCGAACCACCCAATTGTTGTCATATTCATCCCATCTTTTGGAATTTTGTTTAATGTTAATCGATGAATATAAGAAATCCCGGAAATCCGTGGAGATCTTTCATCTCTGGTTTTAATCACTTCTTGATGTGACCTGGCTCATACGTAGATGACCGTGTCATCTGCATAAAGTGAAGATTGGTTGCTTCCACCCACTTCTCCAAGTCATTTTTATATAGTATAAATAGCAATGGTCCAAGTACCATGCCCTGAGGTACACCTACTTTGACAGGTTCTAATTCTGATACTGCAGATCTGACTTTAGTGAATTGAATTCTATTCATAAGGTATCATTAAATATGGTGTCTATTAGTTCTGCAATTGTTTTTACTGTAGAGTGATATTTGCATAAACCACCTTGCCTTGTTTTCAGTATGCTGTGTTGCTCTAGTTACTCATTGATATGTTAGTGATAAATTTCCTCTATAACCCTCCCTGGTATTGGTAGTATGGATATATTATTGGTCAATAGTTCCCTACATCCTGTCTATCTCTGCTTTGTGTGTGAGTTTATACAACCCCCAACACTACCAATGGTAGTACCATCACTGATTCTTTTAAAATAGCCTCCCCCACTTAACAAATTCCATACAGTTGTCATTAATTCATTTACACTTGTCAAACTTTATATCAATAATGGAAACACAAGGACCTTTCTGTCTATAAACCTGTACAAACTGTAAATGTCCATACATTCTCACCTGGTTACCATTACACGATGGATGACCCGATTCACTATGCCAGTTGTCGTTCAGTAGCAATGTCATTTTTTAATATTATGTGATTTCAAATAGGTGTCTTTAGTTCACCAGACTGGTTGTCAGCTAAATTATGTAGTGGAACTAGTACTAGTAGTAGCTCTATGTAACATGTTTCTTGCTGGGTTTGTACTAAATAAAATATTCACACCTACCCAGTCGGGCTGTGGGAGTAACTAGGTTTGTCCGTGTATGCTTAATTTAATTAACATATCGCTATGTTCATTGTTTGTGTCTACAGGCTATGTATCAATGATGGCATCATAGTATACAAATATGATTAGGTTGGTAATTATGGCGGTAAAACTAAAAGGGTAGACCGGATAACACAACACCAAAAGTACCATCGTGATCTTCCACTGACAGGGGGCAACAAAGTAGATGTGTCGTGTACAATTTTGACACTCGTGAATTATACTTATACACGTGATAAAATTAAACAAATGTCTCTTGGGATGCGTTATTTACGGATATATTTAGCATGGTAAAGTGCTGCAGAATAAAGTCGCGACTGAGGCTGACTAGTGACAGGCTGAGCAGTTTTTCCTGACTTGCCGCTGTACCTCAGTCGCTTTCCCTGCGTCTGCTAAAGTTTGTTTGTTTCAAAGTGGTAACGGTACTTTAACAACAGTATATGGCAATAACTAGTGACCACATATTCAACTACTGGCACGAAGAGCCCGTGATTAATGTTAATGAAATATAGTAAATGAAGGAAACAGTTGGATTGGTAGTTTCCTGCTAGCTTATGATCCGACCGCCAATGTTTACGTTCTACCGAAGCACCTCCCATGTGAGTGCGCATTGCGATAAATAGTTCGATATGCAACTTGAACATGAACTTTTTTGTAATCATGATATACGACCGAAGCCAAAGTTTTAAATGCGAACTGCTAAATCCTTATTGGATACACAGTACGGTTATTTTACAGTCAAGAAAAATCAACAACCTAAAATATTGATGGGGTTGACTAAGAACTACATTGCCCTAGATGCACTTTTGATCATTCCACGTTCTCATTGGACAGCCTTGCCATCCCCGTCTCTATTAAAGTTTGCAAATAAATAATATCTTCCTATATAACATATTATATATTGCCTATATTACAAATTTGATGTTTTTATTTACTTTGTATCGAAATAATTTATTTACCTGAGAAAATAATCATCGATCGTCAAGTGCGAAACTGATTCGTCCTCTTCACGAACTTCCGGTGTCGTCAATTGACTGCTGTCAGTCAACATGGTGAGAAAAGATGATTGTTTATATCTATAATTCTTGTATTTCTAACTTTTTAATGTTGAATATCCATTTATAAGTCTGTTATCTTTATCCCTAACTAATGAAATAGAGTGGATGGTTTCGAATATGTTTGATAATAATAGATTAAAATTGTACCTCGTAACCCATGCTCTACACTGTTATTGTTGCCATGATGCCGTTTACATCGCTCTATAACTAGTCTAATGCCTCTCTTCGTTATGCGTTACCTTATTTGTTCATACGTGCATTTCTACAGGTGGGGTTGCATTTTTTTAACCGTGTAAAGTTGAATGGTTTGCAATGCTGTATCACTGTAATGTATGTGAAAAATGTTGCAGTTTGAATTTGACTACTCGCACTAAGTTCCAAGTGGCCAGCGTTCCAATATTTTAGTTTTTGGTATCAATTCTTCACCTGATGACTTTTGTTTCTGGTATATTAGACTACTATAGTATATATGATATTCATATACCAGAAACAAAAGTAAATATAGTTTCAGTTCACTCAGTGTCAGATTCATACTACTTTTAACTGTCGGGCAAAAGAATTATTCAGCCATTTTTGGTAATCCTCGGTAAAGTTGTTTAACTACCACAATATTTCAATGATATGTATGGCGGCAATTAGTCAGTCCAAACCCTGTTATATGATCTATAATGATGTTGCTAGGACATCAGTAATATCCAAAGCAAGAAGTGGTTGCGGAGAGGGAATTGGTATTCGATGGAAGGCGATAATACAGTTACAACTTAATACAAGGACAGTGATATGGACTCCTTACGATTACTGCAGCTAGGAGAGTGCTACCTGAAACTTGACTTCAGGAATTTTCGGTGGTTCCCTCGCAGTATTAATTTCATGAGATTGTAAGTTACTGCAGAGAGCGTGTATATAAACAGATGAGAGGGACCACTCCCGCGAAAATCGGTAACACAGGCTACAGTGGTGTTCCTGGGGCCGGATCTAGGGCCCTAACCGCGGCTATTTTGGCACCACACGGCTAAGGGTCGAAAATCGGCATGCATGAGCCGGTGCCAGCGCTAGCCGGCGACCATAGCCTAGGCTAAGTTACCCTCCCTCCAGGGGCTAAATGTATGAAGCACAATTTATCGGCTGCGGAGTTAAGGGCGGCCGGTGGGGTATCTATTGTCGGCGTTAATATATGTGTCACGGGGGATGTATTTGACCAAAGCGCGCGCGGGTTAGCTAACGTTTCAGTTATTTATAGATTTGGGAAATCCCTCTGCGTTTGTAGCCATATATTAGGCTCAAATATATTAAATGCGATCATATTTAACACAATTACATACGCAATAAGTGAAATTTGATCAATTTAACCCTAAATTCGAAGCGTTATTAAGGCTACCGCCGCATTGGCGGCGATATTAATAGTTATATTTTCGAATCGACGAATGTAATGTAAACAAATCGCCGCATCGACGTCGCGTTCCATACTGGCGGCGCCGGCGATTTGTTTACTGTACGTATGGTCGCATTGAATAGATTTGGCCCGAATCGGTCCCTAACCTGCACGTTATCCCAGGCTCAAATTGGAGTTAGTGAAGACGACGTTAACCCTCGAGGAGTTTGCCTAACCCCCCCTCATACATTGACACTTTGGCCTCTAACCCGGGAAATCCGCACGACGCGTGGGTTACGAGCCCTAACCCGCCCTCATACATTTGGCCCCTGACCAGGGTTAAGGGGGTATCCCAAGTGGTTAGTGTGCGTGTGAGGGTCTCAATCTATTCAATGCTGTCATATTTAACAGAATTACACACGCAATAAGTGAAATTTTATTAATTTAACCCTAAATCCGAAGCGAGATTAAAGCTGATGCCGTAACAGCCGCGATATTAATATTTTCGAATCGACGAATGTAAAGTAAACAAATCGCCGCCGCCGCAGCGACGTCGATATCCATACTGTAGAACGTCAAATAAAAATGGCTGCCGCCGATTCGGCGGGAATTTCTTACGCCCAAATCTATTAAATGCTGTCATATTTAACAGAATTACATATGCAATAAGTGAAATCTTATCAATTTAACCCTAAATTCAAACCGATATTAATGTAGCCGCAGCATTGGCGGCGTTATTCATATTGTCAAATCGAGGGATTTCCCAAATCTATAAATAACTTCACGGTTAGCTATCCGCCCCGGTTAGAGGACCCGTGCATACTGTTTGACCTACTTCACCGACCCCATCCTAGCCGCGGATAGCTATCCGCGATATAGTGTGTAGCTCCGGCTACGCGTAGCAGCGGCCCATGCATACGGCCCCTGGCGGTTAGTGTTGAACAAGCTTTGAGTTTGCCGGTACGTGCAGTGCAAAACATTTGTTTTTATTCAAAATTAATAGAAATGCAGAAGCCTAGCCTTATCAATTTAATATAATCAATATAGTCTCATCGTTAAATATGTTTTCTATATGTGTTCCAAACAAGTTTGTTTCTATGTGGTGTAGTTTTAGAGATATTTCACTTTTTCTGTACGAAGATTGCTCACGGCCATTGACAATGCCTTGAGTTTGACAGCTGTGTCATATACTGTTCAACAACCACCACTTGGAGCGCCACAGTCGGCAGCTGTTACACGGTCTAGTATGGGAGTTGTCCCTCTCATCTGTTTATATACACACTCTCTGGTTACTGTTAGATCAAAGTGGGCAGTTGGACATCAAATTTCTTCAAGATGCTGCACAAATATCGCTCATTTATTTTGATCGCTTTATTAGATTCCAAGATATGACCGCTTTAAAGGTGCAGAAATCAGACCCTCTTGCATATAAGGCTATAGTATAGTAAGTAGCATTACAAAGTGTGATAAGACTCACTTGACTTGACAAGAAAACCTACACTGATTCAAAGTATTGCTACACTGTTGATTTCTAAGGTAGTGTCTCAAAATCTTCTGGTAATATTTAAAAATGTTTCTCAAGAAAAAGACAGCGATGTCTGTAAACTTATGGAACGGAACAACGGTAGTGCTGAGATTTGGATCCTATGAAACTTCACATAGTAATAGTAAGACATTAAATGGTCTACTAAATAGCAAGAGTGTCATAATGTTGAGAAAGATATCTTAAACTTCAGAAAGCTGCGTATCTGTCAAATCTATTCGTTGAATATGAAGATTGCTCACGACCATTAATAGAAATCCAGAACCCTAACCATATAAATTTAATATAATCTATTCGTTGAATATGTTTTCTATATGTGTACCAAGCGATTTGTTTTTAGGTGGTGTGGTTTTAGAGATATTTCACTTTTTCTGTGTGAAGATTCTTCACGACCATTGACAATGCCTTGACTGGCTTCAGTTCGCCTGTACGCGCAGTGCAAAACATTAGTTCTACTCAAAATTAATAGAAATCCAGAACCCTAACCTTATCAATTTAATATAATCTTATTGGTAAACATGTTTTCTATATGTGTATCAACCGATTTGTTTCTAGGTGGATTAGTTTTATAGATATTTCACTTTTTCTGTATGAAGATTGCTCATAGCCATTGAGTTTGCAGTGTGACAGTGTGTTATTATTGTGGTTACTATCGCCACAATGGCAGCACTTTTGCATAGCGTGACGTCGGTGCATACCCTATATAAGTGTGCTTCAAAATGGTACATTTGTACCTTTTTTTAGCAGAGCTACTATCCTAAACCTGCATTTTCGTGAACGCTGAAAAACGCAGTGCTGAAAAGTTATGACGTCACAGTGCTAGTTTAGCAAGCCCGGTGGATTTCCAAGTGCCTAATCAAAGATTCACCGTACCCAGAGTAGATGTGAATGACACCTGTCTGAATGACACCTGACTGCTTCAGATAGAAATTAACTGGAGTTAGTGGTTACAATGTTTAGGTACGTGTGAATTTTTTGAGAATGCATTTGATCTCAATGGAACATGCAATGGAAAGAGCTTGAATTGAACTTTCTCATGGTAGCCGTGTAATTTTTCTAAAGTAAATAACAAAGTTATGTCCATTTGAAGTTTGGAAAATCTGTGTCATTTTGGACCCTTTGTTCTATAGTAAAACTGCTTTAAAAAAAGCTGTGGCCCAAATTCGAGCAAACAGGGAGGGATAAGAGCTTTGAATGAACTCGATGGCTGTGAGACTTTGTTGACATCAACTGCTGTGCGTCCTCAAAATGCAACTGCTATTTACCGGTCTTCATGAAAGTTGGCCAATGGATAGAAAACAGGTATGCGAAAATGAATACGGTAGCATTAATAAGGCCAAAATGATATACTGGAGCAAAAGGTCAAAACTTTATTGCTATAATCAATAGGGCCAAATTTCTAGGAAAACATTAAAAATAACTTTGGAACGAATGATATTGACTCAAATTAGTTAACCTTTAATTTATTCTGTGAGCTGTCTACCTATTTGTGGTACTGTTCTTGAAGATTTATACTGCCTATCATGGATCAGTCTGAATAGACTTGTTTTCACCATGAGACAGTTTGTCGATAGAAAGCCCGACCCTACACTTTTACCGACCATATAGGCATGGTATGAGAGCAACTGGCCTTTGATGACTATAAGTTATACACAGCGGTGGAAATCCAAAGTGGCAGAGGTGGGGGCACTGGGAATTGAACCACCCACCTTCAGATTAGGAGTCCGATCTAGAAAAAAGTCACTAACCACTCCACCACAAAGAATACTATGACAGTTCTTTAATTTTCATGTGCTGTGACTCAAAATCAGATTTTATGCTTCAATCTCTTGTAATAAGACTTATTTAGATGGAACTTGTACTGCTCAATTCACATGAGAGCTTTGATAGGATTCTGTATTACAAAAACTTGAAAGGGGAAATATTAGAAAGTTATACGAAAGCCACCAACAGAAAATTGAGTAAATAGTAATTTGAGGTATGGGTCGGTAATCACGATTCCGGATGTATTCATTAAAAATTAATAGTAATTGATTATTTATATATATTTACTTGACTTAAGGCGGCTCACAAGACTTTCCGGATAAAGACTAAACTGGCCAAGAAAATGAAGCAGAATCGGCCCATCCCTCAGTGGGTTCGCATGAAGACCGACAATACAATCAGGTGAGCAATTTATCTGAAATACATCGTTTTCTTTCTGGGTATCATCCAATTGACTAATATACTGTTGTAGGCTTATTTGGTTTTGAAGTTGAATTATTTTTGTCAGCACGGACATTTTTCATTTTGTGATGAATCAAGGTTGTGGACTAGAGTCTCTGACAGAAGTTTGAAGAGACAACGACCTAGAATCTGAAAAAGAATATATTTCAAATGTGTGGTGCTTGCTCCTGTAATAAGACGTTATTGATCGATATGGGTAGCTTAATTTTTTTTCATTTGTCTAAAACCTTCAAATTTGAGGATATTCATAGTTTTTAAACTACCGTATTAATTTTCGTGTCTGCCAATTTTTTTTATGGTGATTTGATAATGAACAGCTGATACATTTTTACTTCGTTGGATATCAGCTCATGGTGCTGGCGGCCTGGTATCACAGTGGGGCAGCACTATAAAGTCGCTATGAGTGCACTGCCGCAAGTCGGTACCCGTCCTGATATAACCTTAGATGTTGCTAGGACGTAAAACAACAAATAATATTTTATTGATGCAGTTGGTGATGCCAGGAAAGTCGCTCACCCTGGCCACCAACTTGACTCAACCACCCCCACTTTCTAAAACCTCTACAAATCACCTCAAAACCATTTGGCTACTTTTTTTTATGGAGATTGTATTTAATTACTATTAGGCACTGATATATTTTGTTGTTAGTGCATGGTCGGTGATGGCAGAACACTGGCTCCGTCCTGCTCGCTCACCTGTCACTACCCCGAGTCTTGTATTCAAATTGGCATAACTTTATTTACTTTTCAAAAGTATATAATAACCTTATCAAAGCTCTTGTCATATGTGTTGGGAAATGAAAGTTTCATTCGAATATGCCTTTTATTACAAGAGAGTTAGTACACAATCTGCAGTTTGGATCTTAATATAACGATTTTTAACTAGCTGTCTTTTGTTCCATGTAGATACAATTTCTCCATCTAGGTTTTGAGAACAGTGTCAACCATGTCTTTTTGTTCTGTAATAAAACAAAAGTTGTGAGCCAAATCCCAGATTTGAATACTTTCGCTTTTTTATCGGGCAATTTTCGTTAAGCTAGTGGCAGATCAAAGACCCAGATGAAAAATGTTGTTTACATGTTGCAAAAGACAGCTTGTTAAAAACTAAGTCACGATTCCGGTCATAGCGAAAATGGCAAAAGCACGCTATGCTGACATACCTAAACCGTGGTTTACTTCGATTTAAATCTAATCTGGTGGTCCCTGATATAATCATGTATATATGGGTCCTTTTGTGGTGACTGGGGGTTAACAATGAATATTGTGTATTTTCCTAATTTTGTCATTGAGTAGCCTACTCTTGTCCATATATATACTAATAATGTGAAGGAAAAGATAGTTGAGGTTACCATTTTGTCAACAACAAAACACGTAATTGAGTAGGCAGCCCCAAGTATGGATTTATTAACCAATTAATTGTTATATTGTGATCCCCATGAGTAGAGAAATGCACTGTAAAGAAATCTGCTTATGGTAATTATATTCTTCCCAATTATGAGTTGTGGACGTAACATTACTACTTATACTACACATGCAACAATAGCAACTGTTTTTTTACTGAGGCTCTGGTATTCCCAGGATGACATATTTCCTAATATCTCTCAGTAGTCTGTTGCACCCCTGACTAAACATTTATGGTTGCCCATTTTGTGATGAATCAAGGTTGTGGACTAGAGTCTCTGACTGAGGTGTGAAGAGACAACGACCTAGAATCTGAAAATGGTGTGCTGGTTGAAAGTTAGTCTATTCATAATTGATTGCGCAGAATGCTCATGGCATGGTGCAATACCACAAACTGAGTTGGTTTAAAGCAATTCTTGATGTGGCAATTTTCATTAAACTAGTAGTTGACAGAACAAAATGTTATTTACATGTTGCACAAGACAGCTTGTTAAAACTGCAGAGCAATGAGTAACAGGCATTACTACATCACGATTCCGGTGTCGCAGTTTGAGTGCCCTTCTGTTGCTTCTGAGCATGCGCGGATAGACATTAAAACCACCCTAACTATCACAGTAATTTGTGATTTTTGGTGCTTTGAAAGCAAATTTCTCTTGACTCTATTAAATAGTTCAGAGCTTTCTCTACAATTTCACATTCAGCTTTTTTTTTATCACCCAATTGGAAGTTCTTGAATTTATTTTGCGAAAATAGTTCTGAGGCCATGATCTGGTACGGCTATAACACTGGCACTGACACTCAGAATATCCCAACTTTCACTATTATCTGTTTTTAATACTTTCAGAGTAAATTGCTTTTAGGTTACATTAAATACTTCAGATCTTCCTCTTCAATTGCGGACTAAGATATTTTTAATCGATCCAATGAAAGCTTTTAAATCTATTTTACAAAAAAAGTATACAACCACTGGCAGGGCGCTCAAACTGCGACACCGGCAATAGCGAAAATGACAGAAGCAAGCTATGCTCACATACCTAAACCATGGCTTACTTTGTTTATACCTGAGTGAAGCTGTGTAGAATCTAACCTGTGTTGGTCCGTCATAGTAGGTACCCCAACACGGGCAGATTACTTGTTGCAAATGGCAAATTCTGTCAACAAATATCCACTTCAACACCCTGGCAAAACAAACAACAAAAGGTTTTTACAAATTTATTACAGCACAAACATTTGTTCTCTTACATTTAACCTGGTCTTGGATTCATTTTATTATTAGAAATAAGCCTGATACATCTAAATAACTACTACCAACTCCCAGTTTTCACTTTCAATCCATGGTAATTCCCAGGTGCAGATGTGTCATGGTATCCCTAGTAGAAATAGCTAGTGTACATTCAATTTGTACAACAATGCCATTTGTTGATCAAAGTACCCAGGTGAGATTCTGAGCTTTCCATTCATATAAAACAATATGTTTTAATTGTAGCAAAACTGCAAAAGAACAGATTGAAATTTGAAGTTCAACAAATTCCCATTTTAAGTGCTATTTTCTACTGAAAATATCATTTAAACAGTTGGTACTGAATTAAAGAGAATTTAATTTCCTCTCATCATAATTACCCGCGCTCATGCGCACAGCGATTTAATGACTATTGTCGGTGCTTTTTGTTTCACTGATGACAATAACTGCCAAGTTGACAGTAAATGATCCTTCCTTTAGTTTCTCCAGTTTAGCACTCCTAAATAACAGTGTTGGATCTTAGTGAATTTTCACCCTTATAAATAACAATTAAATCTGAAGCAGTGAATAATCGATGTGTTTTTATTAATTGTTTTCGTTTAATTAATGTGCGCACATGTGGGTTAATCACTGAGTTGACACTGACTGCTATTCACTCTCCATTTTCAATTTTAGAGTTCATGCTCATAATTAACAAAATTAGATCTTCGCAGTGAATAGTCATGGGGCCAATTTATTTTTACAATCCCGCCTCCAAAAGTGCTCCAGAGCAAAATTTGATAAATGACAAGTTTAATGAAACTGTACCCCTGGATGGCTATATTTTCGTCATACAGGCCATGCATTAGCAGGAAAAGTCATTAGAAGTGAGATTGGATGACTAGTTTTGGGAGCTATTAAAATGCTATCTTTTAGCTTTGAGCAGGACCGAGTAAGTAACAACCTAAAAACGTCCATATATCTTCCTTAATGTTAGATCAATTTTGACAAATGAAGTGTCATTTTGTTTCAAATTCAATATCCTAACAAATGAAATCCATTATTTCAAGCTCAAGCCTGTTTTTAAAAATCACTTGCCAAAAAACCCACGTCATTATCTTACTAATTCTATGTCGGTAAACATAGTTCAGCCCTACATTACATCACTGGCGGCTGGCATCTACCTTAGGAAGTCACTTTCATAGTCCCTTGCACCACTCACTAAACATTTGTTGTTGCCCATTTTGTGATGAATCAAGGTTGTGGACTAGAGTCTCTGACAGAAGTGTGAAGAGACAACGACCTAGAATCTGAAAATGGTGTGCTGGTTGAAAGTTATCATTCATAAGTGATTACTCAGAATGCCACAACCTGAGTTGGTTCAAAGCAATTGTTAATATGGCAAATTGCAAAAGATCTCGTTTCGGAATTGGAAATAACAGGTAGTGGCGAAAAAATAAAATATAATTATGTCCATTTTAGTTAATGAAATACGATTTCTGGATATAAAAAGCACCCAAGATGATGGGGGGGTCTTGTTTATTGAGATTACATTTTGAGGGTGCTGGAGAAGCATCAACAAATGTGACTTGAACCATTTTTGTCATAACAAACATGAATTAACAAATTACATTGGCCGTATCCTGAAATTGCTTTTCTGCTACCAAGAGAAGCAGCTTCAAAGTTATGGCAGAACTATTTAATATAAAGTCATCTCTTATACTATTTTCAGAGATGAAAGACCTCCGCGGTTTCGCTGATTTCCGGGATTTCTTATATCCACCGATTAATGTTAAACAAAATTCCAAAAGATGGGATGTATATGACATCAGTTCGGTGGTTCGAATCCCATTCTTATATGACCTTAGATGTAGTTAGAACATAAAACCTAAGCAAGAAACTGTTAGATATGGGCGATAATGCAATCACAACAAGGCTTAGTTGAGACCCGACTTCCGGTATTTTTCCCGCTATTCCCTGACAATGCTAAACCTATGGGAGAATATCAGCATTTCCGCTTTTTTTCCTGGAGACCACTTTCATCCCTGTATTTTGTACGCTGACAAATTTGCATAAAATATTGTGTTCAATGATGCATAAGTCCGTTTCTGATTGGTATTATGGTTGAAAGGGCAAAAAGTGCTCCAGTCTAGTTGTAATTTAACACACAGAATAAATCACTGTATTCTCCTTGAAATTCCAAAACGCCTGGTTCAGACCTTAATAGTAAGAAAAACAAAATCCCATAACATACAAGTGCTTCAAATTTTGAGTGAATAACGAGAATAACATTTTCTGTCATTGACTGCAGTAATCAGCTAAATTTGTACTTTATGTAATCATGTGTCAGGGATCACCTTTGGGCAATGTTCCCATCCCTGATAGATATCTCATCATGCTGTCAGTCGCGATGCGACAAAGACTGCTTTCATTACTTGACTGCCTCTCTCCATTTAGCTCTGTGCTGTGAGAGTTGTGTCCATGAGTCGGTCTTATTCTCTCAGCTTCAGGTTTATATAAACAAACTATTGGATGTTGTGCCGACGGTAACAATGGGATGTGGTTTTTGTGTTGCAGGTACAACGCCAAGAGGCGTCACTGGAGGAGGACTAAGCTGAAGCTGTGAGCGGCCACCTGCTGTCTGTGAGGCGTACACGCCACCAGCTGCACCGAGATGCACGCCGGGACGGGGGTAGACTGACAGTCGTGTAAATAAAAGTCCTACACACTTATTGGTCTTTGTCTGCTTACTTAAATAATGAAGTATCCGCATGTAAAATCTCGGGGTCTTTCCGGTCATAAAATGCACTGATATTTGTGAGAAATTGTGCGATTTCCTAGGAATTGACAAACACCCCCCCCCCCCCTAATGCTTTGTAGCATTTTGGAATATTCAACTAATACACGAGTATGTAATGGATAAATATGAATTTGGAATATTAAAATGGTTCTATTTTCTGTATGCAGTGACAATTTGGAACAAGTTATTTTGTTGACGGCATTGCCGATCCTGAAATGTCTCCGCAACTCCCTTTTCAGATTTAAAAAAAAAAAAAGGACCCTCGAAAATAGCTGCCGTATCCAGTAGTTTCAGCCTATCAATGCGCAGCTTTCCCATTGCAAATGGGGGTGGCCATTTTCGAGGTGGAAAAGTGCTTTTGTTGTTCAGACTGGTGTGATATTTTCATGCCCGGCGCCGCTGAGACGGCCCTAGCCACTGGTGAGATGTGAACAAAGGCCGTTTTCAGCACATGTGCGGTCGGAATTCCGTCCTGGACTTCGCAAAGATGTTTTCATTAGGATAAAGACTGTCGGGGGGGGGGGGGTCTCTTTTTCTAGGAAATCGCTTAAAGACTAAAAAAAAAAAATGTCCCTGCAAAGAAATCTCAAACAAGGCATGAGCTATTATAATATGCATCACGCTAAGCCTGCAACAATAGACGGTAGTTCCGGCTGCGAGCCCAAGATGGCCTTCGGAAGCAAATCACCTCGCCTGGCTGACCATTGATTGCGTTACGCCGCAAGACTGAATCAGATTTTCAAATGCACTTTTCATTCTACATGTCTGACTTAATGATGTCATTATTAGACGTGTGAGTGACAATGCTGTCACATTTGTAGAAAGATCGAATTGGTATCTGCCGTTTGGCGGTTTCAGCTCGTAACCGTGCTCAGCCGTGTTTCGTTGCTTCTGCGCTTGCGTGGATTTCGCATCAACTCGGGTCACCCGAGCCACTTATTGGCGCATGCGCACATCCTACAAACTCGGGTCGAATAATCGAATACGCTCGGGTGTGCAATTTTTTCTTCTTTTTTTTAATGACCGATAAAGTACAGCAAAATAGGATTTAAAATATTTTATGATGGCCTAGTTTACCTATATTTCCATTTCATTAATCTAAGTTATTCTTTTTTGGCACACGGCACGTGTATTTGTCGACTCCACTCGCCGTGTTGTTCTATTTGAAATTTCGGTCACTCAGGTCGTGTTAATCGATTACGGCCATGTTTATTAGATTCTGACGCATGCGCAGAAGCGAGGGACACGGCTGAGCACGGGAACGAGCTGAAACCGCCACACCGGCCTCCTAAGGAAACGATCGGGCTGTGAAGAAGGCCCTGAAAGTGTCTGATCCCTCACTGATCTGAAACCACTAATAACCACCCACATCAGTCAGCATGGGTATCTAGGTCAGGGCGCTGGCTGCTGGGCGACACTAGCTTGGGACCCCGCTACCCAGGATACAAGCTAAGTCACACTGCGAACGCAATGGCTATGAGCAATCTTCATACAGAAAAAGTGATATCTCTAAAACCACACCACCTAGGGACAAACCGCTTAGAACATAGAAAACATTCAACGATTATATTAAATTTATACAGTTCGGGTTCTGCATTTCTATTAATTTTGAATAAAATAGACTTTTTGCAATGCGCGTACCGGTGTTGTGGTTTCCGAGGCACACTGGTTTGCCAGGGACACATCCATTCAAATGCATTGTCAACGGTCGTGAGCAAATCTTTTTTACAGAAAAAGTCTAATATCTCTCAAATTACACCATCTAGAAACAAATCGCTTGGTACCAAAAAGACTATTACATCGATACGGTTGGGGTTCTGGCTTTCTGTTAATTTTGAATAAAACAGACGTTTTGCACTGCGCGTACCGTCAAACTCAAGGCATTGTCAATGATCGTGAGCAATGTTCATACAGAAAATATCATATCTCTAAAACCACACCGCCTAGAAACAAATCGTTTGGTACACATAGAAAACATCTTTACCAAAAATGTTATATTAAATTTATAAGGTTAGTGATGAAGCTGTTCGATTTTGATGCAGGTGCAGAAACGATGTGTCCCTGGCAAACTGGTGTGCCTCGGAAACCGCAACACCGGTGTGGCGGTTTCAGCCGTGTGCCAGTTTCAGCCGTGCGCATACTCAAACTCAAGGCATTGTCAATGGTCGAGCAATCTTCATATAAAAAATACAGAAAAGGTGAAATATCTCTAAAACCACACCACCTATTAACAAATAGCTTGGTATGCATATAGACCAAAAAATCGTATTAAATTTCTACGGTTAGGGTTCTTGATTTCTATTAATTTTGAATAAAACTGATGTTTTGCACTGCGCATACCATCAAACTCAAGGCATTGTCAATGGTGGTGAGCAATCTTCATACAGAAAATCCAGGAAAAGTGAAATATCTCTGAAACCACACCACCTAGAAACAAATCGCTTGGTACAAATATAGAAAAAATCTTTACCAAAAACATATTAAATTTATAAGGTTAGTGACTCACGACCATTGACAATGCCTTGAGTTTGACGGTACACTCATGGCTTACCAAAAACATATTAAATTTATAAGGTTAGTGACTCACGACCATTGACAATGCCTTGAGTGTACACTCATGGCTGAAACCGCCACACTGGCAAACTCAGCATTGTCAATGGCTGTGCGCAATCTTTATACAGAAAAAGTGAAATATCTCTAAATCCAGACAGACTACCTAGACACAAACTGTTTGGAAAACATTGAACGAATAGATTATATTAAATTTGTATGGTTAGGGTTCTGTATTTCTACCCTTTTGCACTACACTACACATGCAAACTCAATGCATTGTCAATAGCCGTGAGCAATCTTCATACAGAAAAAGTGAAATATCTACCACACCACCTAGACACAAATCGCTTAGAACACGTATAGAAAACTTATTCAACGAACATATATTAAATTTATATGGTTATATTCTGCATTTCTATTAATATTGAATAAAATAAACATTTTGCATACTGGCAAGCTCAATCAGTCAATGGGGGCATTCGACTGGGCCCTTTCTATCCGCAACTTTACGGATGGAGCCACATACACACATCCGAATCATCGGTATATGAACCCACTACCGGTCCCAGTCAAATAGGAATTTGTTCGGAAATATTTTGATATTCGGATAGAGACGCCCAGTTGAATGCCCCCAAAGGCAATTGTCCCTTCGTTCTGCAGCCAAGCTCCGCGCGCATACACAATGTTTGTAAACATTGAAAGGGGTCTATGGCAACATGAGTAGGATGAAAATGTCAATAAGCTGCAAGAAATTGAACCATCTGTGGGAAACCTAGACTCATGTGGGACCAAGTGTCCTTAAATCTCTGCCGTATTGGCCACTCGTGGCTAACACTAGATAAAAAGATTCACCCGGTACTTGTAGTACACGGGTGAAGATCAGCCTTATATAAATACGGGCGAAAATAGCGTTAGTATGGAACATCACCTAGAAACTGTGGCTCCAGTATCAAATGGCTACCCATGTAGGCACATATTTGGTGAAATGGGAGAGAATGCAAAAAGACAAGATGGCAGCTGCAGAACGCTGTCGATTTCACTTTTAAATCTTATTAAACTAGATATTATATTATATTTTTCAACTCAAAAGTAGCGGGCTAATAATAAAACAGATGTAAAGAATGATTGTTGCTTCTTAGTTTGTGAAATTAGGCTCTCAATTCTTTGACCCGTTTTTTCGCCAGCTTTTACATACGGTTGGTATGCACCCCTCCTGTGGCTACTGCAGCAGTACGGGCTGAATCTTGTATCTAGGCTTACACATGCTTTTCTGTTCATGGGGGAACCAAATTGTTTTGATTTGATTTTGGCCCTGCACCAACAATTTTACAATGCAGACAGTATGCATGACTTTTTTACCAAAGTAAAACCAGAATTTTTTGTAACCTTTTTGATGGCAGCTAGTCTGTACCACATCATATAGTTTACTAAATAATTCTTTTTTTAAATACGGGAATTGATTTCCTTTGGCCACAAATACATTATTGTGAGCTTTTTAATTTAATGAGTGTCTATTGACGTAATTGATTTATGCTTTTACATATAAAAGCGATGGTCTCAACAAAAATAAAACAGTTCTTACTGTGAATATGGCCTATGCTGCCAACACGGTGTAAAGCAACTACCAATCAATCATTTGCATGCTGCACACGTTTGCTGGTTCCAGGTATTCATAAGATGAAACAAGAATTGAGGGGAGTGGAACTACTTTGTATTTTGTTCAGCAAACAAATCGGACTATACAGTAGGTACAAAAAAAGTTCATCGATCCAATTTTATATTTCAACACTTACATTTCAGTCAGAAAAGAAACAACCCAGATTTGATTCTCATTTCATTGCAAATTATCCCATATTGAAATTAATATTTCAAAGATATAAATTAAATCAACACTAAATGTTAACAACGGATGTTTAAAAAAAACCAATTTATTCTGATGCAACGAGAAAAGTGCAATTGATGAGGGCACAATAGAAGATTGTCTGGAAGTAGCACATGAAGCTATGCTACATTCATCAAAATTCAGTTATTACCGGTTGTTGCAAAAATGATTGCAAAGACATAACATCGCTTATATTAGATTGTCAAAGGGCTTTCATGTCGTGTATATGTGAATATAATATTAGTGGTCTGGTATTTGTCATGGAAGTTCTGCTCATTTCTTGGCTTCTGTATGAGATCTGTAGTATCGTGCAGTGGTTTGATTTCTTTGGAGCATCCTAGCCACGCTCATGGGATGGCTCTCATTGGTGGGGAACTGAGGCAAAGAGGGTGCATCGTCACACAATTTACCAGGGGATGTAGACATGTTGCTAAGGCTACAGTTGAGGCATCCTTTTACTTAGATAAAAGATTCACCCAGTACTTGTACATCTATGACAACGTAGTGTAAATATGGGCGAAAATAGCTTTAGTATGGAACATGAAGCAGAAAGTGGTTCCATGATCAAATGGCTACATATATTGGCTCAGATTTGGTGAAATAGGAGAGAATGCAAAAATCCAAGATGGTGGCCATATAACGCTGTCGATTTCAATTTTAAATCGTATTAAACTAGCTATTTTATTATATTTTTCAACTCAATGGTAGCGGGTAAATATGAAGACATCTACAAAGAATAAATGTTGCTTCTTAGATTGTGAAATTAGGCTCTCATTTCATTAACCTGCTTTTTCGACTGTTTTTATATAGGGTTGGTATTCACCCGTGTACTGCGAGTACCCGGTGAATCCTTTATCTACCTTTTACTTAGAGCATGGACCTATTTCTGATCAGACAAATTGACTGTTACAACAGTGTATAACATCAGATTATTGATGTTATACACTGATTGATTGATTGGCGGCGTAAAGCAACCATCAATCAATCAGTGTGTAACATCAATAATCTTATGTCAGCACTGAAATAATTTGTGTTCCCAGAAGTCATTGGTTTGACTCGACGGGGAGCCAAACTCTCGATCTCCCGAATGCAAGGCTCGCGCTCTACCGATTATTGTGGTTGAGGGTGGAGTAGGAAGAACTAACCTCAACACTGTTGTGACCATTAAAAAAACAACACTCCACCTAGGTAATAAGTTCTAGAGGTGTCATGTAATACAATGGCAATATAACTGTTCAGTTGCCTTAAAAATGAAATAAAAGGTTGTAATGCTCATCTTTATTTTTACAAAAGAAATATATTGCCCCCGCCCCCCCAATCTGTGTGCCGCTAATATTATATGCTACCAAACTTCGGTTTTACATTTATCTAAAAACAACCAAAACTGCTCATCTTTATTTAAATTTCATGTAATACAATGGCAATATAACTGTTCAGTTGCCTTAAAAATAAATTTTAAAAAAGGTTGTAATGCTCATCTTTATTTTGACAAAAGAAATATATTGCCCCCCCCCCAAATCTATGTGCTGCTAATATTATATACTACCAAACTTCAGTTTTACATTTACCTAAAAACAACCAAAAATGCTCATCTTTATTTATTATTTTTTTTACAAAAGAAGTAACATCTAAGCTCATATCAAGATGGGTACTGACTTGTGTGAAAATGCGCATTCATGGTGACCCACTGGGAGACCATACTCGATATCCCACGCAGTCACACTATTCTGATACTGAGCAACTTACAGATCCTTTTTCTGGCTGATCTAGGCCCTTTTCTGCACACATGGACAGTGCCCTGAAGTCATATAATTGTGGGTGTCATCTCCAATGTCTATCCAGCCTTCTCTCAAATGCTTGTACTGTTGGTGATTTAACCACTTAGTCTGGGAGACTTCCATGGAGCAAGCAAGCCCATGTCTTATTGCGGCAAGTATAAATTTGGTAAATCCTTTCATTCAGCCTTCTGGATTATCTCCATCAGTTGACATACTTCATTCACCAAGCAGTCATCAGCTTTTACATAATTAACTTTAAATTCATTAAATATTTTCGGTACAAACAACGTCAGCATTACTAGTGATAATTCAACATACTTGATGGTTGATAGGCCTACCACATTCGAAGTAGGCTCACTTTTGGTTAGTTCATCAATGAATAGCTGAAGCCTCTGCTCAAAGTTAACAAATAATGTTGTTGTTGCTTGTTACATTCATTGATTAACGAGAGATTTCAATCGCGGACAATTGATCTTCCTCATTGCTAAGTGCTAATAAACTAGTATCTACTTGTTAAG
Organism: Branchipolynoe longqiensis; assembly: GCA_030323885.1. Classification (NCBI taxonomy): domain Eukaryota; kingdom Metazoa; phylum Annelida; class Polychaeta; order Phyllodocida; family Polynoidae; genus Branchipolynoe; species Branchipolynoe longqiensis. The sequence continues at coordinate 63,337,536 of CM059193.1, read as the reverse complement.
TCATTGGTTTGACTCGCCTGTGTTTCAAACTAGCAGCTTGTCACATGGGAAGAAAGTGCTGAACTCATTCAGCCATTCAGATGAATTAATTGTGTTATTTGGTAAACAGGTCTTGCTGAGTCGGTACTTCCAGATCAGGAACTTGTGTTCCACAGTTGCAGTTGGTTTACGTCCTAGCAACAACTAAGGTCATATCAGGACTGGTGTTCCACATAACCAGTTATAGGACTGTTGACGTTTGCTAATTTAAAAAAGAAAAAGAATTTTCACCCACAAAGAATCCCATCGATTTGAGGTCAATCATGATGTGCATAGACCACACATTATTTTAGTTAAAGTTGCATGGTTCGATGGCATTTGAATATGTTAGTTATATTTTAGATAAATAACTCAGGTTGACCCTTATATCCTAATACTCATTAGTCCTGAGTAACTTTGATGAAAATTGGCTAGTTTTGGAGAGATTTGAGCTGAAAGAACGCAAAATAATTTTGACAAGCTTGTCAAAAGTCCTGTGGCTATGACCCAGATGGTCATCTCGCGATGACCACATGATGTGAGATGACCTACTAATCCTGGAACCTGACAGGGCTGTAGGCATGTATTTCTGTTTGGAATGGGAACATTCTGGGAACGGATTGGTGCCATAGGCCCATGGCATTATTTTGTAGAAAGGTTAATTTGATCTGCCGCAAATACACATGTTTCCAGGTTTAATGCTATGATGGCAGCACCTGTTCTGGCTGTGCCTATGCGTTATCGTTTGGACGGGATTCGTTGCAAATGCGAAGGGTTCTTAACGGTGTGATGGAAGCAGCTGTTCCACAGTGTATGTGCTGGATGACGCCCCGGGGTAGTAGAACCATATCAGTTTCTACACTCACCGATGACAAACTGCACATTCTATGATACAGTCGGGCCTGAGCATTAATGGTTTGACAGGATCCACCGCAATTGCGCAGGTTTCTGGGTTTAATGCTATGATTGCAGCAGCTGTTCTGGTCGTGCCTATGTGTTATCGTTTGGACGGGATCCATCGCAAATGCGCCATTCCACAGCATATGCGTCAGAGGATGGCCTGGGGTTGTAGCACCATATCGGTTTCTACACTCGCCTATGACAAACTGGATGCTCTGCGATCCTGAGCCGTACGCCGGCACATACGCTGCGGAACAGCTTGTCATAGCGTTCAGCCCAGAACGCGGCACATTTGTGATGGATCTCGTACAAACGATAATGCATAACCAGAACAGTTGCTGCCATCATAAGATTAAATCTAGAAATCTGTGCATTTGCAGCAGATCCTGTCAAGCCATTAATGCTCAGGTCCGGCTGGATCGTAGAATATGGCTGCTACCATCATAGCATTAAGTGCTGAACCCGGCACATTTGCGATGGATCCCATCCAAATGATAACGCATTGGCACAACCAAATTTCAAATGGATGCACGCAAAGCACATGCGTACGCTACATTTAGACCAAGGATATGCTACTGCTCACATGTGGTATGCGTAGACACTATGTATGTGGCAAAAATTAGAACTATTCTGAGTTAGTTTGTTTTCCCAGACAGGTATACCGATTCCCTTTTAACATTTCGCATTGCTATCTAATGAATTTGCATGTCTCATGTACATATTATTGCTCTGTTACTATTTACTGTTATGTCATCCATGTCTCATCCCCCCTCATACCAGACATAGTCCCGATGGCAGATGCAATTTTAATTGACAAATGTAAAAATTTCAATTATCCAAATTGATTAAATATAATTATAGAATTGACCAAACAGCATTGAATATCCAACATGGAAGGGAGGGGCAACGTCTACCTCATTTCCCCTGCTCCTCTAAGGCCCTGCACAGTAGGCCAGGCCTACTTGGTTGGGGGAGGCTAATGAGGTCATGAGATTGGCCTAGTTGGTTAATGGCCTCCCTGCATAATGGGTGTTTCAAATTGAGTGTCCAAAGGGGTAGGTTATAAATTCACTGGTTATTCTGTATATGTTGTCCCGAATCATTAGCTAATACACCAGTATCTAAGTTGGATATATAGGATCAAATGTAAGTAGTTGTTTTAATTTTGACAAAATTATATTTCATCGGACCATGCAACTTTAAACGAATTGAACAAAAATGTCATCGTCCATCCCAGCAATGTGTAAACAACAATAAAAGGTGTAGCAAAGCTGATAATATTTCCTGTAGATTTAGTTCTAGGACATAATTTATTCTCGCCTCTGCAACAGTCGATGTTCGTTTGCTTCATTACATTCATCGAATAAGTGAAATGTCAAGTTTCAATCGCAGACAATTTGTCTTCCTCATTTCAATACTCATTGCCCATATCCTAGTAATGTCTGGTGCTAGGGAATGTGAGGATATATTTTTAAGTAATTGGCTTGACTTGGCCAGGGGTTCGCCCCAAGAACTGTCACACAGGGAATGCGCACTCAGTTTATTCGGCCATCTCGTCTCCTAACTCACTAGGGGGCAATATATAGATGCCTTTTGTGAGATTAGCTATGAAGCAGCTCAGAAATCAGAAACTTCCCACGGATGGCAATCCTTTCAGTATGACAGGAAATAAACTATATAAGACGCAAAGACCCAGAACCGACAATAATCTAAGAGTAGAGTCGGGTGTGATAGCCTGGCGGTAGTTTCTACTTGGTGTGCAGGAATCATGGGGTTTTATTCACAGCTGAATCAAGCAACAAAATAAAGACATTTGGCACTTGTTGCCAACAAGCTTCGGGATTAGTAGGTTGGTTGGTTGTTAGAGTTTTACGTCGTGGCAACATCTAAGGTCATATCAGGAGGGATACTAACTTGTGACAGTGTGCACTCAGGGCAGCTTTATAGTGATGCCCCACTGAGAAATCAGAGCCCTGATTGAAGGGTAGATATCCCACTCAGTCACATTATTCTGACACTGAGCTAACCAGTCCTTGCCCTATCCTATTAATGCCGAGCACAAGGCTAGGAAGCGACACGTATCAATAATAAGTCATTGGTTTGACTCGAGCGGGAACCAAACTCCCAATCTCCTGCATGCGAAGCCCGTGCTCTACCGATTTGGCCACCGCGCCCGGTCTGGTGTTGCAGTTTCCACGGTGTGCCAGTTTGCGAGGGACACATACATTCAAATGCATTGTCAATGGCTGTGAGCAAATCTTCATACAGAAAAAGTCAAATATCTCTCAAATTACACCACTTAGAAACAAACCGCTTGGCACACATACCGAAAACATATTCAACGAACAGATTATATTAAATTTATAAGGTTAGGCTTCTGCATTTCTATTAATTTTGAATAAAACTAATGTTTTGCACTGCGCGTACCGTCAACTCAAGGCATTGTCAATGGTTGTGAGCAATCTTCATACAGAAAATACAGAAAAAGTGTCAATGGTCGTGAGCAATCTTCATACAGAAAATACAGAAAAAGTGAAATATCTCTAAAACCACACCACCTAGAAACAAATTGCTTGGTACACATAGAAAACATCTTTACCAAAAACATTATATTAAATTTATAAGGTTAGTGACGATGCTGTTCGATTTTGACGCATGCGCAGAAGCGATCTGAAGCTTGGCACCTCGTAACCAATCTCAATTAAATACACACTATCAAAATACCACCACTACCAAAATGACATCACTCTCAAAGTGACAGTTAACAAAGAAACAACACTATCAAAATGATACTGCTAACAAAATGACACTTCACATGAATAGAATCACACATATAGGCCCACGTTTGAAGAACTCTATACAAATTGAGTACACACGTATTACTTTGATACAAGAGTACCTTCTGTTTAAAGTTGCATAGTCCGATGGTTTAGAGTTTCTCTATAACCTACCTCACTTTGAAGTAACTTTTATTTTAAATAGCTAACTTTTGAGATAGTTGAAATGGAAACATGCTAAATTAATTTTGGCAAGCTTGCCAAAACCCTTACACCATAGGCTTCTGCAGTAACAGGTTCTATTAATTGACTCAGTTTCCCTTTATATGTGACGACAAATGTTTAATAAGTGCACCACCATCTAAGTACAATCAAATCTAGATAATTGTTTCGGTTTTGAAAATTTTATGTTTGAATCGGACTATCCAGCTTTAATTGAATGGCACTATGTTCCATAATGAATAACAATATAATTCAGTATTTGCAATTAAAGCTGCAGTCTGATGAAATATCAAATTTTCAAAACCAAACCAAATATCTAGATTTGATTTTACATATCTAACTTAGATACTGATGCACTTATTAAGCATTTGTTTCTGCATAGAACCTGTTACTGCAGAAGTCTATGGCGTCAGAGTTTTGCCAAAACTAATTTTCCATGTTTGCACTCAAAATATCTCAACGGTTTACCATTTAAAATAAATTAACTTTGAACTAATGCAAAGTAGATACTAGTGATTGATCTAATATATTTATCTCAGAAAAAATACAGAAATTCAAAACCATCGGACTATGCAACTTAAAAAGAAAAAGCCAAAACGCTTACTTTTACATACTTGTACGCAACACAGCAATTCTCATGGGTGGGAAAACAGACCTCAGCATATGTATGCTTACGCAATGTGCCACACTTATGTAAAATAATATCTTTTGATTGTCGTCTGGTGTGGATAGATACTTTTTCACATCAATGAAATATATCCATGTGTAGTGTTAGTTAATTGACCTTGAATGACCTATGGCGACTAGGTTCGGAGAGCTATAGGACTAATTCCAAAGTACACATCTCATCCATGGTGTATTAAAGTACATCGAAAATAGCTTTTATTTTTGTGAAAATATCTGTAATATTATTCCCAGTGACCTTTCATTTTTCATCGGTTCACATATTTGTCGCTGCAATATATATATATATGGAAACCTATCCCACGTATAGCTGGTTAATCACCTTCAATCCCAACGTGTTTATGAACATTCAAAACATAGAAATAATGTTGCATAATGCTGTAACTCATTACATATACAAGTTGAATCCAAACACGATAAACTGTAGTACCTTGTCACTGACATGTCACTCACCACAGCCCATGGCTCTCAGTGTTGGTAAATAGACACCACGTGGATAGAAACTACATGGGGTGATTCAGTAATAACCTAATCTGAGCCCTGATTGGTGGGTAGAAATGAGGTCAACATGGGGCGATTCAGTAATAACCTAACGTCAGCCCTGATTGGAAGGTAGAAATGAGGTCAACATGGGGCGATTCAGTAATAACCTAATCTGAGCCCTGATTGGTGGGTAGAAATGAGGTCAACATGGGGCAATTCAGTAATAACCTAACCTCAGCCCTGATTGTAGGGTAGAAATGAGGTCAACATGGGGTGATTCAGTAATAACCTAATCTGAGCCCTGATTGGTGGGTAGAAATGAGGTCAACATGGGGCGATTCAGTAATAACCTAACCTCAGCACTGATTGGAGGGTAGAAATGAGGTCAACATGGGGCGATTCAGTAATAACCTAACCTCAGCACTGATTGGAGGGTAGAAATGAGGGCAACATGGGGCGATTCAGTAATAACCTAACCTCAGCCCTGATTGGAGGGTAGAAATGAGGTCAACATGGGGCGATTCAGTAATAACCTAACCTCAGCACTGATTGGAGGGTAGAAATGAGGGCAACATGGGGCGATACAGTAATAACCATGCCTCAGCTCTGATTGGAGGGTAGAAATGAGGGCAACATGGGGCGATTCAGTAATAACCTAACTTCAGCACTGATTGGAGGGTAGAAATGAGGGGAACATGGGGCGATTCACTAATAACCTAACCTCAGCCCTGATTGGAGGGTAGAAATGAGGACAACATGGGAAAATGGGGACCTTTCATGAGGCATTTCTCTCGCTACACTTGGTGGCAGCACACGTTCCGGGTCCAAGTCGGCCATCATGGTTGGATAGAAGGGTGTAGGTGTGTGGTTGGGGTGGTGGTATGTAGTGAGGTTTTAGGGATGTGGTGGGGGTGTAGGTGTGTGGTGAGGGTTTAGAAATGTGGTGGGGGTGTAGGTGTGTGTGTGGTGGGGGTTTAGGGCTGTGGTGGGGGTGTAGGTGTGTGGTGGGGGTTTAGGGATGCTAAATATTATGAGGTGCCGCTCTGCAAGACACCCCTACACCGCCACCACATGCACCATCAACCCCCACCACACACCTACATCCCCACCACATCCATAAGCCCCCACCACACCCACTCACCACACACCCCATAATCCCCACACACCTAAATCCTCACCACACCCGGCTTCTATAGATACAAAAGCAGCATTACATGAGACCGTCATGAAGCGCCATCTGATGAGAGAGTCATGCAAACTGAAAGGTCCCCATTCAGTAATAACCTAATCTCAGCCCTCATTGGAAGGTAGCAATGTAGTCAACATCAACACTGGAGGCAGCACCATATGACCTCCTGAAATAGACCACCTGCCCCAAATAAGGGGCGGGGGGGGGGGGGGGCATGGTCTTAGTTGGTTACCGACCGGCTCGTCCAGCCATTCAAAGTCCCGGCTTTGAGTTAAAAGTTGCATAATCCGATGGTTTTGACTTTCTGCAATTTTTCTGAGATAAATATATTGAATTGATTATCATCTACTTTACTTTAGTTTGAAGTAACTTTTATCTTAAATGGCTAGCTTTTGAGATATTTAAAGTGTAAGCGTGTAAAATTAGATTTTGCAAGCACGCCAAAAATCTGACATCATACTCACAGCCTTCTGCAGTAACGGGTTCTATTAAATTGACTCAGTATTCTCTTCTATGTGGCAACAAATGCTTAATAAGTGCATCAGTATCTAAGTTAGAAATGTACAATCAAATCTAGATAATTGTTTTGTTTTTGAAAATTTGAGCTATGCTGCTTTAAATTCTCATACACCAGCACTTCTTTCACAAAATATAAATCGTGTAATACAAACCCACACAATTGTCTACACCACATTATCACAACCACAAGTGTGAAAACATATACCAGCTAACTTATTAAAGAGCATAAACATCAGTCTTAAAGTGCAATCGTGTGAGAAACTTACATTCACAAAGAAAGAAATCCCAAGAAAATACTGGCAGGGATAAAAAAAGAAATACCCGATATATGATACTATCATATATCAGGTATTTCTTTTGATCATAGATAGGTAAACTTTTTAAGTACTTAACAGAAGAGGACATCAGTTAATAGCGCTTTTAATATGTAACTATACAATATTTCATTTAAAAATTGGCCATCATTGGTGGTTTTAAAGGAAGCCCAAATGGATTGACTACATAATAATGAGAGTATCATGCTGTCCTCTTCTGAGCTCAAGCTAATAGGTATTTATATACTCTGATCAATGTTCAAACCAGAGCAACTATATCCGTTACACTATTACATAATGTCATGGTTGCATTACAGCCCCATCCACACTATGGCTTGCGACCACTTTGGACCAAAGGACCCATCTTCTTGTGACCTCTTTGCGACCAAAGCAATGGTCGTTAGGAAGTCACCAACCGCTGAGGACCACTTTGCGAACATTTTGCGATCTCCCCTTTTTTGTGGTCGTAAAGTGGTTTCAAGCACAGAGATGATAGTGGTTTCAGGTCCCCAAAAAGCGGAAATCAAGCTGAGATTATTATCCTGATGGAAAACTTCTGTTTACACTGATATCAAAAATGCTCCCAGCCTGTGAAAAAAAGCCGGAAATCCACTTAAAAACGGAAAAATATCATCCCTGAAGCAATAGTGTGACTGGGGCATTAGGGAGGGAGCATAGGCCTACAATCATGCTTTCAACATTCTGCTTAAAGTTGCATGGTCCGATGGCCTTTGAATTTTTGTCTTATTTTTTTAGATAACTATATCAAATTGATCGTTACAAGCTACTAATCATTAGTCCGGAGTGATTTTGATTAAAGATGATTAGTTTTGAAGTAATCTGAGCTGAAAGAACCAAAAATAATTTCGACAAGCTTGTCAAAAGTCCTGTGGCTATGACCCAGATGGTCATCTCGCAGTGACCACGTGATGTGAGATGACCTGGAACCTGACAGGACTGTAGGTAGGTATTTCTGGTTGGGTTGGGCACATTCTGGGAACGGATTAGTGCCATAGGCCCATGGCACTAGGGTTTTTAACCAAATATAATGTGTGTGTTGCCTGCTTGTGTTTGTCTGTCTATGTATGTATCTGTGTGTGTGTATGTCTGTGTGTGTCTATCTGTGTGTTTCTGTGTATGTGTGGGAGTGTATGTGTCTGTGTGTGTCTGTCTCTGTGTGTATGTGTATGTATGTGTCTGTGTATGTCTGTATGTGTGTGTATCTATGTGTAGGTATGTGTATGTATGTGTGTGTCTCTGCCTCTGTGTGCGTCTGTCTATGTGTCTCTGGCTGTGTGTCTCTCTCTCTCTCTGCAAAGGCAGGTCGGGTGTATGTGTGTCTGTGTGTGCTGTCTGTCTGTGTGTGTGTACATATATATATATATGTGTGTATGTATGTCTGTGTGTGTATGTATGTGTGTGAATGTATGTGTGTGTATCTGCCTCTGTATGTGGGTGTCTGTGTGTGTCTCTCTCTCTGCAAAGTCAGGTTGGGTGTATGTGTCTGTGTATGTCAGGTGTGTGCATGTCTGTGTGTTTCTGTGTCTGTGTGTGCTGTCTATGCATGTATGTCTGTGTGTGTCTATCTATGTGTGTCTGTCTGTGTGTGTCTGTGTGTATATATATGTGTGTGTATGTCTGTGTGTGTGTATGTATGTGTGTGTATGTCTGTCTGTGTGGGTATCTGTGTCTGCCTATGTATGTGTGTGTCTGTCTATGTGTCTCTGTCTGTGTGTGTGTCTCTCTCTGCAAAGTCAGGTCGGATGTATGTGTGTCTGTGTATGTCAGTTGGGTGCATGTCTGTGTATTTCTGTGTCTGTGTGTGGTGTATGTGCATGTCTGTCTGTGTGTGTCTATCTATGTGTGTCTGTGTATATGTCTGTGTGTGTATGTCTGTGTATGTATGTATGTGTGTCTGTCTGTGTCTGTATGTGTATGTCTGTCTGTGTATGTATGTGTGTGTATGTATGTGTGGGCATGTATGTGTGTGTATGCCTCTGTCTGTGTGCGGCTGTCTATGTGTCTGTGTGTGTGTCTCTCTCTGCAAAGTCAGGTCGGGTGTATGTGTGTCTGTGCGTCTGTGTATTTTGGGTGTGTGCATGTCTGTGTATTTCTGTGACTGTGTGTGCTGTCTGTGCATGTCTGTTTGTGTGTGTCTATCTATGTGTGTAGGTATGTGTGTGTATGTCTGTCTGTGTATGTGTGTGTATGTCTGTGTGCATATCTGTCTGTGTGTGTATGTTTGTGTGTATGTGTGTCTCTGTGTCTCTGTAAAGTCAGGCCAGGAAACAGACACATAAACACACACAGACACATCCACCTCATTTCCCCTTCCCCTCTATGGCCCTGCACAGCAGGCCTACTTGGTTGGGGGGAGGCTAATGAGGTCATGAGATTGGCCTAGTTGGTTAATGGCCTCCCTGCATAATGGGTGTTTCAAAGTGAGTGTCTAAAGGGGTGAGTTTATAAATTCACTGGTTATACTGTATACACTGTCCCAAATCATTAGCTATTACACCAGTATCTAAGTTGGATATATAGGATCAAATGTAAGTAGTTGTTTTAATTTTGACAAAATTATATTTCATCGGACCATGCAACTTTAACCTACCGGTTCACCGCTACATTAATGCGGCCGATTCTTTCCCCACTCATATATAAAAGGTGTCACATGATTTACTGTTAATACATTTAACATCTCATCGATTCCTAGTTTTGATTTAGTTAATAACAAAAAGTAGCGTCCCGTATGATGGACACACTGCATGCATAAATTACTGCACCAGTGCAGGCAGTGTGCTGCTGCGGGGCAGTATTAAGGCAGGTGGTGTACTCATTGAGTTAAATAGCCAACAATAGTGTAGCAATGTCGCTACCAAAATAGCAAAGCGCTCATAATTCCGTTAGAGCTAACAGCAGCGGAAGCCTTATTGACGATACTATATCAAATAGCACTGTCATAATAAATAAGTATTAACACTATATCACAGTGTCATGTTTATAATAGAGTTAACCAACAAGGACGTCATGTCCGTAACAAGGTGGCCACTTGGTACTTAACACAACAGCCCAAAACAAATGATAACAGCTCAATAACAGTCGCACAGCCATGCTTAAGCTAAGATTCCAAATATGCGGTATGCTAATCCGACAAAAAAATGGAAAAGCATGTAAATGCACAGTGGTGCTTCCATATGTCCGAATGCGGCAAGTGGATCGCTCTATGTACCGGTCGGTGCGAATGCCTATGCGAATGATGCTCCATTTGCCATAGGAAACCAGTTCACAAATTCAGAGCAATAAAGACTGAAAATCGCATGGGTATATCATGCCGCATACAACATTCGCATGCCGCATATATGGAATCTTAGCTTTTCTTTGGCAACACCTGGGTCAAATCCAGGTTACCCACACTGACTGACGCGCCTAACAGTTGTATACTTGGTGAACATGATGGACAACATATCAAAGTGTTGTCTGTGGATTGGTTGCTTGTTGGAGACTTACGTCCTGGCAACATCTAAGGTCATATCAGGACATGGTCTGTGGAAGGAAACGTGACACATCTTGTGCATATGGGACGAAAGGAACACTTCCTCCACGGTGGTGTTATTGGAGCTTCTTCTTAGTGGGGATCATCTTGTATTCGATGTTACGTCCCAATAGCTTCACCAGCAGCACACACCCGATGACCACCTCCAGGAAGAAGAAGGCACCAGGCCAGTCGTACCACTCTGCTAAGATGCTGAAGGGCAGGCCTGCCATGACACCACCAACTGCAAGAACACAGCGCAGTTACAGTTACTGCAAACAGGGTGAGTTGGTTTTTTATTTACTTCGCGTTGTGACGGTAGGTTGACCTACATATCCAAATCAAGATTTCGCTATGCTAGAAAATAGCCTTTTCCCCCCCAGCCAAGAAAAGCAAACGCAGGCGATCAAACTATGATAACACGGGATATAGACTATGTATATTTTGAAATTGCCATGAATTAACATTAGATGGTCTTTAAAAGGGCCGCGTCAATTAGAAAACTGTATTCATTGAACCGAGAACGAGGTGAAATTATTTTGTTAAATTCCTGCTGCACAAGTGAGCATTGGCATGTCTGGTAGGGACGGAAAAAGCCAGTGGTGGTGCCACAAGTCAAGTGAAAGCACAGGAGGAGGTATACAGAATAATGGATAATATAATAAATTCGAATAATTCCCTTCCGTGCCTTCATACTCGCATAATATATATAAATATTATTAATCACCTACAATGTCCAATGCATCTCCAGCACTTTTTTTTTTTTTTTGGGATCCATTAGTTATTTAAGCAGGGGAAATTTCAGTCATAGACGACTGGTCTTCCTCATTCCACTGCTGGTCGATAGAAAGCCCGAGCCTACACTTTTACCAACCCAAGGGATTTTTAACCTCCCACACCACATAGACATGGTATGAGAGCAACCGGCCTTTGATGACGCTGTAAATTATACACAAACTTACTGTTTGCAAAGAGTCCAACGATGGCGTGTGATGTTCCAGAGAGGTGTGCAGGCGCAGACTCAATTGCCATCACGCCATACACAGCAATTGGGCCGTAAATACCAAACCCGAACATGAAACCGACCAGAGAAATCCACATCTGCACAAAGAGACAAGCCAATGTCAGGCATACTGGAATCAAAAGGGGGACGTTTGACATGACATGAGCATGTTGTTTCGGGGAGTTTTCACTTACGTTGGCAAACAAACAGCTATGTACAGTAAAACGTCTCTAAATCGACCGACCTTGGGACTGACGTTAAGTGGTCCATTTAGGGAGGTGGTCGGTTTAGAGTTCGAATATAGATACAATGGTACTGTTGGGACCCAAATAATTCGATCGATATATGGGAGTGGTCGATCTGTGGAGGTGGCCGGTTAGAGAGGTTTTACTATAATTGGAAATATGTTGCCCACTAGCTATAAATAATGATTGTATTTCCATCCAAATACCAAAAACCATTACAGGTAGTGATGGACATGTCGGTTACCAACGCACCATCTCATGCAGTGCTTCATAGCTACCACGTGATTATACACCACATGGCACCAGTAGGTGGCCTGAATGGGGGGGGGGGGCACATCAACACTCGAGGCAGCACTATGTGGCCATCTGAAGTAGAACACCAGGAGGTTTACATCCTGGCAACATCTAAGGTCTTATCAGGATGGGCACCAACTTGTGACAGTGCGCACTCATGGCAACTTTATAATGCTGCCCCACTGGAAGACCAGGCTGCCAGGCGTGATGTTATAGTGCTGTCCCACACAAAATCAGACTGCTGGCACCATGACCCGATATCCCACTCAGTCACATTATCCTGACACTGAGCTAACCAGTCCTTGCCATATCCTATTAATGCTGAGCACCAGGCTAGAAAGTGACAAGTATCACTTTTATAAGTCATTGGTTTTACTCGACCGGGAACCAAACTCCCACACGCGAGGTCAGCACTTCCGATTCGGCCACCGCGCCGGTGCCACACTCCGGGAGACACCCGACAGAGCTACTCAGCCAGTCCAGTACTTCAATAAATATACTCCAGCAAATCTGTGTAGTGGAAACTCCCCCATGTACATAATATTGCAGTTGAAACATAAGAATAATTTAATCAAGTTTTTGGTTTGACTAGTCATGGAAGTGAACCAACGACTTCTAACAGGAGAAATAAATAATAAAACTAAATGTTCATACCTGTGAGGAGTCCGGTGTGATGGCGAATATGATGAGGTGAAGTGAAAAAAGTGCAATGCTGATGAAGGCCATGATGACGTACATCCGGGGTGAACCACGTGTACCGTCACGCTGCGTCTGTCACACACCCGGGTGGTAATTAACTCATGTTACAAGGAACACCAACACTTTGGCATCTACCCCTGCCTGTCACACATCTGGTAGGTAATCCACTCATGTTACAAGAACACCGACATTTCCACATCTACCACTGCCTGTCACACATCTGGTAGGTAATCAACTCATGTTACAAGGAACATGGACATTTCCACATCTCCCACTGCCTGTCACACATCTGGTAGGTAATCAACTCATGTTACAAGGAACACCAACATTTCCACATCTCCCACTGCCTGTCACACATCTGGTAGGTAATCAACTCATGTTACAAGGAACACCGACATTTCCACACCTACCACTGCCTTCACACATCTGGTAGGTAATTAACTCATGTTACAAGGAACACCAACATTTCCACATCTCCCACTGCCTGTCACACATCTGGTGGGTAATCAACTCATATTACAAGGAACACAGACATTTCCACATCTCCCACTGCCTGTCACACATCTGGTAGGTAATCAACTCATGTTACAAGGAACACCGACATTTCCACACCTACCACTGCCTGTCACACATCTGGTAGGTAATCAACTCATGTTACAAGGAACACCAACATTTCCACATCTACCACTGCCTGTCACACACCCGGTAGGTAATTAACTCATGTTACATGGAATACTAATATATCAAACTAATTAAGTTGAAGTATTACTAAGATTCATACAAATCTACAAATACAAATATAAGGATCGCGCATGCCCAGCTGTAGTCTCAGTATTCGCAGTTGGAGAGGAACAAAAACAACTTATTAATTACCTATCAGAAATCGACAGCACTTGAACCACCTTACAACAACAAAAAAACACCCCCAAAAAAATAAGTGACAACAAACACAACATGGCCGAATGAGTTAGAGCGTCCGTCTCCAGTGTTGGTAGACCATGGGATCGTGGGTTCGAATCCTGGTCGAATCAAAGCAATGACTTAACAATTGATACTTGTCGCTTCCTAGCCAGGCGCTTGGCATTATTAGGATACGACAAGGACTCGTTGGCTCAGTGTCATCATAATGTGACTGAGAGGGATATCAGGTCATGGTGCTGAGGGCCTGGTCTCCCAATGGGGCAGCACTATAAAGTCGCCATGAGTGCGCACTGTCACAACTCGGTATCCGTCCTGATATGACCTTAGATGTTGCTAGGACGTAAACAACAACAAACAAACACAACATGCTCTCACGTCCACCAATGGAGCTGCCTATCAGAACAGCATTGAATTACACAAGTCACATACAAAAAAAAGTAATTGACAAAACTTATTGCCAAACGGGAGAAATTTGACCACAATAAGCACCAAAAAAAAGAACACCGCCTACTTTAAAAAAAAAACACCCCAACAAACTGACAACAGACACCACAAGAACACCCTCTCACCTCCTCCAACGATGCCGCCTGTCGGAGAAGCATGGAATTACACAAGTCATGCCCAGAATAGTAATTAACAAACACTTATAATTCATCTGATATTATTCATATAACTAACTTAAGCCGTGTTCACACCTGGGCGTTAACTCGCCTCATCTAGTGCGCCTAATCTAAGTCGGCTCACATTGGCCATGTGCACCCGATGTTGAGGCGGGTTAGGGCTGAGTCGCCTCATCTAGTTCGCCTCATCTAGTTCGCCTCGCGTGGTGGTTTAAATGAAGCGAACTAGCTTGAGTCGGCCCATATTGCCTGTGTGGACGGTAGCGGTTTAGATGAGGCGGATTAAGGACGTGACAGTCGAGACCTGAGTGTGTTGACTTTCCGGTAAATTTGCTTTATGAACCTGCTAGAGGTGCACATACATTTTTTTCAGCATTTATTTTGAGGTTTTCACTGCCCAGCAGAAGCTTTGACCGTTCCAAACCAATCCGATTCAGTCCATACATATCTAGGTCGAACCCACACTCTCTCACAGCGACGAACCTGGCGCTGGTTAGTATGGACTTGCTCATGCGCAGATGTCGATTTCCTGCTTAAACCGCCCCAAGTACTGGATGTGTGGACACGACACACTTTCACGCCTAGTTCGCCTCATCTAGTTCACCTTATCTAGTTCGGCCTAAAGTTGTGGGTGTGAACACAGCTTTAGTTACATAGACATGAGAAAAGTAAAAAATGTGTTGTATTGTTGTTGTTGAAGATTTATACTGCCTATCATGGATAAGCCTGAATAGGCTTGTTTTCACCATTAGACAGTTTGTCGATAGAAAGCCCGAGCCTACACTTTTACCGACCCAAGGGATTTTTAACCTCCCACACCACATAGACATGGTATGAGAGCAACTGGCCTTTGATGTCACTGTAAGTTATACACAGCGCTGGAAATCCAAATTGGCAGAGATGGGGGCACAGGGAATCGAACCACCGACCTTCAGATTAGGACTCTGACCTAGAAAAAAGTCAGACACTCTAACCACTCCGCCACAGAGAACACCAGCTCTGTTGTATTAAAAGCAGTTCATATATGCCCAACACAGGGATGCACATTCAAGCAACCACCAACATATTAGAATTTAGATGCACAGGTATGCATATAATATAATGTAGTAGTCCTAACTAAGCCGGAAACTCCTACATCGATAGAAGGGAATCCCCGGTTAAAATTTAAAATCGGATGCAATTTACTCACCATAGATGTTGGTTGGTTGTTGGAGTTTTACGTCCTGGCTACATCTAAGATCATATCAGGAGAGGTACTGACTTGTGAGTGAGTGTACTCATGGCAACTTAATAGTGCTGCCCTACTGGGAGACCAGGCCACCAGCACCATGACTTGGTACCCTACTCAGTCACATTATCCTGACATTGAGCCAACCAGTCCTTGGCCCTATCCTAATACTGATGAGTGCCTGGCTAGGAAGTGACAAGTATCAATTTCATAAGTCATTGGTTTGACTTGACCAGGGTTCGAATAATGGCTGAAGTTACTGAATGACTGAGTGAAGTTTTCCCCTTCAAATTTCAAATTATTCCCCATATATTGTACTGCGCAAAAACTATTAGCATCCTAAATTCCCACATTCTTTGGGAGGTTTACTTATGGTGGAGGCATAGCTCCCCGCACCCTCATATAATCATCTCTAGTAATGTAAACTAATCAATATTCCGACATTGGCTTACTTCGAATCGTCTTAGATGAGAACCTGCTCCCCCCCCCCACCAAACAAACAAACAAACAAACAAACAAACAAACACTGTAAACTCAACCAGTAGCGGCCAACTAGACCAAAAACCCATCTACAACGGAATGAGCCTGGAAATGATTCTAGTTGGATCCTACTGAGGTACATGATTAATCAATATTAACCTACTTACTAACTCAATAGGCCCCACCTGAGATTACCATGAACACAAGTTTAATCACAAAGGCCCACCCTACATCCCCCCCCCCATCACCCTTTCAACAAGTACGTTACTACTAGAAAGATAATCAGTTATGCCCAAACCCCTACTGACGCCTACCATACTAGTCTAACATAGTTACCTCCCCGCATATGTTTCTTTTTCTCTTATCTTGTTCTTTACCTATCATTCATGTACCGATGCTTATTTTCCTGTAATTGTCTATCTGTATATTGTTGTAGATTTGTTTACTGTGTAGAGGCAATTGTGATTAGGGCTGGAAGACGAGTGCATTAGTACTGACAACATGTTATTCAGAGGAATAAAAACACTTGAACAAAACCTCCTTTTAAGATTGTCTCACCTGCTAAGTAACCTTTCAGAATAAACATTTAAAAACAAAAACACCATGACCATGCTAGCAACAGTAAGTATTCCATAAATTTAAAGCACAAGTCCCAATGTTTATCAGGGTACCTTAAAGCTGAGCTACCGATGAGCATGGTTGGCCAAAAATAAAATGATAGCGCTCACCATGCTGACTGCCTTGTCGCCCAAGAAGCCGGCTGAGATGGAACCAATGATGCCACCCAGCTCCAGACTGCTGATGAAAGCGCAAGCTTCAGAAACAGAAGAGGAAGCAGCATCAATATATTTGACTGATTGATTGATTTCTTTGTTTGGGGTTTTCCTTTTACTTCTTTGCTACATTTGAGGTAATATCAACTATTACCTACCTACTTGCGAAAGTGCACACTCGTGACAGCTTTTTATAGTGTTTAATGCAAGGATGAGATGGGGGTATTCAATTAATACTCAAGTTGAGGTGGCGTTCATCTAACATAGGGATGTGTGGAGGATCATTTAATACACTGGTGGAGAGGGGTGTTCATTTTACACACTGGTTAGGAGGAGCGTCTATTTAATATCAACGTGGGAGGGAGCCGTTCATTTAATAATGGTTTGGGGGGCGTTCACTTAACAGACAGGTTGGTTGTTGGAGTTTGACGTCCTGGCAACATATATGGTCATATCAGGAATCACACAGGTAGGAGGGGAGTTAATTTAAAACTGCATAGTCCGATGAAAACATCAAATTTTCAAAACCAAAACAATTATCTAAATTTGATCCTACATATCTAACTTAGATATTGGTGCACTTATTCAGCATTTCTTGCCACACAGAAAGGAATACAAAGTCAATTTAATATTACCTGTTACTACAGAAGCCTATGGTGTCAGAGTTTTGGCGTGCTTGCCAAAATTAATTTTGCATGTTTGCATTTCAAATATCTCAAAGGTTAGCCATTTAAAATAAAAGTTACTTCAAACTGAAGTAAAGTAGATTATAACGATCAACCTGATATATTTATCTCAAAAAATGACAGAAACTTAAAATCATCGGACTATGCAACTTTAATAAACAGGTGAAACAGGATTCCATTCCATTGAATACACTATTGGAAAAGCTAAGTACTGTCACCTATCTTTTCAATTTTAATCGCAGAGGGTTCAAAGGCAAGTACATATTTATTCAATTGGGGAAACATAGCAACAATGCTCAGCCTGACTTCAGTCAGAGAAGGATATGAGAATGGGGGCTGACCGGCATAGTGTGTCTGATTGCGATTCTTGATTAGATAGAGCTGTGCCCAGTCCTGAACAGCACACCGAGTCATCAGCACTACCAGGTAGGACAGCCCCATCAACCACATGAGGGGAGACTTCATCATGTCGCCCCAGCTGCCTCGGCCCCGACTGCGCGGCTTGCCTGCAACACACAGCAGACGACATTGGTAGTCTGCGAAGCCGCTGTGTAGGGATTTCATTGACAGTAGTTCCCTTCCCCCCGCCTTTCATGAATTTGTACACGAACAGGGAATGTAGGGATTTCACTGAAAGTAAATCCCGCCTCCATAGCAAATTTTTGCATAAGGCATTGCATTTTCACTGAAAGTAATTATCTCCCTCCATGAATTTGTACACAAATGGCACTGTGCAGAAAGTAGTTCCCCCCCCCCCCCGCCCTTGCGAATGTGTACATAATGTACACCAGCGGGACAGACAATTGAAACAAATATTTAGTACATGGAACACATTGTGTGTACACAGCAGGTCACTAATTACAGAGGTCACTGAATATCCCACTCAGTAACATTATTCTGACAATGAGGAAACCAACCAGTCCATGTCCTATTGAAGAAAAATTAAGTGTCAAGCACCAATTTTGTAAGGGTTAAAGAATCTCTTTATACATAACGTTGAAGACCTAGCAATCTGAATTAATAATCAAAAGACTTTCGCCAACACCCCCATGCTACTAAAAATGTACACATATGATATATGCATCCATTACCATGACCGATTAGTACGTCCAAAACATTACCTTGCGAAATTACTTTCTTTAACCATTACATACTCGATGCAAGTGCTTAGCCAATAAATGACGTTAAATTCTGGGATTAGAGCTTGTTTGTTATTTTACGTCCTAGCAACATCTAAGGTCATATCAGGACAGGTACCGATTTGTGACAGTGCGCACCCATGGCAACTTTATAGTGCTGCCCCACTGGGAAATCAGGCCACCATCACCATGACCTGATATCCCACTCAGTCACATTATCCTGACACTGAACAAACCAGTCCTTGCCATATCCTAGTAATGCCGAGCGCCAGGCTAGGAAGCGACAAGTATCAATGTTTATGTCATTGGTTTGACTCGTCCTGGGTTTGAACCCATAACCTCATGGTTTCGCATACCCCGATCTCATTTATTAAATGCCTAAATCAGGTTAGTATTGGCTATGGCGATATCCAACCATCAGTTTGAAATCAGTTTTTTGTTAGTTCACTATGGTCAGTTGTGCTTTGAATTCTTTTTTTCAACGGATCAAAAGATATGAAAGGGGAAGTTATTCAATAAAGAATGCATGTCTAATATATAGTTTGGGTCCCTCATGCAGACCTGCACACCCGAACGCGCAGCTTTCCATATTGTCAAAGCTATTTTCCGTATTCTTGAATGACTTTCAGTGACACATTTACAATGAAAACCAGAAAACGAAGGAAAAGCCAGGAAACGCAGTAACCTTTAGTGTGATAAAAAATACACCAATTTCCGGAACAAAGGCAGAGAAACCCTATTTCTGTATTTACCCTTGCAATCCGGAAAAAATCCCGAAGGTGCACAGGTCTGCTAATGCCTCTAATTGTATATCCACCTCAACTATACCTCGTTAGTGCAAAGTCCTTCAGGCCTCAAAGTCAAACCCCATGTCGGGCAATGACTGCTAAGCATACCATATTGATATCTTTCTCTTATTTTGTTCCCTAAAAATATGTAACTGGAAACAGGAGTTAATTAAAGAGAAAGAATGTGGAAACTGATGAATTAACATGACAAATAATGCTGGAAGGTAGAACAGCGACTGTGGCAACGGGTCAGCACCATGCAAGCAGGAGGCTGGAAGTGTAACAAAGGCATGCCGGGACAGTTCCATAGTGAGGCCAGAATAATTTATTCCTATGCTTTAGACACATAATAAAGTAGATTTTTTTGGGGTTTTTAAGTCCCAATATACGTTTATTTTTGTTGGGGTGGGTTGGAAAATGCATAAATATAAGTAATATTTAAACAAGTATTTTCTTTGATTTTACCCCGAACAACTTCATTGATTGCTTTGTTGTTTTTTGTTGGTGGAGGGGTGATGTCATGCCAAGAACGGGACCCAAGCCCACATTTCTGCAATTCAGGGTGTTTTAACCATTAGGCTATCTAGTCTCCCTGATGCAATCCGCCGGCCCACTCCTACCTGTGTATGTGGCATTTCACCTGGGGAGGTGTGTGCACCTCACTACAATAAAACATTCATTGAATATTGACTAATGTATATCGTTCTTTTCTTGTCCATCTATCACTTTCCAACAAAAAGCATTTACTTAAAGTTGTTTATAAGAGGCTTTCCTTCCACATTCTAATATTGCAATGTTCTAATGTTCAGCCACTACTTGAAACTGTCACAACTTAGCCGTAATTAGTTCCGCCAGTAATTGGATGGTGGCGCTGCTGTGTGATAAACAGTCTCTAAGGCCGAAATCGATTAACACGACCCGGGCAACTCGGGTCACCCGAGTAGTCAGAATTTCAAATAGAACACCGCGAGTGGAGTCGACAAATACATGTGCCATGTGAAAAACAACCCGACCCCAGTAACCCACCTCATGGCTGGGGTTTGCAAGGAGCGATGACGTCACATTTGCGCTGGTACCGTCCTGCAGGATAACAGCAACCGGTACCAGTCATACATATTTTTTTTGGTAATAACATAGATTAATGAAATGGAAATATCACTAAACTATGCCATCATAAAAATAGTTAAATCATATTTTGCTGTAATTATATCGGCTACTAAAAAAACAAATAAAATGGCCACCATTTTTGTCACCCGAGCGTGGAGAAGCTTATTCGATTATTCGACCCGAGTCTGCAGGATGTGCGCATGCGCCAAAAAGTGGCTCGGGTGACCAGAGTCGATTAATCGATTACGCCCTAACAGACCTATTTCATATGACGTCAGCATGGGTATCTAGGTCAGTGCGCGCGCTGCTTGGCTGCAGGACGGCACATGGTCACACTCCCAACTCAATGACTGAGCAATCTTCATACACCAAAAGTGAAATATCTCTTAAACTACACCACCTAGGAACAAACAGCTTAGAATGCATATAGAAAACATATTCAACGAATAGATTCTATTAAATGTATATGGTTAGGCTTCTGCATTTCTAATACTTTTGAATAGAATAGACGTTTTTCCCTGTGCGTATTGGCAACCTCAATGCATTGTCAATGGCCATGAGCAAACAGAAAAAGTGAAATATCTCTAAAACTACACAACCTAGAAACAAACCGCTTGGAACACATATAGAAAACATATTCAACGAATAGATTATATTACATTTATATGGTTAGGGTTCTGCATTTCTATTAATTTTGAATAAAAAAGACGTTTTGCACTATGCGTATTGGCAAACTCAATGCATTGTCAACGGCCTTGAGCAATCTTCAAACAGAAAAAGTAAAATATCTCTAAAATCACACCACCTAGAGACAAACCGCTTGGTACACATATAGAAAACATATTCAATGAATAGATTATATTAAATTTATACGGTTAGGGTTCTGCATTTCTATTAATTTTGAATAAAATAAACGTTTTGCACTGCGCGTACCGTCAAACTCAATGCATTTTCAATGGCCGTGAGTAATCTTCAAACAGAAAAAGTGAAATATCTCTAAACCACACCACCTAGAGACAAACCGCTTGGTACACATATAGAAAACATATTCAATAAATAGATTATATTAAATTCATAAGGTTAGGGTTCTGCATTTCTATTAATTTTGAATAAAATAAACGTTTTGCACTGCGCGTACCGGCAAACTCAATGGCAGCGTGCCTTCGTTCTGCAGCCAAGCTGCGTCCGCATACACAATGTTAGTAAACATTGAAATAGGTCTATATACTACGGTGCCCATGCCACCCATTGTAGTATGGAAGTGAGAAATATCTAAATGGTACCCATGCTATACTACACACTATGACATAACCAAAATGTAACTCAAGTCTTTCCTCCCTTAAGTGCCTGTCACACTATGCCCGATTGAGCAACGGACAGAATTGTCTAGTCCAGTGGCGTTCGCGCGTGATAAGTATCAAAATATATCAAAGTGTTGCGATATCGGGTCTAAGAACGGATATGAAACGGACATGAACGGATAGGCAACGGACAAAACAAACTCAAACCGGACAAGAACTGTAGACGTCAGTCCGACGGCATCCTTTCCTAGTTTTGTGCCTGTTCAAAACTTGTACGGACACAAAACTGACTTTGTTCGGTTTCTGTCCGTTTCCCCCAATCGGGTGAGGTGTGACAGGGCCTTTATACACCCAGGCATCACCAATCCAAGTACGGACGAGGCTCACCTTTACTTAAACTTACATAGTCTGATGGTTTTGAGTTTCGGCTTTATCTTAGATAAATCTATTAGGTTGATTATTAGAGTCTACTTTACAACTGTAGGATACCATCGCGCTTTTCTTAGTACAGTATAACCCTGTTAAATCAAACTTGAAGGGACCCTAGAAATTTGTTTGGATTAACCGATCATTGGTTTAACCGAGCTTTGGCTTCGACGTTGACTTGGCTTTGGCAAAAACGCAGGTGCATTATGAATTAGTAAGCGTGAATTGCACATGTAATATACAATGTATGTGGACACTTTGATTATTGTTTTTTTATGTATATACAGTATAACCCCATTAAACCAAGCTCGGTTAAACCAAACAATCGGTTAATCCAAACTTTTTTCAGCAGCCCGGAAAAATACTACCATTTATCATATAAAGACGTTGGTGGGGTCTCAGATGACCCTATAACCACATGAAAGTTTGGTTTAACCATACCGGAAGTGGCCTGGGGTCCAACAATTTTGTTTGGATTAACCGATAATTTGGATCAGCCGACTTTGGTTTAACCAACTTTTTTATATATGATAAATGGTAGCATTTTGCCGGGCCGCCGAAAAAAAAGTTAGGATTAACAGAGCTTGGTTTAACGGGGTTATAGTGAACGTGAAACAAAGAATTAAACTGTTCAGGCCATTGTTTACTAAGGGAAGTGTGAATACCAAATGTCCAGAATTGGGATCTCAGCGATTTACAGGAGACGCGCATGAAGTGGTTAGGAACAAACTCCCGACTTCCTGAAGAAGGAACAAAGCAGGCCAACATATAAGTAAGCATTCAGAAACAGATTTTCCTAAATGAAAAAATGCACAGGATTAAGACGAAATATGGTTAATTCTGCCAAACTAGTTGATTGAAAGTCTCAGTCAATGCGGCATCAAGTAATTCACTGAAAAGGTAGGGTTTTTTGGCGGTTAACATTTTTTTTTATATATAAAATGTTATGCATGTCAAAGACGAAAACAATTTATAATGAATATATTACACACCGTATACAATGAGCCCACAGGTGTATTCAAGATATATGTTATGCAGAAAATATCCATTGTCGCATCGCATAGAGTATTGTTGTTTTTCTAGTGATGTATGATAATATATCAGATGCAACAATTTTAATTGAAAATATATAAGAGTGAGAAAACCTATGTCAATTATGTATGGAGGCTTCTCAGAAGGCAATGGGTAAAATTTCCGTTTCTACTAATCAAAAGGGGAACGGTTTGGAAAAAATAGATATAATGCACTAGAAAAGATAGTCCAGGATGACACCAATTGAAAAGGAATCAAGCGTTGGCGAGGAAACGGATAGGAAATTAATATTAACCATGTGATTAATGGTAGTAAGCAGTAGAGAGCCAACTTCTGGGCACCCGCTAGGTGGCAGCACACAGAAACCTGGTCCAAATGACGTCATTGCAGCAAAGACCCTATAACACTAAGACAGCTCATTCAGCCATATTGTGTAATCAAGAGAACAGCCAGCGCACCAGGTGGTGGGTTTGATCATTTTAATTGTTATAATGGGTTGCACGAATAGTGTATGTGCTTGAGCGTGTGTGTGTGTGTGTGTGTGTGTGGGTGCATGTGCGTGTGTCAGTGTGCTGGGAGAAGGATGCTGGGGGGAATATGTGTATGGTGGCGGGGGTGGGTGGGGTGGGGTGGAGAGGTGGAGGGGCAGGGCGGGTGGGAGTTCTATAGGAGTAGCAACAAGCAACCAGTGGGAACCTCCCCCCCCCCCACACACCACTTACATCAGGGAGGGGGTTGTGAGGTGTTGTGTGAGAGCGTCAACTGAGGTGGGTGAGGAGGGGGAGGGGAAGTGCGGGGGAGGAAGTGCAGGGGAGGAAGAGAGGAGGGAGAGGAGGAGGCGGAGAGGGAAGGGGAGGAGGGAGAGAGAGGGAGTGTTGGGGTAGGGGGAGGCGGAGAGGAAGGGGGAGGGAGGTGTGGTGCGAGAGCGCTTGGTAATGTCGATGAGGAGGGAGATAGAGAGCGAAGGGTGGGGATAGGAGGGGGAAGGGGAGGGGGAAGGGCGCTAAGGCCGGGGGAGTGAGGGATAGGGAGGGCGGCGGAAGGGTGGTGAGGCCGGGAGGAGGGAGCGTCAGAGGGAGCGGAGAGAGTAGGGGAGGGAATGAGGGAAGGCGGAGCAGTGGGAGGTCAGCGCAACATCGGCCAAATCCAAATAACAGGCAATCTCTCTCTTTTTAAATTTTAAACCCACCTTATCCTAGTAATGCTGAGTGTCTGGCTATGAAGCGACAAGTATCAATTTTTAAGTCGTTGGTTTGACTTGACCAGGATTAGAACCCACGATCTACCAACACAGGAGGCGGATGCTCTAACTCATTCGGCCATCCCGTCTGGTGAAACATGTGAAACACCAGCCAGCAGCCCGGCTGATCAAACCCACCACAAGATGGCGCTGCAAAATTTACGTTACCATGGGAGAGATAGGGAGTGAGCCCTCTTAGTGTTACAGGGTCTTTGATTGCAGTCAACCAAAACATGTTCTCAATGCTTCTATTGCCCATGTTTAATATGCAATAATGGGGCCTATTTCCTACTGTTGTCTTCATGACGATTAAGCACCCCTCGCACCCTACGTACATGCCTTATACGACATATAAGCTACTCTTTCCGATAAGCAACAAGTGGTCTTTCATGTGCACTTTCCCACAGACAGGACAGCATATACCACAGCCTGTGGTGGACCACTGGTTGGAATGGAAAATAGCCCAAACTGCAAATGGATTCACTGAGACGGATCGATCCGATAACCGACAGCTTCACAGATGGACACTCTACCGCCTGAGATACGTCCCCCCACCCGACAAAAATAAAAATCTATATAAGGACAAACTGGTATGTGGAACGCTATGTATTGGAGCCTATGTGGCTCTATCATCTGGCTGACGATAAAGAAAAACATAGAAAATAGCGTGACAAGGCTCAATCGTTTGGTTAGCCTCATTTTCTACAAGGAACGAGCAGTCATATCCACTGGTATATATA
Source organism: Branchipolynoe longqiensis (assembly GCA_030323885.1). Taxonomy (NCBI): domain Eukaryota; kingdom Metazoa; phylum Annelida; class Polychaeta; order Phyllodocida; family Polynoidae; genus Branchipolynoe; species Branchipolynoe longqiensis. The sequence continues at coordinate 63,312,176 of CM059193.1, read as the reverse complement.
TATATACTCGCACTTGAACCTAGTTAAAGGTGCTGCCACCTGTATAGTGAATTTTCAGAGCTAGCATTAGCAGGAGGTAGCTTGGTCCCCCGCCACGAACAAGCAGTCCATAGGCTTGGCACAAACCATTACCGCATCGAACCATAAATGGAAGACCTGTATGGAGGGACCAGTGTAGTTGTTCCTCCATGCACTACTCTGTAGCGGGATGGCGTCAAGCCGATACGCCAACAATTTATTAAGCCTATAACATATATATCAATACTGGCATCTATTTTGGGATCGATATTTACATTCCCTAATTATATATAATTCAAATAAAACTCTCAAAGTGAGATGCCAGCACAATATAACCGTAAATCAGGCCCATGAACTTAACGCCTTGACTGCCCCACTGCTGAGTAGCGCAAGTGCGGGGGAACACCTACAATGGTCCCGATGACGTAAGGCTTCATGCCAAGCCCAAGGACTGCTTGTTCGTGATGGGGGACCAAGCTATAGCAGTAGGCCACTGTATCAACTATCACGTGCCCCACGTGACCTATTGCCATTTGGGGGAAGGGTGGGCAGGCGCGATTGTGAGAAAGCAAAGACACAGATATAAAAGGCGCTTGAAGGGGAAGAATCGATCATTTAGACACAATAGAATATTTTTGAAAAGAGTATTTGCGAGGCATGCCATTTTCTGTAGCATTACAAACCAAAGAAGAAGGAAACATTTCTCGTGATGAAAATATTTTAAAGCAATAATTACTTTTTTCTGATTAGATACTCCTAAAATTGTCGGAAGCAATTATCAACAAAAAAGGAACATTAAATATTCTAGACACAGTGCGTGAAGATGAGCATGACATACAGTAGCATTATATCATAGTCTGACTTACAACAACACACAGTAGAAGGCCAATAACATTACTTGTTTCGTCGTCATCGTCTAAAGGAAAAGGGAAAAGCCAGCTGTGGAGCCTTTATTTATTGTGTACTTCTACCGCATCTAAACACAGTTCGCACAGGCTAAATGAAAAAAAAAACCACGGTTTTTCTACTAAGCAATACCATCTTGTTCAACGATAGGTTTTGAGGTGTTTTTTTTCCCATCTGTTTGATAATAAGCTATCTGTTTAACTCGCCCTTATAATTAAATATTAAAATATATATATTAATTATTTATTAAAAAAAAAATATATATACAGTAAAAACCTCTCTAACCGACAACCTCCACAGATCGACCACTCCCCTATATCGATCACTTTATTTGGGTCCCAACAATACTATTGTAACCATATTCTAACTCCCTAAACCGACCACATCCCTAAATGGACCAAGCTCGGTCGATTTAGAGAGGTTTTTGAATAATTATATACATATGTACAAAATTATATTTTGATCAAATAGAATGGATATCTTCTTTTCAAAAGTGACTTGTTTGTTTGCTCATATTACGAACACACATAATCTTACATATGGGTAGGTATACGAAACAGTCTATGTGGGTGGGTTTCAAATGCGCCCCAGCCGTCTGTCAGTTTTAACCCCCCCACCCCCACCCCACCCCCCGGTGTGTACACAAGGTTTCTTGATGACGAAGTGTTGGACAATACTCTAGTGCCATACTAATGCTATTATACCGAGCTCCATCGAATAAAACCAACACATGTGAAATTCACGAGTCGCGCAACCTTCCCACTTTTCACGAATATCCCAGAATTATCTCATTCGTTAGATCAATTCCTCCCCCCCCCCCCCCAAATACAGCCAAAGTAAACCTAAGGGTGTGTTAGTCTTGCACACATGAGCAGAGAAGTAAATCAAATTAGCTGATTGTGGGCGTATGCCTCAAAACTCGGCCAAAGGCCGAGTAGGGGGGTGGGGGCACCCCTCCCAAGGAGAAATTCTTTTACAAGTAGGACACAATTGGTGAAATTTGGTAGCCACTTAGGAGGGAGAAATTTCACTCTTCACCTGTGACATAAGGTAAGAGTAGGCATATAGACCAGTACTCTAAGAATACAGAAGTGTTTTTCTTGTAATCTTGCATAAATGATAAGTCAATAATATAAATAATACACCCCCCCCAAATCTTTTCTCCTCGGATTTACACGTATCTCGTGAACAGCCCAGGAAGCATTTAATTGGCGGAAATCAGCCAATTGGCGGGAAATGCTCATGCCTGGTCTTGTGCGAACGTTCGGTAGTCATCTGTGGACGGCTGTATTAATATTTAGCATTTGTCGTCTAAAGCACAGCAGTGCGACTCACCTCGTTCTTCCTTCTTATTCATCTCGTGGGGGGCCACGAGTCCCACCGACTCCGGGGAGTCGCACATAGTAAACAGACAGACGGCTGTCATGCCTATGGCCACCGTGCCTGCAACACACAAACACCAACTTAGTGATGAAGTCACCACTCCTCGCCCCACTCAGAGGTTTGTAGTCATGCCTAGGGACATCATGGCTGCAACACACAAACACCGACTTTTTCTCTTATTTTTTGTACATTAGTTGATTAAACCTGCATAGTCCGATGAAATATCAAATTTTCAAAACCAAACCAATTATCTAGATTTAATTCTACATATCTAACTTAGATACTGATGCACTTATTCAGCATTTGTTTCTGCGTAGAAGGCAATACTGAGTCAATTTAACAGAACCTGTCTATGGTGTCAGAGTTTTGGCAAGCTTGCCAAAACTAATTTTCCATGTTTGCTCTCAAAATATCTCAAAAGTTTACCGTTTAAAATAAAAGTAACTTTGAACTAATGTAAAGTAGATACTAATGATCGAAAAAATACAGAAATTCAAAACCATCGGACTATGCAACTTTAAGCACGGGGGGATTTCAGTCGCAGACAACTGGTCTTCCTCATTCCACTGCTCCTTGCCCTATCCTAATAATGCTGAGCATCTGGCTAGGAAGCAACAAGTATCAATTTTTAAGTCATTGGTTTGACTCGACCAGGATTCAAACCCATCATCTACCAACACGGGAGACGGACGCTCTAACCCATTCGGCCATCCCGTCTGTGACGAAGTGACCACTACTCGCCACAAACGGAGGTTCGTAGTCATATATATCTGGTTTTCTTTTTCAAGAAAACACCATGCTTTGAAAATGGTTCTTGATTTTGTAAAAATTGTACATTTTAACATGGTTTTATTAAAAATCTTGATTGATTAACAATTGACAGAATATTCTAAGTTCCTTTATACGTGCATAATAGAAATTTGTGAGCAGAACTTTCTTCTTGACACAGTTCCATTTTGTATCTACAAACTCTACAAGAAACGATCAAGATATTTCACATCACTCATATATTAACATTTTGCTGCCGGTACCTATTCCTATACTCTATTATATTTTACAGGTATGGCGATTGTATCAGGAATCCTAGAGGGCTAACGATTGGGACACTTGTTTAACCGTCGGGCTAATCCACCCCCGCTTAAGGCGAGCCTTCGTGTTAATTTATATAATTATTTCCATGTGAATTTCCTGGGCCGGCTGCGGGCCGATGCTGCCCCTCGTCCCGTCTGCAGGTAGTCCGTGTCCATCGGTGTCCTTCCCGGGCTAAAGCCGGCCAGCCAGAGTATTGTCTAAATACAGAGGTTTGCCCCCCTCCTGTATTTATCGGCCAAAAGCAATTACTTCGTTATTTCAACTAACTGGCTGGTCTACTCGCCTTACAGTGTATTTGATATGTGTAAATTGATCCCGAACGAAGCAGATGCGCTACTGTCACTACCACTGACACTGATAATCAGCCTAGATTACTGTCTTATTTTAGCCAAATGATCTATACGTTAATTCTGTTCATATGTCTGTTATAATCTCCCCGCAGATGGGCTAAGTAGCTGCATAAGGCCTAGTTAGGCTCAAGGCCCTTAATTATATATATAAAGCAATCCAAAGTTAAGTTCGGCCATAGCGGTTTACTCCATAGAAAACTGGAGGATAGTAAAGAATGCAAGGAACGTTCCAATTTACTTTTCCAAGAGCTCACGGCTTTGTTTATTCTTAACCAAACTAACATTCGTTTGCAGCACATATCGTAGGAACATCAAGTAAACCCCTCCCCATATGTTTAATTTCAAACAAGTTTAGAATTTCGATAAAATAGGCCTAAAACTCGGCTAAAACATCAGAGCGTCATTAAATACGTCTGATCGGTCTGGGTCCGAACGCCCGACCTCCTTTCGTTGCCAGGCGAGTCGCAATTTGCGTCTCCTAGCAACGCTTTACGGCCGGAAACCCGGTGCCCCGTGAATGTTTGGAATTCGCGGTCTGCCATGGCGAGTAGCCCGTATTTCCAAATACGGGCTAATCGGCGCACGCCCGTGAATGCCACAAGGCGAGTAGTCTCGCCCACTTCACTTGCTTCATAATAGAGCGCGGGCCTTGCATGTGGAAGGTCGAGAGTTTGGTTCCCGGTCGAGTAAAACCAATGACGTTAAAATTGATACTAGTTGCTTCCCAGCCTGGCACCCGGCATTAATAGGATATGGCAAGGACTGGTTAACTCAGTGTCAGGATAATGTGACTGAGTGGGATATCAGGTCATGGTGACATCGGCCTGATCTCCCGGTGGGGAAGCACCATAAAGTCACCATGAGCATCGACTGTCACAAGTCGGTACCCGTCCTGATATGACCTTAGATGTAGCCAGGAGTAAAACAACAAATCATAATGGCAGAGGCGCGGTGGCATTTCTGTGCAATACACCAATTCTGCCCACCTGACATGAATTATTTCCTAGCGAGTGGACATTTCGATTTCAAATTTCATGCCATTGATTCCCTATATGGCCAACCCGCTTAAAAAGCCATCAACCACTTGGTAAATGTTGTATGCTTGGAAATGAAAACAGTGAATACAATGAATATGCAGGTGTGTGTCTGCTCTCCTGATACAGAACACACCTGAGTAGGTAGAAAGACTAGTATATACGTCCTACGCGCAATGTGTCGGTTGAGCTGGAAAGTACCCGACTAGAGTCGTTCCAGATTCTGCTGACAGATGTCACTAGCTTAACTGGAGCGGTGTAATACATAGAGAGCTACGGTGAAATTCCAGAAGAAAAATACAATGTAATTGTCTTTTCTTTCCTAAAAAAGAAGAAAGAAAGATGTATTATAAGGATAAGAGCTTGAATCCTGTTGCGATATGAATATCTGAATATAATCAGGCATTTGATTATTTTCTCAAGCATTCTTTTACGGAGATATAGCATGTGAAATCATAGGCAGTCGGGGAATGTATCTGACTTAGAGTGGTTCCAGATTCTTCCGACAGATGTCACTAGCTTAATTGGCGGGGCCTACCGACCTGTAGTTGAAAGAGCTTCCTCTCACTGACACTGTAGTACATACATGCACACACAAACTTACTTAATTAGAGTAATTAAAACCATGCGTTATTTGCTGAACAAATACTCACCATAAATTCGCAAAGCAGGTCTCCATCTGTAAACAAATAAAATGTGAGTTAAATTTATTGCAACTTAGTTCAATAGTTGTGCTTGCTTAAAAGTGCAGCCTCGTCGCGTCTCCATAAGATTTCAAGGTTTTGCCGGAATACCACACGTTATAGACTTAGTTTCTAAAAAAAATAACAGCTGTGAAAAGTCTAGTGCATCTTTTACTGACCTTCCTTGGCATTATTAGGAGATGGGTCACTCTCCTGAAAACTGGCCAGAAGTGTCACATGGAGAGTTAAAATTTAATATTTGAATTTTTTTACATTTTTTGGTTGCAAATGAAAGTTGGAAATCTCCCCTTTACATCTTTGTAAAATATAAATTGATGAGATAAAAAATAAAGGTGTAGTCCATGAATAAGATATCTCTTATGGCAGTATAACATGTGCGTCACAGGTGTAACACATGCTTAGGACACCACACAGTCTGCTTAATAAATATCTAATCAGAATTAAATAGTATCATACTTAGAAGCATATTAATCATGGCATAATATACAGAAATATCTAGTGCTTATATTGATTAAAAAAAGTAATTCCCAGCTATGCTTTATTCACTGAATAATTAGTGTACAATATTTGTGTGGCATCCAGACACCACGGTTACACGTGTGACGGAAATTTCTAATGTTATTTCTGAAGACATTACATTTTATTTTTTTTAAATTTAAGCATGCATACATGTTAATAAATACTTCCTCTTTGATTTGGGAACTGTTTTGTTTGATATATCAATGCAATACAAGATGTTAATAAGGATTCAACCACGTCCCATATGTCATGTTACAAATGGCTGACTGTAAAATGGGGTTTTTTGGTACAAAAACAGTTCATAACTAAAAATACCAAAGTTGCACACAGTTTTATTTTATTTCCCTTATTTCTTTCATCAAGTCTGAGCATGAATATGAAAAGTATAAGAAAAAAAATAAGTAGGAAGGTTTTTATTGATGTTTTAAAATCCCATCTCATGCTGACCAGTTTTCAGGAGAGTGACCCAGATACTACCTGTTGTTATCTGGTGACATTTCTATGCTCCATTTTGATACATTTAGTGTACCGGAGAGCACTGGACTAGAAAATTCTTTGTCCGGTGGTCTCCAGTACTCAGTCCGGTACGGTGTGACTGCTTTAGGCAGGCTTTTTACAATGACAATGATTTTATTTGTACTCAGTGTACCCCTCACACGGTATGAATAAAAAGATTGTTTTATTTAACAACGCCTCTAGAGCACATTGATTTTCATATCATCAGCTATTGGACGTCAAACATATGGTCATTCAGCAGGTTTCAGAATTTCATTGTGTTACATGGTGCAAATTGTCTATTCAACAGGTATTGTACACCTTATTCTATATACCTTTTGTGTAAATAACCCTGAATTGAAAAATGGCTGGAAGACCAGTGCTTCGACACTGACAAAAGACTTATTCAGCAGAATAAACATATTTACCACAAATGAGATCAAAATTGTTGTTCTAGTTCATCCGCTGCTCACAAGGCGGCGAAACCGCCCTCTCGGTTAATTGGGCAATAGTCCACCAGGTGTCATCTTTCACTTTGCACCTCCTCATTCAGTTTTAGATTAAGGCCCAGTCACACCTTACCGGACTGGGAGACCGGACGAGAACCGGTACTGTACGGCGATGTCCGGTACCCATCCGGTGGTGTCCGGTACAAGTTTTGAACATGCACAAAACTTCTACCAGACACCGCCTGACTGATGTGTCTGGTTGGTGTCCGGTTTGTCCGGTACATGTCCGTTACCCATCCGTACATGTCCAGTACCCATCTGTTGGTGTCTGGTTTGTCCAGTACCCATTCGTTATGTGTCCGGTTCTCGTCCGGTACATGTACAGTACTTGTCCGGTTGCCTGGCGCAATTGACCCAATTCCGCTCCATTTCGATACATTTTGTGTACCGGAGAGCACTGGACTAGAAAATTCTTTGTCCGGTGGTCTCCAGTACTCAGTCCGGTACGGTGCGACTGCTTTAGGCAGGCTTTTTACAATGACAATGATTTTATTTGTACTCAATGTACCCCTCACACGGTATGAATAAAAAGATTGTTTTATTTAACAACGCCTCTAGAGCACATTGATTTTCATATCATCGGCTATTGGACGTCAAACATATGGTCATTCAGACATAGGCTACTCTTTCCGATAAGCAGCAAGGTCAGAGTATGAGAGCAACAATATAACATGGAATGTAAATCAAATAGTGACTCAAAATAGCGTGTTCATGCAAGTAATGTTCAAGAATTTGTTTGACAAATATACATATCAATATATATCATATCATAACTAAACAAGGGTATTTTTTTGTATGGATGCTTCCAATGTTGGAACGGAACAGACAAAAATATCAATAAGGCGCTCGCCTCCCATGTGGGGGATCGCAGGTTCGATCTCCGGGCATCAAAGGCTGTGCTATGCGCTGTCCTGTCCGTGGGAAAGTGCAAATAAAAGACCCCCTTGCTACTTCTAAGTCATAGGAAAGAGTAGTCTCTGTGGCGGTAGCAGGTTTCCTCCAAAGAAATATGTCAGAATGACCATATGCTTGATGCCCAATAGCCGATGATAAAAATCAATGTGCTCTAGAGGTGTCGTGAAATAAAACAAACTTTCCTTTTATCTCCGGGTAAGTTCAACAAGAGCCTACAAAACGGATTATCGCTGTGCCTCCTGGGATCGACAAGTTACACATACTCACCCCGAGTGCACAATGAGGACTGTGGTCATGATGGGTCCGACGCTGCTGGCCACGTTCATTCCGGTCGATAGAACGCTCCAAAAGGTGCCAAACTCCTCTGGCGAAACCCACTGGTGGAAACGGCCACAGTAGAACATGCGCAGTGAGCCACAACGTAACTATTCATTTAACTCAGCAATCAGTTCTACGGTAATTGTCCATATACAGCTGGGAAATGCTTCAGAGATCAGTTAGGTTTGAATGTTGCTCTTTATATATAGCCTAGATCCGATATTTAAGACCTGGTCGAGTCAAACCAATGACTTAGAATTCGACGCTATTTAGCCTGGCACCACTGTGTTACCAGGATAGAGCACAGAGCAGTATGCAATTGACAAGGATTGAATTTTTTTCCTCATTAATCCAAGGAATTTAAGCGAGGGGGAGGGACAGAAAATAATGCTAGCTGTATGAACGGTGGTCAGTACTTCTCCAGTCCTAACTTCAGGGAAATGTACTGGGTAAAAGGAGTAATATTAATCTAAATTTTACCTTTCTTTGGGGTCCTACCCATAGTAACAAATACGGTTTGATTGATTGATTGATTGGTGGTTTCTTTACACCGTGCCGGCAGTATAGGCCATATTCACGACGAGAATAGCTAAAAAAAAATAATTCAACCATCGCTTTTACAGAATGCAAAAGCACAGAATCAATTTTCCGCCAGTACACTGTGGACCCAAAAAGCTTACAGTTACATAATTTGTGGCTAAAGGAAATAGAATTAAGATAAAAGTTAATGGTTATTAATTGATCTAATTGGTTTAATGGACTATATGTGATGATATAGACCAGCTGCTGTTAAAAAGGCTAAAATGTTTTCTTGTTTTACCCTCGTGAAAAGGTTGTGCATGTTACTTGCCATGTAAAACTGTTGGCGCAGGGCCAAGAAATCTGCACAACTTAATAAAATGTGTTTGAGTGTAAGTGGAGACTGACACCCCAATACATTCAGGGGGAGGGTCCCCCTTGAACAGAAAAGCATGTGTAAGCCGCGAGTGGCCAATACGGCAGCGGCTAAGGACCAATTGGTCCCGCCGAACTCCTGGGCCCGTATGCATGGAGCGGTGTTAGCTGCATGTGGTGTTATAGCTCTAACTCCGGGTACCTATCTCCGGTTATCGGCGTCGTAGAGAACTATGTCAAGCCGTATGCATGGGCGCTTAAACGGTTAGTGTTAGCTAAATGTGAATGTATTTATAGATTTGGGAAATCCCTCTGCGTTTGTAGGCTCAAATCTATTAAATGCTATCATATTTAACAGAATTACATACGCAATAAGTGAAATTTAAGCAAATTAACCCTAAAGACGAAGCCATATTAACGCAGCAGCCGCATTGGCGGCGATATTACTAGTTATATTTTCGAATCGACGAACGTAAAGTAATCAAATCGCCGCCGCCGCATCGACCTCCCTTTCCATACTGGCGGTGGCGGCCGTTTGTTTACTGTACCTTCGTCGATTCGAAAATATAAATATTAATATCGCCGCCAATGCGGCGGTAGCTTTAAGGAGGGTTCGAATTTAGGGTTAAATTGATAAAATTTCACTTATTGCGTATGTAATTCTGTTAAATATGATAGTATTGAGTAGATTTGGGTTCCATCCTGACACTAACCTAACACTAACACAGCTGTAAACCTGCTATGACCAGAGTTAGAATTTCCGAGTTTAAACGCTCGGTGTTAGACCTAACACTGCTCCATGCATAGCAACTTTTTTGCGCTAAACCAGAAATCCCGCCATAAACGCGTTTTGGGTCGCTAACACCGCTCCATGCATACGGGCCCTGTGTGGGTATGTGGTGGTTTTCCCACAGATGGTTCAATTTCTTGCAGTTTATTGATGTTTTCATCCCACACCTGTTGCCATTTGGATTTGATGTGGGTGGCTATTAGTGGTTTCAGATCAGAGTGAGGGATCACACACAACTCAACATCACAGTTCAGAGCCTTCTTCGCAGCCCGATCAGCTCGTTTGTTTCCTTGGATGCTGGCATGGCCAGGCACCCAGCACAGGTGGATGTCATATCCATCTGTTGCCAGTTGGTTCATATTATAAATGACCTTTGCCATCATAGGGTGGTCTATTTTCAGTCCAGCAACAGCCTGGAGGCAGGAGAATGAATCACTGTTTACAACATAGTTAGTGTGGTTGGAAATCTCGACACACTCCAATGCAAGGTAGAGTGCTCGGGCTTCTGCAGTGAAAATCGAGCTCTGATCGGGCATGCAAACACCAAATTTTTCCCTTGGCAGACTGCCACGGCAGCTACCCGGCTTTGGTCTTTGGAACCATCAGTGTATATGGAGAGGTGGTCTTCAAACTGGTTTTGAATCTCTGCATGTAGTCTTTGATATTCAAGCGGATGTGTCCCAGACTTTCTCAGTTCCACAAGTCGAAGGATAACCGACGGCTTCCTTAACGACCATGGGGGATGTTCTGGGACTTTGGCATCCTCCAACACATCCAAATCGATGCCTAAAGCCTCCAAATGAGGTTTCATTCGGAGCCTCAGGGGCCTGATACAATTCGGCCAGATTGTTGTTGTTTTACATCCTAGCAACATCTAAGATCATATCAGGACGGGCCGGCAATGACAATCACATAAGCCAAAGGTGACAGAAGAGTTGCAAACAGTTTACAATTGACATGATCCATCTGATAGCTTACTGGGTCATTCTCAGAAGTTGTGTACCAATACTGTGACATCAGTACCACAAAATCAAAAGGCTGTAAAAGTCCTATATACAAGCTTCCTCAATGTGTATGTCCTTTTGCATCTGAATAATTGAAAATAAACATATTCTGACATTTTTAAGTAGGTCAAATAATGCTCACACCCAATAAATAGCAGTATAGCATTGAAACCAATCTGACTCCAAAATCAAATATTTTCCACACAAAGCTTGACATTTTTAGGACGTTTCACATGCCACTGGCTTTTTAAACAGTAGTAATAATAATTTGAAACCTCATTGCTATGGTTTTGTGTTATTTGTGATGATTAAAGAGAAAAGCAGAAAAATATTAACAATGTAACAGTCCAAGTGGAATCAACAATTTTACACAAATGTTCGGCTCAAATTTCAATGTTTAGGGGCAATTTCGGGATTTATCTTTTACTATACCATAACTGGGTCCATGTATAGTGTCAAATGGTGAAAATAGTTCCTGTACTGTATCTGTATTCAGTGTTTGATACAGTTTCATAGTACTTGCAAGTGGAAACAAAATGTTACGATGTTAATGACTTCAGAAAAGGTTAACTATTTCATAATTTTCATAATTTTTTTAAATGTCTTCAACTTCATGAAGACATTGTATATGACCATTTGAAGTGAAATGCGCTGTTGTTCAGAGGTTTTCATTAAGTTTGTGACACTTTATTTTCAATGATGTTGACAATGTCACAAAGTAGTGATGTAATTTTCTATTTATTTAGCTACATCCATCCCAATAAGATACATAATAGACAATATTAACATTTACTTTTGATCTAAAATATCTCCCACATTATTGGGCTAAATGATGAAATCTAAATATTGACACTCCAATAATGGGTTTCTTTGAAATATGCATTTCAAGTAGACTACCTCAAGTGGTACACAGTTTCTGTGAACGACCCTACTCTGTTCACGAGCCTAAACTAAAATATCTGGGGGTAGGTGAGAAGAGGACAATAGAGCAGACCTTCCTGAGAATCTTGCCGCATGATGGCCAGCCTCCTCCCTGCACGAAACCGAGCACAAACCAGAGGAGGGCGTACACCAACTTATCTTGAAACACTGAAAACATAAAGTATAATTGTGATATAGTGCGCTAATGATAAGTACCAAGTTTTAATGTCAGCTTACATGTCATTTGGTGAAATCATTGGCAATTAAATTAAACACTGACAGTGTCAGTGGGATAAGGTGGGCTTTGTTTTGTTTGTTGTTGTTTTACGACCTAGAAACATCTACGGTCATATCAGGATGGGTACTGACTTGTGATAGTGCATGCTCATGGTGACTTTATAGTGCAGTCCCACTGGGAGACCACGCCATCAGCACCATGACTTGATAGCCCACTCAGTCATATTATTCTGACATTGAGCCAACCAGTCCTTGCCCTACCCTAATAGTAATAATGCCAAGTGCCTGGCTAGGAAGCGACAAGTATCAATTTTTAAGTCATTGGTCTGACTCAACAAGGGTCCGAACCTATGAACCCATGGGTTTGGATGCCCCGATCTCCCAAAACAGGAGACGGACGCTCAACTCATTCGGCCAACCTGTCTGGTGTAGGAGGGCATTGACAGATCTGTTGTGGTGGTGGGTGGTTACTTGAACGGTCCAATGAGTGGTAACTGACCACCTAACTGGTCCAAATTTGGTTATGAACCAAAATTCAATGCGTCCAAGGTTATGTGTTGGATTAAATGAAATCCAAGGATTTTAGTTTTTACATGATTGATTGATTGATTGGTGGTTGCTTTACGCCGTGTCGGCAGCATAGGCCATATTCACGGCGAGAAATGTTTGTTTTTTGTTCAAACCATCGCTTTTACATGTAAAAGCAGACAATCAATTATGTGCCAATAGACACTAATTAAATTAGAAAGCTCACAATCATATATCTGTGGTCAAGGGAAACAAATTCCCATAGAAAAAGAAAAGTTTCATTAATAATTAATAGAATCCATTTAGTAAACTATATAAGGTGGTACAGTCCAGCTGCCCTCAAAAAGGCTAAAATGTTTTCCTGTTTTACCTTAGTAAAAAGGTCATGCATACTGTCTGCAGTGTAGAACCGTTGGCGCAGGGCCAAAAAATCAACGCAACTTAGTAAAATGTGTTTGAGTGTCAGTGGGGACTGACACCCAATACATTCAGGGGGAGATTCCCCCTTGAGCAGAAAAGCATGTGTAAGCCACGAGTGGCCAACACGGCAGCGGCTAAGGACCACTTGGTCCCGCCGACCTCCCGCATGAGTCTGTGGTGGCTTTCCCACAGATGGTTCAATTTCTTTAAGTTTATTGATGTTTTCATCCCACTCATGTTGCCATTTGGATTTTATGTGGGTGGCTATTAGTGGTTTCAGATCAGAGTGAGGGATCAGACACGGTTCAAGATCACAGTTCAGGGCCTTCTTCGCAGCCCGATCAGCTCGTTTGTTTCCTTGTATGCCAGCATGGCCAGGCACCCAGCACAGGTGGATATCATACCCATCTGTTGTCAGTTGGTTCATTTTATAAATGACCGTTGCTAGAATAGGGTGATTCGTTTTCAGTCCAGCAACAGCCAGGAGGCAAGAGAACGAATCACTGTATATAACATAGTTGGTGTGGTTGGATACCTCGATAGTTTTTACAAGATACGTATCAGAATTGTACCGGAAGGAGACAAACTTACTGGTGAAGACAATTACTGTGACACCGGACAGTGAGAGGGCTGAACAGAAAAGAAGTCGTGGACTGAAGATGTCGGTCGCTATCCCACCAAGGAACTTGGACACCGAGTACGCCAACAACTGACTGCTCATAATCAGCCCTGTAACATTAAACAATCCATGGTCATTATATACACACACACATATATGGGTTGTTCTCCGAAACTGTGAAGTACCACTTGACATGGAAACGAAAACTGAAAACATTCCAAATAATAGCAGAAAACAATTCAAATAATAGCAGAATCCATATTGATATGAAGGTTTATATACTGTGCATATGTCAAAGTTGAACATTTATATTTTCACATTTTGAATATGATATCATACAAATTGAGAAAATTGTTAAAATGAACTGTGTAACATCCATCCATAATATCATTATACCACACACAACAAATTCAAACAAGATTTCATGGATTACAGTTAAGCCAAAAGAATGAGGTTTTTTTTTCAACTTTCTTCTTGAAAAAAAACCCCACCCTATTCTTTACAGGTGTTGGTTTGTTCACAACACAGTCAAATCAAACATATTATATGTAAGTATTCCAAACACATTTTTTTTCATAAAGCTAATTTGGACCTGATGCAGTTAGAAAGATATTACTACTCTGATTACAAAGATATATAATAATAGTAAATCGGCCCATTAGTCCCAGAGTTGTGATGTTTTTAATATTTAATTCCCCCTCCCCCCTTACATTTGCACACATTTTTTTATGATTTGGCAAAATGCTTAAATTGGTGCTCGAGGCTTCCTGCTGGAGCAATTTGCATTTTAATCACATAATTTCCTTTTAAGCTTATTATTTCCAGTACAAATTGTAATCTCAATTTTTGTCAGACCATACAAATAAAAAAATTAAAAAGATTTTATTTTATTTATAGCAATATGACATCACACACGACAAATTAGACGATTTTCACTAACCAAATGATCATAATGAAAAGATCTATAATGTGATTACACTGACTTTAAGCTATGTCCACATGTAACAAATCTAAAAATAATGCGCTTGCCAAAATTAGCACACCCTTCCCATGGTTAAGGGGAAACTGCTGAGTAAGACTAAGAGGGCTCAGCAACAATTCAGCACCTAAGTGATCAATTTCAACGGCAACACATTCCATAATTTAATTTTATTCGAATAAAAATGAATTATTAATTAAAAAAATTGCCATACGAGAAACGAAACAAAAGTGATTTTGGTTTTGGTTTTAGTTTTACGAAGAAAATAAATACAAAATATATGCTTATCCTTAGTCGGTACGCTATAAACCATCACAGGATGTCTACATTTTTCCTTTATACTTTCCTTTATTCTTTATACGCACAAGTCAAGCCCTTAAGGGGAGACATGGGTGATCGGAACATGAATTTGTGTGAAACTGTTTTTTTCTGGTTTTTGGTGTACTAATTTGGTGTAAATGATATGCTTTTTGGACAGATAATTATTGACTGGATACTTGCGTATATAATATGGGATTCTAGATGATGATACTGGACTTTACTATTTGAAAGAAACACTTTGTGAACTTTGAAGATCGTTTTCTAGGCACATTCAGTATACTTCCTGGAGGGGGTAACATGTATTTTTTGCAAGATCCTTCATCATATGACCCCCATCTCAAGATAGAGCTTTGAAACTCTGCAGATATGCTTCTCTTGATACAAAGAATGTGTGCTCCAATTTTCAAAGCTCTATCTTTAATAGTTTTTGAGATACGGAAATCACCCAAAAATCACCAGTGTCTCCCTTTAACCCTGCCCCTATATAACATCCAATATTTTTTTTCAACTGGATCTACAGGAACCACAAGAATGACCAATTTTGTTATTAAAAACTCACCAATCTGCGGAAAAATCACATCCGTGACTAATGATCAACGTAACTTATCAAAAATGACATGGAAGAAACCCAAAACCATTGAACTATGCAACGTTGAGGTCTGTGATTCGACAAGCATTAATACTTCCAACATATTTACCATATTATAAAATCAAATCACACGTTTCCTAGAAATGATTAGTGCTAATGCTAAAACCACACAAAATATAAACACATGCAAAAAAGAAGCGCACCTACCCAAGTCATCCTTGTCGAGGCCCTGCTCATCTATGATGACCGGCATCGCGAAAGAGAAGCTCTTCCTGTTGAGGAACATGATGGTGTAACCGATGTACATGGACACGAAGACAGTCCACTTGTACGAGGTGTAGGTTGTCGTCTCCGCCATCCTGTGGCCGTGGGGCGGGCCTGGCAGCCTACTGGGGAGAAGGTAACACGGAGTTAGACTTGATTATGGTTAATCCTAGCCTAGCAGCCTACTGGGGAGAAGGTAATGCCTAGTTACACTTGACCATGGTTAATCTTGGCCTAGCTACCTACTAGGGAGAAGGTAACGACTAGTTGGACTTGATCATGGTTAATCATGGCCTAGTAGCCTACTTGGGAGCTGGGAACACCGAGTTAGACTTGATCACAGTTAATCCTGGCCTAGCAGCCTACTGGGGAGAAGGTAACACCAAGTTAGACTTGATTATGGTTAATCCTGGCCTAGCAGCCTACTGGGGAGAAGGTAACGTCTAGTTAGACTTGATCATGGTTAATCATGGCCTCGCAGCCTACTGGGGAGCTGGGAACACCAAGTTAGACTTGATCACAGTTGATCCTGGCCTAGCAGCCTACTCGGGAGAAGGTAACACCAAGTTAGACTTGATCATGGTTAATCCTGGCCTAGCAGCCTACTGGGGAGAAGGTAACACCTAGTTAGACTTGATCAAGGTTAATCCTGGCCTAGCAGCCTACTGGGGAGCTGGTAACACCTAGTTACACTTGATCAAGGTTAATCCTGGCCTAGCAGCCTACTGGGGAGCTGGTAACACCGAGTTAGACTTGATCAAGGTTAATGCTGGCCTAGCATCTTACTGGGGAGAAGGTAACGCCTAGATACACTTGATCATGGTTAATCCTGGCCTAGCAGCTTACTGGGGAGAAGGTAACGCCTAGTTACACTTGATCACGGTTAATCCTGGTCTAGCAGCTTACTGGGGAGCTGGTAACACCTAGTTACACTTGATCATGGTTAATCCTGGCCTAGCAGCCTACTGGGGAGAAGGTAACGCCTAGTTACACTTGATCAAGGTTAATCCTGGCTTAGCAGCCTACTGGGGAGCTGGTAACACCTAGTTACACTAGATCAAGGTTAATCCTGGCCTAGCAGCCTACTGGGGAGCTGGTAACACCGAGTTAGACTTGATCAAGGTTAATCCTGGCCTAGCAGCCTACTGGGGAGAAGGTAACACCTAGTTACACCGGTTAATCCGGGCCTGCACGGGATTGTCCTCTCCCCAGATAAAAAATTAAATAAGAGCATCCAAAATGTTATACTTGTCACTAATTTGCCTGGTAGTCGATACTGTCATGGGGGTGATGAAAATAGGAAATACTGTGCCTAGAGCAGGACTCGAACCCACATCTCTTTGCACTCCGGGCCAGTGTGCTAACCATTACACCACCTAGGCTCCCTGATATCAACACACTCCCCACGCCTACCTGTCTATGTGGTTACTTGCCTGAGAGGTCAGTGCAGACCACTACACTCGTCCCCATGGAATTGTAAGTCTTGTAATGCTTACAATTACATACATACAGGCAATGCACTAACACATACATACACAGGGTAGGTTCAACAACCATACAGCGCAAAGCTTGTACAGGATCCTGATCACGGCAACCAGTGTCATGGGGTGATGAAAATGGGAAATACTGCGCCTAGAGCGGGACTCAAACCCACATCTCTTTGCACTCCGGGCCAGTGTGCTAACCATTACACCACCTAGGCTCCCTGATATCAACACACTCCCCACGCCTACCTGTCTATGTGGTTACTTGCCTGAGAGGTCAGTGCAGACCACTACAATACTCAGGGATAAAAGTGTCATATATAACAACAAAAAGTGGAAATGTCGTGAGGAATCTATAAATAATCCACATTCTAGTTATTATAGTCTTACTCTTACTTTGTCCAATATCATGACATTTTTTATATGAAAACTCAGATCTTCGCCCAGACGCTCAGCAACGTCAGGGAATCGCGGACAATTCCCAGAGTCAGGTGTCATACAGTATGTTCCAAGCACTATCCTAGCTTCCTTCCACTGATCCATCAGTACAGACTATCCTTGGCGAGCATTCCAATGTCCCTGTTGTGACTATTATCGCCCATGTTACCAATTCCCCTTTTCCCTCAATGCAACCACTCATTGCTTTTCTGTTGGTTTGGCTTTCATGTCCTAGCAACACCTAAGTTAATATGAGAATGGGATTCTGACCCAACCATTGCTGTCATATATGACAGCAATTGGCAAGGATAGGACAAGAACTGGTTGTCTCAGTGTCAGGATAATGCAACTGGGTGGGATGCCACACCACGGTGCCCATGTCAGCACATCCTAGTGGGACACCACTATAACTATAACTTTTATCAAATTAATATTTGTCTTGGAATGTCCCCAGATTTTGCTTGGGCGTAAAACACAATCACTCACCAACTCAAACGGCAGCAGCCAGAATAGCAATGACAATCATCCGAGGTACGACTGAGCTCTTCCTGTCAGTTCAATAAACAGTGCCTTAGCCCCTTACACCACATGGAGTGTGGAGTACTATGGTGTACGGCACAGACAGCCTACATGGCCACTGAGGCAACAGAGTTACTCAGAGGGATATAGCTAGTACAAGTCACCCCCCCCCCCCTCACACACATACACACTGCACTCCCCAACCCTGCCTTCACCTGTAGCCTGTACACACTAGCTGGAGTTATAAACATCACACCGCGTGTACCGGCCAAGCAGCCTCCACCCCCGCCCTCTCTGGACCAAGCCAACCTGTCTGTATAGTTGCTGCAGTGCAACCAGATATACACAATACACACAGGTTAAAGGTGCATAGTCCGATGGCTTTCGAATGTTTGCATCATTTTTTAGATATAAATATATCAGGTTGACTATTATAACCTACTATTTATTATTCCTGAGCCATTTGGATGAAAAATTACTAATTTTGGAGCAATTAGGGCTGAAAGAATCCAAAATCATTTTGACAAGCTTGTCAAAAGTCTTGTTGTTGTGGCCCAGAATGACCTATTAATGTGTAGGTATCCTGGAACCTGACGAATGCCAAATATGGTAATTGGAATGAGGGTAGGACTAATAAGGTCACAAGATTGACCTAATTGGTTAGTGGTCTCCCTGTTTAATGGCTGTCTCAAAGTGAGTGTCCAAAGGAATAGGGTTATAAATTCCCAGATTAACCTGTATATGCTGTACCAAAGCATTAGTTAATGCACTATTATCTAAGTTGGATATATGATCAAATGTAGGTAGTTGTTTTGATTTTGACAAAATTATATTTCATCAGACCATGCAACTTTAAAAACAATAACAAAAAGCCCTCTTCTTGAGGAACACAAAACTTTCTGGTCAAGGTCTATACTCGGCTAAGGTAACAACTAGTCTTGACACCGGCCTAACTTTCAATTAAAAAAAAATGCTACACTATTTTTATTCTCTTTCCCTATTAGTGTTTGTCATGGATTATATCAAATCATTCAATGACCTTCATTTACTCTTCATTTCTAACACCGATACATATTGAGATTGACCGATTTAAAGAAAACAACTAATTTTCTTATTTACTTATCCGGGCATACAATTGATGTTACTATCAATTATATTATTTGTTTATCTAACTAAATAGAACAACTGCAGAAATATATAGACGAGCAGCAGTGCTACCATCGATGATGGTGTTCCTATGACTATGTATTGTATGGTTGAATGTTTTGCCAAATACATCAAATCAACTACTTTAACAAAAATCCTCAAACGGCAATGAACAATTCTGCATACAATCGCAATGTTTTCCTAACACTAATATTTGAATTTACCATTTTTGTTGTTGCAAATGAAAGCTGGATATCTCTTTACATATACTACAAAAAACCTCTCTAAATCGAGCGACTATGGGACCGACTATAAGTGGTCCATTTAGGGAGGTGGTCGGCTTAGAGTTAGAATATCTAAATACAATGGTATTGTTCCCACCCACATAAAGCGATCGATAGAGGGGAGTGGTAGATCGGTGGACGTGGTCGGTTAGAGAGGTTTTACTGTATATGTAAAATAACAGTTATATATAGATCTTTCATGGTAAATGGAAAATCTTGTTTTATTTAATGACACCTCTAGAGCACATTGATTTTTATCATCGACTATTGGACGTCAAACACATGGTCATTCTGACATATTTTTCTAGAGGAAACCATAGGCTACTCTTTCCAATAAGCAGCAAGACGTCCTTTATATGCACTTTCCCACAAACAGGACAGCACATACCACAGCTGTTGATGAACCAGTTGTGGACCACTAGTTGGAATGGAAAATAGCCCAAACTGCAAATGGGTCCACTAAGCAGGATCGATCGGATGACCCACACCTTCCCAGGTGGACGGACACTTTACCACTTGAGCTACGTCTCCGTTCATGGTAAATAAAGCCAATGTCGAATGCGTGACGAGGGTAAAAAATGAATATAGTATTTTCCCCCCCGACCATCTTTTGCCCATATGTATACTAGCAATATGAAGGAAAAGATAGTTGAGGTTACTATCTTGTCAGAATAACAAGAATTAATTGAGTAGCCAGCCCCTAGTATGGATGTAAAATGATTTATTAATAACAATTATTGAAGAAAATGTATTGCATGAAACAACTGCAATATAAAGAAATCTGTACAGGGGAGTTATATTCTTCCCAATTTTTAAATTGTGGACATAACTCAATAGAAGGGGACACCAAAAGAATAGGGCACTTCAACTTTTTTCATTTAGCTTAGTAGGATAATGATATTATTATTAGTCACGGTAGTAGAAAAGTCCACATTCTCCATGTCACATAATATTCATGCCCTTGAAACACCATATTTTTTGAATGAATCGATTTTGCCCACTCAAGCCAAGTTGCCTAGGATCCCGCGCCACACCAGCTGGGCCACCCTGATGTTCAACCTCTACTCCTGTAGACTGTAGTGTAGTGTGTAGGGCCAAAGACCATATAATACTAAGACAGCTCACTTACCCTGTACTGTGTAATCAAAATGATCAAACCCACCACTTGGCGTGCTGGCTGTTCTCTTGGTTAAACAGGTGCTATATTATATGTATAAATGTATATGTGAATGTGAAAGATGTGTGATGATGGCAATGCTGATGATGATGCTGGGTATTTGTTCATAATAATATTGATGTGTATTCATACTTACCTATCTCATGTATAATTTAAAAAAACAGACACAGGATTCTATTATTTTGGGCCAATAATTTATTAAACATTTTTAATAAATTTCACACTAGCCATTATTATTCTATGACTAGCACAGATCATATTTCATTTACTTTGGCAACAGTACAGTTGCTCGGATAGCTTGTAAACTAATCTACCTCCGAGATAGTACAATCCAGAGGTAACTGTTAATTTATGTAATTCAGATTACTTATATGCAGGGTCGATAGTTTGATATTTAGGTTTACTTTACTCAACAATGGCTATTCTGTATTATATATGCAACTGAGAAATGTTCTTGAGTTGATGACAGCAGACATCCGCTGGGGGTAGATAACGGTCATACAAGGAAGCACATCAGGGACATCTCACTCACTTCAATTCTTTACTACCAGAATGAATTTCTGGCTTGTCAAAGGGTCCCCGTTCGCCAGGGCAAATGCTGGGGCGCCCCTTTTTGGACCTGTCAGGTGACAGTAGTCAGTCCACGCTTGAACAGGACAGAAGAGTGAGTGCGGTATTCTTGGCAGTCTGACGTGGTAGCTGTCTTTCTGCTCGCACACCGTTTTAGTGCTGCACCGTGATGCATGACTTGTGTGCCTCGATGTCCTCAAACATCAGCGTATGACCGCCATCACCCAGCAGCTCAGAGTAAAACAAGTTAGATTGGCTTAATAGGCAGGCATAACCAATTAACAGCGCAGCAATGAATACAAGTCCATATTTCCCCATTTGTCTACATTTTAATATTATCAATTTCACATGTCTTATTTTTAACGTGTATGCTCTGTTTACTGTACTACACTTAAGTTTACAAACCCCTTTTCTTAGCACTGACACTGCATAGCAATCAAATACATCCCAGCTACCCCGTACCAACTTCACCCAAGATTTTGCCCCACACAGGTAATTTTTAATGGCCCCGTCTGTCTTCAGTTTAACATTTAGATATAAAATGTATAGCATTACCGTTTTTAATTTAGGGCTTTTCGGGTCTACCTTACTATTTTTGCAAAATTCTAAGTATTCCTCAAAATGCACCCTCTTATTCCTCCACGCTCCTTCCGATAATCCTGCCTTGAAAAATATGCTCAGTTTATTAACTACAGCATACCCATTACCTGCGAGAGAATAAGGCCAAGAAAATTAATTAGAGCGAGCTAAAATCACAGGTACATATCAAACACCATGTTGTCGTGACAAGCAGTGACCCTAGCCAAGTTATTTTCACGACATAGTTTTAGAGCCACACGTTTGGCAGCATCATCGAAAAACAACCTACTCAGTGCATCCGCCAATACAAGGGACGCCCCTGCCTTGTGTACTATTTGGACTTCACAAGATCGAAGCGCCGCAAACTTCCAAATCTGCTGTGCACAAGCACACAAGACAGGGTCTTTCCCTGCACCGGATGACAACACTTTTTGCGAAGCTTCATTATCAGTGTTAATGATAATAACGAATTGTTCAGGGTTGGAAGGGTATAATACGTTAAGGGCTACTACCAAATTAATTGCTTCTAATTGGGCAATGTGTAATTTATTATTGAGTAACAAATCTGCCGAATATAATTCAGAAAAATAATGTGTGCTACTGTGGCCACCCCCGGCGAGCAACGAAGAGTCGCATTCAATGACCCAAGTCTTCTTTGGGCAAGGCCTGAGCAAAACCAGTCCATTACTGGCTTCCGCGAAGCGCATGAACCAGCTAACATCCCGTACCAGCTCTTGAGTAACCACTGCCTTCCCCCGAAACGGTGTGCCCCTCAAAAATTCCAGAATTCTATTCATAAAACGTCTCGAATGCACAACACATTTCGACACAAATTGCAGCCTGCCCACTAAGCGCTGAACATTTTTCCGACTAACATTAACCCCCAATTTCCACTTATTACATTCTATCAGCACCTCTAGAAGTTTAGGTTTTGGTATCCTGAGTTCCATAAGACCAGAATCCAACTCAAAACCCAGCCACTGCATCAAAACAGCAGGTGGTGTACATTTTTTAACCGATAAATCCAGCCCAAGAAGTGAAGTCAACTCTATTATCTTATTATAACCCTCCAAGGCCCTCTCGAAAGTATGTTCGACCCCAACAAAATCATCTAGGTAACAAGCCACGTAAAAACCCTTTTGTCGCATTAGGTATACCACCGCCGACGTTGTCCTGGCACATGCCATACAGGAAGACCGGCATCCGAAAGGTGGCGCTATATCAAAATAATATTTATCCCTAACCTTAATACCAAAAAGTGGAACGCTTAAAGGACAAGTCCTCAACTGTCTATATGCTCTAGCGAGGTCAATAGACCACATAAAACAATTTCGACCTAATCTAGTCACCTCTCTCCCTAAGGTCATTATGGTTGGCAGGTTAAAAGACAGTTTACTCCCTTGATAAAAACCCTTTGTTATACCCGCATTTACCCCCCCCCCCCCCCCCCCTTACCCTTAGGAAAACTAAGATCCACGATAATACGTCGCTCCTTGGTGTTCTTCTTTGGGCGGGTCATTATGGGACTGATTTGAGCCCATGGAAAGAAGACAGGGGCATTGAAAGGACCCAAGAGCGATCCGTGAGCGGTCTCAGTAGCAACGTACTTATCTAACCAGAATAACTCCTCATCACGGCAACAGTGGTTGACTTCCGTAGGAACCGGTGCTAGCCGGCCAGTAAAATTGGCCGGCCACCCAAACTCCAAATAGTCAACAACCTCATAGTCAACATAACCCACTAACAGCTTCCTCCACATCAGTATATTTAACCCAGACGGTACCGGCAGTCGGGCCTCACAGTAATTAGGGAGGGCAGTCAAGCGAACTTTATCGTATAGAATTTTGTACGAACTATCAAAGTCGGGAGACAACTTCCACATAGGCCAAAAAATGTTTAAATGCGATTTGTAAGCCAGTGGCGACGGCTCGGAGAATTGAGCAGGGGACACGTCATCGGTTAAATCAAAAGGCACCCCCCAATTCATGTCGGCCATCAAATCAATGCCCTCGTCCGGGTGCAAATCCACCACTACCTGTCCCTTATCTGCGGCGGGCCCATCGACACAAGTGTCAACCAAACAATCAACGACTGAAACAACATTACAAGAGTCAGTACGAACACGTGAACACAAGTCAACCGAAACATTTGAGGGAACCAACAAATCTCCCTTCCGAGCAGATAGCCCAACAGAACCTTTAATATCGTCAACCTTCAATGAAACAACACGGCAATCATGTGCCATCAGTGAGCGCCTTGCAGCACCACTGAAGGTGCGGCCAGTAGCAGGACTATGCACGGGGGTGATGGCTGGACCACCCAGATGGGGTAATACGGAGGCGACAGGCAACCTCAAGCGCATACCAGGAGTATTTTCGAAATGAGGTGGGTTAACAGCACCATGAATAGTCAGACAGTCTGCGACAGGTGAGGGGACAGCCGGTATTGTCGCACCCGAGTCCGGCACAGCAACCAGGTGAGGCGAACGCGTAGTGGGAGGGCTAGCTAATGGCGACCCGGTCGCTAAGTCTAACCCAGCTCGAGGGTTCTGACCCGCAGTTCTATTCAAATATGCAACCCCCTGCCCAGCCGACATTACTACTCTATCAACATTGATATTCAGGCAACGCAAGTCAGTATTGAACCAATTGTACCTACTACGATTGTGAGACACAGAAACAAGCGGCGCCCCCTTACTACTCGTAGAGCTAACACAAGGCACATCATAGCATTCATCAGATAAATTCATACTCTCAACAATAGGCGCAGGTTTAACAGGAATATCAATGGAACCTAGTAATGGGTTAGTAACAGGACACTGCACATTGGAACACAACTGTGAATCAACTGTAACTGAACACCTCTTGCTGACCTGACATGACTCCCTAGCGACCGGCTCTGATGACGTGACACTTGTTGCAGTCGTGGGTCGAACTCGGAATCGTCAACCCGACATCGACATCCTCGAAGCGGCTCCCAGCTGGTGAAACCTGTCTCCCGTCCAGCGTCGTCCCCAGCATCTCGGTATTCAAAAAACCTTGTTAACAGATGTAGTTGAAATGTCAACAGACTTGTCATCCCGTCCACGTGACTTGCTCTTGCAATCCAGCTCCCGGTGATAGTGCTTACGTTTCAAATTAAATGCACACCACAAACAGATATGCACAAAGCGATCTCTACCCACACCATGACTGTTAGCAAACCCGCACTCCTTCCCACGGTTCCAAATGGTACATGTACGCCCGTCAATGTCCTTATTGTAGTCCGGGCAAGAGCCCTCCCTGCCGTGCTTAGCCAGATTTCAACAGGCGTCTACCAAGGCCACTCTCGTCCCGCCGAATATCCTGAATCAGAGCCGTGTCATCCCACCCGTTGGGAAGCCGCTTATCGGCTATCATGTTGAAAACTCTTTCAGAAAATGCAAGACACGTTTCCCAAGTGTAGTTCTGGGCCATCTCTAACAGCACGTCCACATGATCCTCAACCTTTTGTACGCAGCAATCAGGAATGTCCCCACGCCGGTTCATGCGCCTAATTCAGGGATGAAAGTGGTCTCCGGGAAAAAAAGCGGAAATGCTGATATTCTCCCATAGGCTTAACATTGTCAGGGAATCGCTGAAAATTCCCGGAAGTCGTATTTCATACATATTGGTATACGCTGATAGTACTGCGCCGTTTGAAGCATATATCAGTAGTATACGCTTCTAGTGCTGCCGCGTTTGCACCACATATCGGTATACGCTGACACTGCTGCGGCATTTGAAGACGTCCTGGCAACATCTAAGGTCATATCAGGAAGGGCGCAACGTATTAGTATACACTTATAGCAACAGGAAAAATCCCGGAAATCCGCGAAATCGCGGAGATCTTTCATCCCTGCTAATTGCAGCCAGGTACTCATACCATGTAGACTGTCCTTGTGACACTTTATTTTTCCTCTCCCCTCTTATCACGTATTTATGTGGTAATAGCTTACCCTTCCCTGATGCCTTCCTCGCCTTTGCGCCAGCCACTCTCATTAAATCACGCATTAGTTCGTCATCCGAGTCGGATGCGTCGCCATCACTACGTTCGAATCCCAACCGTGCACCCCCTTTGTCTACTGCGGCGATCAAAGCGCTAACTGTACTAGCCAAATCAGGATTACTACGGCGTGAAGTATTATCTACTCGTGCAGGATTACTGTCACAACCTACACACGGTCTCGTCGACGTAGCAGACCTACGCCTCGTGCGCTCACCCGACGGGACAGCAATCGGCTGTGACGTCACCGGTACGTCACACAAATCAGGCAGAGACAATGGCGACTCAGAGACTGGAGATTCAAGCCTGGCAAATAATAACGGACAATAACGGTGCGGTAACAGTTGATAATTTAGCATCCAAGAGGCGAGATAGATCCTCCAGTGACACCCCTTGGAAACCACCACTTACCGCCGACGGCGACCGCCGTGATGTATTGATACGGTGTGTCACTGCCGCCGGCTATGTCATACGTCCAACAGCTTCCTCGGTTGGTGACGATGAACAACGTCGACTTCCAGAAGCTAGCAGCTCGCGGGAGAACTTCCCACTCCGCCTAGCACGGGACCTCACTACTTTCGGCATCGTAAGTCCACTTTCAGTATACAATCAGGGACACATTGAAATTCCTCGCAGTTGAGACATTCAAGTCGTTACTGCTCGGTGATACGGTGATGAATGATTCAACGGGTCTTGTGCAACCGGAAATCAACTCTCCCGGGTTACCAAATTCGAGATCATGTTTTGTAGCTAGGATGCATTACTATGGGCCCGTGGTCAGGGTTTTAATTATGCATGTTACCGGCAACATGTACAATATAATTGTATGTGTTTACATGTGAAACACCAACAAGCAGCTGGGCTGATCAAACCCACCAAAAGGTGGCAATGCAAAATTTACATTACCATGGGAGAGAAAGGGAGTGAGTCGTCTTAGTATTATACTAAATTTATAGGGTCTTTGGTAGGGCCTACATTTATGATTTAGACACCACCGAACAGGACCAATTGGTGTCAACGACAACCCACAGCAACAATTCCTCCCATTCCCACAAACTAATTGATTGCACTCACCTGGTATTGATGGTTTGACCTTCGTATGATGTGTGGTGGGTAGGAGAGCACCCAAAAGTTTGAGCACGAAAACTCTAATATACTCATGAGGTTGCCATTTTGGATAACTTCCCCGGTCGCCGTCACACTGTACGTGCGTCTCAATCTGCGGTCCGCGCAGTTGTGGACAGGTCGCCACTCTCTGTCAGTGCGCCGACGTCGTGATGCCATGTCAGTGCGTCCATAGAAATACAATCGACGTCCAGTCTGATATTGTTTCGAGGGTGATAACCTGAGCTTTATCAAAGACCCTATGATATTAGTATTAAAATTTAAAGGGGCTTTGGCTTTATTCATAAGTTTAATCGTATTGCATAGACCCCGTTCAATGTTTATAAACATTGTGTATGCGTGCACAGCTTGGCTGCAGAACGAAGGCATACTGCCCTTGACAAGCCTTGAGTTTGCTGGGACGCGCCGCCCCAGTGCAAAACGTTGATTTTATTCAAAATTAATAGAAATGGAGAACCCTAACCATGTAAATTAAATATAATCTGTTTGTTGAATATGTTTACTATATGTGTTCCAAACAGTTTGTTTCTAGGTTGTGTGGTTTTAGAGATATTTCACTTTTTCTGAATGAAGATTGTTCAGAGCCATTGACAATGCATTGATTTTGCCGATACACGCAGTGCAAAAAGTCTACTTTATTCAAAATTAATAGAAATACAGACCCCAAACCATATAAATTTAATATAATCTGTTCGTTGAATATGTTTTCTATATGTGTACCAGGCGGTTTGTTTCTAGGTGGTCTGGTGTTAGAAATAGTTCACATTTTCTGTATTAAAGGTACCAGATATAGGTCGCTGAGGCACTACCAGTACTCCGACAAATGCTCTCCAAGCATACGTTTCCCAGTTTTCAGTTTATACAACTACATATGTGGGGGGAGAGTGCTGACATTGGTTGCTTCTGTTGTGTTTTATTTAGTCCAGCAGCACTGACACTTTTAGACAACCATATAGAGAAAAAAATGTTAGAAATTGCAATCTAAAATGATAAATATAATGTTCAAAGGTTTATTTATCATAACCAGCTACTTTTGTGTGAATAATTGATTAAATCATGTAGATTAATAGACTTTAAAAGTTGAATTGAGAGCTTTCTGTGGCTGCCATCTTGGTGGCTGCCATGACTTCCCCTGTGTGTGGGGAACCCCTCTAGGTCATGTGATGAGGGAATCCCACCTATGATGTAATTCATACATCACATACCTCAACTCTCCTCCCGCATGTTCAGTGGCATGAACTGAACAAACTAAGCAAAGGTATGTTTGGAGAGCTTTTGATGCTGGATTCATTTGTATCTGGGTGAGGTATAATCAGCGACTTTAAATATATATTCGTCACATGAGGATATCAATGTTTATACCAAGTAGGTATGTGCGCCAAACTCGCCGATCGCCGTCATAGCGGGTGCCATTTTCCTGTGACACCGATCTCAGTTTTCTATTGGTCGACCCAATTACAGTGCTCCAAATAAATGCCTCCTCATTGGCTAGAGACATGTTTCGCATATCTAATGAACATGATGTCATAGAGGACTTCTCAAGCTATTGTCTCGTGTTAATTTCTTTCTGAATGACAGTTTATTTCTGGTACAGGAAGGATTTCCCCCAACTGAGAAGATTTTGTACAGTAATCATCATCAAAAATCTATATCAAAGCAGGTATGGTCCCTAATTAAAATATATAGGTCCCATTCTAAATGTATTTATTGTTGTATCTGTGAAATACCAGGAGGCAATTTGCACGAGAAATGTATGAACGAGCTCGTGGAAAAAATGTTACCAAATCTGAAATCATGTCAAATGGGGAAAACAAAATGGTGACTCAAGAAAGTCTGCAACGTGCACACACATGTATTTTGTACATTGTTCAATGCAATTAATTATAATTCTTCAATATCTAGATTAATTTGGATAACAGTATGTCAGTATATTTTACAGTGTGTGATTATTGAATTTATTCCACAGCTATTTTGTGGTGCATTTCTTCAGCACTTGCTAATGCTATGCTTTCATTCCAGATGAAATGAAGACATATTAAAGTTGCATAGTCTGATGGTTTTGAATTTCTGTATTTTTTCTGAGATAAATATATTAGACTGATCACTAGTATCTACTTTACATGAGTTCAAATTTACTTTTATTTTAAATGGTAAACTTTTGAGATATTTTGAGTGCAAACATGGAAAATTAGTTTTGGCAAGCTTGCCAAAATTCTGACACCATATAAATATTATATGGTGTTGTAGACATCCAATAACTATATCAATAATATATAATTTTATGATTGCTGATATTGTGACATTGCCATTGCATTGGTCCGATTGGTCGAATGATTCAATTGATTGTAGATTCACTGGCATTCAGTATTTTTGTAATTCTTTTTTAATACAACTTTTACAATTTTGTTGGGCTGTAGGTCAACAATCGTAAAGTTAAATTAAGTAGGTCAAGTTATTCGGAGGTTTAATATTATAGCGGTGGGAAAAGGACCAGTTTGGGTGAATATACCGTTCTGTAACCCTAAATACAACTGCAACTGAACACGTTGAATGTATACATGTATTTTCATGTGATGTACCTATACTTGAGGTTATGAGGCGTGAACATAATAATTATTATGTTTGATCATTATTAATAATTATTTTTAGCTGGTCAATGGTGATTTTTGTGATTGATCTAGATAGAGAATTCTTCTGGCTTTCAGGTACTTCAAAGATTTTATTAATTCGGTGAGAAATAAGAAAGTTACAGCAATTTCCCTATGAACACAGTATGTTTTGATCACACCTTCTGCCTTTGTTTTAAGGTTAATTGTGAGGACATAATTTGGCTAATTAAAAATAATGAAATAATCATAACTTTTTTTTATTTCTCAACGGATTGCAATGATCTAAGTGTTATTTTTTTTGCCTCTTGATCCTCTTTCAAATGAGCCCAGTTACACTAAAATTGGAGGATTTTGAAATTTTGACTCGCATACCTATACCAAGTTGCTCTATTTGTTTGAAAATAATAGAAACACAGGAGGCTTGTGTTGTGTAGGCCTATGTAAAGTAAAACCCAAAACATATTCATCTATTTTGATTTGGCAGCTGTTTTTAGCGCATGCATAGTTGGAATTTTGAACTGATCTATTATGAACTCACTTATTGACACCACCAGTTCCTCCAGACGGCGACACGTGGCATGACGTACCACTGGTGACGCGTTAACGCGCATATCACCTACATCCTGCGCATAAATTTGTTCATTATACTGCGATATACACAGATATTCAGTGGTAGTTTTAAGAAGGCTTCATATAACTTTGGCCGTCAGTAAATAAGCATACCTTAGCAGGTCTATATACGAGGCTTACTGCAATTTTCATAAATCATGGCTTCAACATTGACCCTTATCTAAACCACGCGCGCTCTCTGAAATGTCTGATTGTAGCTGCCAATCAGCAGCGAGTTCCCGGCATTCTCTCTGGTCCCGCCTCCGGAAGTGATGCCACGCTGAATCAAAACACATCAGCACACTGTTGTCTTCACACTGCTGGTCCACAAACTCAACACAGGATCGACTTGTCACATTGCAGAAATACCGTTTTGTGATACGGTCCTCAGATTGTATCACGCGCACACATCTAATACTACATTTCAGCCCATAGACTCACATTAGCCCATAGCAGCGAACCTCGCCCAGCACCAGCGTGACGTTGGCAGCGTGAGTCTGTCGAGTGTCTGTCACTGTGTCAGAGCAGCCACATCACTTGAGCCCACATCACCGAACTCGCTTGTCTCAGCACCAACAGGCATCAGACGAGCATGTCACTGTCAGACCCAGACGTATCAGACGAGATGAGGGTCAAGGGGCGGAAAATATGCAGTGAATTCCTTGGCGGCCGATGGCTGGAGTTATCGCCCGAAGAGTTCATTATTTCCAGAGTCAAGTAAGTCCCTACGACTGGTACGAGGCCTACATGATTAATCTGTCACTGATGATACAGCACACTGTACTGCACTAGGCACTAGGTTACCAACTACTTAGCCTCACTGGCACTTAAATAAATGTCACGACACTAGCATGAGTCTCGGACACACCCGCTATGTTCGCGACGTGTATGTCCCAATCTTTTTGTTTATGTTATTGATATTTCTGTTTATGCAATTGATATTTCTGTTTATGCACATATTTCACACACATACACTTATATACATACATACATACATACATACATACATACATACATACATACATACATACATACATACATACATACGTACATACATACATACATACATACATGCATAGGGCCTACATACATACATACATGCATACATACATACATACATGCATAGGGCCTACATACATACATACATACATACATACATACATACATACATACATACATACATACATACATACATACATACATACATACATACATACATACACACATACACACACATAAATATATGTGTATAATTAGACCGACTTTAAAGTTGCCGGGTATACATCACCCAGAAACAAATGAATCCAGCATCAAAAGCTCTTCAAACATACCTTTGCATAGTTTTTCCAGTTCATGCAACTGAACATGTGGGAGGAGAGTATTGAGGTCTGTGATGTCTGAATGACATCATAGACATAGGTGGGATTCCCTCATCACTTGACCTAGAGGGGTTCCCCACACACAGGGGAATCCATGGCAACCACCAAGATGGCAGCCACAGAAAGCTCTCAATTCAATTTTTAAAGTCTATTAATCTACATGATTTAATCAATTATTCACACAAAAAGTAGCTGTTTATGAGAAATAAACATTTGAACTTTATATTTGGCATTTTAGATTGCAAATTCTAACATTTGTCTATATGGTTGTCTAAAAGCCTTGTCAGCGCTGCTGGACTAACTACAACGCAACAGGAGCAACCAATTTCAGAACTCTCCCACCACGTATACAGTTGCATGAACTGAAAACCTGGAGAGCATTTGTCGGAGTACGGTACGAGTCTCAGCAGCCTATGCCGGGTCCATTTAAGTGGTCCATTTAGGGAGGGGATCGGTTTAGGGAGTTGGAATTTCCTTCCAATGGTATTGGTGGGACCCAAATAAAGCGATCGATATAGGGGAGTGGTTGATCTGTGGAGGTGGTCGGTAATATCCCTGTCACACTACAACGCATCATGCAAACGTGTGCCAACGTAGGTGATTTTGCACCAATATGTTGGTGTATGTTGTTATGTGTTACTCGAACGTTACGCGTTCGTTATGCATACATTGGTATTTAAAGGGTCGCGTTTGACAATGTGTGGCTTTTACGTTGGACGTACATTATGTATACATTAGACATACATCGATGTACATTAGGCGTATGTTAGACAAACTATGTCAGTCGGACGGAGAGCCAGCGGAAATGTACTGTCCGCGTATTGACAACGTATGGATAACGTATGTCTAGCGTTTCTCATTACCAGTAATCCTGAACATAATTTATCCACTGCAAGTTCATGGCACTTCGATCAATTCTGCCCATGACCCAATTTCATCCAATCAGCATCTGCCACAAGATGTCTGCGCCCATAACTCGAGTCACTCGCGCAGTATGCATCGATTATGCTCAGTTGATTTTGCTCAAGATTCCCGTGGATCGGAGGATTAGACAGAAACGACAGAAGAATGTAGACGACCAGTTCTGGCCACTACATCGCCTGATTTCCCGGAAAAGAGTTGGGGAGGTAAGTGAAGAAAATGCGCAGATCTGAATGCGTGCATAGTGACTATAGGTATGTGTGGATCATGGTGTTTTCCGACTCCGGCCGAAATCACGATTACCAGCCTGAACGGCATGGCACCTACTGTGTTGTGGCATGTGTTACTTGTTGCTTGCTGTGGGAACGCTTTTAAAGTTATTAACAACCTGTCTTTTCAATCAATAGGATACAGCTATAATAGGCCTTGGACCGTTAGCCGTCTTAATTAATAGAAATTGAGACAGTAATGCTTGACCAGTATGTATTCAGTCAGGACTTGAAACAGTTCACGGACTCTGCTGTACAATGTAGATCAATATTTTTTCTTTATCTGGGTCCTCAAAGCTTTTGAATCTGTCAACTAGAAGTTTAGTGAAAATTGCTCTGAATTCTTTCATTTTTCCGTTCATTTCAGGAAATCCTTTGCAAATTGCCAACATTTGATATTCATTTTTGAAACTACTATATTCATTTTTGCATACCAGTCTTCTATCTGTTTACCAATTTTCCTGAAGATTGCCTAGATGTAAGAGCCTGGATAATTCTTTCTGACTAGGTAAATCAGTTTGATTTGGAATGTATATTTGGAGGGTAATTTCATTTTTTTAAACTTTGTTGGTTTTTACAAGGATTCTCTTCTATGTTGTTCGCCTTTTAATAATTACTTTTTTTATTTCAGAGTTTCTCATACCTGGTTCAGTGGAAAGATTATCCACTATCAGCCTCGACTTGGGAACCGGAGGAGAATTTCAAGTTGACTGAAGGTCTGGTCAGTGAGAACATCACTAACCCTGATGTGTCTGAGGAACTGGTCAGCTTAGGAAGGGATACATTGTTAGTTGGCTTCCAAAGACACCTTCATGGCAAAACAGCACAGCAGCATCCGTTCGAGGTGCACATGCATTTTGATGTGTTCCGGAAATTGTTCCGATCTGCAGATACAGTGGCAGCAGCAGTTTGTGGGTATCAAGCATATCACCTACAAGACTTCGAGTCAGTGAACTTTCCAGCAGGATGGGATAGTCTGATCAGTAAGGATCGCTACGGCCACCGTCTTGTGTTTCCGGTACTGATCCGTCAAGTCCTGGCATGGACACCAGTGAACTATCATGTCGAGGCCTAGGATTCTACTGCAAAGACACACTGCAAATAGACACTGAAAAGTATGCCAACCACAATATTTCAAATGGAACTCTGGAATTACAGTGGGCAGTCATCACCAGACCACACACAAAGAAAATTCTAATAGGTAATGTATATAGGCCCCCAAATGGGAATATGCAGGAAGCTTTTGACCTACTAAGCTCAACCATGAAACAAATTATAGACATTAACAAATATGAAACTCTTCTCATTGGTGATTACAATGCAGATTACAATGCAAAAAATCAATCATCAGCTAATATCACGAGACAATTTGCCACAGAACATGAACTGCAACAGATGATTAACAAAACTACTAGAAGCACACAAACCTCAAATAAAACAATTGACCTGGCTTTTACAAATATAAAATATTGTACTACATCTGGTATCCACAACTACAACTAAAACAAGGAATGACAAACAAACCACATCACACTGGGGCCGCTCATATAGAAACTGCACCTATGAGGACCTTTCAACCACATTACGGGGATTTGCTTCCAATGAAATATTTTATGAGCAAGCTCCGAACAAGTGCTGGGACATGTTAGAAGCTATCCTTGATAGAGCTGCTGACAAACTTTGCCCAATGATTGAACTGAGAATAAGAAAAAACACAGCTAAATACTTAAATGACGAATTACAAGAACTACAACGAGATCAGGACTACTTTTGCCAAAAGGCTGAATTAACCAAAGACCCAGGGGATGCATTCATAGCAAAATGCTTAACTAGAAAGGCCAGGACTGAGGTTCGAAAGGCAAAATCAAGGTACTATCTTGACCAAGCCATCATTCACAACCAAAACCCCAAGAAATGTTGGTATGAACTAGATCAAATAGAGCCTGATCCCAAGCCAAAAATCAGTAATCTAATAAATGACAGTACTGGTGAAACAATACCTGATATTTAACTAGCAGAAGAGATCAACAAATACTTTGTTGATATAGGAGCTAACCTAGCCCAAAAATTTCAACCAAAAGTTGATGTCCAGGAAAACTATAAGGTTGTAGTTAACCAACATAGATATGATCTCATAGAAACAACAAAAGACAAGATCCTTACCAAAGTACAAAATCTATCACCATTCAGACCTTCAGGCATGAAGGACATCAGTTCAACCTTTATCAAGGGCACCATCAAGGCTCTGATAGATGAATTTACATACCTATACAACCTCATAATTACTACTGGAATTTTCCAGAAAAATGGAAGAGAGCAACAGTTACCCCTATACCCAAGGTAGGTAACCCAAAGTCCTGCAATGAACTGCGACCTATATCCATACTACCTCTCCCTGGCAGAATAATTGAACAGATAATTCACGACCAAATAAAAACATTTCTTGAGGACACTAACTATTTAGCCACCCAACAAAATGGCTTCAGAAAAGAAAGGTCAACGACTAAGGCACTTGCCTCATTAATGGATGAATTGTTGATTAGCACAGACAGAGGTGAGCTTACAATAGCTGTTTTTCTTGATTTCAAGAAAGCTTTTGATACAATTGACCACAAAATCCTGCTATGTAAGATCAAAAGAGCTGGACTGGGAAAAAGATCATGTAGGTTCATATACAACTACTTAAACAATAGACAACAAGTCACAAAAATTAATAATACAGAATCCTCCACGAGAACTGTCAGAACAGGAGTGCCCCAAGGTTCCACTTTGGGACCACTCCTCTTTCTGATATTTATTAATGACCTACCATTGCTGTCTACCAGTGCTAATTTCACACTTTTTGCGGATGATGCTGTCCTCACAGTGCACAATAAAAACATTATTCTGGCAGCTACTATGGTAAACAAGGTGTTAAAAAAGGTCAATATTTGGTGTGCTGATAACAGACTTACCTTAAACACACAAAAATCAGAATATGTGATATTTGGAACAAAATCTAGAAAATCGCACGTGCAAAATATAGAGCTATGTATAGGCAATGCAGTGCTAAGAGAAGTGAACTCGTACAAATACTTAGGAACCACACTTGGCTCTACACTGAATGCGAACCAGCAACTATCGAGGCTGAACCAAATTCTAGGTATGAGAATGACAACCTTTAGAAAAATAAGATGCTACATGACTGAGAACACAGCGCTAAAACTGTATAAGGCAACTATACTGCCAATAATAGATTATAATGATCTAATCTAAGGCCTTTTAACAAAACAACAAGAAAATAAATTACAGAGAACTCAAAACCGAGCTCTTAGAACAGTATATAGGGGCAAAGTTCTCTCAGTGAATGAGATGCACACTAGATCTAATATCACATACCTGAGCCAAAGGAGACATGCACATCTGCTATCTCTTATGTTTATCAGAGCCAAGGATGAAAACTACATAGACCATACTACCAGAGTTACCAGGCAGGGGCATGCTACACTCCTCAAAGTTCCTAAACCACTCACAAATAGACTGACAAGAGCCCCTATCTACAAAGGCAGCAAATTATGGAATGAACTCCCAGTCAGAATTAGACATGCACAAACACAACTAGAATTCAAGAACCTGGTAAGAATTCACCAAGCCAATCAGGCCCTTCTACAGGCCTAGTGATGAGGTCGCCATATTTAATTAGCTATCTATTATAAGCACCTATGGCCACCCTGCCCCCTCCCACCACCCCACGTGCTCCTTTGCCTGCTGCCAACAAACCAAGTTATCCACCGTACAAATTATTTGCCCAGCAAATTCGGAAAGGTGTATCAGTCTGGTAGTATTGCTATAGACCGGGGGCCCTGTGGTACTGGGACGGCTCACTCCCTATCTCTCCCATGTGATGTAAATTTTGCGGTGCCACCTTGTGGTGGGTTTGATCGACCCAGTTGTGGGCTTGATCATTTTGATTACACAGTACAGGCTGAGTGAGCTGTCTTGGTATTATAGGGTCTTTGTACAAACATAGACACTAATAAAGTCTGTACTAGACTACTAAATGACTGAAACATACAATCCTCCAAGCATTGTTTATCCCATCATTACTAACAACCTACTTACTCAAACTACTTCATGTAGTCAAAAAACACACCTGAGGTATTAACCTTTTAAGCATAACCCTATAAGCTAGCCACACTCTATCTAACAGAATAAACAAACCATTCTACTAACACTCACTCCATCTCAAAATGTTAACTCCAACAACATGATAGTTTTGCAATTCACAACATAGTAGGCATACAAACCTATGAAGGAAAACTATGCACCTAACCACTCCGTAATGTAAAGGTCTAATCAATACACATGTATGTATCAGGTGTGTAGGAATACAACATATAACTGTTATTTTTGTATGTGAATTGTCAAACTATACCACATGTAAGTCTTTGAATGTTTGATATTGTTATTTCAGCTGATTTGGGCTAGCTGCATATATTGTAAATAACTGTATTGTCACATGGCTGGAAGACCAGTGCCATGGCGCTGACAAAATACTTTATTCAATGAATAAACTATATTTACAATAAAAAGAAAAATGAACAGGGCATTTTTGAAGCATTACCTCATTTACCAGTAGAAAAACTACTGATCCCCTGTGCTACTGACCCTACTTTAGTGTAGTCACAGAGTTAAATCCTGATCTTTGAGGCTACCTGCTAAAAGCAATGTACATATTAATCACATCATTATTTTTTTAACTTATTATTTCTAGTACAAAATTTAATTTGAAAAAAGATCTGCTTCTATTTGAGATATTGACTTGATTTTTGTATCAAGCATTCTGTATCAAAATGATCAGAATGCAAATATCTATAATGTGATTACATTGTCTTTAAGCTATATCCACATGTAAAAAACCTAAAAAAATTGTTTGCTCTAATTAGCATATCCATCCTATGGTTATGTCAAAACTGCTGAGAGTAGGTACCGGCAGCGCCATGAACAACTTGTGGAATGGTGCTTTTTTCATCAATATTCACAGGGTCTTAACTATCTCTGTATGGATTGGATTTTGATGAAATTGCATCACTTAGAAGAACAATAATATGTTCTATCTGATGTTCTTCTTGCATTGAATATATAATAAGTTTGTATTTTAGTCAAATCCATTTTTATGATGAGTGTATTTAGTGAATATTCCTTCATCACTGCCCTACAACATATAAGGTCATGGATGGTATCAGAAGAAGCGACATGACCTCAGCTTTCTAGCCATATTGGTTCGCCCTAGGTCAAAAAAGTAAATCATGGTAAATTCTGCAATTTAAATTATTTTTAAAGTTTAAAACCATGTACTGAATTAATTTTTTTTTGAAACCTTATAAGATTTGGTACGGATAGATAATAGACAATTTGATTCCCTTTCCAATGGTACCAATCTTACTATAGTGCTAGTTAGTGCAAGCAGCCGCAGACAGAATATTGATACCAACCTCTTTGGGCCTTTGCTGTCCATAGTAGTTTCACAATGATGACACACATGTACAAACATGTACCTGCCATTTCTGTATATTTGAATATATTACAGAATATGTAAACTAATAGTGTGCCAAATTTAGGGAAGATCCACCCATTGCTTTAGGTACAGTGAATATTTAAAGATTTATTTAAATCATTATTTTTGGTTTTAGATGCTTTTAGTTTGTATTTTAAATCAAATGCAGGTTTTGATATTTTTAGTTAATTTATTGATATAGCTAATATGCATTGTACATGTTAGCCTAACATGGGTAATTCTCGACGTGATGGGAGCTGGGTCACCTTCACCATTCCTTACCCTTCCTGCCACCTACCGGCTCGGATTCGAACCCCCCCCCCCCCCCCAACCCGCATGAAACTCCCATTGCTCCTGCTGCCACCTGGTGTAGCTTCCCCCTCCTCCCCCTACTGCTCATCAGCCTGCTTGCGGCGCTCTGTCACTCGGCGCCTGGACACGAACCCGTGAAGTCAGGCTGATCTACAAATTGCTAAACCGAAACGGCAGAGTCACCATGCCAAAACATACTAGCAAACGGACAAGGCAGGAGGACCCGAGTAACCACGTCCAACAACCACCTGCGAAAACACGAGGAAGACCGAAGTCAGTTATTGCTAAAACTACCACCACCTGACAGACAACACATACGGCTCCCATTCTTACGATCACCGACACCGATAGTGACACAACAATAATCGACAAGACAACAGATAAGGATGACAATACAAATGGAGGACTCGGCAGAATGGAGAGAAATATTACCGAAAGGCTGGACGAGGTGACCAAAGGGCTATTGGCCCGGCTTGATACCCTGGAGACTAGGCCCGGGCCATCCAACATGGCCGTCGAGGAGTCGTTGGAAAGCCCGCCAAACACCACGAGGGATGGCCACCATGGCTCCCGGTCATCGGCTGCAACAGCCCACCCGGACCGGCGCAGGAGCGGGACCCGATCACCCACACGACAACCATCATCAGACCGCCACAGATACCGAGACCCCTACACACACCGTGCACGGAAACGCCGAGCACACAGGCACTCGTCATCAAGCTCCGACTCCGAGCCTGACAGAAGACGCAAGATTGACGACATATTTGCCGGAGTAGGCTCCATGAGATCGGTAAGAAGAGGTAGGAAATCACTAATGCCAAATGCCTTTGTGATACGTGGGGATAGGAAGGGTAAAGTTGGACTTGGTGAAAGCATGTGGCATGAATATTTCTCAGCTTTGTTTTGTATGTGCAAAGACCCGACAGTGCCGCGGGACTGGGTGGAGCCAATCCATGAGCATCAGGAACAGCTAGCCACTATGGCGGCCAACTGGGAGTGGGAGACCTGTATTGTTTGGTCCGAGAGAGTTTTCACAATGGTGGAGGACTGCAGGCCCCCACGTGGCTGGGATGACATTTACACCATTAAGGATGTGCAGCGGGATGCGCAAGCAGTTGGGATCAGGCTAGGGAGCAAGAAGAAGAAAAACACGGAGTACCGGCGTAACGATGAACATAGCACGGATAACTCAGACTACCCCAGGAGAGTCGAATTCTTGTCGGAGACTGATGGCTGCCCCTGCCATCAGTGGAACTGGGGGAACGACTGCGGGTTTACCGCTACCCATGGCTCCCTCCCCAACAGATACTGTTATGTGTGCGCATAGTGCGCAAATAAATATAGAAAAGCCACATTATTTGGTTGAGTGCCCGATTAATTTGGATGATTCGAACTGTTGATTGATTGACCGCCCCTGATCCACAACCCTCGAATGACCTCAGGACCTGAATTGCCTGATTGTTATTGATTGACCTATTTCTGATTGATCATGACCTAATTGATTGACCTTGATTGACCTTGTTTCATCCACCTATCCTATGACCTGATGTTTCCTTGCTGCCCCCCACCCCCCACCCCCCATTTATTCGTCACCAGTTAACATTAAGGCCCTTACCCTAGACTTTGATTAATGAGATTATCACGTTGCTACTTATTAATTAGACTAACTGAACCATGTTAACGGCTAAACTAAGGCTCCTACAACTATACATTACTGTCTAACTTCATGTCCTTCCAGTCCTCATGTTCTACTGGTTATGGATGAATAAAGGCACTTTTATACCACTCCCGTCTCGTCGTGAATTAGTTCCATATGATATGTGTGCAAAGTCTGAAGAAGGTCCAACTATTGGATGAGCCACAGTGAGTGTTCAGAGATGGATGATTAAATTCCTATTTTTGATTGTGGACACTTTCCTTTTGTATGTGCAATCAAAATGCACTTCTTATATTTTTATGTAGAATCTGAATAGAATAATGTCTATTATGTGCAGATGATGTGCACTGTCAATTCAAGGAAGATACAACAATTGCTGAAGCTACAATGATTATTTAAAGATTTTTCAAATTGGTATATTGATCAATTTGGTTTTCTGATAATTCTTCACTATATGTTCAATCAACATGCAATATTTTTCCTATTTTTAGATATAATATTGATGTAAATAATATCTAGTATTATTCATGAGCTTTCAAAAATTGAAAAATTGAAATATTCCACTTGCAGATCCTGTTTACATG
Organism: Branchipolynoe longqiensis; assembly: GCA_030323885.1. Lineage (NCBI taxonomy): Eukaryota > Metazoa > Annelida > Polychaeta > Phyllodocida > Polynoidae > Branchipolynoe > Branchipolynoe longqiensis. The sequence goes on along the minus strand of CM059193.1, from coordinate 63,271,146 downwards.
CAAACAATTACACTAAACTCAGGTTTTTCGATCGTTCAAAGGTTTTCAAACCTTCATTTTTCAAATTTGGTTTAAGTTCCATGCAATTATGCCATCCTTTAGTAAACCAGCCTAGTTGATTCAGTCAAGCCAAAAGTTCAAAAATGAGCCCACTCTCAATAGGTCTGAGATATTATATCACATTGAAGTTCCCTATGAAGTGTGTGTAGAGTGGAGTGATATTGCTGTGTTCTCTATAGAGAAGTATCAGGATGTTCTCCATGCATTCTTACAGGAAACATATAAGTTGTCTCTAAATTTAGAAGTCAATAGAGTTGCTATGAGATTGAAAAAACAGTGTCCGACCATTGCAAGAAAAGTCTGTGGCACTCACCATAACCAAAGGGCTGTGTTATTAAAAAAAGTCTTAATGGTCAACATCACTTCTGAAGATCTAGTATCTGTTGAACAGCTTCAAATGGAAAAATATTATTGAAAACAGAATTAGATGAGGCAAAAAACATGATTCAGGATATGGAGATTGAAATGGAGAAATTGAAGGTTGAAATGTTAAGGTTAAGAGAAGAGGAAGTATTGGCCAATGAGAAACTCAGCTATGAAAGTCAGAACTCATTGAATCTCCTTGAAGCTAATGAGCAACACCAAACCTACATTGAAAGCTTGACTGGTGTTTCTGTGAATTCTGAATTGGGTAGAAAAAGGTCTGAGTTTAGCAAAGTAACTCGGCAATGCCAGTTAAGAAAGCTGAAAGAAGTTAAGTCTAGGGCACATTGTGCCATGTGGTTCCTTAATCATTTTGGTCTCAAGTTGGAAAGTCTGACTGTGTCAGACTCGTCTGGTGCTTCTCATGATGTAAATTATCATGAAACTTCAGAGTCTGAGAAAGATGTACTCAAAAAGGTTCTGTATTTACTTGACAGGTTCTATGTATCAGATACATGTTATCATGAACTTGTCGGAGTATGTGATGGACCTCCAAAAACATATCTGATAAAACAACTCTGAAAAGATATGAATGTGATGTGTCACATCCCGAGAACCCCTGGACCATGTGAAGGGGCTGAAATAGATGTCCCTGAAGCTTTAAGATATGATGTCCAGTCTTTTTAAACTCAAAACCCAGAATTTCTTGAAAATGAAAAGAAAGCATCATTTACTGTGAAATTGTGTGGTGAAGGCACAAACATCACACTGAACACTGGACTTTGTGTAATGAGTTTTTCATTATTTTCACAAGATCTAGATAATAAATCTTAGGGAGAACACTGCTGTGGGAGTTGTCAAAGCACATGAGTCATATGAAATGTACAGAACTTCCTATGCAAATAGGGTACTATTGACATCGGTAAACAACAATATAATATCAATGTTTGCTTAGGTGCAGATTACAAGTTCATGTTGATGGTGCTGGGGAGGTATGGCGCTACATCAAACCATGTGTTAACTAGCGGTATTTTACACGCTAGAATCTTTATCGGAAATAGAACGCTAACTATTGTGTGTGGAGGCCAGAAAGCACTAATGTATGATATTACTCAAGCGATGATCCACTTACTATATCTGCTTACTATATCTGCTTACTATATCAGTTCCAAGAAATAGTAACCCAACAGAAATTAAGTGTGGTAAAGTCTAGTAGGGAGGGGTGGCTGGCTCCTCCTGCTGTGCTGTCTCCAGGTCATCTGCCTGCCACACCCCCTGCCCAGCTCTTTTATTCAGATGGAACACATTCAAAATACAGGTACACAGTTGCTGGGAGTCTCCTCAGTCAGAGTCAGTAACATGGCATTTCATTGGTTGAACTCCTCCAGTCAGTGGTGGGGGGAGGCAGGGTGGGAGTGGGTGGACCCCCACTACTCCCACCAGCCCCCTCCCCCCATTTGGGTAAGGGCGTTCACCAATCACACTTATATGGGAGTATCAAACCTATTTATCTTTACATAACACCAGTGGTCACCAGTCCCTTAGATTGGGACAACTCCAAAATTTTAGGAGTTTCTACATGCCTTACTTTGAGAATTACATATTGCATCATCTTTAGTTCAGCAAACTGCCACCAGGTGGGGCAGGGAGGGCTCACCACACACACACACACACACACATACACATACATACACACACTCCACCTCCAGCCGGACACCTGCTGGCTTTGGCAGGTCCTGCAAACGCACACACACACACACACACACACACACACACACACACACACACACACACACACACACACACAGCCCCCATGCATTGTCACCTGTTAACACTCCCTCAGATACTGGCATCTGTAAATCATACCATAACAGGCACACAGAACTCAGTTTTTTTACTTAATTATTGTACCCATTCTGTGGCATTCTTCACACACTATTTGTCTGGGTGAAGAAACCACAGTCTGCAGCAACTGTATATGCTGGCCTTAGTTTCAGCATTTACCTCCCTTTCAATCAATCAATAGTTCCATCCTCTAGTCGAGGGTTGGATGCAATGGTTCTCCACTTGTCCCGATGTTGTGCTGTTCTGATAGACTGTGAATAATTCAAGCCTGTCCACTGTGAAATATTTGTAAACCATGATGTTCTTGGTCTCCCTCTCCCTCTGCTGCCATTCACCTTCCCTTCCAACAATGTACGGTATATTGAACTCTGACGAATGATGTGGCCAAAATAAATAAGTTTCTTTGTCTGTATAGTGGCAAACAAGCTTTTCTTATTTTTAATTTTTCTGAGAACTTCTTTGTTGGTGATCTTCTTTGTCCATGATATTTTCATCATCCTTCGATAAGTCCACATCTCAAATGCTGCTAAACGTTTGTACATTTTCTTAGAGATTGTCCATGTCTCTGCCCCATACATTAGAGTAGACCACACATAACACTGAAGAATACGCTTCCTTGTTTGTATTAATATCTTACTTGATGTTAACACTCTATTCATTTTGGAGAATGTTGTTCGGGCTATTGTTATCCTTCATTTAATTTCTTCCTCACATCTCCCATCATTTGTAATCTTTTGTCCGAGATATATGAATTCGGATACTTGTTCTATGTTTGTGCCATCTATGGTTATATTGACATTTGGTTTATCTGTCTTTTTACTTATAACCATTGTTTTGGTCTTCCTGGCATTCATCTTCATGTTGAATAGTATTCCAGCTTTATTGATTCTATTCACTATATCTTGTAGGTTTTTCTCACTGTCTGCTAGTATTACACTGTCATCGGCATATCTAAGATTGTTGATGTTCATGCCACCTATTGTCACTCCCTTGCAATCTTCAATGTGTCTGAAAATCATCTCTGTGTACAGGTTAAATAGACATGGTGACAATACACACCCCTGTCGAACTCCTCGTTTAATCATAACTTCATCCGATAGGCCCTGCTCCATTTTTATAAATGCACGTTGTGTCCAGTATAAGTTCACAATTAGTTTAATGTCTTTGCCATTGACACCAATATCTTGTAAACATTTGATTAACAGTTCATGATTGACTCGGTCGAAGGCCTTCTCATAGTCAATAAAGCAGGCATAAACATCCTGGTTCACTTCACAATAACGTTCACAAATCATTCTCATATTGAAAATCCCTTCACGTGTACCTCTTCCAGATATAAACCCACTTTGTACGTTACTGATTTGTTCTTCAATTTTCTGTCTGTTTCTCAGTAAAATTATTTTCAGGATCATCTTCAACATATGACTCATCAGGCTTAGTGTTCTGTACTCAGTACACAATGTTGGTTTTAGCTTCTTTGGGAGTCGTACAAATATGGATTCATTCATATTCAATGGTATAAATCCAGTCTCATAGATGTCAGTTACTAGCTTATGAATGATTTGAATCCCCACTTCATCTAGTCCTTTTATCATTTCTGATGTTATCTGGTCACTTCCAGGAGCCTTACCTGCCTTTAGATCATTGATAGCCTTCTCAACCTCTGATACTAATATAATATTCCCATCTTCTTTCTCAATTGTGGGTGGGTTCCCTCTGTCATCATTGTATAGTTCGTTTACATATTCTTCCCATCTGGACTTTATTTCATCTTCTTCAAAGAGCATTTTGCCGTCTTTGTTCTTGATACATTTACTGCTTCTCTGTCTGTATCCTTGACCTGTTATCTCTTTCACTTTCTTGTGCATCTCTCTTGAACGATGTTGAGACTCAAGTTGTTCCACTACTTCACACTTCTTATTCCACCATTCATCTTTAGCTTTTTTTGCATTCATCTTCTATTTCATTCTTCAGGTGTTTGTATTTAGGTGGATCAGTGGTTTTCACTTTCTTCCTTTCTGCCATCTTTTCTAGTATGGTTTGCATCATCCATGATTGCTTTGTCTCTCGTTTTTTATTTGGTAACACCTCCTCTGCTGACTTGACCATGCTTTCTCTGAGAGCTTCCCATTCCATTTCAATGTTGTTATACTCTCTCTGAGGAGTTTCTTCATTCATCAGTACACTGAATTTGTTATGAACAGAGACATTATACTTAGTTCTGTATTTTGCATCTTTTAACATGTTCATATCCATTTGAATGTTGTTTTTAATTTTGTTCTGCTGTTTCAATTTCACTACCATACTGATTACTACTGGATTATGATCCGAACATATGTCAGCACCTGGATATGTCCTTGCCTGTTTGATACAATTTCGATATCGTTGGTTGACAAGAATGTAATCAATCTGGTTCCGACATACATCACCAGGGCTCTTCCATGTATATAGTCTTCTCTTTGGATGTTCAAATAAGGTGTTAGCAATTACTAGTTTTGATGTCAAACAGAAATTTATCAAGTATTCACCACGATCATTTCTCTCACCTAAGCCAAATCTTCCTGTTACTGGATATTCATGTTGTTCTCCAACTTTCGCATTCCAATCGCCCATAACAATTGTTATTTCTCCAGACTTGGTGTATTCCATTACCTTTTTGATGCTGTCATAGAACTCGTTGACTTCTTCATCATCGTGATCTGAGGTTGGTGCATATACAATATATAATACCAACAGACTTCAATTCAGTAATACATGTAAATATACCAATACAGTAATACTCTTCCAGAGTTCTTATCTCCAGTGGTTATATTTGATGTAGAATCTTAGAACAATCTGATATTAATTATCACTTCACTTAATATACATAATCTACCATGGTTTCACAACTTGGTTTGAATATTATGCATATGTATTTACCAACATGATAGAATGAATTAGGTATTATTAGATAGGTTTTATAGTGGTACTTATATAATTGGAATATTATTATAATGACTAGAAATAACTGGATGATTTAAATATAATTAAAACAGGTTTTTTAATGCTTCATATATGAGTTTTGTGAAAAGGAGATATTTTAGAATTGATTTAAACTATTATTTATTTATGAACTAGACCTAAAAAGTCGGAATATTTTACACATGCATGTATATATTGTACAATCCACACCTGTGATAGGGGTGATATGTTAAAACCAGAAAATTTCTACAACGAGGGTGACTTTACAAGGAATAATGACACTGACAAGACTTCAAAATCATTGGGGCCACGCTGTAAATATCCATCTCTGGTGAATTTACCTGTTGCTACCAATGTTGTTACTGATGAATTACACCTAATGTTGAGGGTAACTGACAGATTAATTAAAAATTTGATCACAGATGCAGTAGACCAGGATATAAAGGAAAAACTTGGTGCTATGACTAAATTTGTTGGCTAAAAAACATCCCACCTTAACTGTCTGGGCCCGTATGCATGAAGCAGTGTTAGCGGCGTGTGGTGTTATCCCTCTAACACTGGGTAGCTATCACCGTTTGTCAAGCCGTATGCATGGGCGCTTAAACGGTGAGTGTTAGCTAAATGTGAATGTATTTATAGGTTTGGGAAATCCCTCTGTGTTTGTAGCCATATATTAGGCTCAAATCTACTGAATGCGATCATATTTAACAGAATTACATTTGCAATAAGTGAAATTTGATCAATTTAACCCTAAATTCGAAGCGTTATTAAGGCTACTGCCGCATTGGCGGCAATATTAATAGTTATATTTTCGAATCGACGAGCGTAAAGTAAACAAATCGCCGCCGCCGCCAGTATGGAAAGCGACGTCGATGCGGCGCCAGCGGCGATTTGTTTACTTTACGCTCGCCGATTCGAAAATATAACTCTTAATATCGCCGCCAATGTGGCTGCTGCGTTAATATCGCTTCGTTTTTAGGGTTAATTTGCTTAAATTTCACTTATTGCGTATGTAATTCTGTTAAATATGATAGCATTGAGTAGATTTGGGTTCCATACTGAGACTAACACCGCTGTAAACCAGATATGATCGGAGTTAGAATTTCCGAGTTTAAACGCTCGGTGTTAGGCCTAACACTGCTCCATGCATACCAACTTGTCTGCGCTAAACCAGAAATCCCGTCTAAACGCGTTTTGGCTCGCTAACACTGCTTCATGCATATGGCCCCAGGTCACAGCGATACAAAAATGTGGTGTAACTTTTAGGCGGTGGTGTGAGAAGTGTGTAGGTGGTGGTGTGAGAAGTGTGAGTGGTGGTGTGAGAAGTGTGTGAGTGGAGGTGTGAGAAGTGTGTGAGTGGTGGTGTGAGAAGTTTGTGAGTGGAGGTGTGAGAAGTGTGTGAGTGGAGGTGTGAGAAGTGTGTGAGTGGTGGTGTGAGAAGTTTGTGAGTGGAGGTGTGAGAAGTGTGTGAGTGGTGGTGTGAGAAGTTTGTGAGTGGAGGTGTGAGAAGTGTGTGAGTGGAGGTGTGAGAAGTGTGTGAGTGGTGGTGTGAGAAGTTTGTGAGTGGAGGTGTGAGAAGAGTGAGTGGTGGTGTGAGAAGTTTGTGAGTGGATGTGTGAGAAGTGTGTTTGTGGAGGTGTGAGAAGTGTGAGTGGTGGTGTGAGAAGTGTGTGAGTGGAGGTGTGAGAAGTGTGTGAGTGGTGGTGTGAGAAGTTTGTGAGTGGAGGTGTGAGAAGTGTGTGAGTGGAGGTGTGAGAAGTGTGTGGGTGGTGGTGTCAGAAGTGTGTGAGTGGAGGTGTGAGAAGTGTGTATGTGGAGGTGTGAGAAGTGTGGCAGTGGTGGTGTGAGAAGTTTGTGAGTGGGGTTGTGAGAAGGGTGTGAGAAGGGTGTGAGTGGTGTGTGAGAAGTGTGTGAGTGGTGGTGTGAGAAGTGTGTAGGTGGTGGTGTGAGAAGTGTGAGTGGTGGTGTGAGAAGTTTGTGAGTGGTGGTGTGAGAAGTGTGTGAGTGGGGGTGTGAGAAGTGTGTGAGAAGTGTGTGAGTGGTGGTGTGAGAAGTGTGTGAGTGGTGGTGTCAGAAGTGTGTGGGTGGTGCTGTCAGAAGTGTGTGAGTGGAGGTGTGAGAAGTGTGTATGTGGTGATGTGATGGTGTGAGAAGTGTGAGCGGTGGTGTCAGAAGAGTGTGAGTGGTGGTGTGAGAAGTGTGTAGGTGGAGGTGTGAGAAGTGTGTGAGTGGAGGTGTGAGAAGTGTGAGTGGTGGTGTGAGAAGTGTCAGTGGTGGTGTGAGAAGTGTGTGAGTGGTAGTGTGAGAAGTGTGTGAGTGGAGGTGCGAGAAGTGTGTATGTGGTGATGTGATGGTGTGAGAAGTGTGAGTGGTGGTGTCAGAAGAGTGTGAGTGGTGGTGTGAGAAGTGTGTAGATGGTGGTGTGAGAAGTGTGTAAGTGGTGGTGTGAGAAGTTTGTAAGTGGAGGTGTGAGAAGTGTGTGAGTGGAGGTGTGCGAAGTGTGAGTGGAGGTGTGAGAAGTGTGTGAGTGGAGGTGTGAGAAGTGTGAGTGGTGGTGTGAGAAGTAGTGTGAGAAGTGTGTAAGTGGTGGTGTGAGAAGTGTGTGAGTGGTGGTGTGAGAAGTGTGTAAGTGGTGGTGTGAGAAGTGTGTCAGTGGTGGTGTGAGAAGTGTGTCAGTGGTGGTGTGAGAAGTGTGTAAGTGGTGGTGTGAGAAGTGTGTGAGTGGAGGTGTGAGAAGTGTGTGAGTGGAGGTGTGAGAAGTGTGTAAGTGGTAGTGTGAGAAGTGTGTAAGTGGTGGTGTGAGAAGTGTGTGAGTGGTGGTGTGAGAAGTGTGTAAGTGGTAGTGTGAGAAGTGTGTGAGTGGAGGTGTGAGAGGTGTGAGTGGTGGTGTGAGAAGTGTTTGAGTGGTAGTGTGAGAAGTGTGTAAGTGGTGGTGTGGGAAGTGTGTGAGTGGTGGTGTGAGAAGTGTGTGAGTGGTGGTGTGAGAAGTGTGTGAGTGGTGGTGTGAGAAGTTTGTAAGTGGTGGTGTGAGAAGTGTGTCAGTGGTGGTGTGAGAAGTTTGTGAGTGGTAGTGTGAGAAGTGTGTAAGTGGTGGTGTGAGAAGTGTGTGAGTGGTGGTGTGAGAAGTTTGTGAGTGGAGGTGTGAGAAGTGTGTAGATGGTGGTGTGAGAAGTGTGTCAGTGGTGGTGTGAGAAGTGTGTGAGTGGTGGTGTGAGAAGAGTGTGAGTGGTGGTGTGAGAAGTGTGTAGATGGTGGTGTGAGAAGTGTGTGAGTGGTGGTGTGAGAAGTTTGTGAGTGGAGGTGTGAGAAGGGTGTGAGTGGTGGTGTGAGAAGTTTGTGAGTGGTAGTGTGAGAAGTGTGTAAGTGGTGGTGTGAGAAGTGTGTAAGTGGTGGTGTGAGAAGTGTGTAGGTGGTGGTGTGAGAAGTGTGTGAGTGGTGGTATCAGAAGTGTGTAGGTGGTGGTGTGAGAAGAGTGTGAGTGGTGGTGTGAGAAGTGTGAGTGGTGGTGTGAGAAGTGTGAGTGGTGGTGTGAGAAGTGTGTGAGAAGTGTGTGAGTGGAGGTGTGAGAAGTGTGTGAGAAGTGTGTGAGTGGTGGTGTGAGAAGTGTGTGGGTGGTCGTGTCAGAAGGGTGTGAGTGGAGGTGTGAGAAGTGTGTAGGCGGTGGTGTCAGAAGTGTGTAGGTGGTGCTGTGAGAAGTGTGTGAGTGGTGGTGTGAGAAGTGTGTGAGTGGGGGTGTGAGAAGGGTGTGAGTGGAGGTGTCAGAAGGGTGTGAGTGGAGGTGTCAGAAGTGTGTAGGTGGTGGTGTGAGAAGAGTGTGAGTGGTGGTGTGAGAAGTGTGTGAGTGGGGGTGTCAGAAGTGTGTGGGTGGTGCTGTCAGAAGTGTGTGAGTGGAGGTGTGAGAAGTGTGTATGTGGTGATGTGATGGTGTGAGAAGTGTGAGCGGTGGTGTGAGAAGTGTGAGTGGTGGTGTCAGAAGAGTGTGAGTGGTGGTGTGAGAAGTGTGTAGATGGTGGTGTGAGAAGTGTGTATGTGGTGGTGTGAGAAGTTTGTAAGTGGAGATGTGAGAAGTGTGTGAGTGGAGGTGTGAGAAGTGTGAATGGTGGTGTGAGAAGTGTGTGAGTGGAGGTGTGAGAAGTGTGTAGGCTGTGATGTGAGAAGTGTGTAAGTGGAGGTGTGAGAAGTGTGTAAGTGGTGGTGTGAGAAGTGTGTAAGTGGTGGTGTGAGAAGTGTGTCAGTGGTGGTGTGAGAAGTGTGTAAGTGGTGGTGTGAGAAGTGTGTAAGTGGTGTTGTGAGAAGTGTGTCAGTGGTGGTGTGAGAAGTTTGTGAGTGGTGGTGTGAGAAGTTTGTGAGTGGAGGTGTGAGAAGTGTGTGAGTGGAGGTGTGAGAAGTGTGAGTGGTAGTGTGAGAAGTGTGTCAGTGGTGGTGTGAGAAGTGTGTATGTGGTGGTATGAGAAGTGTGAGAGTGGTGGTGTGAGAAGTTTGTGAGTGGTGTGAGAAGAGTGTGAGTGGCGGTGTGAGAAGTGTGTAAGTGGTGGTGTGAGAAGTGTGTCAGTGGTGGTGTGAGAAGTTTGTGAGTGGTAGTGTGAGAAGAGTGTGAGTGTAGGTGTGAGAAGTGTGTGAGTGGAGGTGTGAGAAGTGTGAGTGGTGGTGTGAGAAGTGTGAGTGGAGGTGTGAGAAGTGTGTGAGTGGAGGTGTGAGAAGTGTGAGTGGTGCTGTGAGAAGTGTGTGAGTGGAGGTGTGAGAAGTGTGTGAGTGGTGTGTGAGAAGTGTGTGAGTGGAGGTGTGAGATGTGTGAGTGGTGCTGTGAGAAGTGTGTGAGTGGAGGTGTGAGAAGTGTGTGAGTGGTGTGTGAGAAGTGTGTGAGTGGAGGTGTGAGAAGTGTGAGTGGTGCTGTGAGAAGTGTGAGTGGTGGTGTGAGAAGTGTGTGAGTGGTGGTGTGAGAAGTGTGTGAGTGGTGGTGTGAGAAGTGTGTGAGTGGTGGTGTGAGAAGTGTGTGAGTGGAGGTGTGAGAAGTGTGAGTGGTGATGTGAGAAGTGTGTGAGTGGAGGTGTGAGAAGTGTGAGTGGTGCTGTGAGAAGTGTGTGAGTGGAGGTGTGAGAAGTGTGAGTGGTGGTGTGAGAAGTGTGTGAGTGGAGGTGTGAGAAGTGTGTGAGTGGTGTGTGAGAAGTGTGTGAGTGGTGATGTGAGAAGTGTGTGAGTGGAGGTGTGAGAAGTGTGAGTGGTGCTGTGAGAAGTGTGTGAGTGGAGGTGTGAGAAGTGTGTAAGTGGTGGTGTGAGAAGTGTGAGTGGTGGTGTGAGAAGTGTGTGGGGAGTGGTGGTGTGAGAAGTGTGTAAGTGGTGGTGTGAAAAGTGTCAGTGGTGGTGTGAGAAGTGTGTGAGTGGAGGTGTGAGAAGTGTGTGAGTGGAGGTGTGAGAAGTGTGAGTGGTGCTGTGAGAAGTGTGTGAGTGGAGGTGTGAGAAGTGTGTGAGTGGAGGTGTGAGAAGTGTGAGTGGTGCTGTGAGAAGTGTGTGAGTGGTGGTGTGAGAAGTGTGTAAGTGGTGGTGTGAGAAGTGTGTATGTGGTGTGAATAGTGTGGAGGTGTGAGAAGTGCGAGCAGGTGGAGGCGTGAAAAGTGTATGTGGAGGTGTGAGAGTGTGGAAGTGGAAGTGTGAGAAGTGTGTACGTGGCGGCATGAGAAATGTGTAAGTGGAGGTGTGAGAAGTGTGGAAGTGGTGGTGTGAGAAGTATGTAAGTGGAGGTGTGAGAAGTGTGTAATTGGAGGTGTGAGAGTGTGTAGGTGGAAGTGTGAGAATTGTCTAAGTGGAAGTGTGAGAAGTGTGTACGTGGATGCATGATTAGTGTGTATGTGGAAGTGTGTAAGTGGAGGTGCGAGAAGGGTGTGAGTGGAGGTGTGAGAAGTGTTTAAGTGGAGGTAGGAGAAGTCAGGATAATCGGGTCATGGTGCCAGCGGCCTGATTTCCCAGTGGGGCACCACTATTAAGTCGCGCACTGTCACAAGTCGGTATCCGTCCTGATATGATCTTAAGATTTTTCCAGGAAGTAAAAAGTGTGTGCGAAAAGATGTGAGATGTGCTGATGAGTTTTATGTACATGCAATAGTAGATAAAAGATTTTTTGTTGTTGTTGAAGATTTATACTGCCTATCATGGATAAGCCTGAATAGGCTTGTTTTCACCATTAGACAGTTTGTTGATAGAAAGCCCGAGCCTACACTTTTGCCGACCCAAGGGATTTTTAACCTCCCACACCACATAGACATGGTATGAGAGCAACCGGCCTTTGATGACGCTGTAAGTTATACACCGCGGTGGAAATCCAAATTGGCTGAGGTGGGGGCACAGGGAATCGAACTGCTGACCTTCAGATTAGGAGTCCGACCTAGAAAAATGTCAGACACTCTAACCACTCCGCCACAGAGAACACCTCATGTTTTAATATATTTTAAAACTTTGGTATTCTAACTGTAGCTGAAATGTGTTGTAGCAAACCAAATACTTTCACAGCTACACTCACCGATTGAATATGAACCATGTGCTTCACGCAGGTTTGTTTTGCTTTTACAAATCCCACAATGCGCGGCGCTGCTGGAATTACGAACTTGTTTATTCAAATGGGCCTCGACTTTTGGCGTTAGCCCATTTGAATTCGCTGTCCGCCTACTAATGTGTTTCCGCGTAAGAAAAATCGTGTCTTTGAGTGTATTATGTATGTATGCCCACACAAATCATGTCTTTCTTTTCCTATTGTACAATATACATGCACATGTAGGCCCTACTGACTTCATGTACCATGTGTGCAATTTGAAAATGCAAAAGACACCCCTGTGTCGAAATATTATGTAGAGTTAAGCTAAGATTCCATATACGCGGTATGCGAATGTGAATGCGGCAAACAATGGAAAAGCATATAAATATACATGGGTGCTTCCATATGTCTGAATACGAATGCGAATGTGAATGCGAACGCGGCAAATGGATCGACCATGGACCGATCAGTGTGAATGGGAATGCGAATGCGTTTGCGTTTGCCATAGAAAACAATAGTAACTTTGACTTTCCTTCACAAATTTGGAGCAAAAAATCTCCAAAAATGGGATGGGTATTTTGGGGGGGGGGGCGGGGGGAGGGGGGGTTGATTAGCAACCCCCCAACACAAAAAGAAAACATAGACTATTGGAGGTCGGCATGGGTATCTATGGCGCATACCGCATTCGCAAGCCGCATACGTGTATATGGAATCTTAGCTTAAACATGCATGTGGCTTCATATGACTGTAAATAATCTTTAACTTTTGAAGGCCCAAGCACACAACTGTCCAAAGAATACCATAAAAAAACAAGCACTATCTAATCCAAACACACCATCTTAAATTATATATTTCGAATTTGATTTTAATTGTATCATAAATATTCTTTTATTGATAAATTACAATAGGACTTTTTGTTGTTTAGAAATATTTTCATTGAAAAAGTCTAGGATATAATCAACATAGATCTGAAGTGTGCATTGGATCCGCACGCACAAGTGATCAGCCTGAGCATGCTTAATAGATTATGCCACTTACCCGCTACTGAGTAAAGTTCAAAGTACAATGTGCTTATCAGTCCTCAGGAGATCAAACTTACACACAATATACATATATATGGGCAAATACATACATCCGTTGACACCCCTATCTGTACATGTGCACGCTTACCTACTCACTGTCATCTACACATCATCATCATGCTGTCGGTCGCGATGCGACAAAGACTGCTTTCATTACTTGACTTCCGCTCTCCATTTAGCTCTCTGCTGTGAGAGTTGCGTCCATGAGTCGGTCTTAATGTCTCAGCTTCAGGTTTCATTTCATGAAAGCTGCCTGCAAAAGTGTTGAAGTGCTGCTGGCTTTTGCAAGTTACCATGGGCACTCTCTCGGGGAGCAAATAGAGGTTTCACACCGTCAAGAACATGTCAAGACAAGCGCAAAACTATTTGTCCCTGCAGTGGCTGGTCGGGAGATGTTGGGAGTTCCATACATCAACCACCCTTAATGCTCACAGTGACATGGTTTTGTGTCTAGGGTTTGCTCCCTTCGCCTTCGGTTCTGTCAAGAACCTGTACCACAAGGCAGTGGTTTACAAATCTGCAAGGCAGGGGCGTCAAACTCCCTGAGGTATTGCTAGCCTGCAATATCTACACATACATACATACATACATACATACATACATACATACATACATACATACATACATACATACATACATACATACATACACACACACACACACACACACACATACATACATACATACATACATACATACATATATATGTAATGGCCCACGGCCCTCCGACTCTCTCACTTACATGCAGTCACACGGAAGAACACCAAGATTCAATTCAGTGTACGCTTCACCCTTGGTTTATTGAACCATCTGCTCTCCGCGGCATCAGTAGTTGTCTGACCCGCCCCCTGACTCGCCAGATCCCACATCGACTCTATAGGTGTGTGTGTGGGGGGGGGGGGGTCAACCACACGCAGTAGAGGTCAGCCCGGTTGGGGTCTGACCGGTGGCTACCCGTGCCGCCACCTGGCGCAGTGTAATGGTACTGCGATGGTGGCGTCGTAGTCTCCGCTGCTACCGCGTGATAGTAGAGCTCATGTTCCGACTACTACACATACATACATACATAGGGCCTACATACATACATTGGGCATACATACATACATACATTGGGCATACATACATAGGACATACATATATAGGGCCTACATACATACATGTGTACATACATACATAGGGCATACATACATAGGGCATACATACATAGGGCATACATACATAGGGCATACATCCATACATAGGGCATGCACACATACATAGGGCCTACATACACACATGTATACATACATACATACATAGGGCATACATACATAGGACATACATACATAGGGCATACATCCATACATACATACACATATGTATACATACATAGGGCATACATACACACATACATAGGGCATACATGTGTACATACATACATTGGGCATACATACATACCTAGGGCATACATACATAGGACATACATACATAGGGCATACATACATACATGTGTACATACATACATTGGGCATACATACATACATAGGGCATACATACATAGGACATACACACATAGGGCATACATCCATACATACATACACACATGTATACATACATACATAGGGCATACATACACACATACATAGGGCATACATGTGTACATACATACATTGGGCATACATACATACACACATGTATACATACATACATAGGGCATACATACACACATACATACATACATGTGTACATACATACATTGGGCATACATACATACATAGGGCATACATACATAGGACATACACACATAGGGCATACATCCATACACACATACACACATGTGCACTTAAGTTGCATAATTGGATGGTTTGGAGTTTCTGCCTTACATTTTTGGAAAACATATACAGTAAAACCTCTCTAAATCAACCGACCATGGGATCGACTTTATGTGGTCCATTTAGGGAGGTGGTCGGTTTAGGGAATTAGAATATCCTTTACAATGGTATTGTTGGGACCCAAATAAAGCGATCGATATAGGGGAGCGGCCGATCTGTGAAGGTGGTCGGTTAGAGAGGTTTTACTGTATTAGGTTGATCATTATGCATGTTGCACAACAACATGCATACTTTTAAACAATGCCACGGCAGACATTGTAAAGAACAAGTTGACTCCCATGAGTTGTGTGTAGCAACTGACTTTATTCGGGGTCTCCTATTGGGGCGCAAGGCTCTCATGACCTCTGACCCACATGTGACCCGTGTGAGGTCACTGCCATTTGCATATAGACATCATATTATCCTTCCAATGGAACAGACAAACAATAATTCAATCGTTTAACCGTTTTTACTGAAAATCGAAGTTTAAATTTTATTGTTGTCTAAACACAACTGTTACAGGTATTACGTGAGTATTCAAGTAACCCCATGAATATAGATAAAGATGCAATTGTTACGATTGGTAATGTATATTTTTTTTCCTTTTGATAAATTAGCATATGATGCGCATCAGCTGTTATATTGCCACTGCGCCCTGTATGTAGCACAACATAATTACTGCAGAAGACTAAGGCTATTATTCGATAAATGCATATACAGTAAAACCTCTCTAACCGACCACCTGCAGAGATCGACCACTCCCATATATCAATCGCTTTATTGGGGTCCCTAACGATCACCTATGCAATACCATTGCAAGATTTTAGAAACCTTCCTAAACCGACCACCTCCATAAATGGACCATTTAAAGTTGGGTCCATGGTCTGTCGATTTAGAGAGGTTTTACTGTACATTTACACGCGGATACGTGGCGCATCTGTACAATAACATCTGTTAATAAAGTTACATCGACATACATAATACAGTATCACACTGGTTTTTTTTCCTTGCCAACCCGTTATATGGGTAATGTTTCTCTTAAAATGTACAATCACTCTACATAGTATTTCTAATGGATATTACTGTACATAATTCATCAACCTCTCGACATAAACTCGTATGGAATGGACTTTATTATGTAATGAATACAATAAAATAGGAGGTTTTGTTTCGGATCGGATGGTTAAAAGTCAAAACGACTTTTGCAGAACGACTTTAAATGGACCACAGGCGCTCAAAACCTGTACATGTTAAAGTTGCATAGTCCGATGGTTTTGAATGTCTGTATTTTTTTCTGAGATAAATATATTAGATCGATCACTAGTATCTACTTTACATTAGTTCAAATTTACTTTTATTTTAAATGGTAAACATTTTAGATATTTTGAGTGCAAACATGGAAAATTAGTTTTGGCAAGCTTGCCAAAACTCTGACACCATAGACTTCTGCAGTAACAGGTTCTGTTAAATTGACTCAGTATTTCCTTCTATGCAGAAACAAATGCTTAATAAGTGCATCAGAATCTAAGTTAGATATGTCAAATCAAATCTAGATATTTGGTTTTGTTTTGAAAATTTGATATTTCATCGGACTATGCAGCTTTAACTTATATCAGCTGTGGTGGGTGGGACGGTTAAAAACAGGGACAGATTCTGTACCCCATGCGGCAGGTTCGGGAGATGGGGGCGAAGTGAGCAGCAGATGGCTGCTCACAAGGCCTATCGAAGGACTAACAAACTCAAAAGAGCACCTATTTATCAGTGAAGGCAACTCTGGAATAAACTCTCTGCCAAAACCAGGAATGCAACAACCTACCTGCAACTTAAATCTAGATTAGAGGTTGAGTACCCAACATAGACATACATTAAGAAACCTACCTGGATAAACCACAAAAGTTGAGAACCAAAATAAATAGAGAGTGCCAAACCACTCCCGTCCCTCTCCCTCTCTGAAATCCCCCCTGGCAAAAAGAGTAAAAGAAATAACAACTACCAAAGTATACCCACCAGCCTATAACACCTGACTAAACCAATAAAACATATACTACCGACAAAGCTATAGTTGACCAAGACAATTTAAATGAGTCATGCAACCATTATTTGTATAATCCAAAATCCACTACTACTTGTATCAGCAAGTTATGCCCATTATATTAATAGCTGGTGGTCGTCCATTGGTGGAGCCGCATAGTCATGGGAAGGGATGGCCGAATGAGTTAGAGTGTCCGTCTCCTGTGCTGGTAGATCGTGGGTTCGAATCCTGATCGAGTCAAACCAATGACTTAAAAATTGATACTTGTCGCTTCCTAGCCAGACGCTCGGCATTACTAGGATAGGGCAAGGAGCAGTGGAATGAGGAAGACCAGTCATCTGCGACTGAAATTTCCCCTGCTTAAACAACTAATGTACCAAAAAAGAAAGAAAAAAAAGTCTGTTGGGCGGAAGTGGCTAAAGGAATAGTCGAGGTGTTTCTCTCTCATGAATCAGATGAAATGCTGGTGTATTAGGAATCAATTGTACATCTTCACTCAGCTAGATTTCACATGTGATCGATGAAATAGAACTGGAGGAATTGGGTATCTTGTCTAATCCTTTTGACAATATACACTGAAATATATGAGTTTGTGAGTTCGAATCATGGTCAAGTCAAACCAATGACTTAAAAATTGATATTGGTCACTTCCTAGCCTGGCACTCGCCAATATTAGGATAGGGCAAGGACTGGTTGGCTCAGTGTCAGGATAATGTGACTGAGTTGGATATCAGGTCATAGTGCTGGTGGCCTGATTTCCCAGTGCGACAGCACTATAAAGTCGCCATGAGTGCGCACTGTCACAAGTCAGTACCTGTCCTGATATGACCTTAGATGTTGCTAGGACGTAAAACAACAACAGACAAACAAAAACAAAAATCTTAATATTTAATATATTAACACAGTTCAGTTATCATCAATGACTCTATCTACAGTGAATGTTCAAAGACCTGATGTATACTCGCATGAATAACTGCCGGAAACCGTGTGATGCTTCAGATTTACTTATGTGTATGTATGCATGTAGATGTGTGGTATCAAGCAAATTCCTCGTAAAAAATGGTCATGAATTGTCTAAGAAATCGTTCGTCAATCATTGCTGAGACGTATGTCATACCAACCAAATTACAATGTATTGAATACTTTGCATGATTGCTATGTTTTAAGGCAGTCGTACACCGTTTTTTTTAATGTTCAAAATATTTGTGCTTCTATCAACCATAACATGCAAAGTTCTGAACGTACCTATGCCAAAGTGAGATTTCCAGGAAAGCTATGATCATGATAACTTGGTACAGGCACATGTACCAATTGAAAAAATACCAGGAAAGAAGTTAACCTTGTAATATCCATTTGGCCCAATTTTCTGAGAAGTGGCCATTATTTATTCAAACATTCGGATTTTATGTGTGGTTTTTGTATACTAAAAATAAAATAACGTAGAAATTCTTTTGAATTTTCCCAGTGCGTGTTGGGTACTGGGGCTCCTTATTTTGTCATAGGATCATGACATGGTGGTGGGATGAGTGGGGAGCTATGGTGAGTAACAATCCCACCCCCCTTCCAACCTTACCAAGCATACGTACAAGTAACATCAGCCTTATCTCACTGATAATGGCGGACAAGTAAGACAGTTTTGTTTTTGTTGCATTCATTGATTAAAGGCTCAGTCACACCTTACCGGATTGGGGTAGCGGATAGAAAACAGACACTGTCTGGTGAAATACGTCAATGTCTATTTTATATATGGTACGCATCCGGCGTGTGCGTTCTCTGTCCAGTGGTGTCCGCAGTGTACAGTGGCAAGTTTTGAACATGCACAAAACTTGTACCGGACACCGCCGGACTGATGTGTATGATTGGTGTCCGTTTTAAGTCCGTTTTGTCTGGTTCCCATCCGTTACGTCTCCAGTTTGCTTCCTGCAGAGTCCATTGACGCTGTTGCGGGAATTTGGTCAGTATATGTTTTTGGCGCGTCCGTGAATAGTCCGGTACATGTCCGGTTGATGTTTGGTCCGTGCATTAGATATTCAGTTGTCATCCGGTTATTGTCCGGTTATCGTCCGGTGGGTATTCGTTAATGTATGTTCCTTGTCCATTTAGCGTCCGTTTCGTCTGGTGGAAAGCGCAACATTTCGACACATTTCGAACACCACCGGACTAGAAAATTCTTTGTCCAGTTGTGTCCGGTACTCAATCCGGTATGGTCTGACAGGCACTTTAGCAAGGGAAAGGTCAACTCTGGACAGTTGGTCTTCGCCAGTCTTACTGTCCTGATATTAGTAATGCCTGTAATATATGTTGATGTCGACACTGTGAGTTCTAGTTTGCAACTGTCTTTATTTAGAACACAGTCATGACATCGTCTGGTATTATTCTGGGGGTGATCGTACAACTACATACATTACATCTTCCCCTTTTAACTATATATACAGATATTTTAATATCAACCAATAATGTTTTTGGTGCACGGCTATTTGGTGGATTCAATGGTACATAACGATATACATTGCATACTTAAATTAATTAATACATTTTGATTAAAGTTGCCTATTATATATTAACTAACATCGAGATCAATGGGTTACAATTGTTTCATATTAATATTCACATTAATGCAACATCTTTCCTCCTTTTTCTTTTTCTATAAGAAAAATGTTGTCAATAAATATTGTGTACCTATATTGAGTGTACTTTAAAGTCAAACACCATTTATATTTTCAATGAACTTAACTGAGACTATCACAATATTCAATATTGTATTTTATGAACAAAATTTCCCAAAATGTTCAACTTCATTTTTCATGCTTAATTATAACAATCACATCAGTGAACAGCCAATATTTATTTGATAACATCTTCGACATGTAAGACAACTTAAAGCATTTATAAAAACAAACAAAATGCTCAGTTAGCTTCATGTGTCATTTCTTATGTTTGCATGTGTTGTGTCCATTCTTTGTTTGACCATAACTATGTGTCATTCTTATTGTACTGCTTTTCTAGCATGTCTCTTGCTTAATTATCACAATTGCATCAGTGAACATTAAAAAAATAATTGAGTCAACAGTTATTTGATAACATCTATGACATGTAAGACAACTTAAACAAAGCATTTATAAAAACTAACAAAATGCATACTCAGTTACCTTCATGTGTTGTTTCTTATGTGTGAATGTGTTCTGTAAATTCTTTGTTTGACCTTAAATGTGTGACGTTATTGTTGTACTGCTATTGTAGCATCACACTTGCTTGACTGTCAAATGTCTTGTTCCAAAATTACAATGTACATATTGCATCACTGTTATTCAGATATGCAACACTTATTTAATATAAAATTCCATACGGTTACCGTATCCAACCTATGTCTGCTATATGGTTTTGTAGCACTATATTATGTGACGAAACAAAACATCAAGATTTGGGCGAAATTATTAAAGTTGCACAATCCAATGTGACTATAGCATTTTTAAATAGGACAGTTTATTCCAAACCACAAATATCAGTATATTTTGGTAGTCTTTGCATACTCATGTTCATTTCATTTTGATATATAAGCAATTTCCTACAAATTTGTTGCAAATTTGCTGTCAAAAATGTAGAATACTTTTTTGATAATTGTTTTGTTTTTGAAAATTTTATGCTTCATGGCACTATACAGCTTTACAAGGGATGCTTCAACTTGTTACTTTGTTGCAATTACTGAAGTGGTCTAGTCTTCTGTCTAGACATTGATGATGGAACTTCAAGATTTTGGTAACATTTTAAAGTTGCAGTCTAATGTAACCAAACCATACTTAATTTCAAATGTTACAATCGACATCTTATGTTTTGGTCTGCATTATTTGATCTTTTATATATATATTTTTTTTATTAAATATATTTATATATATATTATTTTATTAACACTAGACTGTTTTATTAATTTTAGTGTGGTTATATTTGTGTGTGTGCTTTTGACCGTATAAGTTGGTGGTTTGGCAGTGGTGTAATATCATTTAATATAATATTCACTTACAAATGTATATGACATTAAATTCAACGTTACAAATATCAGTATCATTTGGTAGGTTTTGCATACTTGGCTTACTCTGGTTTCTATATAACCAATATTTTAAACAATTGTAGAGTTTGCAGGTTACATAACTGCATGTGTTGGTAACATTTTATAAAGCAATTATTTGTTCATCAACAGGCCTTTTTCATTGTGAAAATATTGGAACACACTTTACCATTCAATTCTGACATCCTACAATATAGTGGTTTTTATCTTTACATTAACATTTTTAAATATATATATTTTTTAATATATATATATATTGCCATTCATTCAACATGGGAATGTTGTGCATTAATAGGACTTTCACCTGCATATTATACATATATGAATGTATGTACTACGTTTCATATGATACAACTTAATTCGTTTTTATATTTCCATCATTAATAACTAGTCCATAGCAATATTAAATGATGGAACCATACATCAATGTTGTTGGTTTCTTTTCTTTTCTTTTCTTTTCTTTTCTTTAACATTCCTAAATTATTAGGACATGCATTAGTGATTTATACACGCTATAGTAGTAGCATTATATGGTATTATCATTAATACATTTTTCATTGGAGTATGCAGCTTTAACAAAGGATACCTCTAACTGCTACTTTGTTTCATTCACTGACCTGGTTTACGTTCTATATTCATGACGTTACTGGGGGTGTTTGTATGACTTGCACCTGTGCATTTTACATGTCTGAATATGCTTCATATACTACATTTTTAGTTGCATTTTTTAAATTTCCATCATCAATAACTAGTCCATAGCAATATTATGATGGAATTATTTATCAACATCTGTGGCCTGGCATCTGGTGCTTGCTTCTCGGCGCTCCGTGTTCACTGCTCGATGCTTCGCCTGTTGCTTAGCTGCCTGACGTCCTGTGCGTCTTTGTTATGGCCGTTTTCATTCATCTCTGTCGATGATTTGTGCATCTGTGCTTCTTACCATCTGTATCTGTACCTCTAGGTATCTGTGCATCCGTAGGCCATCTTTTCAGGCATGTGTGCATCCGTGGGCCATCTTTTCAGACATCTGTGCATTTGTGTCATTTGTCAGTGCTGCTTCTGTTGGTGCCCGTGGAGTTACTGCCCGGTGCGCTGCAGCTACTTGAACTTGAAGTTCAAGTTCTTGTTACTGTCTCTGTGATCAGGGTGTTGATGCCTGGTACACTGAACTTGCATAGCATGTTGATTGGTGCCTCGGGTGCTGATGCCCAGTATCCATCCGAAACAATGGGCCTGAAAGCACCATTGCCTCCACATCTGACACCATGTAATATATGTTGATGTCGACACTGTGAGTTCTAGTTTGCAACTGTCTTTATTTAGAACACAGTCATGACATCGTCCGGTATTATGCTGGGGGTGTTCGTACAACTACATACATACATACATACATACATACATACATACATACATACATACATACATACATACATACATACATACATACATACATACATACATACATACATACACACACACACACACACACATACATACATACATACATACATACATACATACATACATACATACATCGCCAGGTTAGGTTTGTTTGTTTGTTGTTGTTTTACGTCCTAGAAACATCTATGGTCATATCAGGACGGGAGTAGTTACCCAAATCATTTTCTATGTCATTCAGTTTACTCGGCATGGATTCAACTCATTCATCCATTCTGTCCGGTTTTCTGTATGCGCTAAGACATGTATTGATTTACCTTTAAATTAAAGAAGAAATATTGGGAAACCTTATTTCCACCCTTAATATATTTTTCCGGGGTTATTCTAATCCCAAGGTAAAATAAAATTTAATTCAATAACAAAAATTAAAAATAGGAATCCTACTGTTGTCTTCCAGGGGAGGCCTTAGTAACATGATGTACCTGTGTTGTTTACCGGATGGGATGGAGCCCCTCAGAGGTGAGCCTGGCAAATGTCTGCTGCGGATATATGGACAGATCATCAAAGAAAACCCGGAGACGGTGGTCACTGACTCTGTCATCTACGGACTACTCGCTGAAAAGAAGAAGGGTCCACAGCTTTACGGAGTCTTCACTGGAGGACGTGTGGAGGAATATGTCGAGGTGAGTTTCTATGCACTGACAGCTTTTGTTAGCGTAACATGTCAATCTTCACTCCTTCTGGTAACATATCATGTAAGAACTGAGGAAGTCTGGGACACATCCACTCGAGTACCAAGGACTGCATGCAGAGATTCAAGGCCAGTTTGCAGACCACCTCTCCATATACACTGATGGTTCGAAAGACCAAAGCCGGGTAGCTGCTGCGGCAGTCTGCCGACGGGAAAAATTTGGTGTATGTTTGCCCGATCAGAGCCCGATTTTCACTGCAGAAGCCCGAGCACTCCTTCTCGCTTTGGAGTGTATCGAGGTATCCAACCACACTAACTATGTTATATACAGTGATTCGTTCTCTTGCCTCCTGGCTGTTGCTGGACTGAAAACGAATCACCCTATTCTAGCAATGGTCATTTATAAAATGAACCAACTGACAACGGATGGGTATGATATCCACCTGTGCTGGGTGCCTGGCCATGCCGGCATACAAGGAAACGAACGAGCTGATCGGGCTGCGAAGAAGGCCCTGAACTGTGATCTTGAACCGTGTCTGATCCCTCACTCTGATCTGAAACCACTAATAGCCACCCACATAAAATCTAAATGGCAACATGAGTGGGATGAAAACATTAATAAACTTAAAGAAATTGAACCATCTGTGGGAAAGCCACCACAGACTCATGCGGGAGGTCGGCGGGACCAAGTGGTCCTTAGCCGCTGCCGTATTGGCCACTCCTGGCTTACACATGCTTTTCTGCTCAAGTGGGAACCTCCCCCTGAATGTATTGGGTGTCAGTCCCCACTGACACTCAAACACATTTTATTAAGTTGCGTTGATTTTTTTGCCCTGCGCCAACGGTTCTACACTGCAGACAGTATGCATGACCTTTTTACTAAGGTAAAACAGGAAAACATTTTAGCTTTTTTGAGGGCAGCTGGACTGTACCACCTTATATAGTTTACTAAATGGATTCTATCAATTATTTATAAAACTTTTCCTTTTCTATGGGAATTTGTTTCCCATGACCATAAATATATGATTGTGAGCTTTCTAATTTAATTAATGTCTATTGGCACATAATTGATTGTCTGCTTTTACATGTAAAAGCGATGGTTTGAACAAAAAGCAAACATTTCTCGCCGTGAATATGGCCTATGCTGCCGACACGGCGTAAAGCAACCACCAATCAAATCAACCAATCAATGTAAGACTGTTAGGGACTTCTGTTAGCACACCATGTCAGACTTCACTCCTTCTCTGTAACACATCATGTAAGACTGTTAGGTACTTCTGGTAGCTCAACATGTAAGACTGTTAGGTACTTCTGGTAGCTCAACATGTAAGACTGTTAGGTACTTCTATTAGTTAACATGTAAGACTGTTAGGTACTTCTGGTAGCTCAACATGTAAGACTATTAGGTACTTCTGGTAGCTCAACATGTAAGACTGTTAGGTATTTTGTTAGCTCAACATGTCAGACTGTTAGCACCTTCTGGTAACACATCATGTGAGACTGTTAGGTACTTCTGGTAACACAACATGTAAGACTGTTAGGTACTTCTGTTAGTGCAACAAGTCAAACTTCACTCCTTCTGGTAACACATCATGTAATATTGTTAGGTACTTCTGGTAACACACCATGTAAGACTGTTAGGTACTTTTGGTTGTGCAACATGTAATATTCTTAGGTACTTCTGGTAACACAACATGTAAGACTGTTAGGTACTTCTGGTAACACATCATGTGAGACTGTTATGTACTTCTGTTAGTGTAACATGTCAGACTTCACTCCTTCTGGTAACACATCATGTAAGACTGTTAGGTACTTCTGGTAACACATCATGTGAGACTGTTATGTATTTCTGTTAGTGTAACATGTCAGACTTCACTCCTTCTGGTAACACATCATGTAAGACTGTTAGGTACTTCTGGTAACACATCATGTGAGACTGTTATGTACTTCTGTTAGTGTAACATGTCAGACTTCACTCCTTCTGGTAACACATCATGTAAGACTGTTAGGTACTTCTGGTAACACACCATGTGAGATTGTTAGGTACTTCTGGTAACACAACATGTAAGACTGTTAGACGCAAAGTGTAAGACCCTGCTCCTTCTGGTAACGCAAAGTGTAAGACCTAGTGCCTTCTGGTAGCACATGTAAGACTTAGCTCCTTTAGGTAACACACCAGATACTCACCTTGTAGCATGTTAAGCAGAATTGAGCAGCTGCTTCAGTGCTATTCAACCATCCTTGGCATCCTGATCATCTCCTTTGATACACTTGACACTAATGCACTCTAGCACAGGATATGTGTCAATATTGTTAAAGTAATCTTGACATTCTTATATTTCAAATAACCTACTTGAATTACCTTGAATTTTAAATGTTCGGTAACAATTAACACTATCATGATAACGTCAGTTACTTTGTTGCTTAGTCCCAAATGCAAATTGTTTAAATTCCCGAATAAGGACCAGGATTACCAGTTGTGTACTTCGACAAATGCTCTCCACCAGGTGTTTACATAATTTCACTCAATAGACCCCTTTCAATGTTTATAAAAATTGTGTATGCACGCTCAGTTTGGCTGCAGAGCGAAGGCATTCTGCCATTGAGTTTGCCGGTATGCGCAGTGCAAATCGTTTATTTTATTCAAAATTAATAGAACTGCAGAACCCTAACCTTATGAATTTAATATAATCTGTTTGTTGAATATGTTTTCTATATGTTCCAAGCGGTTTGTGTCTAGGTGGTGTGGTTTTAGAGATATTTCACTTTTTCTGTATGAAGATTGCTCACAGCCATTGACAATGCATTGAGTTTGCCGGTACACACAGTGCAAAACGTCTATTTTATTTGTTTAGAAGGGAATAAAACGTGAATTTAATAGAATATTCCCAAATTAATTGTTTCCACAAAATTTATGTTTTCACGTCAAATATCTCCAAAGTTGACTTTTTGAAATAAAAGTTACTTCAAATTTAAAGCTGCATAGTCCGACGAAGCATCAAATTATCAAAATCAAATTAATTATCTAGATTTGATTCTACATATCTAACTTAGACACTGATGTACTTATTAAGCATTTGTTGCCATGTAGTAGGGAATATTGACCCAATTTAATGAAACCCGTTGCTGTTTGTTTGTTTGTTTATTGTTGTTTTACATCCTAGCAACATCTAAGGTCATCAGGACGGACCTGTTGCTGTAGAAGCCTATGGTGTCGTGTTGCTGTAGAAGCCTATGGTGTCAGAGTTTTGATGTGCTCGCCAAAACTAATTTGACATGGTTACACTTAAAATATCTCAAGAGTTAGCCATTTAAAATAAAAGTTACTTCAAGCGAAAGTAAGGTAGATTGTGACAATCAATTTAATATATTTATCTCATAAAAAATGACAGAAACTAAAAGAAATCGGACTATACAACTTTAAAGTTGCATAGTCCGATGGTTTTGAATTTCTGTATTTTTTCTGAGATAAATATATTAGATCGATCACTAGTATCTACTTTACATTAGTTCAAAGTTACTTTTATTTTAAATGGTAAACTTTTGAGATATTTTGAGTGCAAACATGGAAAATTAGTTTTGGCAAGCTTGCCAAAACTCTGACACCATAGACTTCTACAGTAACAGGTTCTGTTAAATTGACTCAGTATTGCCTTCTACGCAGAAACAAATGATTAATAAGTGCATCAGTATCTAAGTTAGATCTGTACAATCAAATCTAGGTAATTGGTTTGGTTTCGAAAATTTGATATTTCATCGGACTATGCAGCTTTAAGTAAAGTAGGTTATAAAGATCAACCTAATATATCTGAAAAAGGTGACAGAAACTCAAAATCACTGGACTATTCAGCTATAATAGCCCCAGCTATATATAGAATGTTAGAGAGTGACTATTGGTGTTTGAAACTGGGGTTTCTATTCTAACACCTTTAAGTCGCCACTTTGAAGTCATTGTTAACAATTTCTGTCCGCTTTGTAACTACTTTAAAAGTTCCCGAACCATTTCCTTCCTGACTGTTTACCTACTTGTGCTGCCACCTGTTGTGAGCTTTGTGAAGAAACAGTCACATATGCAATTGACCAATAGACCCCACCCAGTTAAGGTGGAAAGTACCCGACTAGAGTGGTTCCAGATTCTGCCAATAGATGTCACTAGTTTAACTGGAGGGGTGTGATACACGAAGAGATTGGCAGTGAAATTCCAGAAGAAAAATACGATATAGTTGTTGATTTTTTTTTTTTTTACAAGGATAAGTGCTTGAATCCTGTTCCGATATGAATATCTGAATATAATCAGACATTTTATTATTTGTCCATGCATTCTTCACGGAGATATAGCATGGGAAGTCATAGGCAGACGGGGAATATACCCGACTAGACTGGTTCCAAATTCTGCCGATAGATGTCACTAGCTTAACAGGCGGGGGTCAATTATTGTTTATTTCAAGAGGATAGCAAGAAGCAAGTAGAAACACAGTTTACAACTTATACACGTCTATGTATGTACAAATAAAGAGGCCTAGCAGTTCACGAATCATAAACTAGAGTGCTCATCACGTGATGTATCACATGAGCCTGCTCACTAAGCAGACACTCGAATAAGTGACAAAAACCACTCTTTTTGACAAACCACATCTTTCTTTTTGTAAATAATAGTTATTAATTGAATAGGTTTCTTTTGTCGGTGCAGAGCCACTGCTCTTCTGGTCATGTCAAAGTGTGGCTATTTACACAAATTAGATACATGAGTTTGATGCTGTTAAATACACTATATAAACTAAAATAACTGAGGTAATACAATGGAATCCTATGGTAATTTTAGTTTTTTTTGTCCATTAGTTGTTTAAGCAGGGGAAATTTCAGCCATAGACGACTGGTCATCCTCATTCCACTGCTGGTCGATAGAAAGCCTGAGCCTACACTTTTACCGACCCAAGGGATTTTTAACCTCCCACTCCACATAGACATGGTATGAGAGCAACCGGCCTTTGATGACGCTGTAAGTTATACACAGCGGTGGAAATCCAAATTGGCAGAGCTGGGGGCACGGGGAATCGAACCGCCAACCCTCAGATTAGGAGTCTGACCTAGAAAAAAGTCAGACACTCTAACCACTCTGCCACAGAGAAGTTAGCATGGCCTATCAAAGGTTAGTATTCTCAGGTGGTGGCTTACGGATACATGCATACGATCAGCTGACAAAAAGAACTTTCGGCATATATTCCAGCAGTGGAATGAGGAAGACCAGTCGTCGTCTATGACTGAAATTTCCCCTGCTTAAACAACTAATGGACCCCCAAAAAAATAAAAATAAAAATAAAATGTAAAGTTCAGTCAAATAGGTGCGATAGTGAGGTTTTACATCCCAGCAACGTTTGAGGTCATAGCAGGACGGGTGCTGACTTGTAACAGTGTGCATTTATGCCGACCTTTATAGTGCTGCCTCACTGAGATACCATGCCATGATATCCCATTCAATCATATTATTCCGACACCGAGCGTTCCAATCTTTGCTCTATCCTACAAATAATTTAAGTGTACCCATCAGTTGAAGCTAAGTGCAACATGCCATTGCTAACACCCGACAGAAATGATAGTTGGATATATTCATGATCAAATCTGGGTGGATGTTTCGGTTTAAGTATTATGATTTTATCGAATTATGCAACGTTAATATTTGTGCCTTGTGCACAACTTCAATGTGCGCACCCTTTGGTTTGTTTGTTGTTCGTTGTTGTATTACGTCCTAGCAACATCTAAGGTCAGGATGGTTTCCGACTTGTGACAGCGCACAGCGTCATGGCAACCTCTTATAGTGCTGCCCCACTGGGAGACCAGGCTGCCAGCACCATGACCTGATATCCTGCTCAGTCACATTATCCTGGCACCGAGCCAACCAGTCCTTGCTCTATCCTAATAATGCCGAGCGTCTGGCTAGGAAGCGACAAGTATAAATTTTTAAGTCATTGGTTTGACTCAAACAGGGTTCGAACCCATCAGTTCGAATTCCACGTTCTCCCAAAACGGGAGACGGACGCTCAACTCATTCGGCCATCCCGTCTGGTGCGCACACCTTTTGGGAGCTGGCAGACTGTCTCAGCCGCTGACCTCTTCACCCCAGCCACTGACACCCATGTCTCTTCACACCTCCGCCAGGTGGCATGACACCACACTTCTGAGAGGTATATAAACCCTTGACCATCTCCACACTCTCCACTTTCTGTCTGGACTCCACATCGTCCAGACCTCTTCTTATCGCATTTGCACTATTTGGCTTTACTTGTGTCAGTGGATGACCTATTAAAATGCAGTCTAGCCCATATCTGGGCTAGATAATATATCATATTGTGGAATTCTCTGTGGCGGAGTGGTTAGAGTGTCTGACTTTTTTCTAGGTCAGACTCCTAATCTGAGGGTCGGCGGTTCGATTCCCCGTGCCCCCAGCTCTGCCAATTTGAATTTCCACCGCTGTGTATAACTTACAGCTCCATCAAAGGCCGGTTGCTCTCATACCATGTCTATGTGGTGTGGGGGGTTAAAAATCCCTTGGGTCGGTAAAAGTGTAGGCTTGGGCTTTCTATCGACCAGCAGTGGAGTGGGGAGGACCAGTCGTCTGTGACTGGGATTTTCCCTGCTTGGGACAACTAATGTACCCCAACAAAAAAAAAAAGAGAGGCAAATAAGTGTTCACACTTGCTGTCTACCAATCGCTATGTCTCTATGTCGCTATATCGCTATGCCGCTATGTCGCTATGCCGCTATGCCGCTATACCGCTATACCGCTGATCTTAATGTCACTGCAGACCGTGCTGTAAATAGGCTTGTACATGCATGTAAGTGTGCCCCTTAAAGTTTGTGTTAAAGTTGCATAATTCGATGGTTTTTGAGTTTCTGCCATGTTTTTTTTCTTAGATCAATGATATATTAGGTTGATAAATTTAAGCTACTTTACTTCAGTCTGAAGTAAATTGTTTTTAAAGGGTTAATTTTGGAGATATTTAAAGTGAAGACATGCAAATTTAAAGCTTTAATGTGTACTAGATAAATGTTTCGATTTAAAAAAATTATTCTTTCATCGGATTCTGTAGCTTTAAGTTTAAGTTAGGTGCAAGTGTATATACCACATTTATAGTCCTGTAATGATAATGCTGTTGTCATATATATATACATATATATATACATATATATATATATATATATAAATATAGGAGTCGGCCTCACGAAAATGGGCCAATTGGTGGTCAATTTAAGATGTCGGCATCACAATTCTTAAAGTGTAGTGCATTTCTCTGTTTCATATTAAATTATCCTAAAAACAAATAGGGTTGTTGTATTTTCTCTACCTTTACATTCAGGATAAATTCAAGAACTTTCCAACACCTCTGTCAATGCTAAACTATAATTATGCCATTCGACGCTGACATCCAATGGTCGACGCCGACATCTTTAACAGATGTTGGCGTCGCAATTCTTAAAGTGTAGTGAATTTCTTTGTCTCATATTAAATTATCCGAGAAACAAATAGAGTTGTTGTATATTCTCTACCTTTACGTTCAGGATAAATTTAAGAACCTTCCAACACCCCTGTCAATGCTAAACTATAATTATGCTGTTTGAAGCCGACATCCAATGCTCGACGCCAACAACTTTCCCCGATTGGCCTATTTTCATGAGCCTGACTCATATATATATATTATATATATATACACACACACACATATACTGTACTTTACCTCGGTCCTTAGCATCCTGGCTACTCGTAGTCCAGGGAGAGGGGAGATCAGGGAGGAAGCACACATGTCATCAGCTGCAGTTTTTACTTAGCTTTTATAACCTACAATGTCAGGGATGAAAGATAGCCGTGATTTCGCGGATTTCCGGGATTTTTCCTGTAGCTATAAGTGTATACTAATACGTTGTTCAAATGCTGCAGCACTATCAGCGTATACTACTAATAAATGCTTCAAACGCTGCAGCACTATCAGCGTATACTACGAATACGTGCTTCAAACACTGCAGCACTATCAGCCTATATACCAATATGTATGAAACCCGACTTCTGGGAATTTTCAGCGATTCCCTGACAATGTTAAACCTATGGGAGAATATCAGCATTTCCGCTTTTTTTCCCCCCGGAGACCACTTTCATCCCTGCAATGTATTCCAGCACAATTTTCACGTGTTCTCTGTCTATATAAGCAAACATGTGGCAGCATTAGCTCACAATCTGAGCAGCTGCATTACTATGCAAGCCACAGCATTGTGCTAAGCAAACAGTTCCAAAATTCTCCTACCATTAAGTACTATTCCAAATCAGAATTAAAGTTTATTACGGATCTTCTTTTTAATATCACACACTACTAGGTTGTTTTTGCAATTTCCGTGGCGTCTCCTGAAATTGTGTCTTGTTACTTACTACAAGACCTTTACTCCCTGATATACATTAATATATTATGTAATGCATTATGAATATAAATAATATCAGCAGCAACAGAAAAGTACATGGTGATTGATGCCTTCCTGATTCCTCTCTCAGCACATCTCTTAGTTATTTAGGGAAGTTATGCAATTATTTTCAGGAGAATATTGTGCTGAAGTTAGAACTGACCGTCCCAGTCCATTCCAATTGCTGATAACTCTGGTGTTTCCTCTTGTTGTTGCAGTCACACCATTTGCACTGTCATGACCTCCGGAAAGTTGAAATCTCGCGGGCATGCGCGAGCATCATGGCAGGCTTCCATAAGCTGTGCATGCCTCTCATCAAGCAGCCCAAGTGGCTGTATGAGACCATTACCAGGTGGGATGTGTTACCTTCTCTGACTAATATTACTCACCATCCCTGATAGACCTTACCTTCTCCGACTCACGTTACTCACCTTCCCTGATAGACCTTACCTTCCCCAATTGACCTTACTCACCTTCCCTGATAGACCTTACCTTCTCCGATTGGCCTTACTCACCATCCCTGATAGACCTTACCTTCTCGGACTCACGTTACTCACCTTCCCTGATAGACCTTACCTTCTCCGATTGACCTTACTCACCTTCCCTGATAGATCTTACCTTCTCCGACTCACCTTACTCACCTTCCCTGATAAACCTTACCCTCTCCGATTGACCTAACTCACCTTCCCTGATAGACCTTACCTTCTCCGATTGGCCTTACTCACCTTTCCTGATAGACCTTACCTTCTCCGATTGGCCTTGCTCACCTTCCCTGATAGACCTTACCTTCTCCGATTGACCTTACTCACCTTCCCTGATAGACCTTACCTTCTCCGATTGGCCTTACTCACCTTCCTTGATAGACCTTACCTTCTCCGATTGACCTTACTCACCTTCCCTGATAGACCTTACCTTCTCCGATTGACCTTACTCACCTTCCCTGATAGACCTTACCTTCTCCGATTGACCTTACTCACCTTCCCTGATAGACCTTACCTTCTCCGATTGACCTTACTCACCTTCCCTGATAGACCTTACCTTCTCCGATTGACCTTACTCACCTTCCCTGATAGACCTCACCTTCTCTGACTGACCTTAGTCACCTTCCCTGATAGACCTTACCTTCTCTGACTGACCTTACTCACCTTCCCTGCTAGACCTTACCTTCTCCGACTCACCTTACTCACCTTCCCTGATAGACCTCACCTTCTCCGATTGACCTTACTCACCTTCCCTGATAGACCTCACCTTCTCCGATTGACCTTACTCACCTTCCCTGATATACCTTACCTTCTCCGATTGACCTTACTCACCTTCCCTGATAAACCTTACCTTCTCCGATTGACCTTACTCACCTTCCCTGATAGACCTTACCTTCTCCGATTGACCTTACTCACCTTCCCTGATATACCTTTCCTCCCCGACTAACTTCACTCACCTTCCCATATAGACCTTACCTTCTCCGACGAATTTTACTCACCTTTCCCAACTGACCTTACCTTCTCCGACTGACCTTACTCACCTTCTCTGACATACCTTATCTTCTATGACTGACCTGACTCACCTTCTCTGACATGCATAACTCACGTTCTCTAATAAAAGGAGAGTTTCTTTTATTTAACGATGCCTCTAGAGCGCATTGATTTTTATCATCGGCAATTGGACGTCAAACATATGGTCATTCTGACATATTTCTTTGGAGGAAACCCGCTGCCGCCAGATAGGCTACTTTTTCCGATAAGTAACAAGGGGTGTTTTATATGGACTTTCCCACAAACAGGACAGCAAATAACACATCCTTTGATGAACCAGTTGTGGTCGTTCTCCAATAGATCAAGCTTACCTTCTCTGACAGATATTACCTTCTCCCTAACTTATCTATCTTGACATACCTAACTTACCTTATCTGACTGATTTAACTTATCTTCTCTGCCAGACCGATTGGTTGGTTGTGGGAGTTTTACATCCTGGCAACATCTGCAGTCATATTAGTACGGGCCGCCAGACTCACCTTCCCTGCCAGACCAAACTCACCTCCCATAACAGACCTAACTCATCTTCCATGACATACCTAGCTCACCTTCATAACAGACCAAACTCACCTTCCATAACAGATCAAACTCACCTTCCATGACAGACATAACCTCCCATGACATACCTAACTCACCTGCCATAACATCCCTAACTCACCTTCCATAACAGACCTAACTCACCTTTCATAACAGACCTAACTCACCTCCCATGACAGACCAAATTCACCTTCCATGACAGACCTAACTCACCTTCCATAACAGACTGAACTCACCTTCCACAACAGACCAAGCTCACCTTCCATAAAAGACCTAACTCACCTTCCATAAGATACCAAACTCACCTTCCATGACAGACCTAACTCACCTGCCATGACATACCTAACTCACCTTCCATAACAGACCTAACTCACCTCCCATGACAGACCAAACTCACCTTCCATAACAGACCAAACTCACCTTCCATGACAGACCTAACTCACATGCCATGACAGACCTAACTCACCTCCCATAACAGACTGTACTCACCTTCAATAACAGACCAAACTCACCTTCCATAACAGACCTAACTCACCTTCAATAACATTCCAAACTCACTTTCCATGACAGACCTAACTCACCTTCCATAACAGACTGAACTCACCTTCCATAACAGACCAAACTCACCTTCCATAACAGACCTAACTCACCTTCCATAACAGACTGAACTCACCTTCCATAACAGACCAAACTCACCTTCCATAACAGACCTAACTCACCTGCCATGACAGACCTAACTCACCTTCCATAACAGACTGAACTCACCTTCCATAACAGACCAAACTCACCTTCCATAACAGACCTAACTCACCTCCCATGACAGACCAAACTCACCTCGCATGACAGACCAAATCACCTTCCATAACAGACCAAACTCACCTTCCATGACACACCTAACTCACCTTCCATAACAGACCTAACTCACCTCCCATGACAGACCAAACGCACCTTCCATGACAGACCTAACTCACCTTCCATAAGAGACTGAACCCTCCTTCCATGCCAGACCAAACTCACCTCCCATGACAGACCAAACGCACCTTCCATGACAGACCTAACTCACCTTCCATAAGAGACTGAACCCTCCTTCCATGACAGACCAAACTCACCTCCCATGACAGACCTAACTCACCTTCCATAACAGACTGAACTGACCTTCCATGACAGACCTAACTCACCTCCCATGACATACCAAACTCACCTTCCATGACAGACCTAACTCACCTTCCATAACAGACTGAACTCACCTTCCAAAAATGACCAAAGTCATCTTCCATAACAGACCTAACTCGCATCCCATAACAGACCCAAACTCACCTTCCATGACATATCTAGTTCACCTTCATAACAGACCAAACTCACCTTCCATGACAGACCTAACTCACCTGCCATGACAGACCTAACTCACCTCCCATGACAGACCTAACTCACCTCCCATGACAGACCAAACTCACCTTCCATAACAGACTGAACTCACCTTCCATGACAGACGTAACTCACCTTATATGGGATACCAAACAAAGCTTCCATGACAGACCTAACTCACCTCCCATGACAGACCAAACTCACCTTCCACAACAGACCTATCTCACCTTCCACAACAGACCTATCTCACCTTCCATGACAGACCTAACTCACCTTCCATGACAGACCTGAATGGTAGAATTACATCTTGCCCTGCATTAGCCAAGTCCATGGATAAGATGACCTTTTGAATAGCTTCTCCATCACATATCACTTTCAGTTTACTGGATTTGCTTAATTTTTAAACTGTCGTGAATTTGAAGGTATACCTAAAATAGCTGTACACAGATTGGCTTTTTGTGGGTTGAGGGGTGGGGCTGTGTACTGCTATGTACTGTTAAGCACTTGGTGTGGTGGTAACATATCCTAATTAAGGATCAAACACATTTTCACCAAGAGTTTAGATCCTTTTAGGGTATTTTCATATCAGAGATCCTTTTTTTTAAAGTTCCGAAGTCCGACATCAGAGAATATAGAGTACAAACCCACGATCCCTTCTCTACAAACACGGGAGACGGACGCTCTAACTCTTTCGGGGATCCCGTTTCTTGTGTTTTGGTTACAGATTTCAGTGTCTCCCAGAATGCATCCCTCCCCTCCCATGACAGTAGAGTGAAGCTGATGAGCTGGTATCGGCTCTCTGTGGTCTTGTGAGTCAAGTGGATGATTGAGATAAGTGACTCAGTGATAGCGTTTTGAGTTCACCTGGGGACAGCACACAGTGAACTTTGGTCCTAAACGCAGCACCTCCTTTGTCTTTGTTGTTTTATTGCAAATTTTTGTTTATATATTAGTTGATTAAACGGGGGAAATTTCAATCGCGGACAATTGGTCTTCGTCATTCCACTGCTCCTTGCCCTATCCTAGTAATGCCGAGCGCCAGGCTAGCTAGAGACAAGTATACATTTTTAAGTCATTGGTTTGACTCGGCCAGGGTTTGAACCCGGGAGGCTCCAATCCCAGAACCTAGCAGAAAGGGAGGTGGATGCTCAACTCATTCGCCCATCGTATCATTAAGTGGGTGCAATTTCAATCGAGGCCAATTGGTTTTCCTCATTTGACTACTCATTTCCCTATCCTAGTAATGCCGAGTGTCAGGCTAGGTGCCGATATTGCCATTGTGTGACTCAGCCAGTGTTTGAACCTAGGATTAAACATGTTTGACCTGCCACATGCGAATCGGGTACTCAACTCGTTCAGTAATCCCGGTTGGTGAGGGTATAGTCGTGAGGTATAGTGTATCGTATTTACATCGCTAATTGAGTTATAAACAAGTGTTACACTTACACAGGCCGTTTTCACATGCTACACTATAATTAAAGTTGATTAATAATCCAAGGAAAGCTTACTACGTTTTCTGAATAGTTCTTTTCTCAGCACCAGGGCACTGGTCTTCCAGCCATTTTAACATATCAGTTTATATATTATTTTCTCACAAGCTAGGTACAGTATAACCCCGTTAAACCAAACTTGAAGGGACCCTATAAATTTGTTTGGATTAACCGATCATTGTTTTAACCGAGCTTTGACTTTGACTTGGCTTTGGCAAAAACAGAGGTGCATTATGAATGTACAATGTATGTGGACACTAAGATTATTGTTTTTTTTATGTATATACAGTTTAACCCCATTAAACCAACCTCGGTTAAATCAAGCGATCGGTTAATCCAAACTTATTTTGGCGACCTGGCAAAATACTACCATTTATCATATAAAAAAAGTCTCAGATGACCTTAAAACCATATGAAAGTTTGGTTTAACTGTACCGGAAGTGGCCTGGGGCCAACAGTTTTGTTTGGATTAACTGATACCTTGGATTAACCGACTTTGGTTTAACCAACATGATAAATAGTAGTATTTTGCCGGGCCGCCGAAAAAAGTTTGAATTAACCGATCGTTTGGTTTAACCGAGCTTGGTTTAACGGGGTTGTACTGTATCAAGTTAAATTTGAGAATATTAAACAACATTAGCTGGGAAATGACGGGATCAGATACTACCTAGATAGTCTAACCAACGGGTGATGGTGCCCATAGTGTGAGGTTATAGTGAATCAAGTAGGTTGATAATACATATAGAATGATTGACTATTGTAGTGATGCTAATTATATCAAGGTATGGTTGATGTTTGTGGTAATTGGTCTTACTGGAAATCATTTATACAGGCGGTGGTTACTTATTTCTGAGTTATCTAATTATGTTAGGTTATTAGTTCCTGCTCTGGGGCCTGGGCCCGTATGCAGGAGTCGGTGGTAGCGGCTTTTGGTGTTATCGCGTATCACCGTGTAGCTATTACCGACGTCAGGAACTGTGTCAAGTGGTATGCAGGAGCGCGTAACACTTACATTATAGCTAAGCGTGAAGTTATTTATAGATTTGGGAATTCCCTCGAGTCGACAATATGAATAACGCCGCCAATGTGGCGGCGGCGTTAATATCGGTTCGAATTTAGGGTTAAATTGATAAGATTTCATTTATTGCATATGTAATTCTGTTAAATATGACAGCATTGAATAGATTTGGGCCTAATGAACTGTCGCGTACAGAGCTATACCTCCACTTTTTCAGAGGTAGTGTAACACCGTTTAAGCTTTTGGTGTTAGGCCTATCACCGACTCGTGCATACCACTTTTCGCCGCTACCCGGGGGATTCCCGCCTACCACCATTTTGGCTCGCTACCACCGACTCCTGCAAACGGCCCCAGACTGGGAGGTAGGGGAGGCTGATGAGCGATAGATTGGTTGTTGGGAGTTTTACATCCTGGCAACATCTAAGGTCATATCAGGACAGGTACCGACTTGTGACAGTGCACACTCTTGGCGACTTTATAGTGCTTCCCCACTGGGAAATCAGGCCACCGGCACCATGACCCGATATCCCACTCAGTCACATTATCCTAACACTGAGCTAACCAGTCCTTGCCCTATCCTATTAATGCCGAGCATTCGAACCTTGGCTGAGTCAAGCCAATGACTTAAGAATTGATACTTGTCACTACCTAGCCTGGCGCTCGGCATTAATAGGATAGGGCAAGGAGCAGTGGAATGAGGAAGACCAATTGTCCGCAATTGCAATTTTCCCTGTTTATTTATCTAATGTACCAACAACAAAATAGTGGGAACCATCAGCGAAATGAGCAACGGGGGATGCATTGAACCGTTTACTCAAAATGACATATATCCACTAATTATACGATTCCAAAAATTGTTCTCTGTTCCTAATAAGAACTGGCTGGCCACAAGGGTCAAAGCAATGAGGCTATATTGTACAGATGGAAATAAATAATGACAATTGTTAACTTTTCTTTTTCCAGGTATTTAGACGAGGCCTTAAACAATGTAAACCTGGACATTCCAGACAAAAGTAAGCGAGAAAGGCTTCAAAATCTCCTGTCTCATGGCCTGGCCTCTGAGTACCAAACTCTGAAGTAAGTACTGTTTGTTTGCAAAGTTTTATTTTCAAGAAACATACAGGATATTAGATGTCAAATATGGAATATTAGCAAAACTCATACAGATGTTAGCAGAACCCAGATAGGGAATGTTAGCAAAACTCATACTGTAGATGTTAGCAGAACCCAGATAGGGAATGTTAGTGAAACTTATACTGTATATGTTAGCAGAACCCAGATAGGGAATGTTAGCGAAACTCATACTGTAGATGTTAGCAGAACACAGATAGGGAATGTTAGTAAAACTTATACTGTAGATGTTAGCAGAACCCAGATACGGAATGTTAGTGAAACTCATACTGTAGATGTTAGCAGAACCCAGATAGGGAATGTTAGTAAAACGTATACTGTAGATGTTAGCAGAACCCAGATATGGAATGTTAGCGAAACTCATACAGATGTTAGCAGAACCCAGATAGGGAATGTTAGCGAAACTCATACTGTAGATGTTAGCAGAACCCAGATAGGGAATGTTAGTGAAACTCATACTGTAGATGTTAGCAGAACCCAGATAGGGAATGTTAGTGAAACTTATACTGTAGATGTTAGCAGAACCCAGATAGGGAATGTTAGCGAAACTCATACTGTAGATGTTAGCAGAACCCAGATAGGGAATGTTAGTAAAACTTATACTGTAGGTGTTAGCAGAACCCAGATATGGAATGTTAGCGAAACTCATACAGATGTTAGCAGAACCCAGATAGGGAATGTTAGTGAAACTCATACTGTAGATGTTAGCAGAACCCAGATATGGAATGTTAGCGAAACTCATACAGATGTCAGCAGAACCCAGATAGGGAATGTTAGTGAAACTCATACTGTAGATGTTAGCAGAACCCAGATATGGAATGTTAGCGAAACTCATACAGATGTTAGCAGAACTCAGATAGGGAATGTTAGTAAAACTCATACAGATGTTAGCAGAACCCAGATAGGGAATGTTAGTGAAACTTATACTGTAGATGTTAGCAGAACCCAGATAGGGTATGTTAGTAAAACTCATACAGATGTTAGCAGAACCCAGATAGGGAATGTTAGCGAAACTCATACTATAGATGTTAGCGGAACCCATATAGGGAATGTTAGTAAAACTCATACAGATGTTAGCAGAACAAATAAGTGTTCACACTTCCTGTCTACCATTTGCTATATCGCTATATCAAATGCAAGTGGAGTGGCCTCAAAGAGTGCTCCTCCAAGAGTCCTTATGTGGGGGTCTGTGTGTCAGGTATAAGGAATGCAGGTGGGTCCAAATCATAATCTAGGATGTAGTTATTTTGGTGGAAAAACCATT
Organism: Branchipolynoe longqiensis; assembly: GCA_030323885.1. Lineage (NCBI taxonomy): Eukaryota > Metazoa > Annelida > Polychaeta > Phyllodocida > Polynoidae > Branchipolynoe > Branchipolynoe longqiensis. Next base: position 63,231,493 of record CM059193.1, on the reverse strand, counting down.
GCGAATTGCATCTCCTATGTATGCATCTTAAACAACTCTCCTATATATTAATGAAACTGGTGTATTGAATGATCCTTTCATTTTCGTTTCAGAAATTTAATTGGTCAGACAGATTCTCCAGTTGTATTCTGTCACAATGACATGCAAGAAGGTAAAACCACTTGAAGCAAATCTGCTTTGGGATATTAAACAAATTTCTTTTAATATTCAATATAACTACTTGATACATGTGTATTATGAATAATTTGTTGGGTAAAAATGGGCAGATGCAGAGTGATGGCAGCAGCACCTGGAGGGAGAAGTGGGAAACAAAAAGGTGCGTGCTTAGTAGCAGACCAGTTCACCCCCCATGTCGCTCACTGCCTCCCTTAAGGAGCTCAAATAGCAGTTCGATGTTATAGTAGTTAGTTGACATATCAGCACAAATACAATTAGAGTACATAACAATTACAATTACATAATTAATAGTGCTCATTTAAAATTAATACATTCCATATCGCCAGCATTGACTGTGTGACTGGCGCCCTGATCAAAGATGGCTGCAATATTTCAATAAGAACCAGTATTCGTCTGAAATGTGCTCATTTTCATTTACTTCTTGCGTTGTCCTGTTTGGGGAAGCCATCTTGTTCAGCTATTAAAACCAATTAATGGAGTTCACCTTATTACAAAAATGATCCTTGTCTTATGATTAAGGTGCATAATCCGATGATTTAAATTATTTTGCATATTTAAAAAATAACTATTTTAGGTTAATCGGCATCTACTTACTTCCCTTTGGTTTGCTTGGGTTGGTTTACTTTAAACAAAAAGAAGAAGCTAATGCTGGGGATATTTGGAATGAAAACATGCAATATTTTTAATTCCTTCCATAAGAAGATGAAGACAAGACAGGGTTGATGGATCGAGCCTAAGACTCTGGCTGGCCCTAAAGACCTACCGTTACATTTTTATTGAGCAAAATCGGTGGCGAATTGGGCCGATAGTAGGGGTTTGAGGCGCCCCCTCGAGGGCAGGGGGGAGAAGCAGGGAAGCTGCTTGAATGCAGACCTCCAGCTCTCCAGGCCGCACCCCCACCTCCAGTAACCCAACTACACAAGAACATATCAACAAGGGGGTTTACAGGAGTGGAAGCAGGTAACAGAACAATAATAATAAGGAGCAGGATAATTACATACATGAATAATATTTACATAAGTAGTAGCACATAATTTTGGCGTGAACACAGTTCTATTAAATTGGTTTAATATTCCTTCTGCACATCAATATGTTTAATAAGTGTACCAATATCTAAGTTAGATATGTTAGGTGAAATGTAGGCAAGTGTTTGGCTTTCGAAAATTGTATGATTTCATCGGACTATGCAACTTTTATTATTAAATCAGGAACATTCATTTTGTGTCCAACTAGTCTGATTATTTTTAATTTCTTTTTTATTGAGGCTGCATTTGTACTGTCCATAGCATATAAGCCTGGGTATTTATCTCTGATAAATTTGTGCCTTGAAGTAAATGCTAACTTGTCTTTGCAGGAAATATTCTATATCAAAAGACAACCAAGGGAGATGGATGGCATCTTATACCCATCGACTTCGAATACGCCAGCTACAATTGGAGGTAAATACCAACATGACAAAATAATTCAAGCCATTTCAATTCGATATCACCTTCAATTTTAATTTTTAAATTTTTTTTTTAGGGATCATTTGTATATTCTGCTCATAACGGTTAAGAGGTGTACTATTTTCTACTTAATACATTGTTGGTGATCAATCCATACTCTTCCACTCCTCCCGTTACAATTGTCCATATTGCTATGCAATATGGGTAATTCGGGACCGAGTTGGAGCTACCCCCTTCCCCCCTCCCTATCCCTAACGCCCACACCCACTTCCCCCCCATTCCCCCCTTTTATTCATACACCCCGACCAACTCCAGGTAGCGACTCCGTCGCAGGCGCTGGAGCTGCCACCGGTACCCGGCGACCCCTATGACGTCACTTCCGCCCCTACGGCACCACAAACCCACTTCTCCTCCAGACGCCGAGCCAGCAACACCTACCCTATTCTCACCGCCCCACCCACCCCACATTCACCCCCTACCACCACCCTACCTCCAACGCCGAGGGTTGAGGCCCGGGTCATGAAGAGACTTAAGCTAAGATTCCTTACACGCGGTATGTGGCATGCGGCACACGACTGGCTATATTTAAAAAATAAAAATAAACAATTATACTCCATACTGCACTGTATATGACCTAATATGGCATTTATATCTATGTACCTCTTGGTACGTCACATGGGGGTTCCTACCTTTATAATTACCAAATTATAGATAAGTATTCATATTTCTGTGGATATGGTAGCATTTTTACCAACCCGTTACCGTCTGTCTCCCCACCACCACCACTACCATATGTTTCCCCTCCGCACCCCTGTGTGTGACCGTTCCGTAATGATCAGTCGCCTCTCCTCATCTAAAACTAATGGACACGTGCGACTGAGGTTTCTATTCGCATGCCGCATGCCGCACCGATGGCTACAGGGACCGATTGAGTTGCCGCATTCGCATTCGCATACCGCATATAAGGACTCTTGCCCATTGACTTCAAGGTGTTTCGATTTTTTGCCGCATTCGCATTCGCATACTGCGTACCGCGTGTAAGGAATCTTAGCTTTACCCTATGTGTTCTATTTCCCCCCACCCTCCATTGACCCTTTCACTGACCCCTATTGTTCTACCATTCTCGGTCTCCTTAATTACAGTAACGGGCTCCCAACCTGACCTGATTACCGCTATGACCTTGTTCGCATACTGTTCTACTGCACATGTCCTATTACTTACTTTTACCTGATGACCTTGATTCTTCCACTGCTATTCATTAATTATCCTGTACTCTCAATTGATCCACTTATTCTACCTTCATCCAACCATTAACCTATACATCAATAAACTTCCATACTATAGCTCTGTTTTGTGTCCTGAATTATCACTGAGGGCTTAGTGAGAATATGTTAATTGCTTTGCAGAGGCTTTGACATCGCAAACCACTTTGCTGAGTGGTGCTATGACTACCAGACCTTGGAGACATACCCGCACTTCATCTGTGAGCCCGATAAATACCCAACGAAGGAGCAGCAGGTAATAGTCCATTTCCACCACAAACCCGCCCTCTGATGGCAGTGGCAAGAACTACTGTTGTGGGTAGCAGCTCACTGGGCAAGATTCTCTGTGTACACGGTCTTTTAGTCTATTTCTACTACCAACCCGCCCTCTGGTGGCAGTGGCAAGAACTTGTGCTGTGGATTGGACTTCTTAACTAATGAAGCCAGCATAAAACTACAGGATAATAGAATAGAAATCCCATATTTAATACTATGTTTTAGAAGAGCAAGGATCTTCCATTCAGTGCCAGCCGTGACAAGTTTCTGTCAAAAGTCTAGATTTAGATCTAAAGTCATGGTTGCTTTGATGCCAAGTTTGTAATTTATTCTAGTTTTCATTAATTATGATGGTTCAGTGCAGAAATTGGATAGGGTATGCAACCTTCTGAAGCAAGTTTCTGTTTCTGCTAGCGTATACAAACGCTCCCTACCACCAATCAATGACGGGACAGAACAACACCGCTCCACCTCAACCCCTGTTCGCTGATCAAGAATTGCCTACAGCATGGCTGTGAGCAGGCGGAGGCCAAACCCTGCACCCAATGAAGCACCAGCACGCACTAGTTTGGTCTCCCGCCACAAACAAGCAGTCCTTAGGCTTGGCACAAACCATTACCGCATCGAGCCATATATGGAAGTCCTGTAGGGAGGGACCAGTGTAGTTGTTCCTCCGCACCGCATGCGCTACTCTGCGGCGGGTCATCGTCAAGGCATTAAGCCCATAGGCCATCAATTTATTAAGCCTATAAAATATACCAATACCGGCATCTATTTTTGGATCAATATTTACATTCCCTAAATATATATAATAAAACTCTCAAAGTGAGATGCCGGTACATAGTTATTGCACAATATAACCGTAAATCTTGTCTATGAGCTTAATGCCTTGACTGCGCACACGCAGAGGAACACCTACACTGGTCCCGATGACATCAGGCTTTACGCCAAGCCTAAGAACTAACTTCTTCTTGGCGGGGGACCAAGCTACAGCACGCACATTCCCAATCCTGGGCAACCTAGCCTGCCTCAGGGCAGGTATTTGCTAACTGCCCCAGCACCTGCACACACCACTTGCCTGGTTGACCTTGCCTGTACCAGCTGCACACACTGCTCACATATTTGGTCTTGCCTCTCTACCAGCTGCACACCGCTCAAAGGTTTGACCTTGCCTCTCTACCAGCTGCACACACCGCTCACCTCTTTGACCTTGTCCCTCTACCAACCGCACACACTGTTGCCTGTACCAGCTGCACACACCGCTCACCTGTTTCACCTTGCCTCTCTACCAGCTCCACACACTGCTCACCTGTTTGATCTTGCCTCTCTACCAGCTGCACACACCGCTCATCTGTTTCACCTTGCCTCTCTACCAGCTCCACACACCGCTCACCTGTTTGATCTTGCCTCTCTACCAGCTGCACAAACCGCTAACCTGTTTGACCTTGCCCCTCTACCAGCTGCACACACTGTTCCCTGTACCAGCTGCACACACCGCTCACCTGTTTAACATTGCCTCTCTATCAGCTGCACACATTGCTCATCTGTTTGACCTTGCCTCTCTACCAGCTCCACACACTGCTCACCTGTTTGATCTTGCCTCTCTACCAGCTGCACACTGCTCATCTGTTTGACCTTGCCTCTCTACCAGCTGCACACCGCTCATCTGTTTCACCTTGCCTCTCTACCAGCTCCACACACTGCTCACCTGTTTGATCTTGCCTCTCTACCAGCTGCACACTGCTTATCTGTTTGACCTTGCCTCTCTACCAGCTGCACACACCGCTCATCTGTTTCACCTTGCCTCTCTACCAGCTGCACACCGCTCATCTGTTTCACCTTGCCTCTCTACCAGCTCCACACACTGCTCACCTATTTGATCTTGCCTCTCTACCAGCAGCACACACCGCTCATCTGTTTCACCTTGCCTCTCTACCAGCTCCACACACCGCTCATCTGTTTGACCTTGCCTCTCTACCAGCTGCACACACCTCTCACCTGTTTGACCTTGCCCCTCTACCAGCTGCACACCGCTCATCTGTTTCACCTTGCCTCTCTACCAGCTCCACACACTGCTCACCTGTTTGATCTTGCCTCTCTACCAGCTGCACACCGCTTATCTGTTTCACCTTGCCTCTCTACCAGCTCCACACACTGCTCACCTGTTTGATCTTGCCTCTCTACCAGCTGCACACACCGCTCATCTGTTTCACCTTGCCTCTCTACCAGCTCCACACACTGCTCACCTGTTTGACCTTGCCTCTCTACCAGCTCCACACACCGCTCATCTGTTTGACCTTGCCTCTCTACCAGCTGCACACACCTCTCACCTGTTTGACCTTGCCCCTCTACCAGCTGCACACCGCTCATCTGTTTCACCTTGCCTCTCTACCAGCTCCACACACTGCTCACCTGTTTGATCTTGCCTCTCTACCAGCTGCACACCGCTTATCTGTTTCACCTTGCCTCTCTACCAGCTCCACACACTGCTCACCTGTTTGATCTTGCCTCTCTACCAGCTGCACACACCGCTCACCTGTTTGACCTTGCCTCTCTACCAGCTGCACACACTGCTCACCTGTTTGACCTTCCCTCTCTACCAGCTGCACCCACCGCTCACCTGTTTGACCTTGCCTCTCTACCAGCTGCACACACTGCCCACCTGTTTGACCTTGTCCCTCTAACAGCTACACACACCGCTCACCTGTTTGATCTTGCCTCTCTACCAGCTGAACACACCGCTCATCTGTTTGACCTTGCCTCTCTACCAGCTCCACACACCGCTCATCTGTTTGACCTTGTCCCTCTAACAGCTACACACACCGCTCACCTGTTTCACCTTGCCTCTATACCAGCTGCACACACCGCTCACCTGTTTGACCTTGCCTCTCTACCAGCTCCACACACCGCTCATCTGTTTGACCTTGCCTCTCTACCAGCTGCACCCACTGCTCACCTGTTTGACCTTGCCTCTCTACCAGCTGCACACACTGCTCACCTGTTTGACCTTGCCTCTCTACCAGCTGCACACACTGCTCACCTGTTTGACCTTGCCTCTCTACCAGCTGCACACACTGCTCACCTGTTTGACCTTGCCTCTCTACCAGCTGCACCCACCGCTCACCTGTTTGACCTTGCCTCTCTACCAGCTGCACACACTGCTCACCTGTTTGACCTTGTCCCTCTAACAGCTACACACACCGCTCACCTGTTTGACCTTGCCTCTCTACCAGCTGCACCCGCCGCTCACCTGTTTGACCTTGCCTCTCTACCAGCTGCACATCCCTCATCTGTTTGACCTTGCCTCTCTACCAGCTGCACACATCCCTCATCTGTTTGACCTTGTCCCTCTACCAACTGCGCACCGCTCATCTGTTTGACCTTGCCTCTCTACCAGCTACATTTCCTCGAGGCCTACTTGGAGGGAGACGAGGAATATGCAACAGACAGTGAAGCGGTGATTGCCAAATTGCTCAAGGAGATTGCAGTGTTCGTGCTTGCGTCAGACTTCATGTGGGGTCTCTGGTCCATCGTGCAATCCTCCATGTCAGGAATCAAGTTCGGCTACCTGGTTCGTCTTTACCGTCCATTTCCTCTCTTTTGCTGCACAGTCCGATGAAAGACTAAACTTTCCTAAATTAAAACACTTAAGTAGATTTGATGTTACTTAGCAACTTATGTACTGCTGCACTCATTCCATATTTATAGCTGCATAGAAGGACTATTAAGTGAATTTAATTTAATAGAACTTGTCACTTTTGCAAGCCATACAAGCTTAGGATGTCCAGCATTTTAGTATGCGCTCCAAAGTTAATGTTTTAAAATTAAGGTTCCTTCACATTAAAATAAAGTAGATCAACCTCATGTATTCTCCTAAAAATATGGCAGAAACGCAAAGCCATAAACAAGTTGGGGGCACAGCTGAGGGCGCAGCTGGGGGCGCAACTGAGGGCACAGCTGGGGGCGCAGCTGGGGGCGCAGCTGAGGGCACAGCTGGGGGCGCAGCTGAGGGCACAGCTGGGGGCGCAGCTGAGGGCGCAGTTGTGGAGATTCGTCATCGATGTCATAATCACAGCTTGGTTCTGCCAGAAACTGCTAGGTGGTGCCATGGTCTCGGCCTGATTTCCGCTTCTTTTTTGTTGTTGCCGGAGACCACTTTCATCCTTGATAGAGAGGACATTAAAGAAAAGTATGTGCCAAAGACAGGAAAACCATTGCCTCAATAGTGAAAAAAAAGTTCATATCCAGTCAATAAACTTTACCTCTCAAATAAAAAAGACGCAATTGTATACAGCAAATGAAATTTGTAGTTCTAAAGCCCCAGTCAGACCTACCCGGATCAGGGGCCGGACGAGCCCCGGACCGTGATCCGGCGTGATCCGTGGCTGGTCCTTGGTGATCCGACGTGATCCGTGGCTGGTCCGGGGTCCGCCCCGGATGTTTTAAAATGTTTAAAACATCAGGGGTGGTCCGGGCTCGATCCGGCATCATCTGGAATGAACCGGGGGTGGTCCGGGTATTCCGGGGGTGCTCCGGGGTAGTCTGTGTACCGCCCGGGCCACGGTTTAACCTGGACCAGCCGCGGAGTAGCCTGGACTAGCCCCGATATAGCCACGGACAACTCCTGGAATGCCCGGATAAGACCCGGACAAGCTGGATGAGCACGGATTAGCCACGGAGCAAGTCCACTTCAAGTCCGGGACTACTCCGTGGACACACCGGGTAGTATGGGGGGTGGTCTGGCTCAGTCCGGGCGATCCGGCCTCTGGTCCGGGGCTAGTCCGTGGCTCATCCGGGTAGGTGTGACCGCGAGGCAAAAAACGAACAAAATAGCGATTTTGTCCGGGACAGTCCGGGCGACTGGTCCGGGGCTGGTCCGGCTCAAAATCCGGGGCTCGTCCGGGTAGGTGTGACTGGGGCTTCTTAACTTTGTGCATTTTTGTATTTGCAGGAATACGCATTTGTTCGGTTTGACGCATACTTCAGCAATAAGAGTAAGTTGCTGGCAAACTATGACTTCAAGGATGTCTGATGTCATTACACCATCGATGCATGTGCCAACGCCATCTGAGATGCAAATCGGTGTCTTAGTTGGTAAAATTATGCAAAACACAATCCAGGTTAGTCCGACAGAAAACCGGTCTCGTCGTATGGAATCATTTGTACCAATCTGTGACAAAAGAAGTAAATAATTTCCCCCCCCCCCACTCGCCAATCATAGCTGTGATCGTTTTAAATTATAGTGATGCTTTCTTGTGGCGGGCATTTCACAAAACCTGGAGCAGTTTCAAATACGAGGCTGATCTCGAGGTAATCTTCAATGAGAGGTAAGATCGGTGGAGTGAACGTGTTGGTTGGTTGGTTGGTTGTTGGAGTTTTACGCCCTGGCAACATCTCTGAGGTCATATCAGGAGAGATACCGACTTGTGACAGTGCACACTCATGGCGAGTTTATAGTGCTGCACCACTGGGAAATCAGGCCGTTGACACCATGACCTGATATCCCACTCAGTCACATTGACACTGAACTAACCAGTCCTTGCCCTATCCTATTAATGCCGAGTGCCAGGCGAGGAAGCGACAAGTATCAATTTTAAAGTCATTGGTTTGACTCGACTGGGAACCGAACTCCCAACCTTCCGCACGCAACCTTCCGCGCTCTACCGATTAGGCCACCTCGTCCGGTGAGTGAACCTGTTCTCTGACGTAATTGTGTCCACGTCACAAATCGATGCGGGTGTTGCGTTTCAGTGCGCAGAAACTATTTATTTGTTTAATGAAATACAAAATTTTGAATGATGAAAAAGAAAATACTTACGAAAGTGGTAACGGCTTCAGTTGAATATTGTTGCTTTGATTGCAGTGTCGTTTACTATGTTGTTGTCGATAAAGATGTCACTTTTGTGTACAGTAAAACCTCTCTAAATCGACCGACCATGGGACTGACTTCATATGGTCCATTTAGGGAGGTGGTCACTTTAGGAAGTTTTTCATTTCGTTGCAATGGTATTGTATGGGCGATCATTTGGAACCCAAATAAATTGATCGATATAGGTGAGTGGTCGATCTCGTGGAGATGGTCGGTTAGAGAGGTTTTACTACACACATATATATATATATATATGTAAGAATTGCACGGCAACACAGTATTGGTGGGTACATTATTTATTTACAGATAGTGAGAATAGTAGAAAACAGTAATGCACCTGGCTGGGCCTCAAATGCCCTACCTAAAATGGATAAGAAAAAAGTTTTGAAAGCAAGTGTGGAGGCTCTGGCTGCCAGGGACAGACTGAGCCAACATCAACAACAGGTGTAGGGAGGCTCCTGCCCCACCTGGTGGTCGTGCCTGGCACTATCCTGTGAGCCCCCCAGGAGCCCCCTGGGTGGCAGCACTGTGCAATTCGGTTACATCCGCATATACATTGTATATACGTGGGTATATATAATATATATAATATATATAATATATATAATATATATAATATATATAATATATATTCAACTCCATTCGACCTTAAAGTATGTGAAATAGTAGTGTAAGACTGTCATTAGCTCATTACAAAAACATTAAGGTTGGTTGTTGGAGCTTTACATCCTGGCAACATCTAAGGTGCTTGTAAACATTGAGGTGCTTGATTGTTGCGGGACTAATTTGAAAAACTATTCATTGGATACGAATCACTGGTCTAGATTGACTCCGAGCTGTGCTGCGAAGCTTTTGTTTGTTGTTTTACGTCCTAGCAATATCTAAGGTCATATCAGGCCGGGTACCGACTTGTGACAGTCCGCACTCATGGCAGCTCTATAGTGCTGCCCAACTGGGAGACCATGCCACCAGCACCATGACCCGATATCCCACTCAGTCACATTATCCTGATACTGAGTCAACCAGTCCATGCCCTATCCTATTAATGCCGAGCCGGTTTGAACCCATGAACCCATGGGTTCGGAACTCCCGATCTCCCAAAACAGGAGGCAGACACTCAACTCATTCGGCCATCCCGTCTGGTCCCATGTTATCTGACTGCATGACCTGAGAGTTGGTAATAATGATTGGGGGGGCAGACACACAGTGGTGTCGCCGGTCAGTTCGGACTGGAGGTCATCAGGTGCGCAAGGGGGTGGAGGCAGTTTTAAAAGAACTCATGTAAACACCGCAAAAGCTTTCTAAATCGACAGACCATGGGATCGAATCTAAATGGTCCATTTCAGGAGGTGGTCAGTTTAGGGAGTATTTTTTATCATTACAATGGTATTGTATTGGCGATCGTTTGGGACCCAAATAAAGCGATTGATATAGGGGAGTGGTCGATCTGTGGAGGTGGTCGGTTAGAGCGGTTTTATTGCATAGTGAAGTGTTGTAAAGGTTACCGGCTTTCAGAGCAGCTCTGGGTATGGCCAGCCTGGTGGGTGCTTTCAACATGTGTAGTGGTTCTTCGGGCAGTCAAAAAACATTCGATGAATTTCATAATAAATCAACTTGTGATGCTGAGAGGGAGGGAGGGGGCAGGAAAGACCTTGACAATTAAAAATAATGTATATATACATCTAGTGTGATCCTGTTTCTCGCAACTATTCCAAGAATCGAATTTTCTGTGGTGAGGCGTGAATTTTCACCACATGTTTTTTTCGGTTAATCTTAAAAAGGTGCTCGCTTTTAAAGTTGCATAGTCCGATGGTTTTGAATTTCCGTCATTTTCTTAGATAAATATATTAGGTTGATCGTTATAATCTACCTTACTTTAGTTTGAAGTAACTTTTATTTTAAAATAGCTAACTTTTGAGATATTTGATGCGCAGACATGCAAAATTAGTTTCGGCAAATTGCCAAAACTCTGACACCATAGGGTTCCGCAGTAACAGGTTCTGTTAAATTGCCCCAGTATTCCTTATGTGGTAATTAATGTTTAATAAATGCACCAGTATCTATGTTAGATATGTAGAATCAAATCTAGATAATTGTTTTGGTTTTGAAAATTTGACGTTTTCATCGGACTATGCAGCTTTAACTAGGATAGACAGTGCTGAGCTTCAGATACTGTACAGCCTTCTAATGTTATATAGTGTACACCCGGCATCAAATAGAGGACGTGGCACACACCAACTATCTACCATGTTCAGGTCTGTGCTGAATTACTTTTGTTCATCATATTTCTGAGTGGTACAAATACTAAATTTGTATTTGCATTCCAAATTTTCACTGAGATGGGTAGTGAAGTTGTATTTGAATACCAAACAGTTCATTCTTTTGACGCAAATATAACGCATTCAAGCAACTGCAAAACGAGCAAAGAGCAACAAGGAAAAGTGCGTTGTGATAACTTGTGTTTGCTATCACTCTCCCAACACATGTTGGGTTAGAAAAATCAGGAAGTTTGGACGTAGTAGCTCTGTGGCAAACATTTGTTGGAGTTTTGCGTTTTGGCATCTTCTAAGATCATATCAGGACGGTGTTGGTTGCAGTGCAGGCCTTGCTAAGTCAATGTAAAAAGGTCTTGTGTAGCCTTTAACTAGGGTTTATATCATTCCAATAAAGGACCAATATATCATTAAGCTACCTTCTACAACTAAGCATGTGTGACCTTGACGTTTGTCAACATACATCTTCAACTTTTAATGTCAGTAACTTGACATCTTTGTATTTGTTTGTCCTTGTTTTGAGATGGGTTTTATTATCGCATTTAGCAAGTCATGGACTGTTTTCACCGCGTACACTTAGGTCCTTAAAGGAGCACATATTGTGTTTTCATGACTCCTTACGACATTCTTTTACTAACCACTTCAAATTGACCAATTCTGGCATTTAAAAAAAAAAAAAAAATTTGTGGAGGCTAACGTAGTTGAAAGTAATTGAACGTAGTTGAATGTACCGGCATCCATAATTGTCCTTGATGTTTGCTTGGTAATAATGTGGGTGAACTGTGATCTCCGATTGAATTTTTGGACATGTTCAAAAGAGCGGTACGTTAGAGGCTGAATTTGCATCCGTGATGCTAACTTACTGTGGCAAAGTCGAACGTACCTCTTAATGTACTCTAGCGTACTCTAGCATAATTTGACCCACACAAAATCATGGCCGTTCCATGTCAAGCATGCTATGGTCACATAACCGTTAGTGGACATAGTTGAACGTATTAGAGGCTAACGTAGTTGAAAGTAGTTGAACTTTGTTGAATGTAGTTGAATGTACTGGCATCCGTACCATGGCGTATTTATCCGTATCATTCGGTGGCTCATCAACCAAAACCTGCCATACCATAACGTATTTCAACGTAGTTTAATAAACTTACACCACGTTTGACTCACGTTAGCCTCCACTACGTTCAACTACGTTCAACTACATAACGGCTATATGACCAGGGCTTTAATGCTTGTTAAAGCTGTATAATCAAATGAGAGCAACTTTTCAAAATCAAAACACTTACCTAGATTTTATTCTGCATGTCCAATTTAGATACTGGTGTATTATTAATGGTACTCATTCTTTATTAATTTTTTTGTATGTAAATATTTTATTCATCTGAAGACATATTTTGTCAGTGCCGAGGCACTGGTCTTCCAGCCGTTGAACCGATCGCATTTGCTTTGTACGTGGTGATGGGGAAGTGGAATGTGCTGCATTGTATGCAGCACACTCCATTCTGAACATTCAAAGTGAGGGAGCAGCCTGTGCTGTATACTGTACAGCATAGGTACTCAACATCGTGCAGGAATGAGTCTCCTGCACCAAGGTATTTGCGGCAAGACACAGTGCATTAAAGTTGCGTAGACCGATGTTTTTTAAAGTTTTTTTTACATTTTCTGAAATATATATATATGATTGATTGTTATAATCTACCTTACTTTTGTTTGAAGTAACATGCCAAATTAATTTGAGCAAGCACACCAAAGCTCTGACACCATATGCTTCTGCAGTAACAAGTTCTATTAAATTTACTTGGTACTCCCTTCTGTGTGGCAACAACAACAAAAGTTAGTTTTATTTAACGACGCCTCTAGAGCGCATTCATTTTCATCATCGGCTATTGGACGTCAAACATATGGTCATTCTGATATACTTCTTTGGACGAAACGCGCTTCCGCCACATAGGCTACTCTTTCCGATAAGCAGCAAGGGGTCTTTTATATGCACTTTCCCACAGACAGGACAGCACATACCACAACCTTTGATGAACCAGTTGTGGACCACTGGCTGTCTATGTGGGAACAAGTGCTTAATAAGGACACCACTATAAATTAGATATGTAGAGCCAAACCAGAGAGCGTGTATATAAACAGATGAGAGGGACAACTCCCGCGAAAATCGGTAACACAGGCTACAGTGGCGTTCCTGGTGGTTAGTGTTGAACAAGCTTTGAGTTTGCCGGTACGCGCAGTGCAAAACATTTGTTTTTATTCAAAATTAATAGAAATACAGAAGCCTAACCTTATCAATTTAATATAATCCTTTTGGTAAACATGTTTTCTATATGTGTTCCAAGCGGCTTGTTTCTATGTGGTGTAGTTTTAGAGATATTTAACGTTTTCTGTATGAAGATTGCTCACCGCCATTGACAATGCCTTGAGTTTGCCGTACGTGTAGTGCAAAACGTGTATTTTATTCAAAATTAATAGAAATACAGAACCCTAGCCATGTGAATTTAATATAGTCTCATCGTTAAATATGTTTTCTATATGTGTTCCAAACAGTTTGTTTCTATGTGGTGTAGTTTTAGAGATATTTCACTTTTTCTGTACGAAGATTGCACACGACCATTGACAATGCCTTGAGTTTGACAGCTGTGTCATATACTGTTCAACAACCACCACTTGGAGCGCCACAGTCGGCAGCTGTTACACGGTCTAGTATGGGAGTTGTCCCTCTCATCTGTTTATATACACGCTCTCTGGCCAAACCTAGGTCAGTGCTTTGGTTTTGAAAATTTGATGTTTTCATCGGACTATGCAGCTTTATGTATTTATTGCAGTCTAATGCTTCTGTGCTGCGCTTGCTAAGCTTGAAAACTAATAAACAATTTCCATGATGTCCAGCATTTCGATATACACATCATTACTGTGCAGGGTTTTACTTCAAATATCTGCAGACAGAGATGATATTTTCCCGTTTTTAAGAGGATTTCCGGGTTTTTCACAGCCTGGGGGAATTTTTGATATAGGTGTAAATGGAAATTTGCTGTCGAGATAATAAATAATCTCGGCTTGATTTCCGTGTTTTTTTTGCCTGAAACCACTCTCATCCCTGCTTAGCTATTCGGTTACTTCAAAGGAAAGTAAAGTCGATTATAATGATAACCCTAATTGTTTGGTTTTCCCCAAAAATGTTTGGAAGAAATTAAAAACCATCGAATTATGCAACTTGTGCAAGAGGGTTTTGAACAAGTCGACAGTCGGTCAGCCTGCTGATAGCTAACTGAGTGGTTGTATTAGAAATTGGTGTATTATTAAAGCTGCATAGTCCGATGAAGTATAACATTTTCAAAACCAAAACAATGATTGAGATTTGATTCTACATATTTAACTTAAAAACTGGTGCACTTATCAAACATTTGTCGCCACATAGAATGGAATACCGAGCCAATTTAATAGAACATATTACTGCAGAAGCCTATGGATAGTATGGTGTCAGAGTTTTGGCGTGCTTGCCAAAATTAATTTTGTATGCTTGGACTTCCAATATCTCAAAAGTTAGCCATTTAAAATAAAAGTTACTTCAAACTAATGTAAGGTAGATTTTAAGAATCGACCTAATATATTTATCTAAAAAAATGACCGAAACTCAAAACCATCGGACTATGCAACTATGACGCAAAAAGGACCATAAGACATAAATCTGTCAATATAGTAACAGCTGGGTTGTGGACTGTTTGAAATTTTAAAACAGTTGCAAGCCATAAACAAGAAGCAAGAAAACCAAAATTATTACTAAAAACAAAATTCAAAAGATTTGAATCGAATTGGACTAGTGCTGCCCAGCGGTGAAAACAAGTGTTAGCGCACTTATCTATTATGCGCATGGTAATTAGATTAATCACCAAACAAAATTTAAAATGATCAGGGTGGGTACTTGTTACAGTGCACCTTCATAACACAGCTACAGTACTTGGATACTCTACTGCCGGCACCGTGACCCAATATCCTTACTCATTCACATTATCCTGACACTGAGCCAACCAGTCCTTGCTATGTGTTAATGATGTTAAGCACACCTTGAGCAAGTGTCGTTTTAAAATTTGTTTAATAAGTCGTCGGTTTTATGCCTTTTTTTGGCGACTGCAAAGCGATAGTGATAATGGGAAGTAATTGAAAAGAAAAGAGAAGGAAAACTGACCAGACATGATGCCTGGTATCAAATGCGATTGACCTCATCCTATTACTAGTATTTTAAAATTAATTTCTTGTTGTGTATTAGTTGACTAAAGTGGAAATTTCAATCGGAGATAATTGGTCTTCTTCATTCCACTGCTCCTTGCCTTATCCCAGTAAAGTGGCTGTCACACATTACCGGATTGGGGAAATGGAAAGAAACCAAACAAAGTCCGGTTTGTGTCCGTTGCATATCTGCTGATATCCGGCCCGATCCGGTACAAGTTTTGAACAAAACTTGGAACGGATGCTGCCGGATTGTCATCCACGGTTCTTGTCCGGTTTGTGTCCGTTTAGTCCGCTTACCGTCCATTGGTTATACTTTCATGTCAGTTTCATGTCCATTCGTACAGCGTCCTTTGACCCGATATCACAACATTTTGACACATTTTAATACATTTTGATGCTTATCACGCCCGAACACCACCGGACTAGACAATTCTGTCCATTGCTCAATCCGGTGATGTGTGACAGCTGCTTAATGCTAAATGCCAAGCTACGTAGTGACAAGTATACATTTTTAAGTCATTGGTTTGACTCAGCCAGGGTTCGAACCCCGGGGGCTCGAATCCTATGACCTACCAATATCGGAGACAGGTGCTCAAATCATTCGGCCATCCTATCTGGTATTAAATTTGAACATGAGTTTTTATGTGAAATTGCTTGTTTCCTATATTGAAATCTTTGTTTGAGTCAATATTAATGAGAATAACCAAGCATATACGGTTACACAAATACTTTCTTTCCATGCAATCTGGTAGGCGATATATACAGTAAAACCTCTAAATTGACCGACCATGGAACCGACTTTCAATGGTCCATTTAGGGAGGTGGTCAGTTTAGGGAGTTATTTTTATCATTACAATGGTATTGTATGGGTGATTGTTTAGGACCTGAATAAAACGATCGCTATAGGGGAGTGGTTGATATGTGGAGGTGGTCGGTTAAATAGATTTTACTGTAAATATATATTTTTTAAAGCCAGCGGTACAGGCAAGAGGCTGAGTCGTGACAGCTGAATGGGCAAGGTGGCAGCACCACGCAAGGCAGAGAGCCTGTCCATTCGGCTGAGTTGTTAAGTGTCAATAGTTGTGAGGTGTTCAGATAAGGTGCAACCAGAGGCACCATTAAAGGATAATCAGTTTACGGATAATTATACTTGTATAATGCTTATTCAGCACATATATATATATATATATATATATATATATATATATATATATATACATACAGTAAAACCTCTCTAAATCTACTGACCTTGAGGTCCATTTAGGGAGTTAGAATATGGTTACAATGGTTTTTATTGTTGGGATCCAAATAGATCGATCGCTATAGGGGAGTGGTTGATATGTGGAGGTGGTCGGTTAGGGAGGTTTTACTGTATATACAATTGTACAATTAGTGTGTGTGTATATACCACGCTTTTCGTGTTGCGCATAGCTTATGTACTGAGTTATGGACGCTTCGGGCACTTTGACTTAATTACGCGACTCACATGCACAACTAAATCACACACTTTGACAGCCTCTGTGGAAAGGAAAGGATATTAATTGAACAGCGTTCAGTGGCTGGTTGTGTGTGGTGCATGGTTTATGTACTTCATGTTGGCTGAGTTTTACGTCCTGGCAACATCGAAGGTCATATCAGTAAGGGTAGGCTTCGTTTACTTGTTCTTATTTACATAACGTAATTATTAAACGTAATTATTAAGCTTATATACCTAAGTTACTGACGCAACTTGACCGTTTATGTTCGGAAATGAAAGACTGTTTCCACTTATTTGTAACGTATGGCTTACATACTGAGGTATATTGTACGTACTTTTGCTTAATTATGCAATTCAGTTACGCAACTTAATTATACAAATTGGCGCTATTAATTGAACTCATTCAGTCGCTGGCTGTGTATGGTGCATGGTTTATGTACTTCATGTTGGCTGAGTTTTACGTCCTGGCAACATCGAAGGTCATATCAGTAGGGGTAGGCTTCGTTTACTTGTTCTTATTTACATAACGTAATTATTAAACGTAATTATTAAACTTATATACCTAAGTTACTGACTTAACTTGACCGTTTATGTTCGGAAATGAAAGACTGTTTCCACTTATTTGTAAAGTATGGTTTACATACTGAGGTATATTGTATGTACTTTTGCTTAATTATGCAATTCAGTTATGCAACTTAATTATACAAATTGGCGCTATTAATTGAACTGCATTCAGTCACTAGCTGTGTCTGGTGCATGACTTATGTACTGAAGTAAGCTTAGTGTTGGCTGAGTTTTACTTCCTGGCAACATCTAAGGTCATATCAGGACGGGTAGGCTTCGTGTAGTTATTCTTATTTACACAACATAATTATGGGATATTCAGTGGCGTTCTCTGTGGTGGAGTGGTTAGAGTGTCTGACTTTTTCTAGGTCAGACTCCTTATCTGAGGGTCGGCGGTTCGATTCCCCGTGCCCCCAGCTCTGCCAATTTGGATTTTCACTGCTGTGTATAACTTACAGCGTCATCAAAGGCCGGTTGCTCTCATACCATGTCTATGTGGTGTAGGAGGTTAAAAATCCCTTGGGTCGGTAAAAGTGTAGGCTCGGGCTTTCTATCGACCAGCAGTGGAATGAGGAAGACCAGTCATCTATGACTGAAATTTCCCCTGCTTAAACAACTAATGGACCAAAAAAAAACAAAAAACATATGTTCCTGACGCAGCTTCAGCGATTATGTTCGAAAATGAAAGTCTGTTTCACTTATGTGTAGAGTATGTCTTATGTACTTATGTATATATTTGCAATAAAAAAGAACAGCTCTGATTGGCTGACACTGAGTTCTCGCGAACACGAGAAGATGAAAATCTATTTCCGGCAAGTTCAAACAGGCTCAGACGAGTTCAAACGTGGCTCGTTTTCCCGCTCCTTTCTGCGCTGAATATCGTCTTATCATACATTGTCTTTGGAGGTACCTAGCGGGCGCCATATAGAGAGTTTATCTAATACTAGTTGTACTTCTAGTGCCGCTCAGTATTCGAGGTGTTCGGTTTCATAGAAAGAATACTAAGTCACTTTAATAGATTTTACATTTTAACCAGATTTACACGCCCAGCTTGATGTAGTGGCTTACATATGAACATGGTTAAATAGTACATTTACACAATTGTTCACTAAAGATCCATCCAAGTACCATTAAGTAATCACTTGAAAAGGTTCACCAAAATTCTGTTATATATTTTACTAAAGTTATCTATCTGCTACTGAAATGCAGGCAATCAAATAACTTATCAGCAGCTACTGTGTGGTAAGATAACACCAACACTACAACTGGCCAGCATTGAAAAGAAGCCTGGGTACCCGGGCTTATATGTTATGGACGGTATAAATACAGCCTCAATAAAGAAATATATATATAAAAAAAATAAAAAAAGTTTTCCCAAGTACCTCAATATACAATTGATCACCTAGATTTTAACTAGATTCTCCCAAGTACATTTATGTAATGGCTTACATTCGAACACGTTCATTTATGTAATGGCTCACATTCGAAGAAGTATAATTAGGTAATGGCTTGCATTCAAACAATATTTGTAGAACTGATTGCCTTTGTGTAAACAAGATTTGTCCGCACACCTCACAGTGAGTGTAGGTTTGGCTTCCTTAAAAGGGATGATATTTTCCGTTTTTAAGCGGATTTCCGTGGTTTTTTTAAACAACCTGGGGGGGCATTTTCGATATATGTGTAAACGGAAATTTGCCGTCAGGATAATAATCTTGGCTTGATTTCCGCTTTTTTTCACTGAAATCACTATCATCCTTACTAACTGCCTCCTAGCCTCATTGAGCTTTAACCATGTTTTGAAGATGTTATTATTTATTTGTTATCAACAAAGTCGCTATCCTTGTGCCGGTTGGTCATGGTACGTTGGACAGTATGATATATCAGCTACAACAACAAAATCATATGTCGATACGTGGCAATTGTTATTGGTAATATTGAAATTGAAAAATGGAAGTTCACATTCTAGTCGCTCCTGCCAAGGGTTAATCAGCGCAGGCGGTCACTGTATGTGTGCTTTCAGTGGGAATTAGGTACAAATGGATTAAGAATGCCAGGAAATCTGGTTTAATCAAAGGATGCAGTGGCTCTAATTTTTATAGCGTCCAGTCTGATTGGTCACGATCATTGGTTAGGGGAGCCAGCGCTGGATTTAGACATGTGGAGGCCCCTGGGAAGCCTTCACTAGTAGAGGCCCGTTAAACATTTCTAATGTTGTGAATGTAAGGCAACTTAAGCAAGCACGACATTATCTCGCTGGAAATACGCACGCAATATGGTTTTTGATTGATATGTGCATGTCGTTCAGGTCAGCCTAAATTTGCCATTACAAAAATTGTTTGTGAAATATTTGGAGGCTCCCTGGTTGTGGAGGCCCCTGGGCAACTGCCCAACTTGCCCAGTCCTAAATCCGGCCGTGAGAGGAGCTGTGCTTGGAGAACAAATCCATTTGACCTGATGGAGTTTTAGCAGTGGTCTGGGTGAGAGTCAAACCGCTCCACCACGTGACCTCTGCCAAGTGCCCACGTCCTTGGACATGGTCAGGTGACTCTGGGTGCAGCCACTGGTTCCCTAGAATGCACCTCGGCACCGGAAATGGACTTGGTCTCCTGAATAAACATATTTACCTGGGTAAAAGGAAACCATTGTGATGAAGAAAAAAAGCCCACAAAAATGTTGTTTCATGAGAATCAAAAGCGTATAAATTATTAAAAACCTATTTTATAACATGGTCATTGATAAGGCGAGTGACGCATGCAGTGTTTGTTGTATGCAATGGGATGAGCAGTGTGCTCAGTGCAGTATGTAGCGGGTCACGTGGGCAGGATGGTGAGTGCTGGTGTATTCACTTGTAGCCCAGGGCCGCAGTCGCAGTTTCCGCCCTCCGCCAGTTTCCGCCCTCCGTATACACTCAAATGCATTGTCAATGGCCGTGAGCAATCTTCATACAGAAAAAGTGAAATATCTCTAAAACCATACGACATAGAAACAAATCGCTTGGTACACATATAAAACACATCTTTACCAAAAAGATTATATTAAATTTATAAGGTTAAGGTTCTTGATTTCTATTAATTTTGAATAAAACTAATGTTTTGCACTGCGCATACCGTCAAACTCAAGGCATTGTCAATGGTCGTGAGCAATCTTCATACAGAAAATACAGAAAAAGTGAAATATCTCTAAAACCACACCACCTAGAAACAAATCGCTTGGTGAACATATAGAAAACATCTTTACCAAAAACATTATATTAAATTTATAAGGTTAGTGACAATGCTGTTCGATTTTGATGCATGCGCAGAAGCGATGTGGAGGGCGGAAACTGGCGGAGGGCGGAAACTGCGACACCGCATTCAAGTGTGCGCCTCGGAGAAATGCTGACATCGTGCTAGTCTGAACGGCATATAGCTGCCAAGTGCCTCGAAAATGGTTGCCTCCATAGTGTGCAACCATTTGCAATTGAAAGAACAGCTCTGATTGGCTGAAACGCACAGTCATTTTGGAGGCGTTTTTGCCTCCTACTTGAAAAGCGCGATGTCTCAAAGTCGACTCTGAGGCGCACATTGAACGCACATTGGCAAAAAAAGACGTCGCAGAGCTGTCTCGGAGTTAACTCTGAGGCGTATCCTGAACGCGGCCCAGGTGTCTTCGAATGGCAGAAATATAACATTCAGTCAAGAATTTCGAATCCAGGTGGGCCAAATGGTTACGACGCTCGCTCAGTGATGGAAGAGGAGTGGGTTCGAATTCTACTACTCGCCGTTTCAGCATTTCTGCACGAACATGTTGCTGCAATCATTGAAGTAACCAAACTGCTGTGTAGAGCATCTAGTTAATTATGCGATTCCATGTTATTTGTATACAACGATGATGGTGATGATGATAAAAAGATATTTTTGATAGGCGTGATTAATGTAATATGTATCGGTTGATGTGTTATTTACACATCACATGACGAATGTTTAAATTGTAAGGAAGACCAGTGGGTAAGGGAACGGCCAAACTGAAATAAAAAGAACTCAAAATTATACTGCGTCATGGTTTTTTGTTGTTGGTACATTAGTTGAGTAAGCAGGGGAAATTTCAATCACGGACAATTGGTCTTCCTCATTCCACTGCTCCTTGTCCTATCCTAATAATGCCGAGCACCTGGCTAGGAAGCGACGAGTATACAATTTTTAAGTCATTGGTTTCACTCGACCAGGGTTGGCGTCCCACAACCTGCCAGAACGGGAGACGGACGCTCAACTCATTCGGCCATCCCGTCTGGCAAATTTAAGTTTGGTGTTTAAGGGCTTTACTTATGAGAATTCACTACATTCCACTGAACTGCTCTGTCTGATATACAACATGAAACATGGCCTAGTCCGATATTACTTTATGGTGCTGTCACATTACGATGCATCGCGCAAACGTATGTTGATGTATGTGATTTGTTGCCGCTATGTCGGGATACATCGTTATGCGTTACGCGTCCTTTAGGCGCTCATTGGTATACGTTAATGTACATCGACGTTCATTGAGATACGGCGTCGCACGTCAAGGGGTTGGCAAAGTTTTGTGCATGCACAAAACTTTCGACGTACGACAACATTCGACAACGTGTGGATTTTACATCCGCCGTACGTTATGCATGCGTTAGGTGTACGTCAATGTATGTTAGACGTTCGTTAGTCAAACGTTGTTCACTACGTTGACCTACTTTAAAGGCAGTGGGAACGTACAGTCCGCATACTGACAACGTATGGATAACGTATGCTTAACGTATGTCTAACATATGTTTAGCGTTTCTCCAGTGTGTCTTGACGTATGTAACATATGACGCATAGTTCTGGCGATCGAATAATGTATATAATGTTCACCGGCGTTCTGTGAACGTATCGTGAGCGTAATTCAAGCATTTTTTGCCGGGAGGTATGTTAGCCATACGTTGGCCATATGCTGTCTATGTGGTATGTATACATCCAACTGCCCCCCATGCCAAAAGGTTTGACGCTTCTCGACGTAAAAAAGTGATTTTACGCGTTGGCGGCGCGCTGGTGAGATGCGTCGTAATGTGACAGGGCCATTAGTTCTTTTATTATGATCAGACATGTGAAATCACATGGTAGCCTTAATTTCACTTGGAACTTAACTTTCCCCCCCCCCCCCCACATACACTGAATGTCAATAAATAGAAGTCCTTAAGGCCCTGTCACATTATGGTGTATGGAGGGAGCGTATTGAAAACCTAAGTAGGTCCTGCGTGTGCCGGCCTATGATGACATTTGGTGACCTTTCGGGTGGTTTTGAGCGTATGTGGAACGTACGAGGAGCGTATGAGGAGCGTATGGGAGTGTGCTGTGACATTTTTTGACGGTATGGGCCATACGCCCTCATAGGTCGAGATTTTTTGAGCATGCACAAAGAAATTGGGACGGACGGATTTATGAAAGCGTATGGCGGCGTATGCCTCATACGCTTCACATAAGCCGTCACCTGGAGGCGTATGAGTAGCGTATGAGTAGCGTATGCGTAGCATATGAGTAGCGTATACGGCGTATGCCAACGTATATGACGTAACGCACCTACGCCGCCATACGCTCCCGCAAAAAACCCTAATGTGACAGCCCCTTAGATTCAGGGTGTCAGCCTACAGATTTTGTTCTTTGTTAGTTTACTACCAAATTTGGCCAAATTATTTGTAGATTTCATACCGTTGCTAAGACTACTGATAATATATATATGTAGGCTATATAATACATAGCCTACATACATATACATAGTTGTGTCCTCCATGACAGTGAGTTGCTTAATTGATGGTGTGTCCTGGCTGTGTCAAGTAGATTATAGTGCGCCCTGTCACAAGTCGATGCCCGTCCTGATATGACCTTAGATGTTGCCAGGGCGTAAAACTCCAACAACCAACCAATGTATTCAGCATCACGCGCCAGTGTGGATGCAGAAACGCGCTTGTGAACACTATAAAACCACCCAGCCGTGTCGCGCAGGTCGTCACACATGGCTGACTTGGAAGTTGTAGCAGGAGGTCGGACGTAAATATTGCCATATATAGACTGACACACATGTAATAAGCACACACACACTTACACACACTCACTATGATACATACACACTCACACACATATATAGACTGACACACATGTAATAAGCACACACACACTTACACACACTCACTATCATACACTCACACATACACACTCACACAGATATATAGACTGACACACATGTGATAAGCACACACACACTTACACACACTCACTATCATACACTCACACATACACACTCACTCACACACATATAGACTGACACACATGTAATAAGCACACTCACACTTACACACA
This sequence comes from Branchipolynoe longqiensis, assembly GCA_030323885.1. NCBI lineage: Eukaryota > Metazoa > Annelida > Polychaeta > Phyllodocida > Polynoidae > Branchipolynoe > Branchipolynoe longqiensis. The sequence continues at coordinate 63,207,573 of CM059193.1, read as the reverse complement.
CTCACTGTCATACACTCATACATACACTCACTCACACACATATATAGACTGACACACATGTAATAAGCACACTCCCACATGCATACACTCACACATACACACTCACTCACACACACATATAGATTAACATGCATGTAATAAGCACACACATATACACACTCTCATACCCTCACACTCACTACCACACATATATAGACTGACACACATGTAGTAAGCACACTCACACACGTACACACACTCACTCTCATACACATATAAACTGACATGCATGTAATAAGCACACACACACACTCACCCATACTGATGATACTCTCATACACTCACATCTACACACTCTCATTCACTCAAACTCATCAATACACGCACTCATACACATCTACACTCACTCACTCTCACCCACTCACTCACTCTCATACACTCACACTCACTCTCATACACTCACACTCACTATTTATCTGTTATTCCATGTGCCCGTGTGAGTGTGGGTCCACTGTTCACTCACTACACAAGACAACTACAAATACATCATCATCATCATTATGCTGTCGGTCGCGATGCGACAAAGACTGCTTTCATTACTTGACTGCCGCTCTCCATTTAGCGCATTTCATGAAAGCTGCCTGCAAAGGTGTTGAAGTGCTGCTGACTTTTGCAAGTTACCAGCGTCACTCTCTTGGGGAGCAAATCGAGGTTTCACACCGGCAAGAACATGTCCAGACAGGTGCAAAACTATTTGTCCCTGCAGTGGCTGGTCGGGAGATGTTGGGAGTTCCATACATAAACTGCCCTTAATGCTGCCACAGTGACATGGTTTTCTATTTAGCGTTTGCTCCCTTAGCCTTCAGTTCTGTTCAAGAACCTGTACCACAAGGCAGTGGTTTACAACTCTGCAAGGTAGGGGCATCAAACTCCCTGAGGTATTGCTATACCTGCATACCATACATCACTGAGTAAATAATGGCAGTATTTGTCAGAGCTTTTAAAATAGCCTTGTACTTTTGTTTGGTACATAGACTAGGACTAAGCAAGGGAGATGTGAATATAACGAACACTTGGTTTCCTCGTTCCACTGCTCCTTGCTATGTTCTAGTACTGCCGTGCGCCAGGACAGGTAGCGACAATCAGCACACTTAGTTTGACTCGGGCAAGGTTCGAATCCCACAACTGAGAGCTCTATACAGTATAACCTCGTTAAACCAAACTTGAAGGGACCCTAGAAATTTGTTTGGATTAACAGATCATTGGTATAACCAAGCTTTGGCTTCGACTTCGACTTGACTTTGGCAAAAACGTTGGTGCATTATGAATGTAATATACAATGTATGTGGACACTTTGATTATTGTTTTTTTATGTATATACAGTATAACCCCCGTTAAACCAAGCTCAGTTAAACCAAACGATCGGTTGATCCAAACTTTTTTCAGAGGCCTGCAAAATACTACCATTTATCATATAAAAAAGTTGGTGGGGTATCAGATGACCTTATAACCACATGAAAGTTTGGTTTAACCATACCGGAAGTGGCCTGGGGTCCGAAAATTTTGTTTTGATTAACCGATAATTTGGATTAACCGACTTTGGTTTAACCAACTTTTATATCTGATAAATGGTAGTATTTTGCCGGGCCGCCGAAAAAAAGTTTGGATTAGCCGATCGTTTGGTTAAACCGAGCTTGGTTTAACGGGGTTATACTGTATAAGTTCGAATAAAACACCACCAACATATATATTTACGTTAATGACGCATTAACAAACACTCTATCATTAAACCAATAATAAGCGACAAAAAGACAGCGATGCGCGAAAAGGAAGACAGAACTCGGATGTGGGAAACTGAGGCGTTTATTGTGACGCCTCGGGCAATATATAAACAGAGCAATATACAGCAAGGAAATATCAAAACATATAGAGAAGATATACAGGGTAGGTAGCAATCTGAATGCAAATATCAAAACATATAGAGAAGATATACAGGTAATCAATGAGTGAGTATCCAGGGAATGGCCCGAGGAGGGAGTCCTGAGAGTCTATGGAAGGGGGTGCGCCGAAGAGCACTCCACCTGAAGGGAAGAGAGCTATAATGAAAAAGTTGGGTGGGTGGGTGGAGAAGAAGGGCGGCGTGGTGGAGACTGGAGGCAAATGGCTGAAGGAGGCGGGCGGGCGGCCTTATAAGGGAGGAAGTGAGCAGTGGCAGGGAAGGCGTGAACGCTCAGGGCGGGGGGAGGGCGAGGGTGAGCAGCGGGCGTCGCGCGAGGCGCGAATGCTGCGTGACAGCCCGGGGTGAGAGGGGGGGGGAGGGACTCTTCCTTTCCTCGCATCAAACGTAATGCTTCGCATTACGACCGATGCGCGAAAAGGAAGACAGAACTCGGATGTGGGAAACTGAGGCGGTTATTGTGACGCCTCGGGCAATATATAAACAGAGCAATATACAGCAAGGAAATATCAAAACATATAGAGAAGATATACAGGGTAGGTAGCAATCTGAATGCAAATATCAAAACATATAGAGAAGATATACAGGTAATCAATGAGTGAGTATCCAGGGAACGGCCCGAGGAGGGAGTCCTGAGAGTCTATGGAAGGGGGTGCGCCGAAGAGCCCTCCACCAAAACGGAGGAGAGGGCTCGAGGCGCGCCCGAGGGGGCGAGGTGGGGGCACGTAAGAGTGCACCGCCTCGGAGGTCCAGGTCCCCTGGGCCATGATGTCGGGGAGGGGCACCCCAGCGCGCTGACAGGCCTGGGCGGCGTCCCGGCAGAGGCTGTGGAGGGTGAAAGCCTCAGGCGCCGGGACGCCTTGGGCCTTAAGGGCGCCCCTCAGGAGTTCGGTGAGGGAGCGTGGATCGAGGGGCCGGCCGGAGGGCATCAGGAAGGCCGGCGCGTCCGGGGGCGCGGGAGACTGGGCGAGGGCGAGCTGCCAGGCCGATACCGGGCATAGAGGCGATCCGGGGATGGCAGGGATGAAGAGGGCCACCGCGCCCGAGGGCCCGGGGATAGTCTTGGAGCTCCTTATTAGGAGCCGGAGGCCCCCGGGCGCGGGGCGGTCGTCAGCGCGGGTCAGGGTGTGGGGGCCCCCCCACCCCTCGGGGCTCGGGGCCAGGAGGTTCGATTGGCGGAGCATGCCGAAGTACCCGAGGAGGAGGGCGGCCCGAGGGACGAGTGAGGCAGTGCCCGCGCGGGCAAGATGGTTGATGGCAAGCGTCAGCTGGTGGGGCGTGAGGGGAGGGGCCTGGCGCAGGACGTGGGTGGAGGAGCGCTCGCCCCCCGGCAGACGTCCTTGGCGAGGCGGGCGTCGAAGCCCGAGGTGAGGCCCCCCGCCCCCTCCACCCAGGACCGCGCCCCCGAGACGGCGTTCTTGACGGAGGCCGGGGCGAGGGCGCGGCCGAAGAGGGAGGCGGTGAAGGCGGCGACGTCGAAGGCCGACGGGGCGAGGGGATCGACACCTCGGGCAACAGCGAAGCTGACGAAGTCCTCGGCTTGGCGACGGCGGTTCCTCCAGGTCGCCGGGCCGAGGGCTGCGAGGCGGAGGCGTGCGACGTCATCGATCTCGGCGGGAGGGTAGCCTACAAGCCAGGATGGAAAGGGAAAGCGTCATAGGATGCGGCGACGGGGATGAGCCCGAGGCGCGACCACGTCGCTCCGGGCCGTTTCGGCCCAAGGGCCGGCGAGGTGGGCGCGGCTGAGGGCGTCGGCGAGGAGGAGGTCCGCCCCGGGCTTGTGGGTGATGTGAAGGTGAAAGGAGCCGGAGGCCGCCAGCAACCAGAGCTCCCGCGCGCAGGTCCCGAGGGTGGGGTCTCGGGCGCGTCCCGACTCGAGGGCGGTGGCCGAGGCCATATTATCCGTGTACACAACGACCGTCGCCCCCGCGATGTCTTCCGGGAGGAGAGAACGGAGGGCGACGACGAGGTTGACCGCCTCGAGTTCGTGGATGGAGGGGAAGCGCGCCCGGAAACCCGAGGAGTACCCTCGGGCGTAGTAGTGCGTGGGGGAGTGGGCGCCGCCGCCAGTGAGACAGGAGTCGCACTCGATCACCCAGCGTCGGCCCTCCGGGGCCGGAGGAGGTGGATACCGTTGGAGATTCGTCCATATGCGGCGAACCACCTCAGATCCCGGAGGGCGTCGTCGGCGAGGGTGATGGAGGCGGTGCCGAAGCAGCTGCGGAGCGCCCCGAGGAGCCGGGCCATGAACTTCCGGCCGGGGAGCACGCAGCTGCTCACGTGGTTGAGGCGGCCCAGGAGACTCTGGAGCTGTTGTTTCCCGAGGGTGGGCTGGGCGATGCGGGCGTCGCAGTCGTCGATGAGGGCCTGGACCTTGGCGAGGCCCCACGGATGGTCATCGTCTCGCTGTCGAGGGCGAACCCTAGCCAGAGTAGGCGGACAGCGGGAGGATGGCACTTTCCGGGTGCTACGTCGAGGCCGAGGGCAGCGGTGAGGGCGAGGAAGGCGTCGAAGGCCTGGCACGCCCTCAGGTAGGAGCCCTCGCACCCTATGAAGTCGTCAACGTAGACGAGGGCTTGGAAGCCCTCGCGCCGGATGATCCAGGCCACTGCAGCGGTGACGCGGACGCAGGCCGCGCCCGAGGAGCGGCACCCAAAGGGGAGGGCAAGGTCTATGTAGGTGTTGCCGTCGAGGCAGATGCCGAACAGGGGGCAGGAGAGGGGGTCGGCACGGAGCTGGTGGTAGGCCCGGGAGATGTCGGCAGTCCAGACGTAGGCCCCATGGCCCTGGTCGATGAGGCGGCGGCCTACGTCGGCGACGGAGGGGAGGGTGTAAGCGTGGGGTTCCCCGAGGAACTCGCGCCGGGGGATGCCCGAGTTCACGCTCGCCCCCGGGAGGTAGGCGAGGTCTACGATGACCCATCTCTTGCCCGAGTCGGCCTTGGGGCGGGTCATCATTGGGGAGACCTGGGTCCAGGGGGTGAAGGCGGGGGGGGGGACGGATGAAGGGCCGATAAGAAGGGCGGGGAGGGGAAGAGGCGGAGTAATTGGCGGAAAGCCGAACTCGAGAAGTCGAGGACTGCGGGGTCGGGTAGTGGGCAGAGGTTGGGTGCGCCAGGCGGGTATGTGAGGCTGAGGGAAGGGGAATGCGCACGGCCAAAAAATTAGGTAGGGCCCACCGCTTTCTCGGAGGGTTGTGTAGGCGTGGGTAAATGCGGGGTAGCGGGCCCACGCCATATGGCAAGGAAGTGGGGCCATGAGGAGATTGAGGGTGGAGGGGTACGGGAGGGGGTAGGGCTGCAGGAGGGGGCGGCAGGGAGGGTGTCCTGCAGGTGGGGGTTGATAACGTCGACGGTAGGCTCGTCGAGGGTCGGGGCGGGGGCGGGGGCGGGGGCGGGGTGGCGGTCGGGCGAGGAGGTGCGGTGGGGCCGGGCGAGGGGGGCAGCGAAGTCCTGCTGGGAGGGGGAGGGGGGCGGGGTCGGGTTCGGGGTCGGGTTGGGGGTCTGGGTCGGGGGGGCTGAGGAAGGCGGTGTCGCCTAGGGTGAGGTGGAAGTCGGGGTCGAGGGTGCTGGTAGACAGCCGGTGTAGGGAGGCGGTGAGGGCCTTGTGGGCGGGAAGGGGTTCCCGGGCGGTGGAGGCGGTGCTGGCGGGAGCGGCTCTGATGCGGTGGGCGGGCTGCGCCTCGGGGACGCTGGTGGTGCGCGGGGCGGCCCGGTGGTTGGCCGGCTGGATCGGTCCGAGGAGGAGCGGCGGTCCGAGGCCGGGGGTGGTGACATGGGGGCTGGCTGGGTTGTAGGTGTCGGCAGGGCTGGTCTCAGCAGTAGTGGGCCGGTTAAAGGCCTCCGGGCCGGCCAGGGGGCACCGGCGGACTAAAAATCCGCCGAGGTGGAGGGCATCGCGCGCTCACGGTTGCGATTGGACATGCACACGTCCTCGCTGTGCGCAGTTAGCATCTTGCGCACATTCGCGCAGTAAGCGCACGTATGCCCCTGCCTGGCGCTCCCTTGGCCGTGAACCTCCCCGGGGCCGGCTTGGGTACAGGATGCAGAATCCCGGTTCCAAGCATTGCAGGGGGCCCCGTGGAGGTCCCTGCTGTAGGTGATCCGGGCCTCTGGCTGGGATCGGTTCTGTTGGCGGGCTCTGGCTGGGTCTGTTGGGCGGGCGGGGGCGGCTGTGGAAGGCTGTTGGGCGGGCGTAGTGAGGGAGTCGACCCTGAGCATATTGAGGGCCACAGGGTCATGCCACCCTTGGGGGAGCCTTCCGTCCGCGATCCAGGAGAAGATGGACTCCGAGTACCGGCGGACGGTGGGCCAGGGGTGGATGAGGATATCTCTCATGACGGTGAGGTGGTGGTGGTGTAGGCCCTGGAGAGAGTGGGCCGGGAAGGAGAGGTGGTTGACCATGGAGAGGAGGGCGAGGTTATAATCGTCCTTGGTGGCTTCTCCGAGCTTCACCGCCTTGCGCCCCACCCCCCTCTCCACGAGGTCGCAGGGGAACACGTAATCAGATGGGATACCTCGGCGTCGTACGGTGTGCTGCGCCTCGGCGGTTGCCAATATCTCGCGTACCGCGTCGGCCGCGGATGCTGGGGTGTGCTCCACGGGGTCTTGAAGGTAGGCAGGCGGCGCCGCCGAGGTGGCGTGGGCGCGGGTGTATCCCTCGTACTGCGGGTGCAGGCCTCCGGGCTGAGTCGCTTGAGGTGGTGGCGGCAGCCGGCTCCCGGCTGCGGCCTGTGCCCGAGGCGCCGGGACGGGCGGGAGGCTGTAGGCGGTCTCCCGCCTCGGCGCGGGCAGGGGGCTCTCCGGGGTTCCTCGGGCGATCCCCGTCTCGACGGCGTCCATGCGGCTGGTGAGGCGGGTGATGGCCTCGAGAAGGAGGGCCGTGTCGCTGGCGGGGCGGCCCGAGGGTGCTGCGGGCGACGTCGGCGCCGTAGACGGGAGGGAGCCCCCCGGGGAGCCCGAGGAGGGTCCTGGCGTGGCCATGACGGTAGCCTTGGAGGTCTTCCGGCTCTTTCCCTTTCCGCGTCCGGGCATGGTGTAAGATCGGCAGAGGAGCAGCGGTCCGAGGTGGGGCAGAGCAGGCTGGAGGAGAGCCAAAGTAGAAGAAGGGCGGCATGGTGGAGACTGGAGGCGAATGGCTGAAGGAGGCGGGCGGGCGGCCTTATAAGGGAGGAAGTGAGCAGTGGCAGGGAAGGCGTGAACGCTCAGGGCGGGGGGAGGGCGAGGGTGAGCAGCGGGCGTCGCGCGAGGCGCGAATGCTGCGCGACAGCCCGGGGTGAGAGGGGGGGGGAGGGACTCTTCCTTTCCTCGCATCAAACGTGATGCTTCGCATTACGACCAATTCACACAAATTTTAATGCAATTGATATAGACCGTCCTACAATTCACATAAGCCAACCCACAATGTGCATGCGTGAACCAAGATGCACTGGTACGGCATCTAGAGAAATGCGTTACAAAGTACCGTAACCAGGTAACAGTTTGATGATACAGACGACATATCTCACAAAACCTGTCGGAATGATGTAGTGCTAGTAGGCCTACTCACCATGTTTTAGTTGTGTATAGATCTATGGGCCTGTCTTCAGTGTGTGTCGAGATGGCGGCGACTTTACCAGACCTACACTATCTGTAAGTGTGACGGCAGCAGACGACACAATTGTCGACCAGTCGTGGTACACCCGGTACAACCCACTCTGCAGGTCACGTGATTTGACACGTGACAGGTAGCAGTTGAAGAAGCTAGAATCCACACAATGTTGTACAGTATAAACCCGTTAAACCAAACTTGAAGGGACCCTAGAGATTTGTTTGGATTAACCGATCATTGTTTTAACCGAGCTTTGGCTTCGACTTTGAGTTGGCTTTGGCAAAAATGCAGGTGCATTATGAATGCAGTAGACAATATATATGTGGACACTTTGATTATTGTTTTTGATGTATATACAGTATAACCCAGTTAAAGTTGCATAGTCTGATGGTTTTAATTTTTTTCCATTTTCTGAGATAAAGACATTAGATTAATCATTATAGTCTACTTTACTTTAGTTTGAAGTAACCTCTAATTTAAATGGCTAACCTTTGAGATATTTGATGCAAAAACATGCCAAATTAGTTTTGGCAAGAACGGCAAAACTCTGACTCCATAGGCTTCAGTAGTAACAGGTTCTATTAAATTGACATATTATGCCCTTTTATGCAGCAACAAATGTTTAATAAGTGCAACAATGTCTAAGTTGGATTTGTAGAATCTAATCTACATAAGTTGTATGGTTTTGAAAGTTTGATGGTTTCCTCGGACTATGCAACTTTAAATCAGGCTCAGTTAAACCAAACGATCGGTTAATCCAAACCTTTTTCGGCGGCCCGGCAAAATACTACCATTTATCATATAAAAAAGTCTCAGATGACCTTATAACCACATGAAAGTTTGGTTTAACCGTATCGGAAGTGGCCTGGGGCCCGACAATTTTGTTTGGATTAACCGATATTTTAGATTAACCGACTTTGGCTAAACCAACTTTATTATATGATAAAGGTAGTATTTTGCCGGGCGGCCAAAAAAGGTTTGGATTAAACGATCGTTTGGTTTAACCAAGCTTGGTTTAATGGGGTTCTACTGTACCATGGAAACACCATGTCTGACAGGAACAGTTAAAGAACCTAGAATCCACACAATGTTGTATCATGGTAACACCATGTAGAACATACGCAGTTTCCTGTCACAAAATTAGGCCAGATATGAACAGAATCGATGGAAATATTGTGTGACAATTTCTAGGAAATCAAAAATGCTATAGCTTCACTTTATGGATGTTAAAATTGCCTTTATTGGATCCTTATGTTTGAATTTACCTCCAATGGATTTTGCCGCAGATGTGGTCCCAAAAATGGTGCATGTGATATTGGTCTGGCGATAGTGGCGCCAGATGTGGTTTGACGGGTTATACATGTCTCAACTTGCCCCATCATCATCATCATCATCATCATCATGCTGTCGGTCGCGATGCGACAAAGACTGCTTTCATTACTTGACTGCCGCTCTCCATTTAGCTCTCTGCTGTGAGAGTGATGTCCATGAGTCGGTCTTAATGTCTCTCAGCTTCAGGTTTCTCTTGATGGCATCCTTGAACTGGAGATGAGGGCGCCCTCTCTTTCAGTAACCAGAAGACAGTTGAGAATAGAGGATCTGCTTTGGTAGCCTGATATTTCATGAAAGCTGCCTGCAAAAGTGTTGAAGTGCTGCTGGCTTTTGCAAGTTCCCAGCGGCACTCTCTCGGGGAGCAAATAGAGGTTTCACACCGGCAAGAACATTTCCAAACAGGCGCAAAACTATTTGTCCCTGCAGTGGCTGGTCGGGAGATGTTGGGAGTTCACTTTTAAATCTGATTAAACTAGATATTTTATGATATTTTTCAACTCAAAGGTAGTGGGGAAATATGAAGACATATACAAAGAATAAATGTTGCTTCTTAGATTGTGACTAAAGTGCTGCCACAGTGACATGGTTTTCTGTTTAGGGTTTGCTCCGTTAGCCTTCGGTTCTGACAAGAACCTGTACCACAAGGCACTGGTTTACAACTCTGCAGGGCAGGGGCGTCAAACTCCCTGAGGTATTGCAATACCTGCATACCTGCATACCTGCCCCATAATGCCTTTAATGTGCATATTTATTTGTCACTGAAGATTTGTTATGGTAAAGCTGCATAGTCTGATGAAATATAAAATTTTCAAAACCAAACCAATTATCTAGATTTTATTTTACATACCTAAATTAGATATTGATGCACTTATTAAGCATTCGTTTCTGCATAGAATGTAATACTGAGTCAATTTAACAGAACCTGTTACTGCAGAAGTCTATGGTGTCAGAGTTTTCCATGTTTGCACTAAAAATATCTCAAAAGTTTACCATTTAAAATAAAAGTAACTTTGAACTAATATAATGTAGAGACTAGTGATCGATCTAATTTATTTATCTCAGAAAAAAATACAGAACATCAAAACCATCGGACTATGTAATTTAAAACAAATATTTGATCTAGTAGAAAATATATTTAAAACAGATAAACAAGTATGTGAGATTTTAATGAATAATAATAAACCTTCTGAGCAATATTATCATTGCAAACGATTTAGTTTTTTTATTTGGGAAGAAAAGTGTAAACATTGTAGCCTACTAACTACCTCCGGTCTATCTTGAATACAAATTCATTTTGGAAACTTTTCATTATCTCAATAAAACTGATTTTTGTTTACTGCTGCTCTTATCTGAGAGCATTGGTCATAACAAAAATACACACCCTTATTCAAGTGATCTGAAACAATGTTAAGCTGCGTTTACATGGGCAAAAAGTAAAACGATCTAGGCAAAGCGTTTTACCTGAGGCGTTTTAGTGGCACGTTTACACGGTGTGGCGCCCGGTCAGTTTCAGCGCCCTGCCGTGGCTTCTGCGCATGCACGGATTTACGTATGTTGCGGCGAGCACTGCTATTTGTTTTGTTTACACTCGGCGATTCGACTCCGATCTAGCTGCTACGTTAATATCGCTTGGAATTTAGGGTTAATTTAATTAAATTTCATTATTAGAGTATGTGATTCTGTTAAATATGATCGCATTCAATAGATTTCGGCCTAATCGGTCCCTAACACTGCTGGGCACCAGTGAATAGTTACACCTGAGCCTGTATCCGGCGAGCACTGCTATTGTACACTATCACCGCCCGGGAACCAGCTGAAACGTTTCCTGTAAACCACCTCCAGAGGTGGTATACGCGGAACGTTCCAGCTGAACCGTTTCAGCCCTAAAACGCCGCAGTGGCGCGTTTACACGGACACATTTAGGACGTTTCAACTTGCCCGTGTAAACGCAGCTTTAGATTCAGATTATAGTTATATTGGTATTTCTTTAGTTTTTTACAGCGCATTCTTTGATTGAGGCCACCAGGTATTTTCTCGATAATGCTGAGTAGCACATATTGTCAGGACCCACTAGAGTCTCACTTTAGAAGACACAGGTGCCTGGGGATACGGTAAGAATTGGACTTTTGGGTAATTAGTACATCCCATAAAGCTCTTTGGAAGCTGTTGGAAGATTTGAAACAACACATGTTCATTGACTTTCTATTAATTTTCCAATCCTTTGACTTGATAGGTAGAAAAGATGTCTGGGCTAACAGGAAAATAATTATAGTTATAAATGTTATTTAAAGTCCAATATTCAGTAGTTCAGTGGACTTAGCAAAATTAATACCGACCCACCCAGGGTGAGGCTCAAGACTAACACGTGTATATATATTATTTCCTAATATTCACTGCTAATTTACTCAATCCGGTCCCAACTAAATGGCCTGGGAATATTCAAGAAATTAGATATCATTTTTTGCTTTCTAGTGATGTATTCCAATATGAAAACATCCAAAAACGCAGTGTGCCACAACCATATTTGTGAACCTGCACACTAATCCTATATAAAATTCGACCTTGGTTATTGAACCGGGGGTCGAATGAGGTATTTAACCACCATAGCCCAATCGAGGTAAGCTCTCCAACCTGTTTAATGATCGGCAACACGGCGCGGTAGGCTGCGGTGGCGCCACCTATCGGAAGTCGGCGGTTGTGCAGTTCGTTCCTAACTCACTAGGTGTCAGATAAATTGTGTCACAACCACGAATACACGTTATTGAAGGCCACAACAGAAATCAAACCTGTTTGGAAGCACGGGTCTGTTGCTGTCATATAAATCGGGCACATTCCACCTTGTATACACTGCTGCGTCATCATTATTGTCAGTTCAGAACTTAATTTAGTGGAGAAAACTAGGCAGCCCCGGGCTGCAGTGACAAGTACAAGACGTTGCAACAGAAAAACAACCAGTCATGGGTCAGATAATGTCCTATATAAGCCAGCAGGCTGGAACAGTGAGTACACATTTTTTTGTCATAATACCACACACTACTGACATATCAATGCTTATCCTAGTGTAACAATATGTATCCAAAGTGACCGGAATAATGTTGGAGTTTAGACTTTGTCCCATGTAATCCGTACCAGGAGGGTACAGGCCCCTCACCATGTTTCCACGTTGTGTAACAACTTTGTTCTCTGTTTATCCAGTCAGTGCACATGTACCTGCCTTCTTTAGAATAAGAGTGAAAATAGGGTTTCTCATACACACATAAGCCTACCTCACCCATGTATATGCCTACCTACATACATGCATATATATAGGCCTATCAATCTCTCTCTCTCTCTCTCTCTCTCTATATATATATATATATATATATATATATATACATATATATGTATATATACAGTGGCGTAGCTAGACCTTTAACGATGTGTACTCCTAATTTCGGCAAGGGGTTTAGGGGGCCACTTAAGCTTAATCTGGCGGATTTTACACATTTTAGACTTGAGTTTTCGACACTCCAGACTACAACATGCCTCCTCTCTCTCTCTCTCTCTCTCTCTCTCTCTCTCTCTCTCTCTCTCTCTCTTTCTCTCTCTCATGCATATCCACATTGGCCATACATTCACATGTCCAGTGATTGTGAGTGTGTGTGTGTTAGCAGATGATTGTATGGGGTACATATCTGATTAGCACGCTCTCAGTCTAACCAGCCACTGGATAATGGTGTGTGGGTGTGAGTTGGGGGTGGGGGGTATGTGTGAGGGATGGTATGCATGTATGGAGGGGTGGAGTGGGGGGTGGCGGGGGGGCAGGGGATTTGGGGGAGTGGTAAGCAACTGACCCATCTGTGAGTGGTTGAGTGGGGTGCCATGAAACTTGAATTATATGGTACTGAGAATGAGGGCAAACCTAATGTCATTAGTTAATGGGCGCGGTAGCCGATTCGTTAGAGCACTTGCTTGCCTGTATGTCTGTTTGCCTGCCTGATTGCCTGTCTGTAAGTCTGTTTGCCTGCTTGCCCGTATGACTGCCTGCATGCCTGAATGACTGCCTGTATGCCTGCCTGCTTGCCTGCAGCTTGTATGTATGTACATTTGCCTTCCTGCCTTCCTGCCTGCCTGCCTGTATGTCTGCCTGCATGACTGCCTACATGACTTCCTATATGACTGCATGTATGACTGCCTCTCTGCCTGTATGTATGACTGCCCACCAGCCTACTTGCCTGCCTGTATGTATGTTTGCCTACCTGTTTGTCTGCCTGTAAGTCTGTTTGCCTGCTTGCCTGCTTGCCTGTATGACTGCCTGCCTGCCTGTATGCCTGCCTGCTTGTATGCCTGTGTGCCTGTATGCATTTTTGCCTGCCTGCCTGTATGACTCCATGCCTTTTTGTCTGCCTGCTTGCCTGCATATATGAATGTATGTTTGCCTGTATGACTTCCTGCCTGCATGCATCACTGCCTGTCTTTCTGCCTGCCTGCTTTCCTGTATGACTTCCTGTATGTTTTGCCCGCATATATGCCTGCCTGTATGTATGTATGTATGTATGTATGTATGTATGTCTGTTTGCTTGCCTGCCTGTATGTATATGTGAATGCAGATATGCATGTATGTTTGCTTGCCTGTATGTCTGTCTGTATGCCTGGCTGCCTGTTTATTTGCCTGTCTCTCTGCCTCCCTCTCTCACTCCTTTCCTGTCTGTCTGTCTCCCTCCACCCACTCCTTCCCTCCCTCTCTCCCTCCCTCCGTCCCTCCCCTCTCCCACCCTCCCTCCCTCCCTCCCTCCCTCCCTCCCTCCCTCCCTCCCTCCCTCCCTCCCTCCTCCCCTCTCCTCCCTCCCCCCCTCCCTCCCTCCCTCCCTCCCCCTCCCCTCCCTTCCTCCCTCCCTCCCTCCGTTTGCAGCGCCTCACATAACCTTGCTTTATCCATTCTGTTCAGCCTATTTCCTTTATGGAGCAGTCACACTACGACGTGTTGGCCCGGCGTTGGACAACGCGTGGCAACGTGTTTTTTTTTTTGGCGAAACGTCGGGACGCGTTACAAACGCGTTACAAACGCGTTGCCGGCGCGTCGGTACACTATGATTGACAGGTCGCTTTAATACAAGGCGTCGGCGCGCGTCGCCCAGCGCCAAAAGTTTTGTGCTTGCAAAACTTTCGGCGTTGGCCGACGTGTTGCGTTACGCGTCACGGGCGCGTTAGCAGACCGTCGAAACGCGTTACCAGCGCGTTGGAGGAACGTTGCTCGCACGTTGCTGTTTGTGTGTCTCTGTGTGTGTCTCTGTGTGTGTCTCTGTGTCTGTGTGTGTGTCTCTGTGTCTCTGTGTGTGTCTCTGTCTGTGTGTGTATGTCTCTGTGTATCTGTGTGTGTCTATGTGTCTGTGTGTGTGTCTCTGTCTGTGTCTCTGTATGTGTCTCTGTCTGTGTCTGTGTCTCTGTATGTGTCTCTGTCTGTGTCTGTGTCTCTGTCTCTGTATGTGTCTCTGTATATGTCTCTGTCTGTGTCTATGTATGTGTCTCTGTGTCTGTGTGTGTCTCTGTCTGTGTTTGTGTCTCTGTCTGTGTCTCTGTCTCTGTATGTGTCTTTGTATGTGTCTCTGTCTGTGTCTGTGTCTGTGTCTGTGTCTCTGTCTATGTCTCTGTCTGTGTGTATGTGTCTCTGTATATGTCTGTGTCTGTGTCTCTGTATGTGTATGTGTCTCTGTATATGTCTCTGTCTGTGTCTCTGTCCGTGTCTGTGTCTCTGTATGTGTCTGTGTCTCGGTCTCAGTCTCTGTATGTGTCTCTGTCTGTGTCTCTGTATGTGTCTCTGTCTGTGTCTCTGTCTGTGTCTCTGTCGGTGTCTCTATCTATGTCTCTGTCTGTGTGTATGTGTCTCTGTATATGTCTGTGTCTGTGTCTGTGTCTGTGTCTGTGTCTGTGTCTCTGTCTGTGTCTGTGTCTCTGTCTCTGTATGTGTCTCTGTATATGTCTCTGTCTGTGTCTATGTATGTGTCTCTGTGTGTCTCTGTGTATGTGTGTATGTCTCTGTGTCTGTGTGTGTCTCTGTGTATGTGTGTGTGTCTTTGTGTGTCTATGTCTCTGTGTCTCAGAGAGAGACAGAGACAGAGTCAGAGACACAGACAGAGACACAGACAGAGACACACAGAGAGACACAGACAGAGACACAGAGAGACACAGACAGAGACACATACACATACAGAGACACAGACAGAGACATATACAGAGACACATATACACAGACATATACATAGACAGAGACACAGACAGAGACACAGACACAGAGAGAGACACGGACAGAGGCACAGACAAAGACACAGACAGAGACATATACAGAGACACAGACAGAGACACAGACAGAGACACAAACAGAGACACAGACAGAGGCACAAACAGAGACATATACAGAGACACAGTCAGAGACACAGACAGAGACACATACATACACACAGACAGAGACACAGACAGAGACACAGACAGAGGCACAGACAGAGACACAGACAGAGACACATACAGAGACACATACAGAGACACAGACAGAGAGACAGAGAGAGACACAGACAGAGGCACAGACAAAGACACAGACAGAGACACAGACACAGACAGAGACACAGACACAGACATATACAGAGACACATACACACAGACAGAGACAGAGACAGAGACACAGATAGAGACACAGACACAGACATATACAGAGACACATACACGGAGACACAGACAGAGACACAGAGAGAGACATATACAGAGACACATACACACAGACAGAGACACAGGCAGAGACACAGACACAGACAGAGACACAGACATACAGAGACACATACACAGACAGAGACACAGAGAGAGACACAGACAGAGACACATACACATACAGAGACACAGACAGAGACATATACAGAGACACATACACACAGACAGATACATAGACAGAGACACAGACAGAGACACATACAGAGACACAGACACAGAGAGAGACACGGACAGAGGCACAGACAGAGACACAGACAGAGACATATACAGAGACACAGACAGAGACACAGACAGAGACACAGACAGAGGCACAAACAGAGACACAGACAGAGACACAGACAGAGACACAGACAGAGACACATACATACACACAGACAGAGACACAGACAGAGACACAGACAGAGGCACAGACAGAGACACAGACAGAGACACATACAGAGACACATACAGAGACACAGACAGAGAGACAGAGAGAGAGACACAGACAGAGGCACAGACAAAGACACAGGCAGAGACACAGACAGAGACACAGACAGAGACATATACAGAGACACATACACACATACAGAGACAGAGACAGAGACACAGATAGAGACACAGACACAGACATATACAGAGACACATACACACAGACAGAGACACAGACAGAGACATATACAGAGAGAGACATATACAGAGACACATACACACAGACAGAGACACAGACAGAGACACAGACACAGACAGAGACACAGACATACAGAGACACATACACAGACAGAGACACAGAGAGAGACACAGACAGAGACACAGACAGAGACACAGGCAGAGACACAGCCAGAGACACAGACAGAGACACAGACAGAGACACAGGCAGAGACACAGACAGAGACATATACAGAGACAAGTGTGACAACATGCTAGCAACCCGTCGAATTGGTTTAAAGCGCTGGCGACACGCCGACAACACGTCCGCAACACGTTGACAAGACGCTAGCAACCCGCGTGGGAACCTGGCGACTGATGTTTGAAATTGGGTCAAGCGGCCTTGGTGTTTTTTTCCCACCCCCCTCACCAGTGCAACACGTTGGCGGCGCGCCAATAACGCGCCAGCAACACGCTCACAACACGTCGAGTTTTCTCAAAACACGCCGAAAAGTTTGACGTTTCTCGACGTGTTGAATATATTTAAGCGCGTTGGCGGCACGCCGGAAAACACGTCGTAGTGTGACTGCCCCATTATGATGCGTGCAAATTTGGCCCAGTACGGACTGATAGTACACCAGCGCCACCTAGCGTTATCTCGACTGCCGGCAAGCCCCATGAATAGATATAATTACAATAAATACAATGGTACCTAGCAAATAGGTACATCAATTTTCATTTTAATGTAACTCATTGGATGAGTTTTTGTACATTGAAGGGTAAGATATGATGGATACAGAGTATAGTTAGTTAATTGAATCAGAATAGTGGTTGTTAGTGTGTTGTTTGCTAGTGAGGGGGGATATATTATTATGTGAATTTTATTGCAAGACTTTTTGAATCTTTTAATTAGTAATTGTTAGTGTTTATATTGCATGGCCTGGTGAATGGATAGGAAACCTGGGGTTGCAGTGCGGACTGATGGGTCTTGTGTCAATGTCAAAGGAGAATGTTAGGTACTGTGTATGTACTACTTATTGAAAGAGGGCTGGTTGGGGTCTGAAGGTGATTAGTGTGGAGGGCCGTGGAATGCATTTGAGAACATATACATATATACGTACAAGGGTCAGGGCAAGGGTGGCCTTTAGAGTATCTGTAACTGTGTAGGGATCTGACACTTAGGTCTGTTGTATTTTTATTAAGATTTTCCAGTCAGTGCACATGTTCAGGGAGATTTCTGGACTGTCTTGTCTTCACTGGGAGTTTATTGCATAATGTACCACTGCTGAAACCTGAAGCTGAGAGACATTAAGACCGATGCATGGACATCACTCTCACAGCAGAGAGCTAAATGGAGAGCAGCAATCAAGTAATGAAAGCAGTCTTTGTCGCATGTCGCATCGCGACCGACAGGATGATGATGATGACCACTGCTGTAAATCGCTGCTTTAGTCAACTTGTTTATGTTCGGTTTGGGTATTCCTAGGAGTGTAGCATCACTCTGTCTGGTTACTCTGTTTGTATGGTCAATCTATGGTTCACCTTTGGATCTTGTTGGCATCAGAGACAGGAGATGTGAATCCCTCCTGTAGCTGTTTTGAGCTTTTGCATGCATTTCATTTATTGGTAAGGTTTTATCTCTGTATACAGTAGGCTAACTGTTCTAAGTGCTCAGTTTTGAACCCCCTGTAATGTGCGTTCTTGTTCTTTTGTCAGCAGCCTGTATATTAAATTATTGTAGTCAACTATTGGAAGTGTCGTGGCTTTATATCGTAAAAGATCCGTGTTTTCACTCATGAAGTACCTAATATTCCAAATATTTTTCATTTTTATGACTACTATTCGATTGAGTATTGAAAGTTGTTAATTTCCATTTAGTGTTGAATTGAGTGTGCTCCCTATGTATTTGTATGTGTCTACCTCATTCAATATTGCATCACCTAAGTGTTTAAAAAAAGTTTTTTTCTTTCCTGAGCTGTATTTATACTGTCCATAGCATATAAGCCCGAGTACCCAGGCTTGTGTTCAATGCTGGCCAGTTGTAGTGTTGGTGTTATCTTACCACACAGTAGCTGCTGATAAGGTATTTGAGTGCCTGGATTTCAGTAGCAGATATATAATTGGTTGGTATGGTTAGTAGCCTCTGTTAGTTTTTTTAATTATTTTCTTGTCATATATGTATTTTATTTTTTCTACTCTTATTACTAAACTAGCCTAGTGTAAATTGATAGGTTGTGCTTTGGATTCTTTAGGATTTTGTTGCAAAAATTAAGCATTCAGATTTCTTTATATTAATTGTCAGCTTATTTTCCCTGCAGCAGATGCTGACCTTAGCTGGCACATCCACAAGTATTTGGGTCGTTTTCTGAAGCTGGGTACCACTTTTGTGACATGGAAGCAGAAACTGAAAACATCCCAAATAATAGCAGAAAACATTCCAAATAATAACTTAATCCATATTCATATGAAGCTTTACATGCTGTTGAAGTGTCAGAGTTGATAAATAGCTATTTCACTTTTTGATTTTGATCTTATGGCGAATAACAATAGGAAAATATTTTCTGTGTAACATGGAAAAGAAACACACATCCATAACATCATTTTTAACATACACAACACATTCAAACAAGATTTGATTGATTATATTTAAGTAAGCAAAATCATGTCTTACAAGAAAAAAGCTGAAACAAAGTTGAAAAAAAAGTTTGTGTTAATTTTGATATTTATAATGTGTACAAATATGTAAAATTTCGCGTTTTCACTTTAGCACAAAATCATATAACTATATGTTTGATGCATTTTCTGGAATAGATTAAATACATATAGTATTGCTTACATACTGTTAATAACAAGAGGCAATAATAATTATTTGACATACTATTGGAAAAAGAAGGATTTATTTATGTCCATCGTAACATGGATACCAAACATGTGGTACTCAGTTTCAGAGAACGACCCATTTCTGTTGCAGATTCAATGTTCGGGTTGTGAACTGTGAGGGCAGCATAATCAGCAAACAGTATAAATATGGCCTCATCTGTTACCGGGCGCAAGTCATTAATAATTATGAGGAAGAGTAGTGGGCCAAGTGTGGAACTCTGAAGGACTCAAGTTGTAATTGATCTCTTTGTTGATTTAGTGCCGTTTATTTCGGTAACTGCCACTTGTCTATTTGATAGATAATTGGATATAAATGTACGACATTTAGGCCCTAGTCTATCCCTTTCAATTTTACAGACTTTAGGCGTGAAATGTCATTTTGTTGGAGTTTCAAGGTTTGTTTGTTTGTTATTCTTTTATATCCTAGCATCATCTAAGGTCATATCAGGACGGGTATCGACTTGTGACAGTGGACACTGATGGTGACTTTATAGTGCTCCCCCACTGGGAAATCAGGTCACCAGCACTATGAACAACCGATATCCCACTCAGTCACATTATCCTGACACTGAGCTAACCAGTCGTTGCCCTATCCAAATAATCCCGAGTGCCTAGCTAGGAAGCGACAAGTACAAATTTTAAAGTCATTGCTTTGACTCGACTGGAGACCAAACTCCTGACCTTCCACACGCGAGGCCAAAGCTCTACCGATTATGCCAATGCCAAGAGGGCCCCAAAAAACTAACATAGACTACTAAACGTACCAACAGACTATCTATCTGCTACTGAAATGCAGACAATCAAATAACTTATCAGCAGCTACTGTTTGGTAAGACAACACCAACACTACAGCTGGCCAGCATTGAAAACAAGCCTGGGTACCCAGGCTTACATGCTATGGACAGAATAAATACAGCCTCAATTAAAAAAAAAAAAAAAAAAGAAATGCCACTGCGCCTGGTTTCAAGGTTTGTTGTTAATGTTACGGCCCCATAAGCCCTGTTCACCCGGGGCAGTTAATTCGAATCATAAAAATTGACTTGTATAGTTCGGGTTACATTTCGCGTGTGAACGCGAGGCTAAGTCGGATTAGGGCTGATTCGATTCATATTATTCGGATTTTATAAACCACTTGTGTAGGTGGTTTATATGAACCAAATTTTATGATCCGACTTATATCGCCCGTGTGAACGCAACCGACTTACTTGAGGCGGATTAAGGACGTCACACGCATGCGCAGTCGAGACCTTAGTTTGTTGACTTTCCGGTCGATCAAAAGTGCATATTATATAATTTGGTCTATGAACCTGCTAGAGGTGCACAGATATCTTTTTCATGATTTATTTTAAGGTTTTCACTGCCCAGCAGAAGTTTTGACCGTTCCAAAACAATATGATTCAGTCTATACATATCTAGGTCGAACCCACACTCTCTCTTGCCGACGTCGACTAACTGAAACTGGCGCTGGTTAGTATGGACTTGCTCATGCGCTGATATCGATTTCCGGCCCAAGTACTGCCTGTGTGAACGCGACACTAATTGGGTTCATATTATCCGCCTTGTATAAAGCGGCGTAAACTTTTCCCGTGTGAACACGGCTATAGATGCACGGAGCCATGGATGCAGTCCTCGAGCCGTACCACATAACCACCTACACGCTGGGCACCATCGTGTTGACCATCTATGTCATCTCCAAGCTCACCAGGAAGAGGTACAAGTTGGCGCCAGGACCCTTCAGGATCCCCATAATTGGGAACCTGCTGCGTAAGTAAATACACCTTTTTTTTTCAACCGCTACTTCTCTATTTTAGTCATTCACAAAATGTGTGATTCATCTGCAAAGTGATATGATCAGAGAACCAGTGTTACTAAGATATACCAGAGTAAAGCTATATTTATCACAACCCGCACAAAATCAAAGCCTCTGACTCCCACACATTTACAAAAAAAAAGAGTAAAGCTTGTTTTATTTAATGATGCCTCTAAAGCACATGGATTTTTATCATCAGCTATTGGACATCCAACACATGGTCATTCTGACATATTTCTTTGGTGGAGTAAACCTGCTGCCGCCACATAGGCTACTCTTCCCGATAAGCAGAAAGAGGTCTTTTATATGCACTTTCCCACAGATAGGACAGCACATACCACAACCTTTGATGAACCAGTTGTGGCCCGTTGGTGGAAGGGAAAATAGGCCAAACTGCATATGGGTCCACTGAGCAGGATCAATAGGATGTCCGACACCTTCACAGGTGGACACGCTACCGCCTGAACTACGTCCTGCTACACCACCTATTTAAGTTGCATAGTCCGATGGTTTGTAATTTCTGTATTTTTTCTGAGATAAATATATATGATCGATCACTAGTATCTACTTTACATTAGTTCAAAGTTACTTTTATTTTAAATGGTAAACTTTTGAGATATTTTGAGTGCAAGCATGGAAAATTAGTTTTGGCAAGCTTGCCAAAACTCTGACACCATAGACTTCTGCAGTGACAGGTTCTGTTAAATTTACTCAGTATTTCCTTCTACGCAGAAACAAATGCTGAATAAGTGCATCAGTATTTAAGTTAGATATGTCAAATCAAATCTAGATAATTGGTTTGGTTTTGAAAATTTGATATTTCATCGGACTATGCAGCTTTAACAAATCGCTTGGTACACATAGAGAAAACATCTTTACCAAAAAGGTTATATTAAATTTATAAGGTTAAGGTTCTTGATTTCTATTAATTTTGAATAAAACTAATGTTTTGCACTGCGCGTACCGTCAAACTCAAGGAATTGTCAATTGTGGTGAGCAATCTTCATACAGAAAATCCAGGAAAAGTGAAATATCTCTAAAACCACACCACCTATAAACAAATCGCTTGGTACACATATAGAAAAGATCTTTACCAAAAACATTATATTAAATTTATAAGGTTAGTGACTCACGACCATTGACAATGCCTTGAGTTTGAGTGTATGCGCATGGCTGAAACTGACAGTGAGCTGAAACCGCCACACCCCCAACCCCCAAAACTAACATCCAACAAAGAACCCAAACAAACAAGACAAACCATTTGGGAATTTTCACAGATTTCCGCATAACATTTGTTGTTATGATTACATTTCTTGATTAAGCAGGGGAAATTAAAATTGTAGACAATTGGTCTTCATCATTCCACTGCTCCTTGTCTGATCCAAGTAACGCTGAACACCAGGCTAAGTAGTGACAATTGTAAGTAATTAGTTTGACTCAGCCAAGGTTTAAACCCCACGGATTCGAATCCCATCACTTGCCACAAGGGAAGCGGATGCTAGACTCATTCGGCTATTCCATCGAATTTTGCTGATCTATGCAGAAGGTCATAAGTTCAAGTCCCCGCCGAGTAAAACCAGTAACTTGCAAAAATTATATTTATCGCTACCTTGCCTGGCGTAGGGCCTTATTAGGATAGATCAAGGACTGGTTGGCTTAGTATCAGGATAATGTTCTCTGTGGCGGAGTGGTTAGAGTGTCTGACTTTTTTCTAGGTCAGACTCCTAATCTGAGGGTCGGTGGTTCGATTCCCCGTGCCCCCAGCTCTGCCAATTTGGATTTCCACCGCTGTGTATAACTTACAGCGTCATCAAAGGCCGGTTGCTCTCATACCATGTCTATGTGGTGTGGGAGGTTAAAAATCCCTTGGGTCGGTAAAAGTGTAGGCTCGGGCTTTCTATCGACCAGCAGTGGAATGAGGAAGACCAGTCGTCTATGACTGAAATTTCCCCTGCTTAAACAACTAATGGACCAAAAAAAAAAAAGTAAGGTATCGGATCAACGTGCAAGTGTCATGGTATATCACAGTGAGGCAGCACTATAAAGCCTTCATGAGTTACAAGTTTGTAGGTACTCGTCCTGATATCTTAGATGATGCTAGGACATAAAACCCTGCCGGACGTGCTGGCCGAATTGGTAGAGCGCAGCCCTCCCATGCAGGAGATCAGGAGTTCGATTCCAGGTGGAGTCAAACCAATGACTTACAAAATTGATACTTGCCGCTTCCTAGCTTGGTCTCGGCATTAATAAGATAGGGCAATGATGGTTAGCTCAATGTCAGGATAATGTGACTGACTGGGATATTAGTTCATGGTGATGGTGCCTGATTTCTCAATGGAGCAGCACTATAAAGTCACCATGAGTGCGCACTGTCAGAAGTCGGTACCCGTCCTGATATGACCTTAGATGTTGCTAGGACGTAAATCTCCAACAACCATCCATAAAACCCTAAGAAACAAGCCCTTAGCCGCTGACTCAGGTACCACCTTACTGCGGCGTCCCGCTGGCGGCCTGGTCTTCCAGTGGGGCAGCACTATAAAGTCGCTATGAGTGCGCACTGTCACAAGTCCGGACCCGTCCTGATATCACCTTATATGTTGCTAGGACGTTAAACAACAACAAACAAACAAACAAACTAGTGCGGCGTCGCAGTTATCGAAGCGAGTGCGAGGTCACCAAAATGACCTAATTTTCTCTGGGTCATGGCCATACACTATTCATGTAGCAATAGCTTTCAGCCTATATCGATCCTCTAGTCTCAATATGCTGCCCCAAGTGATTAATACTTATGCCACACTATCTAGGCCAACCATGTATAATCAAGTTTAGACAAGCATTTCGCATTTGGAAGTATTTAGATTTGATCTGATTATAGTGTAGGCGATTCAGTAACAGGACGAACAGGCCGTGTGTCCACTAAATGAGTAAGACACTGGTCACCCCAGTTAACCGTTTATCACAGATTACTTCAAATTGTACTAATTTCGTGGGAAATGATGGCGTCTAGAAAAAGTGTACTCTTTGTACGACCATGACAATTTAAAAAACTTATGATTTGTACTCCGTTTCTGTACAACATGTTACCCGACTCGTTCAGAATTTGGTATTCTCTTCCTGAAACACCCCAAAATCGCCCCTTTTTTCCATTCCTCCGCATGGTTTTTGTATTTGACATTATCACCAGTTCTCAATGGCTTCTATGCTTTGCCACACTTTATGTCATGAAAACATTTTTGACTCTGTTGATGTTTCGTCATTTGTGATTTCTTTGGATTTTGTGTTTTTGGGTATCAAATTATCTTCTGATATAGGGAGTCTTCCTCTTAGCCTCCTGCTCATGAGCAACTGAGCTGAGATGCATTAAGCACGGGCAAGGGAGTATTCCTATAGTTGAGCAATGCCAGCTGAAAATCTGTTTTCATGTCTAAACATTTTTTTAGCATGTTTTTTATTGTTTGGACAAATCTTTCAATTCAGCCGTTACTGTGGGGATACTGGGGACTCGAGTATGTGACTATGAACCCATAATGTTGTGAAAATTCTTTGTATTCATGGCTCTTAAACTGTGGACCATTGTCCGAAATTACCTGGCTTGGGATACCATGCCTTGTGAAGTTATCCTTCATAGTTTCGATCACCGTGGCGAGTGACGTATCCTTCAACAAAGTGACTTCCAGGTATTTAGTGTAATGATCTACCATTATTATGTAGTTCTCATGATTTATTTCGAATAGATCTGCACCTGTCTTTTCGTAAGGTTGACATGTTATTGGCTGATTTATAAGTGGTTTGTTATGTAAACTTTTCCAATTATTCTGTCATGTGTCACACCGACTGACTTTTTCCTCAATTTGTCTATTGATGTTGGGCCAGAACATGCAGTCACATGCTAGCTGCTTGGACTTAGTGATACCTAAGTGCGTCTCGTGCAACGCTTCAATCATTTCACCACGGAGCTTTGGAGGTACTATGACACGATTGCCCTTCATTACCAAGTTGTTTTCTACTGTGAGTTTGTCTTTGTATGGAATGTACTGTCGTAGACATGGCGGTGTTTGTGCACGTGTACTGTCCCACCCATTTTCGATATGTGTTATTAACATGGACATGGATATATCGTCTTCATACTCTTTGATGATTTTACTCAACAGACTGGACGGTTGCATGTCCACTGCAGCGACACTGAGTGTGTCATCAAATAGGTCAGCATGACCTAATTCACCACTGTGTGCTCTGGACAGCGCGTCTGCAAAGAACATCAAGGACCCCTTAACATGGCATAGCTGTATGTTGTAATTTTGCAATCGCATTCGCATTCTTTGCATACGCGCTGACAGCTTATGTATCGTCTGCTGCATGATGGCCACTAACGGTTTATGATTGGTTTGAATTTGAACTTCTTTGCCGAAGATATAGTCATGATCTCTCTGGCAGCCAAAACATATTGCGAGCATTTCTTTTTCGATAGTGGCATAGCCACATTGCGCTGAATCTAGTTATCCTGCATGATAACAGCACCTAGACCTAACTGACAAGCGTCTACTTGAATGACAATTGGCTTGTCTACATCATAATATGACAATAGATGAGCAGTTCTTAATTTTTCTTTGAGTTTGTCATATGTGACCTGCTGTTCGTTTTGCCAGTGCCACGTGACATCCTTACCAAGGAGCATGCATAGTGGTTTTGCGATCTCGGACATGTTTGGTATAAACTTGTGAACATAGCCAACCATGCTTAGGAACCTCTGCATGCCTTGCTCGTCACACAGCTCTGGCGTGTCTACAATCGCCTGTATTCTGTCTGGATCTGGCTTTACACCTTGTTGGGTAAGTTGATGCCCTACATATTTCACTGTTGTTTTGCATATAAAAGATTTTGAATCGTTTAATTTTAGATTTACCGACCTTGCTCGGTCAAGCACTGCTTTCAGTCTGTCGTTGTGTTCCTCAAAGCTTGACCCATATACCAGAATGTCGTCTGTCACTATACCTATCCCGGGTATATCACCCAATACACGGTGCATCTCCTGAATGAAAATGTCACCGTTGTTTTGATGCCAAATGGTAGACGGGTGTACCTGTACCGGCAACATGAAGTTTTAAATGTGCACAACAGTGAACTTTCGTAGTCTAGTTTGATTTGTCAATACACTGTCATGGCGTCTAAAACTGAGAAATATTGCGCGTTCGCCGTTTTGGCGATAATTTCGTCAATAGTTTTAGTTGGGAATGCTCCTCTTTTGATGACTTTGTTCAATTTTGTTGGATCCAGACAGATTCTTATTTTGTTAGGTTTTTAACAATGGTTATGGAATTTACCGATTCAGTTGGCTCATTTTGTTCGACAATAACACCCAATTTTAACATGCGTTTTAGTTTGTCATGCGCCTTAATTTGTATTGCTTACAGAATCGTCCTCGGTGGGTCGGCAACAGGTTGTATAGATTTGTCAATATGAATGACAGAATTCAATTTTATCAGGCCTAAACCTTGAAAAACATCTGTATATTTGCTTACCAGATAGTCGGCTCACTGGCTGTGGACATTGTTCGGGGTGGGAATGTTCGTCGGCATGCTAGAGTTCACCTCATCAACCCGTGCCGACAGGTTCAACACAACACGAGCCTGTTTACCCAAAATAGATTGGCAGTCCTGCACCACTTGGAATACAAAGTCTCTCTCGTCGATCTCGACCGAAGCCTCGCCATCGGGAGTGATCCGAGAATGTCATAAGTCAACACCTGGTGTTCATCAGTCACACCGATGCGATCCTGTTGAAGATGTTCCTCAGAAGAACGTTTGCCTCTGAGCCTGTGTCGAGCTTGAACTTGACTGGATGACCGTTCACTCGGACGGTTGCATACCAGACCTTGGTGTCTTGTTCGGTGTTGCGCTCGATAACACCGACAAACAGATCCGTCATCAACACATTGACTTCTGCCGGATCTGGGTCTTGTTCGACGTTGTGAGGGTCGGGTTCTTTCACGGTCAACTCATCGACCCTGCCAAGTTTGCTCCGGCAAACCTTCCTAAAGTGCCCAACCTTCTTGCAGGCAACACAAATCTTGCCTTCGCCGGACAAAATCCACGTCGGTGTTCGTAACCACAGTTTTGACATTGAATCTTGAATTCGCTTGCACCTGTGGTGTTTCCGGCCTTCCAAGATGGTGATTTCCAAGGTGGAGGCCCAGCCGGGCGAACCACCAGTGCACAAGTACAGATATTTGCATATCTGTTCAGAAAATCGATTTCTTAGACCTCCACGTCCGATTTCTTTTCTTCTAACTGGTCAGCACTAAATTCAATGAGTTTGCACATATTAATGCACTTTTTGAGTGTGAAATCGGATGTTTGAAGGATCTTGTTTCTCAACGTCATTGTCTTGTCCTGCTCGTCAAGTGTGATGGGCATGTTGGCGAAAACTTTCTGGGCTTCTTCGCCTGCGACATGAAGGAAGATATAGCATTGCACTCATTCTGTTTTCGTAGCGACTCCTGAAGCTGTGGCATATATATTATATGCTCTGATCTATGTTTTCCAGTTTGATCGTGCGTTGATGCAGAGGATGAGCTGACCTGGTGGTCTGAGGCCCGGCAGTGTTTTTGCAGACGGCATTGTCCTTATCTGACACCATGTGAAAGTACGACGTCTGAACACTTTGACTTCTGCATACTGAATGCTTTATTCACCCTCCAGGCACCTGAACCGCCAGCACCCTGTGCCTCTGACATGATCTCATTTACATAGGCATTAGTTCTCTGCTCGTGCCCGGATGTCTTTTACGCATCTATTACATCTGCCCCCTGGCCTGGTAGGTGCCACATCACCTTCATTGGGGGGAGTACGCTAGCTGCTCGCAGTAGATGGCAGTCCAGACATGGCAATGCCCCGGTGACTACTGTAAAGCCTTCTGACGCACTAAAACTGTGATGGTGACGGTGCAGTCCCTGCTGCCACCCTATGGTAGTGGAGCTCATGTATGGACTACTACAGTAATCATTTATTTTAAGTATATGTTGCGGTCAATATTGGTTTAGACATTTGATATTTGTTTCTACTTGAGTCTAGCTTTTTTCGTCTTGATACATTAGGCTTTCAGAGAGAATTAACAATAGAAAAACAAGGATAACACAACTTGCACTGTTATGTTTATCTTTCAGAACTAAATTTCACTAAGTTATATGCGGAGGAGAACTTCTTTGAAATGTCAAAAAAATATGGTCCCGTCATCAGAGCCAACATACGTAAGTATTAAGCAGTTATTGCTTGATATGGTTTTCGAGGACCTAGCTTTGATCCTACATAATGCAACTAGATAATACTGCACTCGTGCAGGGGCAAACGCAAAGGGGTTTCTTGGTTGCCCGGACCCCCCCCCCCCCCCAACATTATTCAGAGTATACTATATAAAAATGCGAATTTTATTAATTAAATACCATAAATTAAACTCCCAAAAGTCCAAATCTGAATCCTCCATTTATACCTGGTTACAGGCCTGCCGTCCTGATATGACCTTAGATCTTGCTAGGACGTAAAACAACAACAAACAAACAAACAGGCCTGCCATTTTTGGAAAACCCCCTCCTGACTTTCTGCGTTTGCCCCTGCTCGTCCGTCATTTCTTCAGGGTTTGGCCCCCCTTCAGAACATTAACCCTTGCTGCTCTGGAAGGTGACGATGTGATCTAGTTAACATATCACTTGGATTCATCTGGTATGTATACACAATTAAATGTTGCATGCTCACACTTCAATTTTGTCTAAGATTAGTCATTTATCAGAAAAGTTACTCTGAACTAAACAGAGTATGTTACAATAGACCCGTCAGTTACGCTGGAAAGCACCCGAATATAGTGGTTCCAGATTCTGCCGAGAGATGTCACTAGCCTAACTGGAGGGGTGTAATACATGAAGAGAGTGGTGGTGAAATTCCAGAAGAAAAACACAATATAGTTGTCTTTTTATTGATACATTACAAGGATAAGAGCTTGAATCCTGTTGAGATATGAATATCTGAATATAATCAAGCATTTTATTATTTTCCTAAGCATTCTTTATGGAGATATAGCATGTGTAATTATAGGCACTCCGGGAATGTACCTGACTAGAGTGGTTCCAGATTCTGCCGACAGATGTCACTAGCTTAACTGGCGGGGTTTATTGTCAACGTAATACAGTACAACCCCATTAAACCAAGCTCGGTTATTCCAAGCGATCAGTTAATCCAAACTTTTTTTGCCGACCCAGCAAAATACTACCATTTATCATATAAAAAAGTTTGTTAACCCAAAGTCGGTTAATCCAAATTATCGGTTAATCCAAAGATAATTGTTGGGTCCCAGGCGACTTCCGGTACAGTTAAACCAATTTTCATGTGGTTATAAGGTCATCTGACTTTTTTATATGATAAATGGTAGTATTTTGCGACACCAAAAAAAGTTTGGATTAACTGATCATTTGGGTTAACTGAGCTTAGTTTAACTGGGTTATACTGTATATACATAAAAAAAATTAAATCAAAGTGTCCACATACACTGTATATTACATTAATAATGCACCCGCATTTTTGCCAAAGTCAAGTAAAAGTCGAAGCCAAAGCTTGGTTAAACCAATGATCGGTTAAACCAAACTAATTTCTAGTTCCCTTCAAGTTTGGTTTAACGGGGTTATACTGTATACTTAAAGTTGAACAATCCAATAAAGACACTAATACTTACCTACAAATCCAACTTAGATAACGGTGGACTCATTAAACATTAGTTGCAGTTTGGTGCCATGTATTGAGGCTCTGAAAAAGGATGAGCAAAGCCAATGTCTACAATTTCGATGTGAATAGCTCTTTTCCAAAACGCGATAAGGGCCGATCCCCAAAACGAGCTTGCAATGCCAATGCCAATGCCAAGCTTGCAGCTCGTGCTTTGGAAAAGAGCTCGTCATATATGCATACATATCTGAAGAGCTCTTCATATAATATATATATATATATATATATATATATATATATATATATATAAGAGCTCTTTATATATGAAGAGCACTTTCCCAAAGCACAAGCTACGAGCTTGGCATTGGCATTGCAAGTCCATTTTTTGGATTGGCGCTTATCGCGTTTGGGAAAAGAGCACTTCATGTGTATATCAACATTACTTTAACAGTTTTCACTTCAAATATCACCTAAGTTAACCCTTTAATATAAATGTCACTAACCTCAAACAAATTCAAAATTGATTATAATAACCAACCTAATATATTTATTCCCAAAACATGATAGAAATTCAACCATCAAATTATGCAGTTTTAAGTTTTAAAAAATATCAGGAGGCAAAATATAACTAACGAATTATGGAAATTTATAGAAAAAAAAGTATTATTTAATATTCCAGTGGGTTTGGACTTCGTCGTGCTCAACGATATGGATGTGATCAGGGAGGCGTTTGTCACCAAAATGGACCACTTTGCCAACAGACCGAAGTTCTGGACCGGTTAGAACTTATTATTTACATAAACCGTTACAATCGACGCACTAATCAATATTGAACTAATGGCAGTACTTAGTAATTAGCACGACAGAGGGCGCAGTGGTGCAAGTGAGGTTGTTGATGTAAAGTAAAATTGCATAGCATCTATTAAGTGAGAGCGTTGATATATCAACACAGGCGAACACGGGTGTCACAGTTTCAGCTCCCTGTCAGTTTCAGCCGTGTGCATAAACTCAAACTCAAGGCATTGTCAATGGTCGTGAGCAATCTTCATCCAGAACATACAGAAAAAGTGAAATATCTCTAAAACCACACCACCTATTAGTACACATCGCTTGGTACACTTATAGAAAACATCTTTACCAAAAAGATTATATTAAATTTATAAGGTTAGGGTTCTTGATTTCTATTAATTTTGAATAAAACTAATGTTTTGCACTGCGCGTACCATCAAACTCAAGTCATTGTCAATGGTGGTGAGCAATCTTCAAACAGAAAATACAGAAAAAAGTGAAATATCTCTAAAAGCACACCACCTAGAAACAAATTGCTTGGTACACATATAGAAAACATCTTTTCCAAAAACATTATATTAAATTTATAAGGTTAGTGACGCTGCTGTTAGATTTTGACGCATGCGCAGAAGCGATGCGCACGGCTGAAACTGATAGGGAGCTGAAACTGAGAGACCGGTAAGCAGGGTGAGACGTGGTGAGTGGTCGACAACACACAGCAGGGACAGGCTTGGTGAGATACAGAGATAAGCACCTGACCCACAAAGGGTGCTGCCATCTAGAGTCCAGCAGACCTGTTAACGCTCAGTGCTCCTCCGTGTTTGTTACCCTTGTTTGTTAGCACATGAATAGTTAATGCAGTTGACATAATATATATGGACACTGACCTCTCAGGCAAGTAACTACATAGACAGGTAGGCGTGGGTCGTGTGGTGATATCAGGGAGCCTAGGTGGTGTAATGGTTAGCACACTGGCCCGGAATGCAAAGAGATGTTGGTTCGAGTCCCGCTATTTCCCATTTTCATCTCCCCCACGACACTACTATCAGCTCACATTCTGACTATGTTTTCTACCAAGTATAGTCATGTGTGTATAGTCATGTGTGTATATGGGTCGTTCTCAGAAGTTGTGTACCAATACTGTGACATCAGTACCAGAAAATCAAAATGCTGTCAAAGTCCTATATACAAGCGTCCTCAATGTGTATGTCCTTTTGCATCTGAATAATTGAAAAAAAACATATTCTGGCATTTTAAGTAGGTCAAATGATGCTCACACCCAATAAATAGCAGTATAGCATGGAAACCAATCTGACTCCAAAATCAAATATTTTCCACACAAAGCTTGACATTTTTAGGACATTGCACATGCCACTTGCTTTATAAACAGTAGTAATAATAATTTGAAACCTCATTGTAATGGCTTTGTCTTATTTGTGATGATTAAAGAGAAAAACACAAAATTGTTAGCAAGGTAACAGTCCAAGTGCAATCAACAATTTTACACAAATGTTCGGCTAAAATGTTAATGTTTAGGGGCAATTTCAGGATTTTTCTTTTACTATGCCATAACTGGGTCCATGCATAGTGTCAAATGGTGAAAATAGTTCCTGTACACTATCTGTACTCAGTGTTTGATACAGAGTTTCATAGTACTTGCAAGTGGAAACGAAATGTCACGATGTTAATGACTCCAGAAAAGGTTAACTATTTCATAATTAAAATTTTCTTTTTTAGAAATAAATGTCTTCAACTTAATGAAGACATTGTATATGACCATTTGAAGTTCTTCTTCATCATGTCCTTCCACCAGTTATCTCAAGGGATTTTCGAGCAGAGGTATGATCTTTATTCGTGGGACGTGCTCTCGGTGGTGGATGGTGGTAGCAGGATTTGCAATCAGATAGCTGATTCCCAGGGCCGTGATGTGGATGCTCCTGCATATTGATTCCCGGGCCTACACTTTTACCGACCCAAGGGATTTTTAACCTCTCACACCACATAGACATGGTATGAGAGCAACCAGCCTTTGATGATGCTATAAGTTATACACAGCGGTGGAAATCCAAATTGGCAGAGGTGGGGGGGGGGCACAGGGACTCGAACCACCGACCCTCAGATCAGGCATCCGACCTAGAAAAAAGTCAGACACTCTAACCACTCCGCTACAGAGAACACCACCATTTGAAGTGAAATGTGCTGTTGTTCAGAGGTTTTCATTAAGTTGTGACACTTTATTTTCAATGCTGTTGACAATGTCACCAATTAGTGATGTAATTTTCTATTTATTTAGCTACATCCATCCCAATAAGATACATAATACACAATATTAACATTTACTTTTGATCTAAAATATCTCCCACATTATTGGGATAAATGATGAAATCTAAATACTGACACTCCAATAATGGGTTTCTTTGAAATATGCATTTCAAGTAGACTACCTCAAGTGGTACACAGTTTCTGAGAACGACCCATATATGAGTGTTAATTATGATGTCTTAGACTAAGCCATGCTTGTGTATCACAGGCCAGCTAATGTCCGATGGAGGCAAAGACATCCTCTGGGCACAACCAGGTCCGATATGGAAGTCTCAGCGACAGATAGTCCACCAGGCGGCGAGGTAGGTAAACGCCCAGCACTCCGACAAATGCTCTCCAAGTATACGTTTGCCAGTTTTCAGTTTATGCAACTACATATGTGGGGGGAGAGTGCTGACATTGGTTGCTTCTGTTGTGTTTTATTTAGTCCAGCAGCACTGACACTTTTAGACAACCATATAATGAAATAAATGTTAGAAATTGCAATCTAAAATGATAAATATGAAGTTCAAATGTTTATTTATCATAACCAGCTACTTTTTGTGTGAATAATTGATTAAAATCATGTAGATTAATAGACTTTAAAAGTTGAATTGAGAGCTTTCTGTGGCTGCCATCTTGGTGGTTGCCATGGCTTCCCCTGTGTGTGGGGAACCCCTCTAGGTCATGTGATGAGGGAATCCCACCTATGATGTCATTCATACATCACATACCTCAACTCTCCTCCCACATGTTCAGTGGCATGAACTGAACAAACTAAGCAAAGGTATGTTTGGAGAGATTTTGATGCTGGATTCGTTTGTATCTGGGTGAGGTATAGCCGGCGACTTTAACATGTATGTAGATGTAATAAAGACGATGTTTTCATTAAAATACCTGTAGTAAATTGGATAAGTAAAACATATATTTGTTATAGTGCTTGTCAGGTTCTACTCAATATAAGTTCTGCCACATGGAGGATCAAACTAACACTGATCAATAGATCTAGGATACTGCCTAGTATGGTGATGTACCATTAGTCACTCAATAAATCCAATAGCCTGCCTATACTGCTGCCACCTGGTGAATCAAAGGAACACTATTCTATCCTAAATTGCGCCGTGAATATGTCCTATGCTGCCGACACAGCGTAAAGAAACCACCCATCGAGCAATCTATCCTTATATATGCAGTATAAGAATTATACGAGTATAATAACCTGGAATTCTATACTATCCTAACACCCACCCACCAGTAATCGGGTGGTTGAGCCTCGTACTACTCATCTACTGCTCAGGCTTCAACTCCGATGGTGGCGCCACCACTCGCCTGCTCACTATCCTACTCACTTAATGCCGAGATATATAATGTATATATATATTATAATACAATAATGCTACCACATAGTGGATCAAAGTAGAACTAATCAATAGTTTTAGGACGCTGCCTATGATGCAAGTTGGATCAAATAGCACTTGACAATAGATATATTACACGCCTAGCATGCTGTATTTTGTTAGATCAAAGTAACACTAACCAATAAATAAAAGAAGTTTGTTTTATTTAACGACGCCCCTAGAGAACATTGATTTTTATCATTGGCTATTGGACGTCAACCATATTGTCATTCTGACATATTTCTTTGGAGGAAACCTGATGCCGCCACATAGGCTACTCTTTCCCATAACCAGCAAGGGGTCTTTTATATGCACTTTCCCACAGTCAGAACAGCACATCCCACAGGCTTTAATGAACCAGTTGTGGACCACTGGGTGGAACGGAAAATAGCCCAAACTGCAAATGGGTGCATTGAGCAGGATTCGACCGGATGATCCAAACCTTCCTGAACTACGTCCCGCTTCCCCCACTAATGAATAGATCTAATACATTGCCCCCGTCCTGATATGACCTTAGATGTTGCTAGGACGTAAAACAACAACAAACAACAAACAAACAATACGTTGCCTATGATGCTGCAACCTGGTGAACCAAAGGGACACTAACCAATGTATGTAAGGGACACCACCTTCATAGTAATACACTACTTATGATGCTGCCACCTAGTGATTCAAATTGGCCAGGTTTCTAGTTTAGTGAGGTGGTCAGTCATGCTCTGCTGATTGGTAGTCCCAAAGACAATGGACGACTCAGCGCTTTCATATAGGAATTTCTGAATTAATCATGCAGAGTTGCCACCCAATGGCAAACAAGGCAATTGAACAGGTCCTCTTGCCCAGCCTGACTGCTGTACAATTGAAACAAGGATGGAGGTTCCATAGCCCACCCTCACTGCTGTACCATCAAAGACAATGTATGAATATTATAGTAAATTATAGTAAATTATTGTTCAATTATATAGCCACGTATATATGCCAGCGTATATGCGGGTGTATGATTCGCACTGTGCTTCCCCCCGTGGCTAGCGTGGGAACTCATTGGCTGATTCGTGGCCACCCTGCTGGGAGGCGCTGGGTTAATTATACTATACCATCGGCAGCTCGCGGCCCGCGCCAGTTCTGTCCAGCCTGGCACTGTAGCCGATACTTCCATTCGCACCTCTTTTATTTATTTATATTTTTTTCTACGATAGGGCACTTTGGCCCGGCCAGATTATTTATATATATTGCATGTACTACTTAATGCTAAAATAAATATTATCTACCATTCGAGTTTGCTTCGTGCCCTTCTTACAATATAATATAGTTATTATTCAATTATAGCTACAATTATAGTGGGAGATATACACTGTGTAAATATAGCATTTTAATTGCCATTTAATGCGCACCTTGCTGGCCGTGGGATGGCGCCACTGCATCTGTATTTCAAGGGAAAGCGCTGAGTGGTGCGTCTCTTGTACATTGTCTTTAGTAGTACTTACACATATTGCTTCTATTTTCGTTTCACAGGAAGTATGCCTCCGGAGCACACATTGAATGCATTGTGTTAGGCATCTTTGACAATATCGGAGAGCTGCTCAATCCGAAGGTGCAGAAAGGGCCACAGGTGATGAAGCCGGTAGTTCAGTACATCGTATACAACCTCATTGCAGGGCTCACTTTTGGAAAACAGTGAGTTATTTATCACCTCATGATTCTTTCTTTGTTATTTATATATAAATAATTCAGTATATGAAGAGTTTAGGCGCAAACCCACGTACATGCCAATCCAAAAGAATATTTTAAATAAAAGATTTTGACCTGAACAAGAATTTAATTCTCACAAATTCCACTTTTCATATGATCATATGGCTATGGAGCAATTAAAAAAAAGTAGGAATATAAATCTTCTTTCTTTTTTGTAGGTTTGATTCCGATGTTTATCTCCATTTTTGGATTGGCGTTTACATGGTTTTGCGCCTGAACTCTTCATATAGCGTTTATGCACATAGATAAGGTTAACTTCAGATTATCTGGTTAGTTGTGTTAAATATATTTGTATAATATATATATACAGTAAAACCTCTCTATACCGACCCCTCCACAGATCGACCACTCCCCTATATCGATCGTTTTATTTGGGTCCCAACAATACCATTGTAAGGATATTCTAACTCTCTATTCCGACCCACCTCCCTAAATGGACCACTTGATGTCGGCACCAAGGTCGGTCGATTTAGAGAGGTTTTACAGTATATGTATATTATATGGCGACTGACACTGGTCAATGTCTGGTTGAGGAGAGGGGGTGGCCAAGATGGCGCCATTGGTACGGTGTTGCGTCTTACGGAATATAACAATCTTTTTAAAAATTTTTTTTTTTTATTGAGGCTGTATTTATACTGTCCATAGCATATAAGCCTGTATTCAGCTTGTTTCAATGCTGGCCAGCTGTAGTGTTGGTGTTGTCTTATCACACAGTAGCTGATATATTTGATTGCCTGTATTTCAGTACAGTGATAGTGTTGGTCTGTTAGTACTAATAGTCATGTTAATTTTTTTGGATTTTCTTGGCATAATGTGCTTTATTTTTTCTACTTTTCAGACTAGCTACTCCTATTTACATATCATAGGCTTGTACCCCCTGTGAGGTTGTTATCTGGTCTTTGGGTATGGTTACCTTCCTTGGCTCTCGCTGGTGGGCTGTGACATGTATCACCTGCCCTTTGCGGTGCAGCTTAGTTGGGGGT
Organism: Branchipolynoe longqiensis; assembly: GCA_030323885.1. Classification (NCBI taxonomy): domain Eukaryota; kingdom Metazoa; phylum Annelida; class Polychaeta; order Phyllodocida; family Polynoidae; genus Branchipolynoe; species Branchipolynoe longqiensis. The sequence continues at coordinate 63,170,744 of CM059193.1, read as the reverse complement.
TCTAGCCTTATTTTGCACAGATATTTTTTGTATGTTTTTAGGTCAGGAATTTGTCGTTCCTTTACTGTTTGGGCATTCCACACCTTGGCAGCCATTTCTAGCGTGCTTCTCTCGTGAGCTTTTATTTGGCTTCTGGTCTGCTTTAGTAGTGGCGCATTATTTGCTCTAGTTGCCCTTTGTGGTTTTGTTAGGAGTTTATTGTCTTGACTATAGCTGTATGCTAATGTTTTCAGATGAATTATTCTCCTATTTTCTAGCAATTTTACTTTGGTTCTTTTGTGTATGTCATAGGTGGGGTGCAGCTTGTCTACTCTGAGGCAGATTTTCAGGGCTCTGTTCTGTAGTGTTTGCAGTTTTTTTAGAAGTTCTTTCTTTGCACCCATGTAGTTTACATCTCCATAGTCAAAATAGGGTAGCACCATGCCCTTGAAGATTTTTATTGACATTTCTTGTGTCATGTAGTCTCTTAGCTTTGCAAATAGCCACAGTTTGTGGTTTACCTTTTGGACAATTTTGTTTATACATAGGTTGTAGTTTAGTTGGCCTAGGTATTTGTAATGGTCTACATTTTCTAGTGTTTGGCTTCCTAGCTTACAGTGTAGTTTTCTTTCTGGCATTTGTTTATGCGAGAAGAGAACTGTTTTTGACTTGCTTGTGTTGATGGTTATTTTGTTGGACTCACACCACTCATCCAGTTTTAGTAGGAGCTTGTTTAGTTTAGTTATTACCTCCTCTTCTGTGGTGCCGTTTGCATATATGACTGTGTCATCTGCATATAGTTGGAGGCATTCGGTTTGTAACCATTTTTCAAGATCGTTTATGTAGATTATAAAGAGCAGTGGCCCTAGCACTGACCCTTGGGGTACACCACATGTGACAGGTTGGTTGTCTGATAGTGTATTGTTTATTTTTGTTCTCTGTTGCCTGTCTTTCAGGTAGCATTTTATCCAGTCCATAGTGTTGGATTTTATGCCCATGGATTCTAGTTTTTCCAATAGTATGTTATGGTCTACTGTATCGAATGCTTTGCTGAAGTCAATGAAGGCTGCTCCAACTAATTGTTTTTGGTTCATTGACGCCAATATGTCATTTGTTAGGTTAGCTATTGTTTTAGATGTGGAGTGCAGTTTCCTGAAACCTCCTTGTCTTTCGTTTAGTATATTGTTTTTTTCCAGGTGTTCATTTATGTGTCTATGTAACACTTTTTCAATGAGCTTGCCTGGGGTTTGAAGAATCGATATTGGCCTGTAGTTTCCCATGTTTTGTTTGTCTCCACTTTTGTGGATAGGGGTAATGGTTGCCATTTTCCAGGCTGAGATAAAATGCCCCTGTTCAAAGGAGATGTTGAATAGGTCGACTATAGTGGCTGGGATGGCTTGGAGTGCCTCTTTCAGCATTTTGGTTGGTATTTCGTCTATTCCACTTGGTTTATTTGTGTCTATGTCATTTATTAGTTTTTTTACTTCTATTATATCTGTTTTGCAGGTGGGGATTTCATTCTGCACAGTTCCTGATTATTTTCCCACCTTTTTTAAATTTTCCTGACAGCGTTTGTCCTATTGTGGCAGTGGTGTTGTTTGTTTGTGTTTTGTTGGGTTTGTTTGTTTTTGGAATAATATTCCCTTTCATATATTTATACTCACATAATACGTTATACGTCACATATAGGTATATTATATGGCTCTACATAATTATATACATAAATATATATTTCTGTAAATGGTCTGTTTTAACCAAATTCTTTTCTCAGAATAAAAATGTCCAGCATAGTTCATGAGAATATGATGAGCAAGTCATCATATCTGGCATCATGGAGATCATGTTTGTAATGTGGCTAATTTAATTAGACACACAGACAGATGGAATGTGTAAGCAGGCTAAACTAGTATGACCACTGGAGGTGTATGGGAAGTTGTCTGTGTGATATATGAGCCTGTCTCAAAAGGTGCTAGCTCTTCATTTTTTTGTCCATAGTAACGATTGACACAAAACAGCACAGAAACGGTTACACTGAAAATACAAGGACATTTGCTTCAAATCAATATGTATTCTATTGGGATTATGAAACACCATGTAAAAAACAAATCAGTTTATCCTGAGCAAATGCATAAGTAGATAGTGTGTTGATCGTTCCTATGGACAACATTTTGTTCCATATTGCTTAGGACCTTTTGAGACAGTTTCATATTCATTTGTCATCACCTTCTTATACCCTGCTTATGAGCAGAATGAGCTTTTTAATTAGATTCATAAAAAATTGGGTTACAATTTGTGCATGGCGTGCAGGTTCCATATAATTTTGTTTATTGAATATCATGTTTGGTAATTTCTCTTGGGTTCGAAGTTGTGTTATTGTATATTCTTGTACTTGTAGTAGGGGCTAGTCTGCACTGACCTCTTAGGCAAGTAACCACATAGACAAGTAGGCGTGGGTAGTGTGGTGATATCAGGGAGCCTAGGTGGTATAAAGGTCAGCGCACTAGCGCGGAATGCAAAAGAGAGGTGGGTCCTGCTCTAGGTGCTATATTTCCCATTTTCATCACCCCCATCACATTATTTTACTATTGATTTTATTACTATTATTAGTCATGCACATATTTGTGGAAATAATGTGCATCTATCCCCAATTTGCAGTTAGATTTATGCACCCAGCATGTCCGTAAAATGGTATAGTACATGATATGCTTCTAAAGTTTAAAATAAATTGTTCTGCTGGTCCTTGCCATATTCCTGTCATGCCAAGCACCAGGGTGGGTAGAAACAAGTATAGCTTTTTAAGTGATTGGTTCGAATCGCACAACTTGTCACAGAGAAGTGAGTGCTCAGCTCATTTGGTGGTGGTTTGCTCCTGTCTGAGCCTCAGTGTGGGGTAAAGTGGTTGGATTGGTCACCTGAGGGGTACACATGGTGTGGTGTAAAGTGGTTGGATGGGTCACCTGAGGGGTACACACAGTGTGGTGTAAAGTGGTTGGATGGGTCACCTGAGGGGTACATGTGGTGTGGTGTAAAGTGGTTGGATGGGTCACCTGAGGGGTACATGCAGTGTGGTGTAAAGTGGTTGGATGGGTCACCTGAGGGGTACACACAGTGTGGTGTAAAGTGGTTTGATGGGTCACCTGAGGGGTACATGTGTTGTAAAGTGGTTGGATGGGTTACCTGAGGGGTACACACGGTGTGGTGTAAAGTGGTTGGATGGGTCACCTGATGGGTACATGTGGTGTGGTGTAAAGTGGTTGGATGGGTCACCTGAGGGCTACATGCGGTGTGGTGTAAAGTGGTTGGATGGGTCACCTGAGGGGTACATGCGGTGTGGTGTAAAGTGGTTGGATGGGTCACCTGAGGGGTACATGCAGTGTGGTGTAAAGTGGTTGGATGGGTCACCTGAGGGGTACACACAGTGTGGTGTAAAGTGGTTTGATGGGTCACCTGAGGGGTACATGTGTTGTAAAGTGGTTGGATGGGTTACCTGAGGGGTACACGCGGTGTGGTGTAAAGTGGTTGGATGGGTCACCTGAGGGGTACATGTGGTGTGGTGTAAAGTGGTTGGATGGGTCACCTGAGGGCTACAGGCGGTGTCGTGTAAAGTGGTTGGATGGGTCACCTGAGGGGTACATGTGGTGTGGTGAAAAGTGGTTGGATGGGTCACCTGAGGGGTACATGTGTTGTAAAGTGGTTGGATGGGTTACCTGACGGGTACACGGGGTGTGGTGTAAAGTGGTTGGATGGGTCACCTGTGGGGTACATGCAGTGTGGTGTAAAGTGATTTGATGGGTCACCTGAGGGGTACATGCAGTGTGGTGTAAAGTGGTTGGATGGGTCACCTGAGGGGTACACGCGGTGTGGTGTAAAGTGGTTGGATGGGTCACCTGAGGGGTACATGCAGTGTGGTGTAAAGTGGTTTGATGGGTCACCTGAGGGGTACATGTGGTGTGGTGTAAAGTGGTTGGATGGGTCACCTGAGGGGTACACACGGTGTGGTGTAAAGCGGTTGGATGGGTCACCTGAGGGGTACATGTGGTGTGGTGTAAAGTAGTTGGATGGGTCACCTGAGGGCTACATGCGGTGTGGTGTAAAGTGGATGGATGGGTTACCTGAGGGGTACACGCGGTGTGGTGTAAAGTGGTTGGATGGGTCACCTGAGGGGTACATGTGGTGTGGTGTAAAGTGGTTGGATGGGTCACCTGAGGGCTACATGCGGTGTGGTGTAAAGTGGTTGGATGGGTCACCTGAGGGGTACATGCGGTGTGGTGTAAAGTGGTTGGATGGGTCACCTGAGGGGTACACGCGGTGTGGTGTAAAGTGGTTGGTTGGGTCACCTGAGGGGTACCTGCGGTGTGGTGTAAAGTGGTTGGATGGGTCACCTGAGGGGTACACACAGTGTGGTGTAAAGTGGTTTGATGGGTCACCTGAGGAGTACATGTGTTGTAAAGTGGTTGGATGGGTTACCTGAGGGGTACACGCGGTGTGGTGTAAAGTGGTTGGATGGGTCAACCTGAGGGGTACATGTGGTGTGGTGTAAAGTGGTTGGATGGGTCACCTGAGGGCTACATGCGGTGTGGTGTAAAGTGGTTGGATGGGTCACCTGAGGGGTACATGTGGTGTGGTGAAAAGTGGTTGGATGGGTCACCTGAGGGGTACATGCAGTGTGGTGTAAAGTGGTTGGATGGGTCACCCGAGGGGTACATGTGTTGTAAAGTGGTTGGATGGGTTACCTGACGGGTACACGGGGTGTGGTGTAAAGTGGTTGGATGGGTCACCTGTGGGGTACATGCAGTGTGGTGTAAAGTGATTTGATGGGTCACCTGAGGGGTACATGCAGTGTGGTGTAAAGTGGTTGGATGGGTCACCTGAGGGGTACACACAGTGTGGTGTAAAGTGGTTTGATGGGTCACCTGAGGGGTACATGTGTTGTAAAGTGGTTGGATGGGTTACCTGACGGGTACACGGGGTGTGGTGTAAAGTGGTTGGATGGGTCACCTGTGGGGTACATGCAGTGTGGTGTAAAGTGATTTGATGGGTCACCTGAGGGGTACATGCAGTGTGGTGTAAAGTGGTTGGATGGGTCACCTGAAGGGTACATGCGGTGTGGTGTAAAGTGGTTGGATGGGTCACCTGAGGGGTACATGCAGTGTGGTGTAAAGTGGTTTGATGGGTCACCTGAGGGGTACATGTGGTGTGGTGTAAAGTGGTTGGATGGGTCACCTGAGGGGTACACACGGTGTGGTGTAAAGTGGTTGGCTGGGTCACCTGAGGGGTACCTGTGGTGTGGTGTAAAGTAGTTGGATGGGTCACCTGAGGGGTACATGTGGTGTGGTGTAAAGTAGTTGGATGGGTAACGCACTGCTTCACGCGCTGCTTCACGCACTCCTTCACGCGCTGCTTCAGGTACAGGCCAGACGACCCAGCCTTCTTATACCTCAAGGATCTGCTCAGCAAGTTCGAGGCCGTCTTGGTGGATGGGAACCCTGTAGACTTCATGCCGTCCCTCGCCTACTGCCCGCTCATGTGGCCGAAACTCAATAAGATTACGGAGCTCATGAACCAATTCAAGACGTTCATTCAGGACAACATCAAGGACTGCGAACACTCCAGTAAGACATTAGCCATTAGACATCCAGAATCCAATCGCCTTTTTTCTTATTTCAAGATTTATAATGCCTATCATGGATAAGTCTGAATAGTCTTTTCACCATTGGGCAGTTGGTCGATAGAAAGCCTGAGCCTACACTTTTACCGACCGAAGGGATTTTTTAAAACCTTCCTCACCACATAGACATGGTATAAGTGCAACTGGCCTTTGATGATATTGTAAGTTATACACAGCGGTAGAAATCCAAATTGGGAGAGGTAAATGGCATAGGTTCTGTGGCCGCGGTGTGTCGGTGGGGGCTCTCCGCGGTCTGCTGATAGATGCCGAGTGACTGGGTTCGCTGGGAGGGCCCCGCCTTCTCCCTTGTCGCTGTAATCAGTTATTTACTAGATGCTGAGTGACTGGGTTCGCTGGGATGGCCCCGCCTTCTCTCGTGTCACTGTAATCAGTTATTTACAAGATGCTGAGTGACTGGGTTCGCTGGGAGGGCCCCACCTTCTCCCTTGTCACCGTATTCAGGTATTTACTAGATGCCGAGTGACTGGGTTCGCTGGGAGGGCCCCGCCTTCTCCCTTGTCACTGTAATCAGTTATTTACTAGATGCTGAGTGACTGGGTTCGTTGGGATGGCCCCGCCTTCTCTCGTGTCACTGTAATCAGTTATTTACAAGATGCTGAGTGACTGGGTTCGCTGGGAGGGCCCCACCTTCTCCCTTGTCACCGTATTCAGGTATTTAGTACATGCCGAGTGACTGGGTTCGCTGGGAGTGGCCCGCCTTCTCCCTTGTCACCGTATTCAGTTATTTACTAGATGCCGAGTAACTGGGTTTGCTGGGAGGGCCCCGCCTTCTCCCTTGTCGCACTATTCAGTTATTTACTAGATGCTGAGTGACTGGGTTCGCTGGGAGGGCCCTGCCTTCTCCCTTGTCGCCGTATTCAGTTATTTACTAGATGCCGAGTGGCTGGGTTCGCTGGGAGGGCCCCGCCTTCTCCCTTGTCACCGTATTAAGTTATTTACTAGATGCCGAGTGACTGGGTTCGCTGGGAGGGCCCCGCCTTGTCCGTTGTCACCGTATTCAGTTATTTACTAGATGCCGAGTGACTGGGTTCGCCGGGCAGCCCCGCCTTCTCCCTTGTCGCCGTATTCAGTTTTTTACTAGATGCCGAGTGACTGGGTTCGCTGGGCAGCCCCGCCTTCTCCCTTGTCGCCGTATTCAGTTATTTACTAGATGCCGAGTATCTGGGTTCGCCGGGCAGCCCAGCCTGCTCCCTTGTCGCCGTATTCAGTTATTTACTAGATGCCGAGTGACTGGGTTCGCCGGGCAGCCCTGCCTTCTCCCTTGTCGCTGTAATAAGTAATTTACTAGATGACGAGTAACTGGGTTCGTCAGGAGGGGCCCGCCTTCTCCCATATCGCAGTATTCAGTTATTTAGGACAGCTCATCGATGCTGATGAGTTAGGATATTTTAGAAAGTGATCCGTGTCATTCATGAATATAATGAGATGATTGTGTAGTTAAGAGGTAGTACCATGTTTGTCTCAGAGGATGTGCCCTCGTGCAAAATCCTGAAAAATGTTCATAGCTAGATTGATCAATTCATTATTACAATATGTTATGAAAAAGACTAAGCTTTACACGTCACAATAGACTACATCACGGTTCCAGCGGCGCGGTGCATTGTGGGATGCATCAGAGCAAAACAAAGCCACGAGAAGCACATGGCACATGCTAATACACTGGGTGCAGCTATGAAATGTGCTAGTTTCAGCTCATCTCAGCTCTTGTTTGAAACATAGAATACCAACTAAAAAATATATATATAATAAATTAAGATATTAATCTTTTATCCAGCATTGCATTTACATCAATATAACCAGCACATCTTATGCCATGTGCATTTAGATTTAGACAAATCTAGGCACTCAGACTAGTGTTAGAGCCATAGCCAGAGTCAGTTTTATTTATTTTATTCATGTTTTTATTTATATTCTATGGTTTATGGAGAGTTGTGCCTCAAACATATGCATTATATTATTATATTGCATCCTTCCATCCATGTTTATGCCAAATTGTTATGTATTCCTAGTTATTTTGAATAAAATTCCAGTTTTGCCCTACGCATATCGGCAAACTCAATGGGCGTACACTTTGCTTTGCTCCCAACGCCGTTTTCAGCACATGCGCAGTCGGAACCGTGATGTCATCATCATCATCATGCTGTCGGTCGCGATGCGACAAAGACTGCTTTCATTACTTGACTGCCGCTCTCCATTTAGCTCTCTGCTGTGAGAGTTGTGTCCATGAGTCGGTCTTAATGTCTCTCAGCTTCAGGTTTCTCTTGATGGTATCTTTGAACCGGAGACGGGGGCGCCCTCTGTAGTCAATCCGTGATGTAGTCAATCGTATAATGACTGCAGACATATCCTATATACACTTGTAATTCACAGCCTTTTGGCTGTAGTTTTTCATATGGATGTGATATTCCGTAATACAAGATATTGTATTGAATTGTTGTCATCTTCTTTTCATGTTTCGATCCCGACAGCGGAAGATCGAATCGAAAATCTGGCGGGGTACATCATGGCGCAGCAGGCAGAGGAGAACCAGGGCGACTGTCTACAGAAACACGACATCTCGGAGGTCTACCTCATCAACACAGCGCTCGATGTGTTTGGGGGTATGCGCATCTATTTATACACACGGTCAACTGCATAGTCCGATCTTGTTTGTTTGTTGTTTTTCGTCCTAGCAACATCTAAGGTCATATCAGGACGGGTACCAACTTGTGACAGTGCACACTGATGGCGACTTTATAGTGCTGCTCCACTGGGACACTGGCACCATGACCTGATATCCGACTCAGTCACATTATCCTGACACTGAGCCAACCAGTCCTTGCCCTATCCTAATAATGCCAAGCACCAGGCTAGGAAGCTACAAAGTATCAGTTTTTAAGTCATTGGTTTGACTCGACCAGAATTCGAACCTACAAACTGATGGTGTTCGGATCTCCCGATCTTCCAAAACAGGAGACGGACACTCTACTCATTCGGCCATCCCGTCTGATTATAGTCCGATCAAAGTATATAGTGGCCTAAGCTAAGAAACTTACCTAGCTTTTATCTTATTCTTAATATCTAAATCGGTAGAGCATGGGCCTCGCATGTAGCAGATCGGGAGTCGGTGTTCTCGGTCGAGTCAAATCAATGACTTAAAAATTGATGCTTGTTGCTTCTTAGGCAGGCGCTCGGCATTATTAGGATAGGGCAAGGACTGGTTTGATCAGTGTCAGGATAATGTGACTGAGTGGGATATTGAGTCATGTGGGGCTGATTTCCCAGTGGGGCAGCACTATAAAGTTTCCAGGACTGCACACTGTCACAAGTCGGTACCCATCTTGATATGACTATGTTTTAGATCAATATATTCGGTTGATTGCTATAATATACTATCTATTAGCAATGCATTTTCAATAAGTGTACTAGTATTTAAGTTGGATGTATATCATCAAATGTGGGCAATTATTTTGGTTTTGAATTGTTTGTGTTATTCGATGAAACACAAGTGATGTGTTTTAAAGTAGCCGGGTATACCTCACCCAGATACAAACGAATCCAGTATCAAAAGCTCTCCAAACATACCTTTGATTAGTTTGTTCAGTTCATGCCACTGAACATGTGGGAGGAGAGTTGAGGTCTGTGATGTCTGAATGACATCATAGGTGGGATTCCCTCATCACATGACCTAGAGGGGTTCCCCACACACAGGGGAAGCCATGGCAATCACCAAGATGGCAGCCACAGTAAGCTCTCAATTCAACTTTTAAAGTCTATTAGTCTACATGATTTAATAAATTATTCACACAAAAAGTAGGTGGTTATGATAAATAAACATTTGAACTTTATTTTTATTATTTTAGATTGCAATTTCTAACATTTATTTCTCTATATGGTTGTCTAAAAGTGTCAGTGCTGCTGGACTAAAGAAAACACAACAGAAGCAAACAATGTCAGCACTCTCCCCCCACATATGTAGTTGCATAAACTGAAAACAGGCAAACGTATGTGTGGAGAGCATTTGTCGGAGTATGGGTCGTCTCTCAGCGACCTATACCTGGGCCCTTTAAAACTAAATGTGCTGTTTATATTTTATTCGCTGCTTTCCTGTCGACAGCCGGCATCGACACAACAAACCTGACAACTCTGTGGTTCATCGGTCTCATGGCCAAGTATCCGGAGGTGCAGGATCGTCTGCACAGGGAGATTGACCAGGTGTACAGTGAGTGGTGTCTTATCTATATAAAAGATTCACCCTGTACTTGCAGTAGGAGTGATTGCCAATCAAGTTTGACGGAAAACTGCTTTAGTATGGAACAGGAAGTGGAACCCCTGGTTCCAGTATCAAATTGCTACTTATATCGGCGCAGAGTTGGTGATGTGGGAGAGAATGCATAAAGACAAGATGGCAGCGATAGAACGCCATCGATTTCAGTTTTAAAGTGCGTTGAAGTATATGTTTTATTGTATTTGTTCAAATCAGAAGTAGCGGGTAAATATGAAGATGTATGTGAAGAATATATTTTGCTTCTTAAATTAAGAATTTATCAGTTCAGTTCATTTACGCAGCATGTCTAGTTTCTTTCGCCAGCTTTTATATAGGTTTGTTTTTCACCCCTACTACAAGTAAGGGATGACTCGTTTATCTATGTCTTACCCTGAATACTGTCAGAAGCTCGACTTATCGACTCACTTGTACCCAACTCTTACCTAGTGAAATCGTATGAAAATACGAGCTTATGTGCCTATTAACTAATGTATTTATTGACTAACGCTCAACTTATTATTTTAAATGGTTGACTTTGAAGCGATTTGAGATCTAAACATGGAAAGAATTTTGGTTTGCACTCCGAAATGCAAAACATAGTGGGCTTATAGCAACGAGAGATTCTTAATCGACTTAATATTCCTTGTGTGCGGCAATGGATGAATTATGCGTGCACCATTATCTAAATTAGATATGCAGGTTCAAATGTAAGCGATGGTTGTGGCTGAGAAAATGTTATGCTTTCATTTGATTGTGTGCAGGTGTGAACCACTTTGTGTGCATTGCCTTACCAGAGCCGGCTGTGAACCACTTTGTGTGCATTGCCTTACTAGAGCCAGGGGTGAACCACTTTGTGTGCATTGCCTTACCAGAGATGGGGGTGAACCACTTTGCATGCATTGCCTTACCAGAGTCAGGGGTGAACCACTGTGTGTGCATTGCCTTACCAGAGATGGGGGTGAACCACTTTGCATGCATTGCCTTACCAGAGTCAGGGGTGAACCACTGTGTGTGCATTGCCTTACCAGAGCCGGGTGTGAACCACTCTGTGTGCATTGCCTTCCCAGAGCCAGGGTTGAACCACTTTGTGTGCATTGCCTTACCACAGCAGAGGGTGAACCACTTTGTGTGCATTGCCTTACCAGAGCCATGGGGTGAACCATTTTGTGTGCATTGCCTTACCAGAGCTGGGAGTGAACCACTTTATGTGCATTGCCTTACCAGAGCCGGCTGTGAACCACTTTGTGTGCATTGCCTTACCAGAGCCGGGTGTGAACCACTTTGTGTGCATTGCCTTATCAGAGCCGTGGGTGAACCACTTTGTGTGCATTGCCTTACCAGAGCCCGGTGTGAACCACTTTGTGTGCATTGCCTTACTAGAGCCGGGAGTGAGCATCTTTGTGTGCATTCCCATACCACAGCCGTGGGTGAACCACTTTGTGTGCATTGCCTTACCAGAGCTGGGTGTGAACCACTTTGTGTGCATTGCCTTACCAGAGCCCAGTGTGAACCATTTTGTGTGCATTGCCTTACCAGAACGGGGGTGAACCACTTTGTGTGCATCGCCTTACCAGACCTGGGTGTAAACCAATTTGTATGCATTGCCTTACCAGAGTCGGGGGTGAATCGCTTTGTGTTCATTGCCTTACCAGAGCTGGGTGTGAACCACTTTGTGTGCATTGCCTTACCAGAGCCCGGTGTTCAACCACTTTGTGTGCATTGCCTTATCAGAGCCGGGGGTGAACCACTTTGTGTGCATTGCCTTACCTGAGCTGGGTGTGAGCCACTTTGTGTGCATTGCCTTACCTGAGCTGGGTTTGAATCACTTTGTGTGCATTGCCTTGCCAGAGCTGGGTGTGAACCACTTTGTGTGCATTGCCTTACCAGAGCCGGGGGTGAACCACTTTGTTTGCATTGCCTTACCAGAGCCGGCTGTGAACCACTTTGTGTGCATTGCCTTACCAGAGCCGGGTGTGAACCACTTTGTGTGCATTGCCTTACCAGAGCCGGGTGTGAACCACTTTGTGTGCATTGCCTTACCAGAGCTGGGTTTGAATCACTTTGTGTGCATTGCCTTACCAGAGCTGGGGTGAACCATTTTGTGTGCATTGCCTTACCAGAGCCGGCTGTGAACCACTTTGTGTGCATTGCCTTACCAGAGCCGGGGGTGAGTCTGACCGACATTCGGCACAAGATCCCGTACCTGGAGGCCACGCTGTGTGAAGTGATGCGGGTCGAGACGGTGACACCCCTCGGCATCCCAGTCACTACGGGCTGCAACACGTCTGTTGGTAAGTAGCTTCTTAATACCCCTGTCACACTACGACGTAACGAGCCAACGTAAGTCTGACGTGGTGACTTTTCGTCATTACGTTGACGTACGTTGGATTATGTTGGATTACGTTAGAATGACGTTAGACTGACGTCGAGCTACATCACGTTACGTCGTGTTACGTCGAGTTACGTCGAGGTATTGGACATGTTCAAAACTTTCGACGTACCTCGAACGTAAGGGTTTACGTTCGCTGTACGTTCTGTACACGTTCGGCGAACGTCAATGACGTTAAACAGACGTTATTAAAATGTTAGTCACTACGTTCAACTACGTTGCACTACGTTGCACTACGTTGACCCACATTAAACCCGGTGGAAACGTCCACGCAGTGTATTGGGAATGTCAGGATAACGTCAGGATAACGTCAGGAGAATGTACATTCAACGTACCTTCAACACGTTCATAATGTTCCGTGAAGGTAATGAAGTTGTCCTCTCTCGTTGAATGACGGTATCACTACGCTTTACCGACGTTACGCTCTCGTCAACTACGCTGCATCCACGTTCAACTTGTGCCCAAATTTGCATACTACGCCGAGAAGTTCAACGTTCTTCAGGTTCTCCATACGCCGACGTCATTACATCGTAGTGTGACAGGGCCATAAAGGAACATGAATTAAAGGAGCAGTATCATCACCAACACAAATTTACTTATTGACATAACCGGGCGCGATGGCCGAATCGGTAGAGCGCGGGCCTCGCGTGCGGGAGATCAGGAGTTCGGTTCCCGGTCGAGTCAAACCAATGACTTATAAAATTGATACTTTTTGCGCTCGGCATTAATAGGATAGGGCAAGGACTGGTTAGCTCAGTGTCAGGATAATGTGACTAAGTGGGATATTGGGTCATGATTTCCCAGTGGGGCAGCACTATGAAATCACCATGAGTGCTCACTGTCACAAGTCGGTACTTGCCCTGATATGACTTTAGATGTTGCTAGGATGTAACACAACAACAAGCAACATATATCAAATTAAAGGGACAGTAACATGACCAATACAACTTTGCTTATTCATAGCTATCAAACTGAAGAAGTAGCAACCCAAGTTTACTCATTCACAATTCATCATTATCATGCTGTCTGTCGCGATGCGACAAAGACTGCTTTCATTACTTGACTGCGGCTCTCCATTTAGCTCTCTGCCGCGAGAGTTGCGTCCATGAGTTGATCTTAATGTCTCTCTGCTTTAGGTTTCTCTTGATGGCATCCTTACATTTCATGAAAGCTGCCTGCAAAAGTGTTGAAGTGCTGCTGGCTTTTGCAAGTTACCAGCGGCACTCTCTCGGGGAGCAAATAGAGGTTTCACACCGGCAAGAACATGTCAAGACAGGCGCAAAACTATTTTTCCCTGCATTGGCTGGTGTAATATATGTATACGCGTGGCGATTGGGAATACCCCCCCACGTCACGTGATGTCATGGGTGACGTGGAGAGATGACGAGAAATAAACCAGTTGGAACTAGCCTTCGCCGTGTGTAGTCGTTTTGTGTCGTATCACTTATTACATGGTGTCAGATACAAAGAACTTGGAATGGCGCTCACCGGATTAAAGCCTCCTGGACCATTGAATCTGGAGGACAACATGTCCCTAAATTGGGAACAATGGCACGACTCATATGAGTTTTACGCTGCTGCTGCTGGAATTCACGCAAAGGCTGAAAAGGTACAGTGCGCAGTGTTTCACAAAAGGTTTACAGGACGCTAAAGAGTGATACCAGCATCATCGACAAGATACAACCTCTTGTTGATGCATTCCGCACGTACTGTAAAGGAAAAACAAATATCACGGTTATACGCTATAAGTTCAACTCACTACAACAATCAACCGAATCAATTGACGCCTACATCCGCGAACTGCAATATCAGGTAGCACATTGTAACTATGGAGAACTGACTGACTCCATGTTGTGCGACCGATTAGTTTGCGGTGTCAAAGAGGATAAACTAAGAGACCGATTGCTACAGACGGCTAACTTAACACTCGAACAGTGTATAGAAACCTGTCGCTTAAGTGAACACAACGCAACACTACTGTCAGAAGCGACACTGACAGCAGAAATCGACCACGTCGACGCTGTCACCGTGAGGCCATGGACAACCGCTTCGCCGACACAACGAACGCCACCCTGGACAGGTCGGCGCAGTCAATCGAAGCCTGCGAGCACGCGAACACAGTGCGGTAGGTGTGGATACGCGCATACACCCGGACAGTGCCCGGCAAAAGGTAAACAATGTTCGAAATGTCACTTGCTGGGACACTTCTCCAAAGTGTGTAAAACAAAGCGACCAAACTACGCAAGTCTCAATGTCATCCAAGTGGATGATAACAACCCGACTCCACCCGACATGGACAGTAACTACGACATGGATAACGACTTATTCATTGGGTGTCTCTCTCAACATGACAGTGACGGCACCTCCCTCTGGTACGCTACCATATTCCTCAACAATGAGAAAGTGAGATTCAAGTTGGACACAGGGTCCCAAGCCTACAAATGAAAGGATTCAGGCCATTGTCGAGATGCCGGCACCGAGCGATAAAGCCGGAGTGCAGCGATTCCTAGGCATGCTAGGGTACGTCGGGAAGTTTATTCCGAAAATGTCAGAAATAGCTAAACCTTTACGGCAATTATTAGGTAAGAACGTCGCCTGGCATTGGCAACACGAGCAAATGGAGGCATTTTCGATGTTAAAAAAATTGTTAATCACAGCACCTGTATTACAATATTATAATGTAACAAAACCAATAACATTACAGGTAGATGCATCCCAGTCTGGGCTGGGAGCTGTACTGTTCCAAAATAATAAACCAGTAGCAATGGCTTCTAAATCATTAGACCAAACACAATCGAGCTATGCAGTCATCGAAAAAGAACTCCTAGCGATATGTTTCAGGTGCAAGAAGTTCCATCAATATATTTTTGGCAAACAAGTAACAATTCAAACTGACCACAAACCCCTGGTAGCAATAATGGACAAGCCGATACATATGCTATCGGCTAGAATGCAAAGGATGAGACTCCGTTTGCAGAACTACAATATTACATTAATGTATATTAAAGGTACAGATATGTACTTTGCAGATGCCTTATCCCGAGCCCACTCTACAACCATCCAGCCGAATAATCTATTCGACTCAAGCCTAGCTGTCGCACAGATCTATGTGGCGCCACATATCCTTCATAGAATTGAAACTGAAACTAAAATAGATGAGGCATTACATGAAGTCATTAAATTGACACAGCAAGGTTGGCCCACTGACAAAGGGCAAATACACCTATTAGCAAAACCCTTTTACACGTTTAAAGACAGTTTAGCATACGTGGATAAGGTGCTACTTAAAGATAACCAAATAGTAATACCCTCTAAGTTGCAACACGAAATGCTAACCTTGATACATGAATCACACTTGGGCATCATAAAATGTAAGGAGTTGGCCCGTGACAATGTGTTCTGGCCAGGTATGTCAAAACAAATCGAAGACATAGTTGCTCGCTGTTCAAATTGTCAATCATTACGAAACAAACCACACTCCGAACCAATGATCCCACATCAAATACCCCAATTACCTTTTCAAAAAGTAGGTATTGATCTGTTTCAAATACACAATAAAAATGTTCTAGTAGTGGTAGACTACTACTCCAAATATCCCGAAGTGGTAGAATTAAGAGAGACAACAAGTAAAGCCACAATTGTAGTATTGAAACAAATATTTTGCCGATTCGGTATACCAGAAACGGTGGTCTCGGATAATGGTCCTCAATTCCAAAGCGCAGCATACAAAGAGTTTGCAAAAGAGTTTGGATTCCAAACGGTATTCTCTAACCCCCTGCACGCTCAGAGCAATGGCCTGGCCGAGAGGTACGTGCAAACAATTAAACATATTATAAAAAAGGCAACAAATGACAACAAAGATTATAATATTGCACTGCTAAACTACCAAAACACACCCCTCACCACCATAGGTGCCTCCCCAGCACAACTGCTTTTCAACAGGAGACTAAAATGCAGGTTACCTACAACAAAAAAAGAATTAAAACCAGAGATCCCCACACCTAAAATAAAACAATTCAACAAAGCTCAGCAGTCGCAAAGTAAATATCATGACAAACATGCAGGCATACAACATGCGAAATTAAACAAAAAAGACCATGTCCAATCCATTGATCATCAAGGAAAATGGAAACCTGGAATAATAGTACAAACAAACACACCCGGCCCTCGAGATTATAAAATCAAAAATGCAGAAAATAATGTATTAAGAAGGAATCGGAAATATATATTCAAAGTACCAAGTAACCAAGCAAATCAAGCAACATACACCATGACATCAACACCACCGCAACTACCTTCAAAACAGTCACACTGTAATAACTCCCCGGTCACAACACCTTACATTACTCGGTACGGTCGAATGTTGCGCCCAGTGGAAAGGTTTATACCACAGTAGCCTCCGGCAAACAAGTAAAAGTAGTTAGAGTTAAGACATTGTCACTAATAGTATTAAAAAAAACACAAAAAAAACAAACAACAACATGGTAACACGATCATCAACACAATACAATGTTAGAAAATAAGATTTGAGTATGTGAGTACAAACTATTAAACTGTATCACACTGTTACACTGTAATTGAACCACCATGACGCTAAAAAAAAAAAAAAAAAAAGAGAAAAGGGGAGATGTAATATATGTATACGCGTGGCGATTGGGAATACCCCCCCACGTCACGTGACGTCATGGGTGACGTGGAGAGATGACGAGAAATAAACCAGTTGGAACTAGCCTTCACCGTGTGTAGTCGTTTTGTGTCGTATCACTTATTACAGCTGGTTGGGAGATATTGGGAGTTCCATACATCAACCGCCCTTAATGCTGCCACAGTGACATGGTTTTCTGTTTAGGGTTTGCTCCCTTAGCTTTCGGTTCTGTCAAGAACCTGTACCACATGGGAGTGGTTTACAACTCTGCAGGGCAGGGGCGTCAAACTCCCTGAGGTATTGCTATACCTGCATACTGCAATCTTTTCTCAATTAGAATAGAATAGAAATAATGTAGCTGCACCTCAGTAGGTAGGCCTTCCATAATAACAAAGATGTCAATAAAATATGAAAACCTGCCCATCAGTGTATGATGTTTCCATATCTTGGTCAATGCTATACACACAGGAAACAACTATGGTATGAATGCGAGATCTGTCTAGTTCAAAACTCCAATTTATGTAGATCTAGATTTAGAATTAGTGTATTTTAAATGCAAGAGCTTGTCAATTTTTAAAATGTTGTTTTTTGTAGATTAATTGATTATGTAGGGGAATTTTCAATCATGGACAATTGGTCTTCCTCATTCCACCGCTCCTTGCCCTATCCTAATAATGCCGAGCGGTGGGCTAGGAAGCGACAAGTATACATTTTTAAGTCATCGGTTTGACTCGGCCAGGGTTCGAACCCACGATCCCACGATCTACCAGAATGAGAGACGGACGCTCAACTCATTGTGCCATTCCGTCTGCTTATCAACTAGTATTATATATAATTATAGAAACCTGACTAAAATTTTTTTTTTAAATACTTATATTTTAAATAACAAAAATCCCAAAATAAATATGCCGGTGATTGTCTCGGCGCGTCCGCCAGGTGGCTACGACATCCCGAAGGGCTGCATGGTGATGCCGAACATCTGGGCGCTGCACCACAGCGCCGCCTACTGGGAGGACCCGGACGCGTTCCGGCCGGCCCGCTTCCTGGCCCCCGACGGGTCGCTGCTACCCAGGAGTCAGGCGTTCCTGCCGTTCGGCGTCGGGCGACGGGCGTGTGTGGGCGAAGTGATCTCCAGAGCGGCTCTCTTCATGATGCTCACCCTGCTCTTCCACAAGTACCACTTCGCCGTGCCGGACGGGGACTTGGACTGGAACATGGTCGGCTACAAGATAGCCATTGCCAAGCAACCGCCGCTGTACAAGGTGGTGGTGACGGAGAGGCACTAGAGAGAGGTGGAGGGATTTTTGTTTGTTTGTTTGTTGTTGTTTTACGTCCTAGCAACATCTAAGGTCATATCAGGACGGGGGGTGGAGGGATGTTGTTGGCGTACTGGTATTGTGGTACTGATAATGCGTGCCCCCTGGGGAGGTGAGAAGACAATCATTAATGGTTACACTGCTACTGCAATTTCTATTGATGGAATAGTATATCTTTGTGGAATAATGTATAGAAATTGTGAATAAAAAATGTCTTAAAAAATGTGCTGACCACCAGGAGACATTCTAATGCGATGTATAATAAAAACCACTTTGCAACTACAGTAAAACCTCTCTAAATAGACCGACCATGGGGCCGACTTTAAATGGTCCATTTAGGGAGGTGGTCGATTTAGAGAGTTTTTTAAATTGTAACAATGCTTATTGTATGGGTGATCGTTTGCGACCCAATTAAAGCGATCGATATAGGGGAGTGGTCGATTTGTGAAGGTGGTCAGTTAGAGAGGTTTTACTGTACAGTATAACCTCTCGACTGATAATGGGACCAACTTTAAATGGTCCATTTAAGGAGGTGGTCGGTTTAGGGAGATAGAATATCGTTACAATGGTATTGTATGGGTGATCGGTTGGGTACCAAATAAAGTGATCGATATAGAGGAGTGGTCGATCTGTGGATGTTGTCGGTAAGAGAGGTTTTTACTGTATCTGCAACTTGGTCACAAAAAGCTGAATGATAGCACCATTCATTTGCCAGAAAAAAAAGCAACCAACCATAATGATCTGGTAATTTGATTTTAATATAATTTCTTTACAGGAATATTCATTATATCTTAACAAAATATTCAAATCTTAGAAATATTAACTGGTTTGTTGACTTCGAACTGGGTCGTTCTCTGAAACTCTGTACCAGACATTTTATTTCCACGTTACGATGGTGATGATTAATCCTTTCTTTTATGGTGGCATTTTAAATAGTTATTGTTGCCCATGTGTGTTATGTATGTTAGCATGTATTTAAAGTTGCAGAGTCCAATGGTTTTGAATTTCTGTATTTTTCCTGAGATAAATAAATTAGATTGATCGCTAGTATCTACTTTGCATTAGTTCAAAGTTGCTTTTATTTTAAATGGTAAACTTTTGAGATATTTTTGAGTGCAAACATGGAAAATTAGTTTTGACAAGCTTGCCAAAACTCTGACACCATAGACTTCTGCAGTAACACGTTCTGTCAAATTGACTCAGTATCGCCTTCTACACAGAAACGAATGCTTAATAAGTGCATCAGTATCTAAGTTAGATATGTAAAATCAAATCTAGATAATTGGTTTGGTTTTGAAAATTTGATATTTCATCGGACTATGCAGCTTTAATATATCTGACAAAATACATCACTTATTCAACTCTGACACAACACATAAAGCTTCATATGAACATGGATCCACTATTATTTAGAATGTTTTCTGCTAGTATTTGGAATGTTTTAACTTTTGGTTTCCATGTCATAGTGCTCAATTTCAGAGAAGATCCATTTCTAAAAAAATAACCATAGTTTAGTTTGTGAAATGGCCCTGAGAACTTTATAGTCAAAGCTTGAGAACAAAAGCATTCAGTCTTGATTGAACTCTAAATAACTCCCGAAGTAAATGTTTCATGACAGAAACAATGGTTATTCAACTTAATCAGGATGCTTCTGAATATGTAAAGTTATATTAGAGATATTAATGCCTCTAAAGTTGTTTATCACCGTGGTACATATCCAGCCCCTTTAACTTTGATTAATTTCTCCAATTATGACTATAATGTGGGGTTACACGCTTACCATACTAGAGTATTTGTCTAAAATGCTTCCATTTAAAATTGCATAGCCAGATGGCTTTCTCCCATTTTCGAGATAAATGTATTGGTATAATATATATTTTTGTTTGAAGTAACTTTTATTTTGAATGGTTAACCAGTTAACTTGGGAGATATTTGAAGTAAAACAGGCAAAATTACTTTTGGTGTGCATGCACATCAAAATTCTGACAATAAGTTTCAGAGGTAACGGGTGCTATTAACATGACTTACTATACCCTTATATGCAGCAACAAATGCTTACTATACCTTTATCTGCAGCAACAAATGCTTACTATACCTTTATATGCAGCAACAAATGCTTACTATACCTTTATAATTATATGCAGCAAAATGTTTACTATACCTTTATAATTATATGCAGCAACAAATGCTTACTATACTTTTATAATTATATGCAGCAACAAATGCTTACTATACCTTTATAATTATATGCAGCAAAATGTTTACTATACCTTTATAATTATATGCTGCAACAAATGCTTACTATACCTTTATAATTATATGCAGCAACAAATGCTTACTATACCTTTATAATTATATGCAGCACCAAATGCTTACTATACCTTTATACTTATATGCAGCAACAAATGATTACTATACCTTTATAATTATGTGCAGCAACAAATGATTACTATACCTTTATAATTATATGCAGCAACAAATGCTTACTATACCTTTATATGCAGCAACAAATGCTTACAATACCTTTCTAATTATATGCAGCAAAATGCTTACTATACCTTTATAATTATATGCAGCAACAAATGCTTACCATACCTTTATAATTATATGCAGCAACAAATGTTTACTACACCTTTATATGCAGCAACTACTGCTCAATAAGGGAACCGTTATCTAAGTTGGATATAAATAAATTTTTGGTTTTGAAAAGTTTATACTTTCATCAAACTATAGCCTTGTTCACACAGCACAACTTTAGGCCGAACTAGAGGAGGCGAACTAGAGGAGGCGAACTAGTGTTGTGTCCACACACGGAGCGGTTTAAGGCAGAAGTGGATATCTGCGCATGAGCAAGTACAGACTAACCAGCGCCAGTTTCGGTTCGTCGACGTCGCACGAGAGAGTGTGGGTTCGACCTAGATATGTATAGACTGAGTCGTATTGTTTTGGAACGGTCAAAACTTCTGCTGGGCAGTGAAACCCTAAAAATAAATGATGAAAAAAATATATGTGTACCTCTAGCAGGTTCATAGACCAAATTATATTATATAGTGTGATGTGCTTAATCCGCTTCAAGTAAACCGCTACGTCCACACAAGAAAGGTGGGCCGACTTAAGCTAGTTCGCTTCATCTATACTACCTCGCGAGGTGGTTTACTTGACGCGAACTAGATGAGGCGACTCAGGCTTAATTCGCCTCAGAGTAGTGTCCACATGACCAATTTGAGGCGAACTATAGGAGGCGATTTAACGGGCCAGTGTGAACGGGGCTTATGCTACTTTAATCTTGTCAATTATAAATGCATTTAGAAAATTGATGCAAGTTAATGATGGTCATTAAGTATCATGACTTACTGACATTTTATACAGAATAAAAAATGAATGCTTACAGCTCCATTTATTGTGTGTGCTGTTACTGTGTCTCACTTCAGTACCGTACCTCACCTGTCCTTCTGTTCTGTGTGGTTAGACTGTCTGTAGTAATTCACAACGCGGAGACGGACTACTATTAGTAGTCCGTCTCCGCGTTGTAGTACTAAAAGCATGGGCTGATGATCCAGGGAAATTTGACCCCTTATTCACCACATGCTACTAATTACTCCTTGTGTTGCTTATTTACTTGCACTCAAGCAAAAATGAGAGACAAATAAGTGTTCACACTTTCCGTCTACCATTTGCTATTTATTCATGGGCTTTATTTGTAATGCTAAGTGTAGTTATACGTTCAGGCTAAGGTTCAGAGTATCAGGTTGGAGTGCTTACCTCGTTTGAGCTACGATGGTTAAAGTACCTAATTCGAGCCCCGGTTCAATTTCGAAGGTCGAATTTCATATAAGATTAATGTGCAGGTTCACAAATATGGTTGTGGAACACTGAGTTTTGGGTTGTTTTCATATTAGAATCCATCACTAGAAAGCAAAAAATTATATCTAATTTCCTGAATATTCATAGGACATTTAGTTGGGACCGGATCGAGTAAATAAACAGTGAATATTAGGAAATAATTCAGTAGTTACAACACATGTCTACAGGACAGAACTGCCCATGGTAGTACTGTGTTGGTATAGCCATAACTCCTAAACAATAGAGGAAACTCCAGTCAAACATGGGGGTATATGCTGGTCTGTGGCCCACTCATATACTTCCACTTGCCACTGGGGGAGTTCCTGTGGGGACTTTTGTACATCATTTAGATATATTTTTTGCATACCAATATATATATGCATAATAAATAATTAACTGTGATTATGCATCTGATGCATTAACACCACAAATATGGCTTGTCTTGCTGGTACAACATTAAGAAAAACCTACCTTAAATATTATTGTATTTGATTTATTTTATTGTTGGTTATCACTTTTTATTTCTATTCATATTATTTAAGGGAAGACCGGTGCCGGGAGGCCTGGCGCCGGCAGGCCGAGAGTCCCGGCGCCGGCAGGCCGAGAGTCCCGGCGCCGGCAGGCCGAGAGTCCCAGCGCCGGCAGGGCGAGAGTCCCGGCGCCGGCAGGCCGAGAGTCCCGGCGCCGGCAGGACGAGAGTCCCAGTGCCGGCAGGCTGAGAGTCCCGCGCCGGCAGGCCGAGAGTCCCGGTGCCAGCAGGCCGAGAGTCCCGGCGCCGGCAGGCCGAGAGTCCCTGCACCATCAGGCCGAGAGTCATGGTGCCGTCATTATTATTACCGTATTATTTTAATTATTATTGGAATTATTTTTTTATTTTCATATACATGTATATACATATATAATATATATATATATATATATATCGATATAAATATACATATACACATTCATATGTGCATACATATAAATACACATATACCTATGTGTATATACATATATAAATATTACATATGCAACTATGTATATATATACATCCATTCACATATACATATATGTGTACATATATACATATGGAGACCTATATATAAAACTACATAATTATATATATATATATATATATATATATATGTGAATACATACTGTATTTAGAGATGACTGCATCATATATTGTAGAGTGGTCCTCCATTTGTCACTGGTAAGTTAACCCATGTGTAGTCTGTTTCACTCTCAGACTTATTGCAAGGGGCCTAAGCTCTAACACTTTAACACTCAGATTTTAACCAAAAACTGCCAAGGAAAGCTTTCACACCTCAGGTTGTCAATGGTTCTCTGGGCTGCACCTCCACTGGCAGCTGAGCTCACTGAGTGTGAATGTGTCAGAGCTTATGCCCTTTGAATAGGTGTGAGAGTGGATTGGATTTGGTTTATAAGGGTCTGTGCCACAGTGCACTGCACACACATATTTGTGAAGGCACACACTACACAACAGTCAACTTGCTACTTGCAAATGGATTACCATTGTGAAGGATCTGGCAGAGTCATCCTTACATTTAGGAACACTGGTAAGTTATTCTTATGGAATATTTTTAGGGTAATGGTAGTGTTTGGTTAAAATTTGTGGGGATTATGCACCAGATGCATAATTACAGTGTTATTTATGAACATAGCTTACTGGCCTCCCATCCCCAGGCCTTCCGGCACCGGCCTTCCCATAAATAATATGAATAGAAATAAAAAGTGATAACCAACAATCAAATAAATCAAATACAATAATACTTAAGGTAAGTTTTTCTTAATGTTGTACCAGCAAGACAAGCCATATTTGTGGTGGTAATGCATAATCACAGTGAATTATTTATTATGCATATATATATATTGGTATGCAAAAAATATATCTAAATGATGTACAACAGTCCCCACAGGACCTCCCTCAGTGGCAAGTGGAAGTATATGAGTGGGCCACAGACCAGCATATACCCCCATGCTTGACTGGAGTTTCCTCTATTGTTTAGGATTTATGGCTATACCAACACAGTACTATCATGGGCAGTTCTGTCCTGTAGACATGTGTTGTAACTACTGAATTATTTCCTAATATTCACTGTTAATTTACTCAATCCGGTCCCAACTAAATGTCCTAGGAATATCCAGGAAATTAGATATAATTTTTGGCTTTCTAGTGATGTATTCCAATATGAAAACCTCCTAAGACTCAGTGTTCCACAACCATATTTGTGAACCTGCACCTTAATCCTATATGAAATTCGACCTTGGAAATTGCACCGGGGCTCGAATGAGGTATTTAACCACCATAGCCCGATCGAGGTAAGCTCTCTAACCTGAGTATAGGCTAAAGGTAGTATGTTCGAGTCCGTTCATCGACCAGGCACTCAACCCTATAATGGACTGTCCATAATGTAGGTGGGTGGTACATTTTGGAGAACGGCTCGTCTGGTCGGAGCGGCGTCTTGACTGGAAGTGCCATTAGCGGTTGACGCATTGTCGGCTTGTAGTTCATAATAAAGTCACTAGGTGGATATGGTTCTAGTTACTTCGATAGGTGGCACCACAAGGAGTCCTCTCTCATGCCAGAATGTACTTGCCTGTGTGTTCTGAGTGGTTCTGGTTGCTCCGCCCTGTTTACCTGTTTCTGCTGGGCTATCAGGCTAGTTTAGTTTGAAGAACTACTCGTGGTAAATCTACATGACCTAGCTCAAACATGAGCCGATATATTTGAGGGTACTCATCGGAATTTCTACTCAAATAATTACTGATTGTCTTCTTTTTTTTTGCCAATAAAGAATTGTCACACGGGTCTCACGTGCGGGAGATTGGGAGTTTGGTTCCTGGTCGAGTCAAACCAACGACTTATAAAATTGATAGTTGTCGCTTCCTATCCTGGCACTTGGTCTTAATAGGATGTTGTTTGTTTGTTTGTTGTTGTTTTAGGTCCTAGCAACATCTAAGGTCATATCAGGACGGGTACCGACTTGTGACAGTGTGCACTCATGGCGACTTTATAGTGCTGTCTCACTGGGAAACCAGGCCGCCGGGACCATGACCTGGTATCCCACTCAGTCACATTATCCTGACACTGAGCACACCAGTGCCTTAATAGGATAGGGCAAGGACTGGTTAGTTTAGTGCCAGGGTAATGGTTACGGAATGGGATATTGGGTCATGGTACCGACGGCCTGCTTTCCAAGTAGGGCAGCACTATTAAGTCCCTATGAGAGCGCACTGTCACAAGCCGGTACCCGTCCTGATATGACCTTAGATGTTGCCAGGACATAAAACTCCAACAACCAACCAAGTATATTCACAGAACATCCTGCGCAGTGAGCAATCCACAACACTAGTTCATCCACTTTCGTCACAGGGCTGGTTGCTGATGGCCAATGTCATTTATTTCCTTATATAAGATTTGATGCCCGAGTGACTGTGGAGTGAGCAGAGGCCGTGTCAAGGACCAATTCGATATGCATTCTATTTCTAGAGATCCAAGAGATTCAAACCCCATATCAGATTTTTAAAGTTTTTTTTCAATGGCATTAGATTTAAACCATACCATGTTGATCGGTAGAAGTTGAAATTAGGCAGTGATTATTATATATCTAGATCGGTCCAGAATTGCACATATAAATAGTATCGGCGAATAATAATATAATAAATAGCACAAGCCTACTCCGCCCATTTTATACTCATATAATTAATTATATATCACATATGGAATTTATTTTCTGTGCGATTCAAATTCTATATTAGGTCATCAAAATCATTGGAATGCATATGAATAAATAACTATCCAACGCAAATTACAATGACATATTAAGGCGCGTGAAGAAAGTATAGCAACAAATCGCAGTGGCTTTAACTTTCTCATGTCTCACGTACCAGCTTTACAATGACATCACACCAGGGCCGAGTTTAGGGTATGCCTCGGGGGTGTCTCGGAAAAATTCCTGATGTCATGCTAGTCTGAACAACTTAGCTGTTGGTCACCTCGAAAATGGCCGCCCCCATAGTGGGCAGCCACTGCATTTGCAATGGAAAAGAAGAGCTTTGATTGGCTGAAACCCCTGAATATGGCGGCCATTTTCGAGGCACTTTTTGTCTTGACTCTGAAATGGGAGACGTCTCTGAGACGACTCTGAGGCATAGTTTGAACGGAAATAAGCCAAAGAGCGTCTCCGAGGCATCTCGGAGGCGTACCCTAAATCAGAGAGCGTGTATATAAACAGATGAGAGGGACAACTGCCACGAAAATCGGTAACACAGGCTAC
Source organism: Branchipolynoe longqiensis (assembly GCA_030323885.1). Classification (NCBI taxonomy): domain Eukaryota; kingdom Metazoa; phylum Annelida; class Polychaeta; order Phyllodocida; family Polynoidae; genus Branchipolynoe; species Branchipolynoe longqiensis. Next base: position 63,144,354 of record CM059193.1, on the reverse strand, counting down.
AGTGGCGTTCCTGGCGGTTAGTGTTGAACAAGCTTTGGGTTTGACGGTACGTGCAGTGCAAAACATTTGTTTTTATTCAAAATTAATAGAAATGCAGAAGCCTAACCTTATCAATTTAATATAATCCTTTTGGTAAACATGTTTTCTATATGTGTTCCAAGCGGTTTGTGTCTAGCTCATGTGGTTTTAGAGATATTTCACTTTTTCTGTATGAAGATTGCTCACCGCCATTGACAATGCCTTGAGTTTGCCGTACGCGTAGTGAAAAACGTCAGTTTTATTCCAAATTAATAGAAATCCAGAACCCTAACCATATCAATTTAATATAATCTTGTTGGTAAACATGTTTTCTATGTGTATTCCAATCAGTTTGTTTCTAGGTGTTGTAATTTTAGAGATATTTAACGTTTTCTGTATGAAGATTGCTCACTGCCATTGACAATGCCTTGAGTTTGCCCATTTGTTCAACAACAACCACCACTTGGAGCCCCTGTCGATGATAAACAGGTCAGCACTGTCCTTTATTGAGCATGCATGCAGTTGCATGGTGATTATGTTGTGTAATTTAATGGCCCTTTCACATTACGACGCTTCTCACCGGCGTGCCGCTAACGCGCAAACGCGTCGAGACACGTCCAACTTTTCGGCGGTTTGGGAAAAAGTTTGATGTCAGCGCAGCGTGTAGTAGCGCGCGGCCAACATGTGTCGACGCGTGGCGAAAAAAACCCAAAAGAGGTTGGCGCGCCGTCCTGATATGACCTTAGATGTAGCTAGGACATAAAACAACAAATCAACAATTTGGCGCAACGTGTGGGAACGGCAAGCACACAACTTTCGATGCGCGCCAACGTGTGGGTGCGACCGTCGCTGTCAATCAAATTGTACCGACGTGTACCGACGCGCACCTAATGCGCGCGTAACGCTTTCCGACGTGTCCCGACGTTTCGCCCAAAAGTGACACACGTCGACGCGCATTGGAGAGAAACGTCGTAATGTGACAAGGCTATTACTATAGCTGGAAGTATTCTCTAATTTGAAATATACTTCAAGCACTTTAATTTAGATGTTTAACTGCTCAAAAGGCTTAATTGTGGACAGCTGTGTACTAAATTAAATATATTCATTTGAATAGGTAAAACCAATGCAATGGACACGTGCATTTGTTTTGCTTTATGGGCCTGTCACACTACAACGCTTCTCGCCGGCGACCCGTCAACGTGTGCTGTTTTTGGGCGATAATTAGTGAAATATCGAGACGCGCTGGGGGCGCGTTATGCGCGCGTCGGTACACGTTGGTACATTATCTTTGACGTTGATGGTCGGCGGACAACGTCGGCGCGCGTTATTGGTCGCTGAGTGTTTTGAACATGTCAAAAACCACCAGCGACCGGCAACGCGCGGGAGTAAATGGGTAAGAACGCTAGGAGGACGTTAGGCACGCGTCGCGCTGCGTTGAACGCGCCGGAATAACGTTATGGGAACGCTAGGCTGACGGCGCGCGCGGGCGGGTCGTCTGCACACGTTGCGCCAAATCGTTGCTTTCTTGGTTTACGTCCTACCAACATCTAAGGTAATATGAGCACGTCGCGCCAAACTTTTTTTTTTTTTTTCCCCCAGCGCGTCGACACACGTTGGCCGCGCGCGCATGACGCGCCGCGCTGACGCCGATCTTTTCCCCCAAACCGCCGAAAAGCTTGACGTTTCTCGACGCGCAAGATTTTACTTTCAACGCTGACGGGTCGCCGGGAGAAGCGTCGTAGTGTGACAGGCCCATTAGACGGCGTTTTGAGCGCATGCCCAATGAGGAGCTTTCGTTGCAATACCAGTTTGCATGACTCTGTCATCAGATGGTGCACCATGCTGGTCCCGTGTAATGCTGCATGTCGTGTGTTTCACCATTTTCTCAGCTGTCACTGTTGCTGACCAAGTGTCACTACTACAATCTAATTCTCTTATTTAGAACCATGAATATTCACTGGGAGGTTGAAATAATGTTATTTAGAAGCATAACTTACTCAATAAGTGAAATTCTGGTCAAATTAAACCCAACATCTGAGTAAAAGTACAGCGACAATGGCAATAACCCTGCCAATGTAGTAGCCACGCCCTTAATAATAATAGCGCTTGGATTTTTGGTTTAATTTGACTGAATTTCACTTATTGAGTAAGTTAAGCTTCTAAATAACATCATTTCAACCCCCGAGTGAATATTCATGGTTGTAAATAACATAATTAGATAGTGGCAGTGAACAGATTTGAAATTGCGCTTTTTGTTTTATTTACATTCACAATAACAGTGCCGATGCAGTGGTGGCCTTAATATCGCTCGGATTTTGGGTTTAATTTGAGCCAGATTTCATTTATTGAGTAAGTTATGCTCTTAAATAACATTATTTCACCCGAATGAATATTCATGGTTCTAAATAACAGAATTAGATCGTAGCAGTGAATAGATTTGTGCTTTTTGTTTTATTTGCACACACTTGATAGTAGAGGAACTGCTTCTATCCAACCATTGGACTGGGAACGGCTGCTGCTGTTGCGGATTCCAAGGGACACCAGTTTGCCAGGGACACTTCCATTCAAATGCATTGTCAATGGCCGTGAGCAAATCTTCATACAGAAAAAATCAAATATCTCTAAAATTACACCACCTAGAAACAAATCGCTTCGTACACATATAGAAAACATCTTTGCCATTAAGATTATATTAAATTGATAAGGTTAGAGTTCTTGATTTCTATTAATTTTGAATAAAACTAATGTTTTTCACTGCGCATACCGTCCAACTCAAGGCATTGTCAATGGCCAAGAGCAATCTTCATACAGAAAATACAGGAAAAGTTAAATATCTCTAAAACGACACCACCTAGAAACAAATCGTTTGGTACACACATAGAAAACATCTTTACCAAAAACATTATATTAAATTTATAAGGTTAGTGACGATGGTTGACGATGGTGTTCGATTTTGATGCATGCGCAGAAGCAATGTGTCCCTGGCAAACTGGTGTCCCTGGGAAACCGCAACACTGCCACCAAGCGCATAGCGAGAGAAATGGCTCATGAAAAGTTCCCATTGAAATGACACTGCTCGCTATAGACTGGTTCACTGAGTTCTTGCGAACACGAGAAGAGTAGGTTAACTTCTGGTGAACCAGGATACAAACTTGTGCGAGTTCAAACACGCTGGGACGAGTTCAAACGTGCTTGAGCAAGTTCAAATATGCTGGTAGCGCTACTCGCATGCGTCAATAAGTGTCTCGGGTGACCCGAGTTGATGCGAAATCCGCGCATGCGCAGAAGCAACTGGACACGTCTGAGCACGGGAACACGCTGAAACCGCCACACCGGCCTTCATCCAGTGTTGCAGTTTAAAAAGGACCCAGTGTAGCAGGAAATCGCAAATCCATCCCTAACCGCGGTTTGCCTCGCTAGCACTGCTCCATGCATACGGGCCCTGCTGGACATCGCCCACCCTGGGCCCGTATGCATGGAGCGGTGCTAGCGGCGTGTGGTGTTATCGCTCTAACTCCGGGTACCTATCTCCGGTTATCGGCGTCGTAGAGAACTATGTCACGCCGTATGCATGGAGGCCTACACGGTGAGTGTTAGCTAAATGTGAATGTATTTATAGATTTGGGAAATCCCTCTGCGTTTGTAGCCATATATTAGGCCCAAATCTATTCAATGCGATCATATTTGACAGAATTACACATGCAATAAGTGAAATTTCAGCAAATTAACCCTAAAAACGAAGCGATATTAATGCTGCCGCCGTAACGGCGGCGATATTAATGGTTATATTTTCGAATCGACGAATGTAAAGTAAACAAATCGCCGCCGCCGTTGCATTGACGTAACTTTCCATACTGGCAGCGGCGGCGGTTTGTTTACTGTACCTTCGTCGATTCGAAAATATAACCATTAATATCGCCGCCGTTACGGCGGCAGCATTAATATCGCTTCGTTTTTAGGGTTAATTTGCTTAAATTTCACTTATTGCGTATGTAATTCTGTTAAATATGATAGCATTGAGTAGATTTGGGTTCCATCCTGCCACTAACCTAACACTAACACAGCTGTAAACCTGCTATGAGCAGAGTTAGAATTTCCGAGTTTAAACGCTCGGTGTTAGACCTAACACTGCTCCATGCATAGCAACTTTTGTGCGCTAAACCAGAAATCCCGCCATAAACGCGTTTTGGGTCGCTAACACCGCTCCATGCATACGGGCCCTGGGGTTTGAGATTTCCTAGGAAATCACAACCCCCCCACCCCCCTGGAAATTGCAAACCACCCATGCTTTGTAGCATTTTCTAATAATCAATTAAACTCTAGTAAATGGTGGGTTAATAAAAATGTTGAATATTAAAATGGTTCTATTTACTGTATGCAGTGACTGAAGGCGGAACTAAAAGGGCCATTTTGCTAATGACATTGATCCTGAAACTGAGTTATAATACCAGGATATTGGTGCACCTTTTTTTTTTACCTAGTCTGGTTCCCTGGCCTTTGTTTCAACAGAGGTCACCACCTAGTGGAAAACATGGGCACTGGAACCAGACTACTCTTTATCTGGTCTTTAGAATTGCCACAGTGGCAACATCTGTAAATAAAGGCCGTTTTCTGCGCATGTGCGGTCTGAATTATGAACTGGACTATCGCAAAGATGTTTTCATTAGGATAAAGACTGCCAAACATGGGGCGTTTGCGATTTCCAGGGGGATATGTGATTTCCTAGGAAATCACAAACCCCCCAAGCCCATATATGGCATGGGGGTTTGCGATTTCCTAGGAAATCACAAGTGGGGGTTTTCGATTTACAGGGTTTGCGATTTCCTGCTACACCTGTATAAAACAGGGATTTTCGCAATACGCATGCGTCAAAGTCGAATGCCAAGCCTGAAAACTTATCTGAATTTCTGGCTTGCTTCTTTCTGTGGGGTAGATAAGGGGTGAAAAACCAACCCATTAGAAAAACTGGCGAAGAATTTCGACATGCTGGGGAAATGAACTGAGCTGCTAAATTCTTAATTTACATATATGCTTCATATAGGGGGCCTACATCTTCATATTTACCCGCTACTTCTGATTTGAAAAATATAATAAAACATGTGGTTTAAGGAACTAAAAAAAATAAAACCGATGGCATTTTATCGCCGCCATCTTGTCTGTTTGCATTCTCTCTCATTTCACCAACTCTGTGCCTATATAGGTAGCCATTTGATACTGAAGCCAGGGATTCCACTTCCGCTTCCATAGTAAAGCAGTTTTCGCCAGCTTTCTAATGGGTTGGTGTTCACCCCTGTACTGTAAGTACGGGGTGAATCTTTTATCTATATGTGGGGGAGCTCTCTGGAATTCAACGGCGAGACAAGCAAGGATTCCTTCAGGAATCAATACAAATAGTGATTATCTTATGCTTGATAGTATATATTATCTTCTGCACTAACAAATTAACAAGCAATTAACAAGTTAATAAGCATAGGTACAATCTCAAGCAGACAGAAATGCACATGCATGCGCATTGTGAAAAGCACCGTTTTAAACCGGGCGCCCTTTAAAACTGCTATACCTGTAAAAACCTAGGTAAACATGCATGGTTACACTTGCGTGGTAACGGGTCGGGTAGTGGCTGCAGACTCTCATGAGTAACACTCTAGATGCGGATGAGGACAATGTAGTTTTGGCTTCGGTTGTTTACCCACGGAACATTTAGACAAGTGACAGGTGTGGGGAGCCGGCTCCACACACTCAGACACCAACGACACCTGTTTCGTGCAAACAATCAAGCACTAAAACACAGTCTTACCAAATCCACACCTACTGCAATTACACAAATAGTATCTCAACAGAAATACAGTTACATCACCAATTCCACAATTACACAAATCATCATTTTATCAACAGAAATACAGTTACATCACCAATTCCACAAATCATCATTATCTCAACAGAAATACAGTTAGGCCTATATCACCAATCCCCGTATAGGTCTACACTATAAGTTTGCTACTTTATCTTCCAAATTAGTTGTTTTTTGTGGTAAATATGTTTATTCTGCTGAATAAGTCTTTTGTTAGTGCCGAAGAATATACAATGAAAGTAGAATATAAAAGATAGAAAATTAAATAAGAACAATTATTAATAATAAAGTTAACCAAGCTGCATATTCTGATGTAGGGGGGGGGGGGCCTAAAGCAGCTGTCAAATCTCGCCGGATTGGGGGAAACGGAAAGAAACCGAACATGCACAAAGCTTGGAACAGATAACGCCGAATTGACATCTACGGTTCTGGTCCGGTTTGAGTTTGTTTCATCTGTTGGCTATCCGTTCATGTCCGTTTCATGTCCGTTTCAAGTCCGTTTCATGTCCGTTCGTCCAGCGTCCTTTCACCCGATATCGCAACATTTTGACACATTTGAATACATTTTGATACTTATCACGCCCTAACACCACCGGACTAGACAATTCTGGCCGTTGCTCAATCCGGCGAGGTGTGACAGCCGCCTAAAGCCCCTGTCACACATCACCGGATTGAGCAACGGACAGAATTGTCTAGTCCAGTGGTGTTCGACATCAAAAGTATCAAAATGTATTAAAATGTGTCAAAATATTGCGATATCAGGTCAAAGGCCGCTGGACGAACGGACATGAAACAGACATGAAACGGACATGAATGGATAGCCAACGGCCGAAACAAACTCAAACCGGACAAGAACCATAGACGTCAATCCAGCGGCATCCGTTCTAAGTTTTATGCATTTCAAAACTTGTACGGACACAAACCAAACTATCAACAGACTTTGTTCGGTTTCTTTCCTTTTCCCCAATCCGGCGAGCTGTGACAGCCGCTTAAGCATTGAAGTTGGAACATTCAAAACCAAAACACTTAAGGGGCCTAGCATAGAATCTCCAGGCCATACACATACTTTTTTGGCGGTCGATTAAAATGCTACAGCACATAGTGCAAAGATTCTACATACATTTACACCAAGTATTTTAATTACAACAAATATTTGTAATCTCAAGTGGTAGGCGGATGTAGGTGGTACGCAGCTGCATACATGCATATATCTGGAAGCTAGGCCCCTGCACTTAGTCATTTAATCTGACACTGGTACGTAGGCTGGTTCGTTGACCATTTATTGCCAGAGTGAAGAATCAAGTCATTTTAATGGAACCTGCCACTGCTGAAGGGGCTGTCACACTACGATGTATGGCCTGAGCGTATGCCGACGTATGCGATTTTCGAGCAACATGTCGGCATACGGCGTCATACATTACGTATACATTGGGCATATGTCGAGTACGCTCTGGATATGGCGTCATAGGTCTGCGTAGGTCGAGCTGCTAAAAAATTGTTGTGCATGTTCAACATTTTCAACGTATGTTGCCGTATGGCTCATACGTTTCTCATACGCTCAGCATATGCTCAGCATACATCGGCACATGTTATGTACACGTTAGGGGTAGGCCGGGAAAGGTTGGAACAGGTTAGCCGTACGTTCAGCCTGTTGGGAACATGCAGTCTGCGTCCAGCCAACGGATGCATAACGCACTCCTAACATACTTCGAACGTATGCCTGCCTTATCTCCAGTGTACTTAACGTATATGGCATACTTCTAGCGATGAAGTAACATACGTAATGTTGGTCAGCGTACCGTGAGCATATGCAAGCGTTTTGCTAAAATTTTGTGAACGTTTTGCGAGGCACATGAACGTTCTCATACGCTAGCAATATGTCAGAGAGACGTTCTGCATACGTTACGTACGTTGTGTGTACGTTGTGTGTACACCCATTTTTATCCCCTGCCCCTGAAAAGTTCGACGAATGCCGACATACTGGCAAATTGTTGTACGTTGGGCACGTGCTGACGCCGTATGTCGTAGTGTGACAGGCCCTTGAAGCATGTCATGTCCAGCACTTCAACGCGCACAGTAACATTAATTTGCTGCATGCTTTCTTATCACATATCTCCAAAGTTAACCCATCCAAATAAAATAGATTATAGTTAGTGACCTAATATAGGTTATGTATCTAAAAGATCTAGCCGCAACTCAAAGCCATCGGACTAGATCTATGTAATTTTAATTGAAGTAATCGAAAAGCCCAATCTAGTCGTTATAAATAGGAATTTACTTTGCGCTTGCAATTGTTGATTATCATGTCTTTAACCGAATTAACCAATTATCAACAACACACCCATTAATATAACGAATCGAATATACCGATTACTAATTGGATCATTTATTATTGGCCAGACTTGTTTTCAATGCTGGCCAGTTGTAGTGTGGGTGTTATCTTACCACACAGTAGCTGCTGATAAGGTATTTGATTGCCTGCATTTCAGTAGCAGATAGATAATTGGTTGGTATGGTTAGTAGCCTATGTTAGTTTTAAAAAAAATTCTTGGCATATATATGTATTATTTTATTTTGTTCTACTCTTATTACTAGACTAGCCTACTCCTATTTACATATCATAGGCTTGTACGTAGCTGTATGGTGTGTTATCTGAAATCCAGATTTACGATGGTAAAATGTCTGAGATCTGTGCGAAAATAGAATATATGAAGATCGATTTTTGTTATATTCCTTCTCTTTTGTTCATTGCTCCATAACCATGTGATCATATGAAAAGTGGAAGTAGTGAGAATTAAAATTATTTTCAGTTAACAATATTTTATTTAAACAACAATATTAACAAGAAATGAAATGCTCGCTTTCATTATCGATGTGGAAACCAGAGAGCAATTGGCCCAGGCAGAGCAAATAGTTGACAGCAGGAAAGCGGGGGGGGGGGGACATCAAATACTGGCAGCACACTGTCAATTGATCGGTGTCAGCTCAGTAGCGCTTTCTGGTCTGTATATATATTTAAAATGGTTTTTTTTCACCGTTAGGGCTACTAGGTGCACTAAGAAACAATTTATACAAAGCATACACACTAAAGCCCCAGTCATACTACGGCGAGCGTTCGCTTGCGACCACCTTAAGACCAAAAGGGCAGCAACCTCTGTGCAACCGACTCAGCACATTGAATCAAAGATGCGAGCGGTCGGTGAGAAGTTGACGACTGTGTCGGCGACTGCTCGCCAATCTTTTGACCATGTCAGCGATCACTTGTCAACAGCTCGCTGACCGCTTGCTGATGTTTAGGGGGGTTGGTCTGCGACCAGTTGGCGGCCGGTCAATGACCAAAATTCTGATGCTCCTGGCACGGCAGTCGCTGAGCAGTCGCCGGGGCAGTCGCCGAACGGTCGCTGATGTTTAAGGGGTTTAGTAGTTGAGTCAGTGACCACTCAGTGACGGTCCAGTGACCACTTGGCGACTGCTCGGCGACAGCCCAGCAACCAAAATTCTCACACTCCTGGCATGGCAGTCAGCGAGTGGTTGGTGAGTGGTTGCGAACCACTCATGACCACTCACCGACTGCACTGGTCACAAGGAGGTTGCAAGTGCAGCAATTGCGACCTCCTTGCGACCAAAATCTCCGGAAATGGTCAGTGAGTGGTCGTAAGGTGGTCTTATGGTGGTCGCAAAATAGTCGCCAAACGATCACAAGCAAACGCAGGCGTAGTAGTGTCACTGGGGTATCAGCTGAAACTCAGGTTGCATGCCAAATCTGGAAGCGAGCAGTAATAACTATTGACACACCCTGTACATAAATAACACAAAATGAATACAATAAGAAAGGGGACGTCAGTGTTGATGGTCTGGCAATATTGTTCAGAGAAATAAACTTAGGTAACGACTAGTACCTACATTAGTAACTAGATCTATCTACCTCTAAACCAAGATTAATCCCGTTCTAAAATTATCTAGACTTAAATACAGAAAATGTTAATTTGTTCAGGAATTTGATCCAGAGGTTTCCTTGCCTACAATGACTGCTGGACCCTGTGAATTATATGTGTCATCATAAATAAGGAAATATGATTAAATTAAAGAAAATTAACTAACATAAAAGAAACTCTTGATCTACATCTTAGAATTAGATTTCCTAGTTGTATATGCAGGTGTGAAATGTGTTGATTGCATAAGTGGATAGACAGGTAAGCAGAATATACATTTATAAGTGTTAGTGGTGTTATGTGTGTTAGTGGTGTTATGTGTGTTAGTGGTGTGATGTGTGTTAGTGGTGTGATGTGTGTTAGTGGTGTGATGTGTGTTAGTGGTGTGATCTGTGCTAGTGGTGTGATCTGTGTTAGTGGTATGATGTGTGTTAATGGTGGGATGTGTGTTAGTGGTGGGATGTATGCTACTTGTGCAATATTTGTTAGTGGTGTGATGTGTGTTTGTGGTGTGACTTGTTAGTGGTGTTATGTGTGTTAGTGGTGTGATGTGTGTTAGTGGTGTGATGTGTGTTAGTGGTGTGATGTGTGTTAGTGGTATGATGTGTGTCAATGATAATTATTACTGGTGTGATGTGTGTTACAGGTGTGATGTGTGTTAGTGGTGGGATGTGTGTTAGTGGTGTGATGTGTGCTAGTGGTGTGATGTGTGTTGGTGGTGTGATGTGTGTTAGTGGTGTGATGTGTGTTAGTGGTATGATGTGTGTCAATGGTGTGAAGTGTTACTGGTGTGATGTGTGTTAGTGGTGTGATGTGTGTTAGTGGTGGGATGTGTGTTAGTGGTGTGATGTATGTTACTTGCGCAATATTTGTTAGTGGTGTGATGTGTGTTAGCGATGTGAAGTGTGTTAGTGGTCGGATGAATTAGTGGTGCGATGTGTGTTAGTGGTGCGATAGCTGTATGTGGTGTGATGTATGTTAGTGGTGTGATGTGTGGTGCATGAAGTGACATTTCTCGTGTTAGGAGGGCTGCGCTTGTGGAATGAGCTTGGATTGGCTATTTCCCGGAGTGCGAGGTCTGAGGATTGCTGGGTTTGAGCAGTAGCTTTATAACTTTATTGCATTCGGGTTGTGATTCATAGAGTGAGCGATAGTCATTGCTGCTGCCTCTGACCAGTGCCACCACATTCTCCCTTCATGCATGTGCCTGTATGTACGTTTACTGGTACACATTATATACAAACATGAATCATTTAGTATATCGGCATCGACACATGGTTATAACGAATAACCCTGCATAGTTGTTTATATGGACATTACAGGGTGCTGTCAGGGTTTCAGCAGGCCTCGTGAGAAATCATGTGACCTTGTAAGTGGAAAATTGATCTAGCATTAGTCAGTGTAATGACATGCTTGGAAACAGAAACCCAATCGCGTGACTAGTCTTTTAGCCCATTTAGGACGCATCTAGATAAAAGATTCACCCAGTACTTGTGGTACACGGGTGAACGACAACGTAGTCTAAATACGGGCGAAAATAGCTTTAGTATGTAACATGAAGTAGAAACTGTAGTTCCATGATCAAATGGCTACATATATTGGCACAGATTTGGTGAAATGGGAGAGAATGCAAAAAGATGGCGGCCAGAGAACGCCATCGATTTCACTTTTAAATTGCATTAAAGTATATGTTTTATTATATTTTCCAACTCAAACGTAGCGGGTAAATATGAAGACACCTACAAAGAATAAATGTTGCTTCTTAGATTGTGAAATTAGGCTCTCATTTCATTAACCCGCTTTTTTGACCGTGTACTGCGAGTACCCTGTGAATCCTTTATCTAGGACGCATCCTGCCCAACAGGACGCAGGGTGCATTGACGCCTGTAGTAATCCGACACTGATTTTATTAATATACAGTAAGACCTCTCTAACAAACCACCTCCATAGATCGACCACTCCCCTATATCGATCGTTTATTTGGGTCCCAAACGATTGCCTATACAATACCATTGTAATGATACAAAAAACACCTCCCCCATGCCGACCCCCTCCCTCAATGAACCATTTAAAATCGGTCCCATGGTTGGTTGATTTAATGAGGTTTTAGTGTATACTGCAACAGGCGTCACCTGCGTTAAACATTTGGTCACATCATTTTACAGTGCATTTCTTACTTTGATGTATCTTAATGAAACATTACTCTTAGAATGGGCTATTTGACCTCAAACCAATATATTGGAATTGCTTTAACAGCACAAGTAAACCCCGTGACTATGATTACTAGTTCTGTGATGTCACACTGGAAATGGAAGGGCATACTTACATAGATTATAAGACATACCAAACAAAATCGTGAAGTTTTCTTTAAGTGATAATAGGGTTTGCACCACTTTCTAAGTCTACAGCATCCAAACTCACGAAGGCTTGCAATAGCCAGTTAAAGTTGCATAGTCCGATGGTTTTGAATTTCTGTATTTTCTTCGGTGATAAATATATTAGATCGATCGCTAGTATCTACTTTGCATTAGTTCAAATCTACTTATATTTTAAATGGTAAACTCTTGAGATATTTTGAGTGCAAACATGGAAAATTAGTTTTGGCAAGCTTTCCATAACTCTGACGCCAGACTTCTGCAGTAGCAGGTTCTGATAAATTGACTCAGTATTGCCTTATATGCAGAAACAAATGCTTCAGTATCTAAGTTAGATATCTCAAATCAAATCCAGATAATTGGTTTGGTTTTGAATATTTGATATTTCATCGAACTATGCAGCTTTAAGCTAGTGGCATCTATCGGCAGAATCTGGAACCACTCTATTCGGGTACATTCCCCGAATGCCGATGATTTCACATGCTATATCTCCGTAAAGAATGCCTGGAAAAATAATAAAATGCTTGATTATATTCAGATATTCATATTGCAACAGGCATCAAGCTCTTATCATTGTAATATATATATATATATAAATAAAAGACAACTACATATATTGTATTTTTCTTCTGGAATTTCACTGCCGCTCTCTTCATGTATTACACCCCTCCAGTTAAGCTAGTGACATCTATCGGCAGAATCTGGAACCACTCTATTCGGGTACTTTCCAGCTTAGCTGGCGGGGTCTATGAGGGCCGAATGATACTAACATCCACCGCTTTACCACAGAGACTCTTGGACCATGGTCGGGTCCTATATAACTCTTATGCACTAGGCGATATCACACTACTACAAAGTGACATCAAAGTCAGCCATTACAGAGGCCTTCATCGGTCAAGTCCATATCAGGTTAATACTTCCTTAAATAATTTAACTGATTTAAATCCTAACACCACGGCCACCAACCACAATCGTTCGAAGACCCGTGCTTCTGCGCTGACAAATAGGTTATTCAGAAGACTAAAATATTTACAAAGCAAAAGAAGAAAACCGGACTAAGGCCACAATCTGAGACAACGGTTAGATAGATTGCTTTACGGTGGTGGTTAAGTGTGACCACTCTGTGAGATCATAATTAGTAAAAACGTCGAACCTGTTCTGACAGCACTCCTGTAGTAGCTGTATTGACCAATCAGATTGCCTGTTACACAACTAGCCAGCATCTGTCCGTGCTTCATCCACTTGGACATGGACCGGGCGCGGTGGCCTAATCGGCAGAGCGCGGGCCCCACGTGCAGAAGGTCGGGAGTTCGGTTCCCGGTCGAGTCAAACCAATTACTTTAAAATTGATACTTGTTGCTTCCGAGCCTGGCGCTCGGCATTAATAGGATATGGTTTGGACTGGTCAGCTCAGTATCCGGATAATGTGACTGTGTATGATATAGGGTCATGGTGCTGGCAGCCCGGTCTTCCAGTTGGGCAGCACTATAAAGTCCCCATCAGTGTACACTGTTACAAGTCAGTACCCATCCTGATATGACCTTAGATGTTGCCAGGACGTAAAACTCCAACCAATCAAACAACCAACCAACCAACCAACTTGGACCCGCGTGCATGACGGCTCTACGCCTCTGCGTGAGCACACTAAGCAGTGGCTCCGTGAGGAGATATTTTATGCACAGTCACTCTGTTGATGAAGATTCTGTCATTTTCACGACTAAAATAATGGCGGATTGCGAACATCTTCAAGCGCGGGCATATCCGGCTGACAAAGTCCTCCGCCATGAATGTGACAGACAGCCGCTGCACAATCTCGAACAGCCTCCGGTTGGTGTACACGTAGGACACCGAGTTGGAGAAGAGCGCAATGAGGAAGTTGAGCAGCATGATGGACACCATGAAGGTGTAGACCACGTGCAAGGTGCGCAGCCCGAGGCGGTCATTCACCGTGAACTGGCGGTAGTCGACCATGTTGAGCATCGTGATGATGGTGGTGTACACGGCCGTGTCGTACGTGGCGAACTCCGTCGGACACACGCCCTTGGAGTCCGGAGAGATGAGTCGCGCGAAGGAAATGGAGAAGGCAGCCATGAAGATGGCATAGACAAGGGTGAACTTGAGCAGGTCGGTGACCATGCGCTGTACGGCTATCACGAAGTGCCCAATCCAGGGCAGCATCTGAGCGAAGAACATGATGGACCAAACGAGCCCCACCCACGTCTCGATGTAGATGAAGCTGATGAATTCACGTGGGAATTCAAGGGTGGTGAAACGCTCGATTTGGATCATTGTCATCCGGAAAAGGATGCCCGAGTAGAGTAAGAACTGGCAGAAGATGTAGAAGTCACGTGATATCAGAAGGCGCTTGTATCCGGTTGGTGTGACGTACATGTGGGCACGGATACGATTCCAGGTGTAAAGCCAGATCCAAACCGAGTAGAAGATGACGGCGACAAATGAGTGCACGAGGAGATATGTTCCTATGGTGTCCACGGCCCATGACGGGAGTGAGATGTACATGTCGGTGCCTGGCGTGCACACAGCTGAGGAGTTTGCTGATGGCACAGCCCCCCTCATCCCCATGAAGGAGCCGGTCAGATCATAAATGAGGAAGGCGGTCAGAAAGAACATCCGTAACATGAACCAGAGGATAAGAAAGATGCGGTTTGAGTGGATCTTGGTCAAGACCCATGCCTGGATTATGGGCGACCGGAAGAGCTTCACCGTTGTTGGGTGTGTCAACTTGTTTCGTGTCAGAAGCATCAGTGACAAGAGTGGTGAGCGATTCCTGCGTGAGTTGGCATCAAGTGACTCATATGGGGTGATGTCAAACCACTCTATTGTATAAACCCCGTGCGACTCCTTACGCGTTAAGTAAACCCCTTCTGTTTCGAATATTTTGGTGAAGAGTGAGAAGGTGCCGAGCTGCGCAGCCAACTCCAATGGCCTGAAGGAGAAGGAGTTCTCGAAGAGCAACAGCTCACTCAGCTTCTGAACCGGAAGTGCTCTCCGTAGGTATAGGTAGGTGTTGGTGAGCTGCTCCTCGAGGTCCGGGTTCAGGAAGGCGATGTAGATGAGCGAGTGCACCACGTTGTTGCGGTTCTCGTCGTACTGCTTCGTGTCTACGCCGTTCCGCAACAACAAATCCATCACCTTGTGAGCCCCGACGACTGCGGCGATGTTCCACGGCCGAGTGAGTGGGCAGATACCGAACGGCCGCAGGTCAATGCCCTGCACCAGGTAGCTCTGGATGTCCTCTTGGAAACGAAAAATGCCGTTAATGAGACGGTTGCCATCGCCCTCATTGCTGTTGTTGATGATCTCCTCGACCGTGTCGATATCATTGTTCATGAGCGCTTTCAGCCAGCGCTCAGAAGTCTGCCCGAATGACGACGAGGCAGTCTGCCCGGTGCTGCCATTCGTCGAGATGCTGAATGTGTCATAGCTTTCGTTTCGATGTATGTTTGCGACAGGAATTACAGCCGGCATTCTGGTCTGCAACTGTCTGTTATCACAAGGACAAAGTGAGGGAACGATAGGCGGGTAATAATACACTGGGACATTCCCAGTGTGTTACATCAGTAAAGTGCCCACCACACATCCAATTGCGATGTCGGCTACTGTCTGTCATGCATTATTAGTCATGCAATTTCTCACATCAGCAGGTTTCAATCCCTAAATCAGTGTCTTCCCTGCGTTAGTCAGTTATGGCCATACCAGTCACAGTCAGACGTCTGTCAGTAATTGTGAGGAGCTCGAGCCGACGCCGACCTGCTTAAAGTTCACAGATTTTAATACGTCATTATCGTTTGGCACAGATCATGCAAACTGGGTCAGGTCGTAAGTATCCAGGCACACTCACTGTGCTGTGATTTGTTCACAGAGTACAAACTGGGTCAGGTCGTACAGTCTCACTCTCTGCTTTGTGATTTGTACAGAGTACAAACTGCGTCAGGTTGTATCCAGGCTCACTCTCTGTGCTGTGATTTGTTCACGGAGTACAAACTGGGTCAGGTCACACACAGTCTCACTCTTTACACTGTGATTTGTTCACGCAGTACAAACTGGGTGAGGTCATACACAGTCTCACTGTTTGCCCTGTGATTTGTTCACAGAGTACAAACTGGGCTAGGTCGTACACAGTCTCACTCTCTGTGCTGTGATTTGTTCACAGAGTACAAACTTGGTCAGGTCGTATCCAGGCTCACTCTCTACTCTGTGATTGTTCACAGAGTACAAACTGGGTCAGGTTATATCCAGGCTCACTCACTTCGCTGTGTTTGTTCACAGAGTACAAACTGGGTCAGGTCATACACAGTCTCACTCTCTGCGCTGTGATTTGTTCATGGAGTACAAACTGGGTCAGGTCATGCGCAAACTCACTCTGCTCCACTAGCATTGTTCACAGTGCCAGTCTCCCTTTGTGGATCTCGCCATTAACCGTGAATAATAGATGTGTCCACTACAGAAGCGGTTTCCCACCACGAATAGCCAGCAGTTCAACCCTGACACAGGTGCTGCCACCAGTGGGTGCCGACGACACTAGTGTCACCTGTGGGTTTGCTGACACCCGTAAACTAAGCATATAATTCAGTGTGAAGGCAGAGGGTTTCTCAGTGTGAAGTCAGTTTGTTACTCAGTGTGAAGTCAGTGTGTTACTCAGTGAGAAGTCAGTGCATTACTCAGTGTGAAGTAAGTCTGTTACTTAGTGTGAAGTCAGTGTGTTACTCAGTGTGAAGTCAGTGTGTTACTCAGTGTGAAGTCAGTGTGTTACTAAATGTGAAGTCAGAGTGTTACTGAATGTGAAGTCAGTGTGTTACTGAATGTGAAGTCAGAGTGTTACTCAGTGTGAAGTCAATGTGTTACTCAGTGTAAAGTCAGTGTGTTACTCAGTGTGAAGTCAGTGTGTTACTGAATGTGAAGTCAGTGTGTTACTGAATGTGAAGTCAGAGTGTTACTCAGTGTGAAGTCAGTGTGTTACTCAATGTGAAGTCAATGTGTTACTCAGTGTGAAGTCAGTGTGTTACTCAGTGAGAAGTCAGTGTATTACTCAGTGTGAAGTAAGTCTGTTACTCAGTGTGAAATCAGTGTGTTACTCAGTGTGAAGTCAGTGTTACTCAATGTGAAGTCAGTGTGTTACTGAATGTGAAGTCAGAGTGTTATTCAGTGTGAAGTCAGTGTGTTACTCAATGTGAAGTCAGTGTGTTACTCAGTGTGAAGTCAGTGTGTTACTCAATGTGAAGTCAGTGTGTTACTCAGTGTGACGTCAGAGTGTTACTCAGTGTGAAGTCAGTGTGTTACTTAGTGTGAAGTCAGTGTGTTACTCAGTGTGAAGTTAGAGTGTTACTCAGTGTGAAGTCAGTGTGTTACTCAGTGTGAAGTCAGTGTTTTACTCAGTGTGAAGTCAGTGTGTTACTCAGTGAGAAGTCAATGTGTTATTTAGTGTGAAGTCAGTGTGTTACTCGATGTGAAGTCAGTGTGTTACTCAATGTGAAGTCAGTGTGTTACTCAATGTGAAGTCAGTGTGCTACTGAATGTGAAGTCAGTGTGTTACTCAGTGAGAAGTCAATGTGTTACTCAATGTGAAGTCAATGTGTTACTCAGTGTGAAGTCAGTGTGTTACTCGATGTGAAGTCAGTGTGTTACTCAGTGTGAAGTCAGTGTGTTACTCAATGTGAAGTCAGTGTGTTACTCAGTGTGAAATCAGTGTGTTACTCAGTGTGAAATCAGTGTGTTACTCAGTGTGAAGTCAGTGTGTTACTCAGTGTGAAGTCAGTGTGTTACTCAATGTGAAGTCAATGTGTTACTCAGTGTGAAATCAGTGTGTTACTCAGTGTGAAGTCAGTGTGTTACTCAGTGTGAAGTCAGTGTGTTACTCAATGTGAAGTCAATGTGTTACTCAGTGTATAGTCAGTGTGTTACTCAATGTGAAGTCAATGTGTTACTCAGTGTAAAGTCAGTGTGTTACTCAATGTGAAGTCAATGTGTTACTCGATGTGAAGTCAATGACAAGAACCAATGTGCGTAGAAACTGACTGCAAAAGCGCAATGCTACCACCTGTTTGTCTGTAGGAGTCTGTGGGTGTAATTTCTCCTGTGTATCAACCACTTCTCGTGGCTTGAACTACTGGGGTGGGTACCTATGGCCCATCACCGCTGTATATAACTTGCGGCATCATTAAAGGCCAGTTGCTCGCATACCATGTCTATGTGGTATGGGAGGTTAAAAATCCCTTGACTCTGTAAACGTGTAGGCTCAGGCTTTTTATCGACCAACTATCTAATGGTGAAAACAAGCCTATTCAGACTTATCCATGTCAGGCAGTATACATCTTCAAGAAAAAAAAGAGCAGCTGCTGCCAACTGGCACAAGGTTTTCGCACTGTGGGTGTCTGGAGGAGGGACTGGAGCTGCGACCTGGCGTCTTTAGACACCGGCAGGGAGGATGGTGTCGCCTCCCAACTCTTACTTCACTACATACACTATAATCCTTAAGAAAGACAAAACTTAGTCAGGTTCTTCATGTGTAACTGTTTCTGTGTTAGTGTGCAGTGTAATCGTATTAACAACTGTTTTACATTATATGTTATGCTTGTATGTGTGTGGCAGTGTACAGTGCTGCAGTGTGTTTCACCCCTACCCTGACATGGCTCTGGTCCTGAATAGCGCAACTTCTCTATCCCGGAAGTCACGTATTTTCCCATCTGGTCTAACTGCAGGGTTGTCGTCTAATGACACGGGTCAAATTGATACGCTAAAACATGTTTTTTTCTTGATAAATTCAGGTATTTATCACCTATCTGACAGGCATTATACATGATTAGCCATGAAACAAACAGTTTCCTACTTTCTAATGACAGTATGGCTTTATAACACGTGTGGCAATGAGGAACTACTGTTAGTGTTAGTGTAGTGAAGCGTCTGTCAGGGTTTGTAGGCCTACTCTGTAAGGTTCTGTCATCTGGTGGTTTGAACTAACAACAGTCGCTAACTACTTACACTGAGGACGCGGATTGGTTAAAATTCACTTAGTTCACTAGCGGAGAGGTTTCCCAAGTTGTTCGTTCGTTGACAACACAACTATCACAATCCTCAGGCTGTTTCTAAGAAGCAGTTCTAGTGGGTAAGCAACTCTCGAAGTCTTCCCCGAACAAGAGCGAGCAAGCAGTGGGCGTGTGACGTCAGCACGTAACATATAGATATTCCCTATGGAACCGACAGCATTATTGTTAGCATAGTGGCCACTTAAAGATTCACCTGTCGCAAACTACCATACGTTTGTCTCAATCCTGTTGTTTGTGATTTAGCCGTTGTTCTGTTGAATGCGTTGTCATTATTGTTTTTAATGACGAGTTGACTGTGCAGTTGTCATTGTTCTTAGAGAGTTAACCTAGCTATGTTTTATCTACACTGTTGTTCTTGTTCTTGTTCTTGACGAATGGGCCTTCACTACCTTGAATACACTGTTAGTGTCCTTAGTAATGTGGGCTTCACAATTACAGTGTCGAAGTCTCCATTGTTTGTTAACAATTTGCCATTCACTACGTTGAATACACTGTAATTGTGAACGATTTGCCCTTTGGTATGTGGAATCCACCCTAATTATTATTTATGATTTCGCCTCTGGTATACTTAATATACTGGAATCATTGTTAACAATTTGGCGTTCACTATGTTGAATATGCTGTAATTATTGTTAATGATCTGGCTTACGCTATCTTGAATACACTGTAATTGTGGTTAACAATTTGGCCTTCGATATGTTGAATACACTTTTGATGGAATGGTGCTTTGCAACACACTACAACAAGCTGAATGGCGTTGCCATGGAGACGGTCATGTGCACTCAATCCGCGCCGACCAGCTGAGAAGCGGACTGGTCAGTCTGGTAGCATAGCGTCCGCTTTCCATGCAACAGGTCCTGGTTTCAATCCCTGTGTCCGTGTCAACCAACCGAAACATTCACACGAACTGTCGCCTGCTCGCCATCGCTTGGCGCTCGGCGTTAATGGAGCACAGCTATGATGAGGTGGCTTAGTATCAGGATCAGACGACTGAATCATGTGTGGTAGCGTGTGTCGCAGTTGTTAGTAATCCCAGTGAGGACTAGCACTAGTGAAGCGCCATGGTGAGACGCACATATGTCAAGTTGGTGCTTGTTCCGGTCCTCATATGACTTGAGATGTGGCTCGGATGCAAAACCCCAATCAGACACGGGATACAGCCTGTCACATCCTGTTCTGTCCGCCCTGATCTCCAATGTGACAGCCCCGTCCCCGCCCTCCCCCACCCGTGTTGCCTACCCTGCCCCCACACCCCCACCTCGCCCTCCATCACCCACGCAGCCCCCCACCCCTGCCCCGACCCCGACCTCACACCCACGCCGTCCCCAGCTTCACCCCACTCGCCTCACCTCACCTCGCCCCGCAGTGCATCATCCCGCCACCAGGTAGGGCTCCAGAAGCGCGCACCTGGCGTCACCTAGCGTCACCTAGCGGTGGTAGCGAGCAACACGCTGAAACACACCACTACCGAAGAACTTCCAAATGGAAGCTCCTGCAAAGGGGGGCCTATCTGGTGGCCATATTTAGGCCCCCGCCCAAAGCCAGGTGCGCTGGAGGCCGCCAGCAGCCGCTGTACTGCGGCGCGTTGGCCGACGCGATCTGCGGCGCCGCGCAGGGTGGGGGAGGGGCGGGGAGGGGTGGGGACTAGGGTGGGGGGTTATAGCGCAGACGTTGCTTATGCCAAGTACACACCTACCGTTTGTGCGCACCCACCTACCGTATACGACCTAAAACTGCCCGTTTCGCACACAAAAATCGCTAGGTGTGCGCTCCCCGTGCACACCTAGCGATTGCGATTCGCGACTAAAAACTCTTTTTTAGGGCTAAAACGGGCCGAATACGATTGCGATTCGCGATTCGAAAAATGAATCGGACCGTTTTCAGTTTTAAGCGAGTCGGGTCGAGTCGCGATTTTTAGTGCGCGAATCGTATACGGTAGGTGTGTACTTGGCATTAGATACCGGACCGATTTCCACGCTATCGAATAATGCCAGTGTCCCAAGAGTGGGGGTTAGAGTACCCGCTTCTCTTGCGCGACGTCGTGGATTCTATTCCCGGCTGAGTCAAAATTGACACTTGTGTCCAACTTAAAGTTGTGGTGTTCCCTGTGGCGGAGTGGTTAGAGTGTCAGACTTTTTTCTAGGTCGGACTCCTAATCTGAAGGTCAGTAGTTTGATTCCCCATGCCCCCACCTCTGCCAATTTGGATTTCCACCGCTGTATATAACTTACAGCGACGTCAAAGGCCAGTTGCTCTCATACCATGACTATGTGGTGTGGGAGGTTAAAAATCCCTTGGGTCGGTAAAAGTGTAGACTCAGGCTTTCTGTCGACAAACTGTCTAATGGTGAAAACAAGTCTATTCAGACTTATCCATGATAGGCAGTATAAATCTTCAAGAAAACAAGTTGCATGGTCCGATGAAATATAATTTAGTCAAAAGTTGCATGGTCCGATGAAATATAATTTGTCAAAATTAAAACAACGACTTACATTTGATCCTATATATTCAATTTAGATACTTATGTATTAGCTAATGATTTGAGATAGTATATCCAGAATAATCCATGAATTTATAACCCCACCCCTTTGGACACTCACTTTGAAACAACCATTAGGCAGGGAGGCCATTAACCAATTAGGCCAATCTCATGACCTCATTAGGTTTCATCTCCTAAGTAGTGTGCAGGGACATAGCTAGAGTGGATGGGGTAATGCAGTGGATGTTGCACCCCCCCATGTTGGATATTCAATGCTATTTGGTCAATTATACAGATATGATTAATCAAATTGGGTCATTTAATTTTTAATTTAATATTTCTTACATTATTGTATTGATTAAAATTGCATAGTCTGATGGTTTAGAGCTTTAGAGTCCTTGTGAAAATCGCAATTAGTGAATTAGTGAGAATGGTGTAGCTATTTTGAAAACATTTCTCCGTTCATTAAGTCATGGCTAATTAAGGTTGTGCACTATAAAATTAACAGGGTTGAGTCCTCTAATTAAACTAAGCTATGGGATGAATTCTTGTTGAAACCGATGCTAATTCCAATCGAAGCCAATGTTGCACCATTCGACCAGACCTACCAAACTTATGCGTGAGTAGTTAGAACGATTGGCTCATTTGTGATGAGTTGCTCCAGTCCCTTTGGTAATGAGAATTTCACTTTGAATTGGAAACCTCCAGTTCCAGTGGACGAATTAATGTTGGGGACTCCAGCTCACTATGCAGCAAACTTTGTGGTCAAGATCTTATCTGCTTATATTATAGAGGATTTCTTTCGCCAACATGTCCTCTGATGGTGGTGGAACCAGTGGTCCACAACTGGTTCATCAAAGGCTGTGGTATGTGCTGCCCTGTTTGTGGGAAAGTGCATATAAAATACCACTTTCTGCTTATTTGAAAGTAGCCTATGTGGTGGCAGCGGGTTTCCTCCAAAGGAATATGTCCGAATGACCATCTGAAGAGTTCAGGCGCAAAACCATGTAAACGGCAATCCAAAAATGGAGATAAACATTGGAATCGAACCTTTAAACAGTTTTTTTTCCTTTTTATTCCTACTCTTTTTTCATTGCTCCATAACCGTGTGATCATATGAAAAGTGGAATTAGTGAGCTTGAAAATTATTTTCAGGCAAAGATCTTTGATTTAAATTACATTTTTGGATCGGTGTTTACGTGGTTTTGCACCTGAACTCTTCATATTGAAGAATTTACTGGTGTTCTTTGGTCTTCTTCCAGTTATTCTACTTATACTCACTATCAAGATGATCCTGGCAATGGTCTGCCAGTCTCCAGCCCAATAAATACCAAAACACAACTCATAAGAAAGAAAGGGAGACAATTCACTGAAGATTGACAGTGATAAGGTTGAGCTTTATTGCTACAACTCTTGTTCACCTACTAGTGACCTGCCACTCTGACTGACTTACAACCTGCTGCACAGACCCTCATAGCTTCTGCTTGTTCAGTCAAAATCAGTACATACAGCCCATTGAACCTAAGTCCTATGGGTGTTGCACACAGCTCAGAGGTGAACTACCTCCTTTGGTATCTCTAGAGTGAGTCTTTTTCTGTCCAGCAAGTGCAAGGAATTCAAGGGTGACTGGGCTCACAGAGCCAGCCAATCAGATACCTCTGCAGCCTGGGAGGGGTGGCACCCAAGAGGGGGCACCTGTCACTCAACCCCAGGGCAGGTGGTGTGCATAATGTATGCAGAATGGCTGGGTGCACTTACCCAGTGGTCCTGTGGTAACAAGTAGTCATCATACAGTTACATTAAACAATAATACATGTCCCGCTCCATTTGACTCTTCCTGGTGCATGGAAGGAACATTCCTGTAATTAGTAACTGTATCTTAATATCAGGACATCATACCGCAATCCTGGTCACTGTGCATCATAACATTTACATGTAGTTATTTCCATGTCACACAGCGAGGGGGCACACATTGCATCGCTATTACATAACAATGGTCCCCAACTCTGTCGCCCGAGATATTGATATGATTCCAAGCTCGGCTATCACGACCGAAAGACCGTTTACAATATGTTTGACATCCAATAGTCAAGGATAGAAATCAATGTGCTCTAGAGGTGCTATTAAATAAAACAAACTTTCTTTCTGGTGGTGGCGCAGGAACTAATGACGTCAGTAGCAGCTCACTCCTCTGCATGTTCTATGGTAATGCCTGTTTCCTTGCAGGATGAGACTAGGAGCAGTGGAATGAGGAAGGCTGATTGACCATGCTTAATCAACAAATGCGATAAAATCAAAAGTAAATAAACAATAAATAGTTGACTAGGTTTGCTTCGCCTTCCTGATGAGCGTGGGCTGCCAGTGTTTTCTCACGTCCTGAATACTCGGTGTGTCACCACGTAGCTGGCAGTATGGGGCGGACGGTGCCTGTTTGCACCTGGGGGCAGACTGTGCCGGTCAGTACGAGCTTCCCAAAACTTTGACATGCTGGCCCCACCTGGGGGCGGGCAGTGCTGGTCAGCACAAGCTTCACAACACTTTGACATGCTGGCGCCACCTGGGGGCGGACGGGACCAGTCAGCACAAGCTTCATGCCACTTTGACATGCTGGCGCCACCTGGGGCCAAACGGTGCTAGTCAACACGAGTTTCATGGCACTTTGACATGCTGGCGCCACCTGGGGGCATATTTTCTCCCTGGCTTAGTAAATTGAAGGACCAGACGGGATGACCGAATGAGTTAGAGCGTCTGTCTCCCATGTTGGTAGATCGTGGGGTCGTGGGTTCGAACCCTGGTCGAGTCAAACCAATGACTTAAAAATTGATACTTGTCGGTTCCTAGTCTGGCGCTCAGCATTATTAGGATAGGGCAAGGACTGGTTGGCTCAGTGTCAGGATAATGTGACTGAGTGGGGTATCAGGTCATGGTGCTGGCAGCCTGATCTTCCAATGGAGCAGCACTATAAAGTCGCCATGACTGTGCACTGTCACAAGTCGGTACCCGTCCTGATATGACCTTAGATGTTGCTAGGACGTAAAACAACAACAAACAACCAAACAAAACAACTACATTGAAAGCGGACGCTGTAACCAATCGATCTTGCGATCCGAGCTGATGGTACCTGGAATATCATTGCCTGCCACACCCAGTCACCTGATTCCTAACCCTGCGAGTGACAAGAAGAACAGCGAGAGGTATCACCGTCAGTCTGTTGTGCTTGTTGTAGGAGTTGTTGTTAGTAATTCAGTCTCATACTTGTTGGGAGAGAGAAATAGCTCAGGTGGTAGAGTGTCCACCTGTGAAGGTGTGGGTCATCTTATCGATCCTGCTCAGTGGACACATTTGCAGTTTTTTTCGCTATTTTCCGTTTAAACCAGTGGTCAATAACTGGTTCATCAAAGGTTGTGGTATGTGCTGTCCTGTTTGTGGGAAAGTGCATATAAAAGACCCCTTGCTGCTTATCGGAAAGAGTAGCCTATTTGGTGGCAGCAGGTTTCCTCCAAAGAAATATGTCAGAATGACCATATGTTTGAAGTCCAATAGCCGATGATAAGACTCAATGTGCTCTAGAGGTGTCGTTGAATAAAACAAACCTTCCTTTTCATACTCGTGCATACAGATTAATTTGAAAATAAAGGCCAACCATTATTTGATATTTATGTAAATTGTTTGCTTTGTCCATGCTGTAATTTCCACGTGTAGATAGAATGTAATATTGCATCGATATATTGCTATTGTTTCTTTCCCTAACTCCAGAATAAGAAATTATGCCTCAGTGAGAACAGTACTGATCTAAGTCAAATATAATCAGATAATACTGGTCAAGCAATGCTAGCATTGTTAGTAGAGGACGATGGAAACTACATCACACGGTACTGAAAGGAGCCCATTCGGGGTTGGTAGAATGAAGACATTAAAGGGGCATGTATTTGGTGGGCGCTAAATGGTACCAATGACAATGGCAATGATTTTATTTTTTACTCTGTCGACTCCTCACAGGGTATGAGAGCAACAATCTAACATCATGGAATGTGAATAAAAAAAAAGACTCAAAATAGCATGTTCATGCAAGCAATGTTAAAGATTTGTTTTTGTAAAATTACATATCAATATACTAATGCCAGAAAGACCAAAACAATGGTTATATGTAAAAAGACAGATAAAGCAAATATAAATATAACCATAGATGGCACAAACATAGAACAAGTATCTGAATTCATATATCTCGGACAAAAGATTACAAATGATGGGAGATGTGAGGAAGAAATTAAGAGAAGGATAACAATAGCCCGAACAACATTCTCCAAAATGTATAGAGTGTTAACATCAAGTAAGATATTAATACATACAAGGAAGTGTATTCTTCAGTGTTGTGTGTGGTCTACTCTAATGTATGGGGCTGAGACATGGACAATCTCTAAGAAAATGTACAAACGTTTAGCAGGATTTGAGATGTGGACTTATCGAAGGATGATGAAAATATCATGGAGAAAGAAGATCACCAACAAAGAAGTTCTCAGAAAAATTAAAAATAAGAAACGCTTGTTTGCCACTATACAGACAAAGAAACTTACTTATTTTGGCCACATCATTCATCAGAGTTCAATATACCGTACATTGGTGGAAGGGAAGGTGAATGGCAGCAGAGGGAGAGGGAGACCAAGAACATCATGGTTTACAAATATTTCACGGTGGACAGGCTTGAATTATTCACAGTCTATCAGAACAGCACACCATCGGGACAAGTGGAAAACCATTGCATCCAACCCTCGACTAGAGGACGGAACTATTCATTGATTGATACTAACAAAGGTTTTTTTAATCATTGTATGGTGGCAATTGTGTGAAGCGGCATGTGTGTGGGTGCAGAACTGAACCAGGCGAGTCCATATCTAGGGCCATTGACAGCCGGCGGTCTGTGTGATAATGGCCGTCCTTACGCTTGAGGGTCTGTTTAGCAAGTGACGTTTATTTCCGGTTTACATCATAGTCTGGACCCAGCACAATTAACCCCTGGAGTCTATGCCTATCAACATCAAGAGCTGGAGTCTATGCCTATCAACATCAAAAGCTGGAGTCTATGCCTATCAACATCAAGAGCTGGAGTCTATGCCTATCAACATCAAGAGCTGGAGTCTATGCCTATCAACATCAAGAGCTGGAGTCTATGCCTATCAACATCAAGAGCTGGAGTCTATGCCTATCAACATCAAAAGCTGGAGTCTATGCCTATCAACATCAAGAGCTGGAGTCTATGCCTATCAACATCAAGAGCTTGAGTCTATGCCTATCAACATCAAGAGCTGGAGTCTATAGCAAGAACCAGTGACATCTGGAGTCTATACCCTGCACCATTAACAGCTGGAGTCTATACCCATCCCCATTCACAGCTGAAGTCTATACCCATCTGTAGTCTATACCCATCAGCACTAACAGCTGGAGTCTATACCCATCTCCCTTAACAGCTGGAGTCTATACCCACCTCCCTTAATAGCTAGAGCCTAGACCCCTCACCACTAACAGCTGGAGTCTATACCCATGCATAACCACTAACAGCTGAAGTCTATACCCATGCATAACCACTAACAGCTGGAGTCTATACCCATGCATAACCACTAACAGCTGAAGTCTATACCCATGCATAACCACTAACAGCTGGAGACTATACCCATGCATAACCACTAACAGCTGGAGTCTATACCCATCACCACAAACAGCTGGAGTTTATACCCAGCGCCTTAAAGTTGCATGGTCCGATGAAATATAATTTTGTCAAAATTAAAACAACGACTTACATTTGATCCTAGATATCCAACTTAGATACTGGTGCATTAGCTAATGATTAGGGGCAGCATATACAGAATAACCCCTGAATTTATAGCCTCACCCCTTTGGACACTCATTTTGAAACTCCCATTATGCAGGGAGGCCATTAACCAATTAGGCCAACCTCATGACCTCATTAGTCTCCCCAGACCAAGTAGGCCTACTGTGCAGGGACATAAAGGGGAAGGGGAAATGAGGTGGATGTTGTCCCTCCCCTCCATGTTGGATATTCAATGCTGTTTGGTCAATTCTGTAAATCTAATTAATCAATTTGGGTAAGTAAGGATCGGTACCTTATAACGATCAATTTGATATATTTATCTAAAAAATAAGACAAAAATTCAACTTGCAACTTTAAGAGCTGGCATTGTCTGCCCCCTCCCACCCCCATGGGAGGCTGTTATCTTTTATCAGATGACTGATGGCGCTTCACCGGCAATACAGGTTGTTCCAACAACCACATCGTGTGATAAACAGGCCGTTGCTATTCAACCCAGTACTACACTGGCACCTAGACGACAGAAACCATGGCCAGGGTTTACACAACTGGAAACATAGCCAGGAAGTGGCGCAATCTGACTCGAGTTGATTGTTTGTCTATGGCATGTCCATATTCGGCCTCAACTTGATTATTTATTTAAAGTTGCATGGTCCGATGAAATATAATTTTGTCAAAATTAAAACAACGACTTACATTTGATCCTATATATCTAACTTAGATGCTGGTGTATTAGCTAATGATTTGGGACAGCATATACAGAATAACCAGTGGATTTATAACCTTACCCCTTCAGAAACTCACTTTGAAACACCCATTATGCATGGAGGCCATTAACCAATTAGGCCAATCTCATGCCCTCACTAGCACCCCCCCCCCCCCACCCGACCAAGTAGGCCTCCTGTGCAGGGCCATAGAGGGGAAGGGGAAATGAGGTGGATGTTGCCCCTCCTCTCAATGTTGGATATTCAATGTTGTTTGGTCAATTCTATAAATATAATTAATCAATTTGGGTAATTTAAATTTAGAAATTTGTACATTTGTCAATTAAAATTGCATTTGCCATCGGGACTATGTATGGTATGAAGGAGGATGAGACATATGGATGCCATAACAATAAATATTAACAGAGCAATAATATGTACATGAGAAATGCAAATTCATTAGATATCAATGCAAAATGTTAAAGGGAATCGGCATACCTGTCCAGGAAAACAAACAAACCCGGAATAGTTCTAATTTGTGCCACAGATCTCCAGGTTTAATACTATGATTGCAGAAACTGTTCTCGCAATGTGTAACCATTTGGATGGGATCCATTGCAAATATGCCGGATTCTGGGATTATGCTATGATAGCAGCAGCCGTTCTGCAGCATATGCGCCGGCGGATGGCTCGGGATTGCAGAGTATGCAGTTCGTCATAGGTGACTGTAGAAACTGATATGGTGCTACGACCCCAGGCCGTCCTCCGATGCATATGCTGTGGAACGGCGCATTTGCGATGGATCCTGTCCAAATGATAACACATAGGCATGACCAGAACGGCTGCTGCAATCATAGCATTAAGCCCAGAAACCTGCACAATTGCAGCGGATCCCATCAAACCATTAATGCTCAGGCCCAGCTGAATCATAGAATGTGCAGTTTGGTGGGTGGTTGCATAGTTTGATGTTTTGAAATTTTTGCCATTGGGACGATGTCAATCATATACCGATGTATATGTGATGTTGGATATTCGATGCTACATTGTCAATTCGATAGATATAAATCAAATTAACCATTCTACAAAATACTATTTTGTTAAAAACTCTAGTGCCATGGGCCTATGGCACCAATCCGTTTCCCGGAATGTTCCCAACCCAAACAGAAATACCTACCGACAGCCCTGTCAGGTTCCAGGATTAGTAGGTCATCTCACATCACATGGTCACTGCGAGATGACTATCTGGGTCATAGCCACAGGACTTTTGACAAGTTTGTCAAAATTATTTTGGGTTCTTTCAGCTCAAATTGCTCCAAAACTAGCCATTGTTCATCAAAGTTACTGATGAATATTAGAATATAACTAACAAATTCAAATGCCATCGCACCATGCAAATTTAAAGGCCAGGGCTATTCGCACGGCGGCCGTGCGGATAACTGAATGATTGGCTATTCGTACGCCGGCCGTGCGGCTAACTGACGATTGGCTATTCACCCGGCGGCCGTGCGTCTAACAGACGATTGGCTATTCGCACGGCGACAGTGCGGATAAGTGATGATTGGCTATTCGCACAGCGGCCTTGCGGATAACTGATGATTGGCTATTCGCACGGTGGCAGTGCGGATAATTGATGATTGGCTATTCGCACGGCGAAAGTGTGGGTAACTGATGATTGGTTATTCGCACTGCCGCCGTGGAAATTTGCGCAAGCTGTTTGTTTTGGTTATTTGTTGGAAGTTTTACGACCTAGTAACATCAAAGGTCATATCAGGATGGGTACCGACTTCTGACAGTGCACACTCATGTTGACTTTTTAGTGCTCCTCCATGAGGAAACCAGGTGGCCGGCACTATGACCTGATTTCGCAGTCAGTCACACTATCCTGATGCTGAGCTAACCAGTCCTTGCCATATGGGTAGGCCCTAATGCCGAGCACCAGGCTAGGTAGCGATACGTATAAATTTCGTAAGTCATTGGTTTGACTCAACAGGGGATCGAACTCCCACCCTTCTGAATGGGAAGCCTGCGCTTCATCGATTTGGTCCTGTTTTAGGAAAGGTTTTACACTGGAAGGCAGGAGAGGGAGCGTACAAGAGGGTGGGACAGGAGCATGTGGGAGCATGGGAGAGCGAGGGGTGGCGGAAGAGCGAGCTGGAGGGAATACGGGAGGGAGGGGAAGCGGAAGGGAGGGCACACAGAAGGGAGGGCGAATGGAAGAGAGTGAGAGCGGAAGGGACTGTGAGGGGAAAGGAGAGTGAGCGGAAGGGAGTGCGAGTGGAAGGGAGTGTAGTGGGGGGAGGGCGAGCGGAAGGGAGTGAGAGCGGATGGGAGTGCGAGCAGAAAGGAGGGCGAGCGGAAGGGAGGGCGAGCGGAAAGGAAACCGAGCAGAAGGGAGTGTGAGTGGAAAGGGAGGGTAGTGGGAGGGTGAGTGGTAGGGAGGGCGAGCAGAAAGGAGTGTTGTGGGAGGGAGGGCGGGCAGGAAGGAGGGAGGGCAGGAGAGCGGATGGGAGAGCGGGCTGGGGCGCCGGCGGGAGAGCGGGCTGGGGCGCCGGCGGCAGAGCGGACGGGAGAGCGGGTTGGGGCGCCGGCGGGGGAGCGGGCTGGGGCGCCGGCGGCAGAGCGGGCTGGGGCGCCGGCGGGAGAGCGGACGGGAGAGCGGGTTGGGGCGCCGGCGGGGGAGCGGGCTGGGGCGCCGGCGGGAGAGCAGGCTGGAATTGATGTTGGGAGTGTGCGGATAGCCTATCGCTAGTTAGCAGCACGAAGTACGGTGACTGTGCAAATATTCACTTCCTTATTTAAATCGCCAATTCACTGAAGGTAATTGACTACATCACGGTGCATTGTGGGATGCGTGGAAGAAAAACAAACCCGTGAGAAGCACATGGCACATGCTAATACACTGGGTGCAGCTATGAAATGTGCTAGTTTAAGCTCTTCTCAGCTCTCGTTTGATACATTTAGACAAATCTGGGCACTCAGACTAGTGTTAGAGCCATAGCCAGAGTCAGTTTTACTTATTTTATTCATGTTTTTATTTATATCCTATTGTAAAATATTCCGATTTAATGCATTGGTGGGGGAATGCAAATGTTACATTATTGATCGGGTATACGTGACCAGGTGCATGTATGTGTATATGTAGGTGTTGGTGGTGCCTGATTGAGATGTAAATAGACATAGTGGTGCTGGGTAAGGGGCACTCAGAGCCTACCCCCTCCCCCCTCTGCTAGTCAGGATCACCACACTCAGGCTCAAGGCAGGTGGTGGCCAGGTGAGCCACACAACTTGGTGGTGGTGAGCAGATAACTGGTAACCATGGGGACCAGGTATGCTGGATCCCTATTGGTAGAGCTAAGAATGCTTGTTTGTCATTGGGGGAATAGGGCAGGGTGATACTCTACACTGAATCCATCTACCATATAAATAATAAACCAGAAGGCTTGACTCTCTCTCTTCTTTCACACTTTATACTTTTCCTTTCTCTTTGCCTGCATTGATTTCACTATAACCTGCCTACACAACCACATCTTTTTTTTTTGATTGCTAAAGTATTTATTCATCTGAATATGACATTTGTCAGCGCCCGAGCCCTGGTCTTCCGGCCATCTTACTATTGGGATTGACAGTCTAAATAATCTAAGTTTAGTCAGTGCTGTGTTAGTCACAGCACCGATCCTGTAGAATTAAGGGAGTGGCTCCTGCTGTATAATGTACAGCACCAGTCACTGTGGTTCATGCAAAAATGGGGAGCAGCACCTAGTAGAAGATGTACACTCGGGGCAACTCAAACAATCATTGTGGGTTCCATTTTTTCTCTTATAAAACAAGCTAAGTTTATAGTTGACAAGACATTTTGTCTGTCTTATATAATGTTCAATGTGTTTAAGCAGATTGATAGTTGTATAGGATGTTCAGTGTGTTGATGGTTTGTTCATGATGGCTAAGGGTGGTGGCAGGGGAGGGGGGCCCATTGGGCTGGGTGGTAGGGGGGTGTTCGAGCTGTAGACTTTACACTATTAATGACATATGTATAACTAGAAAATGAGTAGGGTTAATCAGATATTGGTTATATATTTCTTTGAATTTTTGTTGATACATTTGACAATTTAATATTTAGAACAAGAATGACTTATGTCTAGTCTATGGTGATGTAAATATCAGCCTGTAAAGTGACTGAAATTGTATGTTTCTTAGCTCAAAATGCTTAATTATGGAGAGCTATGTCTTAACCTTATTCATTATATTATTATATTGCATCCATCCGTCCATCCATGTTTGTGACAAATTGTTATGTATCTTTTATTAATTTTGAACAAAATTGAAGTTTTACCCTATGCGTATTGGCAAACTCAATGGTTGTACACCTTTGCTTTGCTGCCAGCGCTGTTTTCAGCGCATGCGCAGTCGGAATGGTAATCTCGTCTATTTTATCTGAATGTTTAAACAAAGTGGAGTGCCATGTTGAAATTCAATGTAGGTCAGTCTGTCTGAACTTGATTGTTTTCAAAAAGTGGTGCGCCATGCCTACGTTTAGTGTAGGTCAATCTGTATGAACTTAATAGTTTTTTCTACAGTGGAATATCATGTGCACATTGGATCTGAACTTCCTTGCTTGTTTACAGGAAATGATCTTTTCCTCTCGTATAGCATTAATGCGATATGTAAGTAAGACACTAAAACATCAAAGCCCTCATCACGACACAAAGTCTGCAGTCTAATGTTGTAATGGTGGGCCTACTCTGCAATATCCTCCCCCCCCCCCTCCCGTCCACCCCTCGAGGTTCGAATTTTTTCATAATTTTTTAGATAAATATATTAAGTTCACTATTATAATCTACTATTCATTATTCCGGAGTCATTTGGATGAGAACTGTCTGATTTTGTAGCAATGTGGGATGAAAAAACCCAAAATCATTTCAGCAAGCTTTTCAAAAGTCTTGTTAATGTGGCCCGCATTCACATCTGGCGATGGTCATGTGATGAGGAATGAACTATTATTATTAATGTGTAGGTAGTCTGGAACCTGACTAATCCCATATATGGTACTGCGAATGGGGGCAAGACTAGAAAGGTCACGAGATTGACCTGATTGGTGAGTGGCCTCCCTGCCTAATGGCTGTCTCAAAGTAGGTGCCCAAAGGGATGGGGGTAATAAAATTAAGTGATTCTTCTGCATATGCTTCCCTAGGTACAAGATTCACCCCATACTGCTGCAGTAGGGGTGCAAACCAGCCTTATGTAAAAGCTGGCGAAAAAACGGGTCAAAGAATTGAGAGCCTAATTTTACAATCTAAGAAGCAACAATTATTCTTTACATATGTTTTATTATTTACCCGCTACTTTTGAGTTGAAAAATATAATATAATATATAGTTTAATAAGATTTAAAAGTGAAATCGACGGCGTTCTGCGGCCGCCATCTTGTCTTTTTGCATTCTCTCCCATTTCACCAACTCTGTGCCTATAGAAGTATCCATTTGATACTGGAGCCACATACTGGAGCCTCACTTCCATACTGGAGCCTCACTTTCATACTAACGCTATTTTCGCCCGTATTTATATAAGGCTGGTCTTCACCCGTGTACTACAACGGGTGAATCTTTTATCTAATGCTTCCCCAAAGACGTGGTTAATGCACCTGAACCTAAGTTGGATATATAAAGTCAAATGAAGGTCATTGTTTTGCTTTTGAAAAAAATATGTTTTCATCGGACCATGCAACTTTAAAGCTGGGACAGGTGAGGGAACTACTGAGACTGTGGTAGCAGAGAGCGTGTATATAAACAGATGAGAGGGACAACTCCCGCGAAAAACGGTAACACAGGCTACAGTGGCGTTCCTGGCGGTTAGTGTTGAACAAGCCTTGAGTTTGCCGGTACGCTCAATGCAAAACATTTGTTTTTATTCAAAATTAATAGAAATACAGAAGCCTAACCTTATCAATTTAATATAATCCTTTTGGTAAACATGTTTTCTATATGTCTTCCAAGCGGTTTGTTTCTATGTGGTGTAGTTTTAGAGATATTTAACGTTTTCTGTATGAAGATTGCTCACCGCCATTGACAATGCCTTGAGTTTGCCGTACGTGTAGTGCAAAACGTGTATTTTATTCAAAATTAATAGAAATTCAGAACCCTAGCCATGTATATTTAATATAGTCTCATTGTTAAATATGTTTTCTATATGTGTTCCAAACAGTTTGTTTCTATGTAGTGTAGTTTTAGAGATATTTCATTTTTTCTGTACGAAGACTGCTCAAGGCCATTGACAATGCCTTGAGTTTGCCGCACGCGTAGTGAAAAACGTCAGTTTTATTCAAATTAATAGAAATTCAGAAGCCTAACCATATCAATTTAATATAATCTTGTTGGTAAACATGTTTTCTATGTGTATTCCAATCAGTTTGTTTCTAGGTGTTGTAGTTTTAGAGATATTTAACGTTTTCTGTATGAAGATTGCTCACTGCCATTGAAAATGCCTTGAGGTTTGCCCATATGCTTAAGCTGTTCAACAACCACCACTTGGAGCGCCACAGTCGGAAGATGTTACATGCTCTAGTATGGGAGTTGTCACTCTCATCTGTTTATATACACGCTCTCTGGTGGTAGCCAGTGATTTGTAGCGGTGTCGCAGTTTCAGCGCCCGGTCAGTTTCCACCGCCCGTATAGACTCAAACTCAAGGCATTGTCAATGGTCGCTAGCAATCTTCATACAGAAAATACAGGAAAAGTGAAATATCTCTAAAACCACACCACCTAGAAACAAATCGCTTTGTACACATGTAGAAAACATCTTTACCAAAAACATTATATTACATTTATAAGGTTGGTGACGATGATGTTAGATTTTGATGCATGCGCATGAAACTGACAGGCGGCTGAAACTGACCAGGCGCTGAAACTGCGACAGCGGAACCCACTGCAAACAAACACAGTGAAGGCGAGGCGGGTGAGAGCAGCCTGGAGGCGGGGACAATTAATTATTTGTATTCAATTACAGAAACCTCACTAATGGTGGTTGGTAGAGTATCAATAGAGTCTAGTTCCACAGGTGGCAGTAGTCTAAATTTATTGTGGTGATTAATCAGCAATTTATTGTGGTGTTTCAGTAGTCTGCCATTGAATGCGGGGTTCTCATGTCCGACACCATTGCATTGTGTGTACCACTGGTGAAAATGCTATTTCACATTTTCGATAGTATTGTGCCAAATCCATGATGGCCGCTGGTGGGTAGTCTTGAATATAAAGTGTAGTAGAAGCAAAGATAAGAGATCTTATTTAAAAGCCAACTTTTTCGTACCGGATTGACTGACTTCATATGGGTCTAACCTATAGACCCCTTTCAATGTTTGTAAACATCGTGTATGCGCGCGCATCTTGGCTGCAGAACGAATCCACACTGCCACTGAGTTTGCCAGTACGCGCAGTGCAAAACCTCAGTTTTATTCAAAATCAATAGAAATCCAGAACCCTGACCGTATCAATTTAATATAATCTTGTTGGTAAACATGTTTTCTATGTGTATTCCAATCAGTTTGTTTCTAGGTGGTGTGGTTTTAGAGATATTTCACTTTTTCTGTATGAATATTGCTCACTGCCATTGACAATGCATTGAGTTTGCCGTAAGTGTAGTGCAAAACGTCAGTTTTATTCAAAATTAATAGAAATCCAGAACCCTAACCGTATCAATTTAATATAATATTTTTTTGTAAACATGTTTTCTATGTGTATTCCGATCAGTTTGTTTCTAGGTGTTGTGGTTTTACAGATATTTAACTTTTTCTGTATGAAGATTGCTCACTGCCATTGACAATGCATTGAGTTTGCCGGTACGCGCAGTGCAAAACATCGATTTTATTCAAAATTGATAGAAATCCAGAACCCTACCCGTATCAATTTAATATAATCTTTTTGGTAAACATGTTTTCTATCTGTATTCCAATCAGTTTGTTTCTAGGTGTTGTGGTTTTAGAGATATTTAACTTTTTCTGTATGAAGATTGCTCACTGCCATTGACAATGCATTGTGTTTGCAGTACGTGCAGTACAAAACGTCAGTTCTATTCAAAATTAATAGAAATCCAGAACCTTAACCGTATCAATTTAATATAATATTTATGATAAACATGTTTTCTATGTGTATTCCAATCAGTTTGTTTCTAGGTGATGTGGTTTTAGAGATATTTAACTTTTTCTGTATGAAGATTGCTCACTGCCATTGACAATGCATTGAGTTTGCCGGTACGCGCAGTGCAAAACGTCAATTTTATTCAAAATTTATAGAAATCCAGAACCCTAACCGTATCAATTTAATATAATATTTTTGGTAAACATGTTTTCTATGTATATTCCAATCAGTTTGTTTCTAGGTGTTGTGGTTTTAGAGATATTTCACCTTTTTTCTATGAAGATTGCCCATAGCCATTGAGTTTGCAGTGTGACCGGATGTTGTCCTGCAGCCAGGCAGTGCGCGCACTGACCTAAATACATGTGCTGACGTCATATGAAATTGGTCAATATTTTATATTTCCATAAAATGTTAGCATTCAATGAACAAAATACTTCTAACAATGAATTACATTAATTGTCTTGATTTGTATTTTAATGTCCAAACCTAAGGCATTGTGCTGTTATGGCTTTGTTTTGTTTGTTGTTTTACATCCTAGCAACATCTAAGGTCATATCAGGACGGGTACCGACTTGTGACAGAGCGCACTCATGCCAACTTTATAGTGGTGCCCCACTGGGAGACCAGGCCACCAGCACCATGACCTGATACCCCACTCAGTCACATTATCCTGACACTGAGCCAACCAGTCCTTGTCCTATCCTAATAATGCGAGCACCTGGCTAGAAAGTGACAAGTATACATTTTTAAGTCATTTGTTTGACTCGACCAGGGTTCGAACCCACAAAACCATGGGTTTAGATCACCCGATCTCCCAAAACAGGAGCACTGTTGGGGTCTTTAACAACATATTTTGAAGTATTAATTGATAGATCTTTGCAGTATTGTTGTAAAGCAGCTCTGTGAAAAAGGCATAGGACCAGGCGACGAGATATTGTTGTAGTCATTTATGTGGAGTGAGGCGCTATAATGATAGCTTTATCTTCAGATTGTATTCTGCTAATAAATTGGGGGCAAATGTCTCATATTGTTGCAGATTTACGACCCATACACTAATAAATATCCACATTTGTTTGCAGATACAATCAAATAACAACAGTTTTCCTGGTATATACCTTTCACCAACCTTAATAGATGGCCTGTCACAGCTGTTGGCTTGTAATAGGCCTGTCACACTACGACATAACGAGCCAGCGTAAGCCGACTTCGGTGATGTTGACCTACTTTAAAGGCAGTGGGAACATACAGTCCGGGTAATGACAATGTATGGATAACGTACACCTAACGTACGTCCAGCATATGTTTAGCGTTTCTCCAACGTGTCATGACGGATGTAACGTATGACACGTAGTTCTGGCGATCGAATAACGTATATAATGTTCACCGGCGTTCTGTGAACGTACCATGAGCATAATTCGAGCATTTTTCGGCAGGAGAGACGTTAGCCATACGTTGGTCATACATTGGCCATATGCTGTGTATACGGTATGTATACGTCCAACTTTGCCCCCAATCCTGAAAAGTTTGATGCATCTCGACATATTGAGACCATTTCAGCCGTTGGGCGTACGTTGACGCAATACGTCGTAGTGTGACAGGGCCATAAGGAATGAAAATGGTGGATCACAGTCGCTATTTGCCATAGCAACATGCCCAGATTGGGTCACACTGGTATGAGTTGCCGTAGCAACCACACTTAAGTTATTCTATCAGCATTATTTAACATTATTCATTAAGAGAATAATCGAAAGACACCACTTTACATATGCGTGGCCGTGCGCAATAGCAACATAATTGTTTAAGCAGAATTATTTCAAATGGGTCGAAGTCAAATGCTGATCCTCACTTCGAATCATTCCATGCACCCACACAGACTTTAAAAGTTTCATAATTCAATGGTTTTGAGTTTCTG
The DNA here is from genome assembly GCA_030323885.1 of Branchipolynoe longqiensis. Lineage (NCBI taxonomy): Eukaryota > Metazoa > Annelida > Polychaeta > Phyllodocida > Polynoidae > Branchipolynoe > Branchipolynoe longqiensis. The sequence goes on along the minus strand of CM059193.1, from coordinate 63,106,070 downwards.
ACATACTTTTATTAGAGAAATACATTAGGTGAACTATTATGATTTACTCTGAAGTAATTTAGATTATAAACGGCTATCTTTGGACATATTTGAAGTGAAAACGAGTAGAATAATTTACAACACGAACAAGCAGCTATTTGACATGGACTTTATTCAAGAAGTAGTCAGGTATAGTAGTAGTGTTCACAAGGTCAAAAGTTCAAAGGTCAAATGTTTGTCGATTCAGGCTCTCAACCCTATCGCTTGTAGTGAGTTTGTCTGTTTGTAGGGATGGGTGGGCGGCCGAGTAAAGACGGTGGTGTTGATGGTCCAGCTGCTGGAGGCATAGTGGTAGATCCAGGATCTGGCGGGCCATCGATGACCAGGCGTGATGTCACGAGTCTCGTGTGCGAGAGTTAGTTCGCAGGGAATTCCGGCAGGAGGCGTGGTGGTTAGCGGGATCGAACCCAGGTGGCACCAGTGCAGTAACTCCTTCTTCGCGCGCAAATTAACCATGTTGACGAACCAACATGAACAATTTACAACACAAACAAGCAGCTATTTGACATGGACTTTATTCAAGAAGTAGTCAGGTATAGTAGTAGTGTTCACAAGGTCAAAAGTTCAAAGGTCAAATGTTCATCGATTCAGGCTCTCAACCAACCTCCCCCCAACACCCCAATTTCTCTGACCACTACCCATCGGAAGCCAACTCCCGACCACATGGGACGGTGCCCATACAGTGCTGCAGATTTGCAGCCTTCAGCACACCAATGCGACTGAAAACTCCACAAACACAACAAACAGCCTTGAGAAACTGAGACATCTTGATAATCCAGTGGTCTCCCCTACCTTATCTAGGTAAGCGCTTTGGTTTTGAAAATTTGACGCTTTCACTGGACTATTCACCCTATTCACTCCGTGGCCATGTTGAAACCAGACCGAGGGCACTTACGCGTCGGCGAGGCGCCGCTGTATGTAAAGTGATGTGAATACTTTTTTGTCAACCAAAACCTCTCGAAATCACTCAGATTTGAGGGATTTCATTTTTGAAATTAACATATTCATCTTTGCATACCTGTTTTCTATCTATTGGCCAATTTTCAGGAAGATTGGGTGACTCTTGCATGGTGATTTCTTCAACTTCAAGTCTGCATAGTTATGGTGGTATCATGTAATGCAGCACTGTCAGCGTAGCTATCTGTGCAACACAGTTAAACAACTAGTCTTAGTAATTACAAATTAATAAAAGCTTTAAAAGGGTTAAAATATATTTTTTTAATATATCTATATTAAGAAAGTTATGCAATTTTGAATTTAAGGAAAAATTGGCAGCCAAGGAGAGTGACTTTGTTGACATTGCCTACTGAAATGCATCTGATCATCACTCAATCTTCATGAAAAGTGACCAATAAATAGAAAAAAGGTATGCAAAAATGAATATGTTAGTTTGAAAAGTGAATATCTTTAAATTTTACTCCTTTAATTTATGTAGTAGTTCATACACATCGGCACACAGTAGTGTCTTATGGCAATTTCCAATACCGACGCTTACTCAGCCTCGTTCTGATGACAAATTAGGTTTCGCCTGAATAGGGTGAATACTGCTTCACAGGGATCAGCAGAATGACACTTAAAGCCCCAGTCACACTACAGCTTGCGGTCACTTTGCGACCACTTTAGACCAAAGAACCCACAGTCACCAGTGACGCCCAGAAGTTGACAACCAGTGTTTTAGTCACAAGGACGTCACTGGTGTGGTGACTGTGAATTCTTTGGTCTTAGGTGGTCGCAAAGTGGTCCAAGCTGTAGTGTGACTGGGGTATCATATTACGTCATTGTCGACATCTAGCGAATCTAACCTCACTGATGCTGTTCCTTTATCACCCATATAACAACGCTCCCAGCTTATCGATTAAATAACAATATTCTGCATTAGCAACAATGCATGGCATTCACCGAGCCACCAGCGTGATTTCTCATGACTATCACGTGATGTGGCGTCGCGTGAACTGAAAGGGTGTGGCTTAATTGCTGGGGGCGTTTCTTAATCATTACGGACCAATCCAAGGATAACAAAAGATGCAGCCTATTCCTGATGGCATTGTCATAAGGATTGTGTGCCTGTGCAGTTATTTAAAGAACACTTGTCCATCACAAAGTGCTTCTTTTCAAGTTCGCAGTTGAATGATAAATATGATAAATATAATCAATACTATATAGTTCCTTTGTTGCATAAATGTGCAATGCAAGACAACATCGCAAATATTCTTGATGCGTGTCATTCATAATTTTAGTTTAGCTTCAGTCTAATTAAAATGCAAATGTGATGACCTAACTCATTCAGATAATGACCATCTTATTCACACGATATTGGAAACATACAGGAACTATGCACCATTACAACATAATAGCATTACACAATATAATATATTTATATATGCTGTATAAGAATTATATGAGTATAATAACCCAGAATATCCCTCCTTTCCCTCATCACTCACTCAGCTCCATGGACTGTGGGAGTCTGTCATAGTCATCTACTGCTCCAGCCTCCCCAACCCCAGACAATTGCCACTACACAATAAACACATCTACAAAAAATATAGATAGACAATTATAAGACAATAAGCGAACCATCGATATGAACAGGTTGGGGAAACACCTGAAATGAGAGTCTGTTGGTACAATCTGTTCAGTTGATGTAATAACTCCAAGCATATATGCAGTTTGTATGGGGAAGTGCTGTGAGAGTGTAGAGGCCGAGTGGATGGCCGGCCCCCCACCCCTCCCCCTCAACCACAACACATTTCTGGTGGGGATGGGGAGGGGGTGAGAGTTTAGGGTTGCTGGGGAAAAGGGAAGGGGGTGAGAGAGGAGGGAGTGATGACCTAGTTTAGGGTTGCTCTGTGGAACACTTACCACTGCCCCCTGACCAGAGCTAAGTTACTCCCGGTTTGACACACCATGACTATCCCATTAACAGAATAGTCATGGGCTAGGCAGAAGGAAGCACATCCGGGTCCAGCAATCTTGACCTACTTATTCAGGATAAAAATGATCTTAAACTTATATGGATACTTCAATGTTTTCGTTTTGGCACAAGCAAACGTAATAGTCGTGGTAGGGTTGGGTGGGTGGGGCCTAGCCCACGAATATCCGAGGCTTGTACCTTGGGAAAACAACAGTTATCCATCATCTGTACCCAAGTAAGATTCATATAACTATACTATTTTACCTCGGTACTAAGCCTCTGGCTACTCATAGCCGAGGGAGACTTTTACGTAACCTCATTTTTATCCTTAATCATTCTTATTTCAATACACATTAGTATCAAACAATATATACTTTTTGCTTCTCACCTGTCTTGTTAATTGGTGAGTAAGTGCGTCGCTAGGCCACTTGACTTTTCTAGTCGTTTGTTGTAATGTTTTGCAAATGATCTAGCCGTCTTCCAGCCTGCATGGACCAGGATTCTCTTCACTGAGATTCCTAGTTGTTTTGCCTTCGAGACCATGGCCCCTCTTGTTGAATGGGATGCATAACGTCCAGTATTGACGCCTGCCTCCTTAAGTACCTTCTTGGATCCGTCTTTTTGTCTACCGACGTGATCTAGCGGGGAGCATTTCCTCCAGTTTAGTCCGGAGGAGACGTGTCAGGCGCGCATCTAGGTCAGACGGGCCTGGTTCTGGCCCACTCAACTCGTCAGAGACCGGGTGTTCAGGCGACCCTTGGACCCGCGGCTGCAGTGACGGTCTTCATCATCCGCAATCCAACTGGGAGCCTCCGTCTTACTACGCTTCGTAGCCATCTTAACCCTGAAACGAGTGAAAATGAAAGTTAGGGAATGCTCAACCAAAACGTCACAAAGGCTTAATACATAGCCCAAATTGTGCATTTACTGGTGTTGAAAAACGTATTTAAACCCTTTCAACACAGGCATGAAAGAAATTGGTGAGTGTCGTAGGTTACTGGTAATGAAACCAAAACCAAACGAGGGGTAGGGGCCAGTGTAGCAGTAGCCTCCCACACTCTCTATCCCATACACTTCTCCCTCCTGTGGCTTTATGTGCCAACAAGTTGGAGAAAATGCTATGAGATTTGGAGGTACGCCTAAGTAACACAAATTGGGGAATCTTAAAAGAAACCCAGGAACAAATACTCACGATGTGAATGGCTGCCACCACACATCTCTCCATTCGGTAATGGGCCTCTTAAACAGTAACAAAGAACAATAGCGACATTGTTCTCTTGATGTTTCCAGAAAATCCTAAAACACCTATATATGCATAAATACCTATATATGCATAAATACTTATATGCGAATATGTGTATATATGCCCATATATACACATATAAACGCACATCTACACATATATATGCACATATATGCATATATCCATATGTACACAGTATATATACGTAATAGGGTATGCAGGTATAGCAATACCTCAGGGAGTTTGACGCCCCTGCCTTGCAGAGTTCTAAACCACTGCCTTGTGGTACAGGTCCTTGACAGAACCGAAGGCTAAGGGAGCAAACCCTAAACAGAAAACCATGTCACTGTGGCAGCATTAAGGGCGGTTGATGTATGGAACTCCCAACATCTCCCGACCAGCCACTGCAGGGACAAATAGTTTTGCGCCTGTCTTGACATGTTCTTGCCGGTGTGAAACCTCTATTTGCTCCCCGAGAGAGTGCCGCTGGTAACTTGCAAAAGCCAGCAGCACTTCAACACTTTTGCAGGCAGCTTTCATGAAATGATGATGATGAGTATATATGCACATGTATGCACCTATATGCATGTATATGTATATAATTATGCATATATGTCTGTTTGTATTATATGCACATACACATATACTGTGTGGTGGATATAACACACAGAGAGAAATCCCACTCTGCACCCACACCCACACCCACACACCACCTCCAGTGGCCATCCTTGTGTAGACTGCTAAAACAACAACCCATCTGCTTGTGTGTACATTAGAGTAATGGCTTATATGATGCCACACATCATGATTTGTTCATATTTTTGGTTATTACTCATTAACTATGTCCATAATTTTGATTCTAAGAAACAATTTTTTTTACATAGACCATGGTGGTTTACCAGTAAAAATGACTAATTCCAGAATACAAGCAGCACAATGTTATAGGCAAAATAAGATTTTCCCTTTATTTTAATTGAATATTATGAACATACTATTCACAGGAGCATTATCTTCATAGAAACTTGAAGAGCTACGTTTACCCATTTTAATGATATATTTTGTTAGGTCCCATCCTCACTATTAAAGTAGTAGCATACGGTGACAGCTCACCCCTATTTGTTTCTATATGTAAACTGTCTTGGTTTTTCAATTCCTAGTCGTGGTCCCTACCTGTATAAGGGGTATTTTGCTAGAACACAATCACCAGATCATCTTGCTGATCACATAAATATAAAACCAGCAGATGCTTTCTTTAATGATATAAATATTATTTGCCAGTTGAATAAAACCAACATGATATGAGATGAAATACATAAAAATCCTTCTGTTTTAATGTCAATTCAATCGTTAATTACTCTTAAGTGAAACACCACATATGGCTGATGGTCAGTTATTTGGTGCAGCAGGTTTGTCTTTTTCTAGTAATATAAATATGTATTACCAGTTGAAACAGGTTCACTGGATATAGCAGATAACACATTTTCCTATAGTAAAGCCTATCAATTAGCGTACTGATTTACATCAATGGTTCAGATTGTACCAATAGACTCTCATTTCAGGCGTTTCCCCAACCTGATGAATGATGGCCAAAGCACAAGATAAAAGAAAAAAGAAGCATAGCTGGAGGTAACTATGTTAGACTAGTATGGTAAGCATTAGTAGGGGGGGAGCATAACTGATTAACTTTCTGGAGGTGACATATTTGTTGAAAAGGTGATGCTGGGATGATATAGGGTGGGCCTTTGTGGTTGAACTGATCTTCATGATAATCTCAGATGGGGCCTATTGAGTGAGTAAGTAGGTTAATATAGTTTAATTATGTACCTCAGTAGGATCCAACTGGAAGCATTTCCAGACTAGTTCAGTTAGTAGGTGTTTTTTTTGGGGTGAGTTGTCTGCTACTAGTTGAGTGTCTGAGTTGGCAGTGCATGGTTGGAAAAAAGAGGGGGAAAAGGAATGGAATAGCAACGCTGACCCCAGTGTGGCATTGTTGTGCATGAAGGTTTACCTTGCAAGTTTTGTAACAATCACTGTTCCTCACATATGCTAGTAGTATGTTCCAAAATGCTCCCCTTAGAACAACTGCTGACTTTTTTTTATCTTATTAACACGTAAGCTTTGGTTGCAAATATTACATATTTAGCTCTTATGATATTTATTGAGAGTTTATTATCCTTCTTCCAAAGAGTTACTCCTTCTAAGTCATGAATCATTTTAGTTTTAGCCACTTCTTTATCAGATTCTTGACACATCATTGACAAATTATAGCTTTTTGTTACTTTTTCAAGTACTGTGGGTAAGTCGTTTATGTAGATTATGAATAATAGTGGGCACAGAGTAGATCCTTGTGGTACCCCTGTCCTCAATTCCCTCAAGCTTAGTTTACTGGGATTTATTTAGGAGGTAGTTTTATTAGCAGTTTTGTTGTCCCTGGTTCCAGGCCACTAGGCATATTTACCATTGTTACTATTAATAGATTATGGTCTACAGCATCGACTGCTTTATGGAAGTTTATGAAGACAGCAATAGACTACATCACCATTCCAGCGGAATCGTGCATTGTGGGATGCGTCAAAGGAAAACAAACCCGCAAGAAGCACATGGCACATGCTAATACACTGGGTGCAGTTATGAAATGTGATAGTTTCAGCTCATCTCAGCTCAGCGCATCAATGGTGATGTAAACATCAGCCTGTAAAGTGACTGAAATAGTATGTTTCTTAGCTCAAAATGCTTAATTATGGAGAGTTGTGTCTTAAAAATATTCATTATATTATTATATTGCATCCATCCATCAATGTTTGTGCCAAATTGTTATGTATTTTGATTAATTTTGAATAAAATCGAAGTTTTGCCCAATGTGTATCGGCAAACTCAATGGCTGTACGCCTTTGCTTTGCTGCCAGCGCCGTTTTCAGCACATGCGCAGTTGGAACGGTGATCTAGTCTATAGACTACATCACCATTCCAGTGGCGCGGTGCATTGTGGGATGAGTGGAAGAAAAACAAACCCGTGAGAAGCACATAGCACATGCTAATACACTGGGTGCAGCTATGAAATGTGCTAGTTTCAGCTCATCTCAGCTGTTGTTTGATACATAGAATACCAACTAAAAATATATATATAATAAATTAAGATATTAATCTTTTATCCAGCATTGCATTTACATCAATATAATCAGTACATCTTATGCCATGTGCATTTAGATTTAGAGAATTTGGGCACACAGACTAGTGTTAGAGCCATAGCCAGAGTCAGTTTTACTTATTTTATTCATGTTTTTATTGATATGCTATGGTTAATGACCTATGTAGAACTATACAATTAGTAGGGTTAATCATATATTGGTTGTATATTTCTCTGAAACAAGTGTCTGTTGACACATTTGGCATTTTAATATTTAAAACAAGAATTAATAATAGTGATGTGGATATCAGCCTGAAAGTGACTGATTGTTTTGTGTGGAATTGTATGTTTCTAAGCTCAAAATGTTTAACTATGGCTAGTTTTGTCTTAGTTATATTCATCAGAGCATTATATTGCATCTGTGCATACATGTTTATGCCAAATTGTTATGTATTTCTATTAATTTGGAATAAAATGGAAGCTTTTCCCTATGTGTATCGGCAAACTGAATAGCCGTATGCATTTGCTTTGCTGCCAATGCCGTTTTCCGCGCATGCACAGTCGGAACGGTGATCTCGTCTATAAATAGTTTGCCTTGATCCACCCCTTCCATTAGGCTATCTTTTTTCTTTTTTTTTTCTTCGAATGAGTTAGAGCATCCGTCTCCCGTGTTGGTAGACCATGGGATCGTGGGTTCAAACCCCGGTCAGGTCAAACCAATGACTTAAAAATTGATACTTGTCGCTTCCTAGCCAGGTGCTCGGTATTATTAGGATAGGGCAAGGACTGGTTGGCTCAGTGTCAGGATAATGTGACTGAGTGGGATATCAGGGCATGGTGGTGGTGTCCTGGTCTCCCAGTGGGGCAGCACTATAAAGTCGCCATGAGTGCGCACTGTCACTAGTCGGTACCCATCCTGATATGACCTTAGATGTTGCTAGGATGTAAAACAAGAACAAACAAACAAAACAAACAAACTCTTTTTTTTCTCTTCTTCTTTAAACAAATCTTGTTTACATTCTTTATAAATTTCCCAACTCTATCCCAATATAAATAAACACCGCACACTGGAACCATCAATTCCACAGCTTGTTTATAGTTAATCCTAGATAAAGGATTCACCCGGTACTTGCAGTACACGGGTGAATACCAACCCTATATAAAAACGGTCGAAAAAGCGGGTTAATAAAATGAGAGTCTTATTTCACAATCTAAGAAGCAACATTAATTCTTTGTAGATGTCTTCATATTTACCCGCTACTTTTGAGTTGGAAAATTTAATAAAACATATACTTTAATGCAATTTAAAAGTGAAATCGACAGCGTTCTCTGGCCGCCATCTTGCCTTTTTGCATTCTCTCCCATTTCACCAAATCTGTGCCAGTATATGTAGCCATTTGATCATGGAAGCACAGTTTCTACTTCATGTTCCATACTAAAGCTATTTTCGCCCGTATTTAGACTGCGTTGTCGTTCACCCGTGTACTACAAGTAGCGGGTGAATCTTTTATCTAAGTTAATTCCCACTAAAACAGTAGGGCTACAGTGCACCAGTGTATCAGTTGGATAGGCTATGTATAATCAAATCTACATCAGTGCTTTGGTTTTGAAAATGTAATGCATTCATTAGAATTATGCACCTTTAATGCCACAACGCACTTGAAAGGGCATCGGTGTCGATGAGACAAGGTGCTGTCGTCTGTCTGTACAAGGAGACTGTGCAGAAGTTCACAGCTGGGTGGAGCCCCGCCCAACGCATCACACATCACACGCATGCGCACACAGTGCCTCGTTTTATGGCAATACGGTGCTTCGTGAAGTGTGTATACATAGTGATTGCCGCAGACTCTGCCTCACGTGACCGAGCGGTGTGGAAGATACTGGTCCCCTCGCCTGCGCACATCTGCAACCAACCACGACTCTGAGATACATTATCGATACTAAAACGATGCTAGCTGCACACAAGCTCGGTCGTGATGATTCAAGTGCCTATACACTTTGGTGGGCACTACTCGCAGCTGAGTACTACCTGATACTTCGCATGTAGGGCCTATATGTAAAACATCAGAAACTATACAGGTAACCTGTGGAGCCCATCAAGGTTATGTATTAGGCCCACTCCTCTTCATCATTTTCATCAATGATCTGGAGAAGTCCTTAGAGAGAATCAAATTCCAACTATATGCTGATGACACCGTGATATACACAACAAGCAATTCACCCTATTCATGCGCGACCTAACTCGGCTTCAGAACGAGGCTGAGTAATACCCCAGTCACACGAGAGCCAGCGTTCGCCGCCAACCTCCCTACGCCCAAAAGGACGCCAACCACCCAGCCTGCCATTCGATACACTGATTCAAATACGTGGTAGGCACCAGGGTGGCGCCAGGGCGGCACCAGGTCGGCACCAGGTCGGCGCCAGGGCGGCGCCAGGGCGGCGCCAGGGCAGCGCCAGGGAGGCGCCAGGGAGGCGCCAGGGCGGCGCCGGCTGTCGCCGTATAAGGGCCGGGGGAGCACCAGGGCAGCATCAGGGCAGTGCCAGGGCGGCGCCAGGGTGGCGCCAGGGCGGCGCCAGGGTGGCGCCAGGGCGCCGCCCGGTGAGCGCGGCATTGCATATTTTGGCACCGCTAGGTCGGCGCCAGATCGGCGCCAGATCGGCGCCAGATCGGCGCCATATCGGCGCCAGATCGCCAACCCAGGGCGGCGCCAGGGCGGCGCCAGGGCGGCGCCAGGGCGGCGCCAGGGCGGCGCCAGGGCGGCGCCAGGGCGGCGCCAGGGCGGCGCCAGGGCGGCGCCAGGGCGGCGCCAGGGCGGCGCCAGGGCGGCGCCAGGGCGGCGCCAGGGCGGCGCCAGGGCGGCGCCAGGGCGGCGCCAGGGCGGCGCCAGGGCGGCGCCAGGGCGGCGCCAGGGCGGCGCCAGGGCGGCGCCAGGGCGGCGCCAGGGCGGCGCCAGGGCGGCGCCAGGGCGGCGCCAGGGCGGCGCCAGGGCGGTGCCAGGGCGCCAACCATTTTGAATGGCGCCGCTGGAACAGGGCGCAAGAAGGTTGCATGTGCAGCAGCAGCCACCTCCTTGCGCCCAAAATTTCCGAAATGGGCGCCGGGTGGTTGGCGATTTTGCGGCGCCAGGACTCAATGAGGGCGTAAGGAGGGCGCAAGGAGGAGGTTTTGACGTCGCGAATCGATCGTTAGCGAACGCAGGCCTCGTGTGACTGCGGTATAAGCGTCGGTATTGGAAATGGCCATAAGACACTACTGTGTGCTGATGTGTATGAACTACTACATGAATTAGAGGAGTAAAATTTGAAGCTATTAACTTTTGAAACTATCATAATCATTTTTGCTTACCTTTTTTCTATTTATTGGGCAATTTTCATGAAGATTGAGTGATGATCAGATGTGTGAAAGTACAACGTCTGAACACTTTGACTTCTGGATACTGAATGGTTTATTCACGGCCCAGGGCTCGCTGAACCCGCCGGCTAAACTTTCCATGATGTCATCTCATTTACATAATCCTTTGTCCAAACACTTGCATCTCATTATCATATATTAGCCACATGCCTATACGTCTATTACGCATATATCACATACCCCCCTCAAAGTATTTTTGAAACATGAAATGTTTCAAAATAGCCATCAACACATACAAATATACCAGTCAAAACGAATTCAACATCAACATATGCGTACTTAACTGAAACACAAGTCCTAGCGAATGTCCGAGCGCACTATGGCACTGAAGTCCTTTAAATGTCCGGCCTTATAGCCTCCATGTTATACAGTGTCCATCACACAACACATATCAAAACCGTCCCTGAAAAATAAACCTTAATCCTACATGCACATGCTATACGTGTACACACCCAATCTAACTGACCCACTACAGGTCTAACCTGCTTGCCGGCCTAATCAGCCGCCCTGAACTACTTAGATTAGCCTCACTGTTTATATTCGGCAATGATGCTGACCTACTTTGCGTCCACTCGACTGGTTTGGGCCGCCCCCCCACAGGCACCCTGATAATCTGCACTCGATTTCTATACAACATATTACCTGCCTCGTTCAAAATTTGATATTCTCTCCCCGAGATACCATTCCAACCCAAAATAACCCCTTTTTTCCAATCCCCTGCATGATTTTTGTATTTTATTTTGTCTCTGACTCTCATAGGTTTGTGCGGTTTACCACACTTTTTATCATGAAACGCTTTCTGACTTTGCTGCCGTTTCGTTGTCTGCACTTTCTTTGGATTTTGCGTTTCGGGTACCAAAATGTCTTCCGCCATCGACAACCTGCCCCTCAGCCTTCTGCTCATGAGCCGTTGAGCCAGAGATGCATTTAAGATGGGCAATGGAGTGTTACGATAGTTCAGCAAAGCTAACTGAAAATCTGAACCAGTCTTCTCGCACTTCTTTAACATGTCCTTTACCGTCTGCACAAACCGTTCTACCTGACCATTACTGCGAGGATATTGTGGACTGGAATATACGGCCTTAAACCCATAGTGCTGTGCAAACTCCCTATACTCATGGCTCTTAAACTGCGGACCATTGTCCGAAATAACCTGACTAGGAATACCGTGCCTTGCAAAATTATCCTTCAACGCCTCAATGACTGTGACAGATGATGTATCGCCCAACAGCGTCACCTCTGGATATTTCGTGTAATAATCTATAGTTATCAGGTAATTTTTATGGTTTAATTCAAACAAGTCTGCACCTGCTTTTTCATATGGTTGACAGGCTATCGGGTGATTTATCAACGGTTCGTTATGCAAATTTTTCCGGTTGTTTTGCCAAGTGTCACACCGACTGACCTTATCCTCAATTTGTTTGTTCATATTAGGCCAAAACATAGTCTCGCACCAGCTGCTTGGATTTTGTCACGCCCAAATGTGTTTCGTGTAACGCCTCAATCATTTCACCGCAGAGACCCGGAGGAACCACCACCCGATTGCCTTTCATGACCAGATTGTTTTCTACCGTTAACTCGTCTTTGTGTGGGATGTACTGTCTCAGACACGGCGGTGTCTGTATGCGTGTAGTGTCCCACCCATCCTCAATGTGTGAGATCAACATGGACATGGATACATCCTTCTCATATTCTCTGACAATTTTACTCAACAAACTTGACCATTGAATGTCCACTGCGGCAATGCAGAACATGTCATCGAACAGGTTACCATGACCTACTTTGGCACTATGCGCCCTGGACAACGTGTCTGCAAAAAAATCAAAGAACCCTTCACATGACATAGCTGAATATTGTAATTTTGCAAAGGCATTCGCACTCTTTGCATCTTGGCCGAAAGTTTATGAATTGGTTTCTGCATTATCGCCACTAACGGCTTGTGGTCCGTTTGAATTTGAACTTCTTTGCCAAACATATTGTCATGAAACCTCTGGCATCCGAAACATATGGCGAGCATTTCTTTCTCAATAGTGGCATAGCCACACTGCGCTGAGTTAAGCGCATGAGATGCGAGTGCGATTGGCTTGTCATCTTGCATTAACACGGCACCCAAGCCTGACTGACAAGCATCGACTTGAATAACAATGGGTTTCTTGACATTGTAATTCACAGAACAGAGACAAAGTTGGTATAGTGGGTTTTTTAATCTTCAGAATCTCACAGTTACAGTTTAGTTGATGTCAATGTACAGGAACCAGCACCGCGGGAATCGAGCCCTCAGCCCTATCAATTGTCTTTTATGTTATTGGTGTGGGTGGGTGGGCCAAGATATATTAGCCACATGCCTATACGTCTATTACGCATATATCACAAAATGCATTTCAGTAGGCAATGTCAACAAAGTCACTCACCTTGGCTGCCAATCTTTTCTTAAATTCAAAATTGCATAACTTTCTTAATATAGATATATTTAAAAAATAAATGTTAACCCTTTTAAAGCTTTTATTAATTTGTAATTACTAAGACTAGTTGTTTAACTGTGTTGCACAGATAGCTACGCTGATGGTGCTGCATTACATGATACCACCATAACTATGCAGACTTGAAGTTGACAGTCACATTGTAGTTAAAGAATGGGAAAAATCACCATGGAAGGGTCATCCAATCTTCGTGAAAATTGGTCAATAGATAGAAAACAGGCATGCAACGATGAATATGTTACTTTCAAAATGGATACCCTCAAATTTGAGTGATTTCGAGAGGTTTTGTTTGACAAAAAAGTATTCACATTACTTTGCATACAGCGGCGCCTCGAAGACGCGTAAGTGCCCTCGGTCTGGCTTCAACATGGCTGCAGCGTGAATACGGTGAATAGCAAAAAAGAGAACAGAGATAAGCTAAATGAGAAACTAGTAGCTTTAGATAACTGGTGTAACTCCAACAAGATTTCCAGAAACCACAAGAAGTCGAAGGTCCTAGTGTTTGCCAGTGGGAAAATCAACTACGGCAATGAGGAGCCAATAAGTTTGGGAGGAAAAGTTCTTGATTATCAGACCAACTACAGATATCTAGGGATGAATCTTGATAGGAAACTAAACTACAAAGATAACATAAAAGAAGTTATCAAGAAGGTAAACCACAAAATCTGGATATTAGCGAATACCAGAAAACACTAACTACAGATAAAGAAATAGAAAATACACTGATATTTCAAGCAAGGTTTTAGAGGGTATACATGCTAGGTATGATACATACAGAAGGTCAACTTTAAACTTAAAATAAAAAAGTTATGACCACTAACACAGGGAGGTGAAGACAGTCAGAGAAATTAACTATTGGTAACCAAACAATTATCCAATTGTACAATGAACAAACTCACAGAGGTTTGGGGGATGCGGGAGAATGCTTACAAACACAGAAAGAATGCATGCAGTATATAGCTACACAACAACTGAAAGTGATGAAAAGAAGGGGAGTCACAAAACTATTACTGTCTAGCGGCGAAAACAAGTCATTAGACTTAACCGTTATGGGCAGCATAAAGACACCCATCACAAACAAACAGACGCAAATATTCCAAGTTCTTTCACACAGTTTTTCTCCATTAATTTCGCTCCTATATTAGGTTTATATTTTATTATTATTATTTTGCTGTATTTTGGTTCATCTCTCTGTATATGTTTCATTGCTCAAGGGTACAGAGAACATGGAAGCGAAGTGGGAGCGACAATTGATTATATTCCGGTAGCTTCTCTGAGCAATACAACAGTTTATACAACTCTCTAACCAGAGAAATGACTGACAGAAGGTCATGCAAATGAGATGAGCGAGTTATGAATGAATAATAGGTGAAATGCAATGAGACAAGTGACATGGTGAAGCAAACAATAAGCGCACAATGCAATTTATATTAAACAGTAGCATGCTCAGGTGGCAGTTGGTGAATTCCATTAATTAATTATGATAACAAACCAAAGCCTTACAATGCTAATACGTTTTGCTGGAGTAGGTAGGGTAAGGATCGATTGCTTGACTCAATGTCAGAATATTAGAACTGAGTTGGGATATATTGGGTAATGGTACTGGTGGCATGGTCTCTCAGTGTGACCGAATTAAGCTAAGATTCCATATATGCGGTATGCGAATGCGAATGCGAATGCGGCAAAAAATAGAAAAGCATGTAAATGAATAGTGGTGCTTCCATGTGTCCGAATGCGAATACGAATGCGAATGCAAATGTGAATGCAAATGCGAATGCGAATGCGGCAAATGGATCGACCCATGGACGGATCGGTGCGAATGCATTTGATCTTCCTTCACAAATTTGAAGCAAAAAACCCCAAAAATGTCATGGGTATCTTTTTTGGTGTGTTTGTTTGTTTACGACCCCCCAGCGCAAAAAGTAAACATCGGCTATTGGGGGTTGGCATATATCTATGCCTCATATACCACATTCACATTCGCATGCTGCATACTGCATACCGCGTGTATGGAATCTTAGCTTTATAACATCATGAGTGTACTGTCACAAGACAGTACAACAAACAATCGCTTTTATCTCTTCACAAGGTAAAGCTAAGATTCCATATGTACAAAGCAGTATGCGGTATGCGGTATGCAAATGCAACACAAAATTGAAAAGCATGGAAAGGTACCTTGGTGCTTCCATATGTTTGCAAATGCAAATGCAAATGCTGCTCCATTTCCCATAGACAAACCAGTAACTTTTACTTTCCATCACAAATTGATGGCAAGAAATACAGGAAATCTCATGGGTATTTCATGCTGCATTCACATTCGCCACTGCATGCAGCACATCACATATGACGTCTTAGCTTAAGGCTTTATCTTGGCTGATTCCAACCACGTTCAATAACAGGGCCCTCTCCCCTTCACACACACAAAAACCCACAATACAAAACGTAAATAAACCCACACCCCCTTATCACATATACCACATGCACTGTCACATGTTGGTACACGTCCTGGTATATCCATAGGTTGGTTGGTTGTTGGAGTTTTACGTCCTGGCAACAACTAAGGTCATATCAGGACTGGTACCGACTTGTGACGGTGCACACTCATGGTGACTTCATAGTGCTGCCAGCACCATGACCTGATATCCTACTCAGTCACATTATCCTGACACTGAGCTAATCAGTCCTTCCCCTATCCTATTAATGCCGATCGCCAGGAGGTAGGTTCCTTGGTTCAATGTGGTCGCAAATTGGTCGCAAGGAGTCTTAAAGCATAGTGTGAGTGGGGTTTAAGCTATCCGGCATGCACCAGTTGACCCGGATAGGTATGGATTCTTCCCGCAATGAACCACGCCCAGGTTTCCTTAGTCAGGTACCAAATACCATCAGAAGAAATGATTGCACATACACATAGCCATATGCAGGAGGCTCAGTCTGGGTTTTTCTGGTGGAACGCAGATGGAATAAAAAACTATTTGAATAAAACTCGATGAAAAAAACGTTATAACGGACGGGATGGCCAAATGAGTTACAGCGTGTGGTAGATCGTGGGTTCGAATCCTGGTCGAGTCAAACCAATGACTTAAAAATTGATACTTGTCGCTTCCTAGCCAGGCGCTCGTCATTATTAGGATAGGGAAAGGAGCAGTTGAATGAGGAAGACCAATCGCCTGCGACTGAAATTTCCCCTGCTTAAACAACTAATGTACCAACAAAAATAAAATAAAGCATTTTATATTTTCATTTTGTGAAGATATTTGTAATCTCAGGTGGTATGCAGCTGCGTACCTGTGGATATGGAAGCTAAGTCCCTGATATGTATTATTATTTAAATAGTTGGTATATCCATATACGTGTATAAATCTTTGGCTGGACGTATTTATTATTATGTATTATTATGTATTGTACACATCTATTTTCATTATGTACCAATGCGATATCGTCTATGCTTTTGCTTGAGCCTGCTGGCGATGGTGGCGCAGCCACTGGCAAATCCAGGTACTTATGCGCCAACTGTAGCTGATTCACTCACTTGGAAAAGTTAGTCCTGTCAACATCACTCTGCTCTGATCACTTTGCTGGGGTGTTATGCAAAGGCGTAAACACGTCACCTACACGCCCCTCACTTCAGGGGACCCCATCCAACACCGTTGCGTTCGAGGTCGATGCCAAAGCCTAAACCCTATTGCTCACAGTGCGGGCTAGAGCATAGGTCGACGGAAGACGGCACGTGTAGGGTTCAGACGAGACACCAAAAACCGAACCTGAAAAGCTGCAACCGAGTGAAACGGACGAAATGGACAACTACGAAGGTGTGGCGTGTGACTTCATGTCGTTATCATTAGACGACCAAGAGAGGGGGCCATAGCGGCAGATATCGAGCGCCTGCAACAGGAAGAGAGGGTGGCGTAGCTATACGCAAAGCGCCAGGCGCTTATCTCATGATGAACCAGGAGGACGACAGTTGAACCGGGAGGATGTGTCACAAGAATCAGCAGTGCAACTGGTACAGGACGACTGCAGGACGATGGCGGAGACACAGGGCCACTCGTCCTATGGCATGGCTCGTTCGAGAACACACTGTAGGCACTGAAGCGTTATATTGTCAGCTCGAAAACCTTGAAGAAACTAAATGCTTACAAATTAATTGAGGCAGCAGTACGTTGGATCCTAGACATCCCAAATCTCGCCATACCTGACTTTAATGCATTTATTCAACATGTCAGATTCATGTGTAACAGGGATAAATCCGATGAATTTAAAGACACTGCCCATACAGAATACAATACCGATATAAGAACCCTTGCAGAAACAATAGGTTTCGCTGCCTTCGGTAGAGGCTACACTGGGGAAAGCATCCTCCACTATCACTCGTCCACTACCCATGCCAAAAAGTCTCAATACACAAATGAGACTTATCAGAAGAAGGGGACAACCGGGAAACGTCCATGTGTTCGCTACAACAAGGACGGAGGATGTGACCTATCAGAGGACAAATGTGGTTTTGGTCATTGGTGTGGAAAATGTTCATCCAAATCGCATGGGAAGCATAGCTGCTCGAAAAACTGATGGCCCCAATACTTGTGTAAATCAGCAGTTGAGACATCGAATGCACCGGCACTACAGGCGTTAGTGCTGACGCTAACAACACACTTAGCGCTATTGCATTGGCACCCACCGCAATTATAGGCATGCCTATTAACTTGACTCATGCCAGAGGTGTGGCAATTAGCGGTGGTAACGAACAGCTGATTAATACGTCTTGTGACCTACATGAGACGGTAGACTGTATTTGTAGACTGAACTTTATAAATGACTTGTGCCTGAATTTGTTTGATGAATTCAATTGTACTAACAATTACCTTATGTTACTACAGGAGACCACACGGATTTTCCCTGTTATGAATAACATAATACTGTCAAAAGACACAAACATGTTGAATAATGTTAATGTTTCAGAAAATATAGGAGACTCTGTAGCGCTGCATAATGTTGACAATATGTCTATTAACCAGCAAGCTATTCCCCCTCTGCTCATTAATGTACATGATAAAGCGCTGGAGGTGCGTCTTGATGCCAGAAAAAATACCCGAAGGGTGTCAAATGGTAGTTGTGAAACAATGCTTTCTGAACTGGCATGCTGGATTAAACAAGACTCTGATAATGACTTACTAAATGTAATAAACATTTTTGATAAGGACATTTATTTTCGGGTACAATTCCGAAAAGAAACGGGTGGGACACCCATAAATTTTGATATATGAGACTGTCTCAAAAGTGCTAAGCAATATGGGACAACACTTTGTCCATAGTAACGATCAACACACTATCTACTTATGCATTTGCTCGGGATAAACTGATTTGTTTTTTACATGGTGTTTCATAATCCAAATAGAATACATATTGATTTGAAGCAAATGTCCTTGTTTTCAGTGTGACCGTTTCTGTGCTGTTTTGTGTCAATCGTTACTATGGACAAAAAACCGAAGAGCTAGCACCTTTTGAGACAGGCTCATATCCGGGAACTGCGTAGCAGGGGATTGTAACTGTACCTACAATATCGACAGCTCTCTAACTCAATTGAAACCGTGTAGATTCTTTGTATAACTATTCCTTAGAGGGGACTTTCGACCTGGACTGGTTTTTCTCCTGAAAGGAGTTTGCTTCGGGTTTGAGGTGATCAACTCTGATTGCAAGTTAGAATACTCTGCAAAAATGAAAAATATAAATAACCCTGAACATTAACCAAAAAACTTACTTCTAAAATTAACCAGGGCATGTTGAAGATAGTTAATGATAAGCCATTATGTATGCGCAATGTTTTTTGTGTCCCTAAGAATGGGGGAGGTGGTAGAACTATTGTAGACTGCGCTTCTGTAAATCTCTTTGTTGACTCTACCTGTAGGCGATTCAGCTACAACACCGTCGACGCTGTTGCAGAATACCTTGAACCTGGTGATTGGATGGCAACTATTGATATCAAAGATGCCTACTGGGCCATCTTGATCGACCCTCATAACAGATTAAGACAGGGGATAGTATGGGTATTTGAAAACGCCCAACTTACATAACTAATCAATCAATAGGATACAGCTATAATAGGCCTTGGACCTGTTAGCCGCTCTTAATTAATAGAAATGGAGACAGTTCTTCAGATGTGGTCGATCGCAGCAACTGTCACTGGCTCCAAGATATATGTAATGCTTGACCAGTATGCATCCAGTCGGGACTTGAAACAGTTCACTGACTCTGCTGCTACGACACTCTCCGGCAGGTCATTCAACAGGTCAACCACCCTAAAGCCAAAAAAGTTGTGTCGCAGGTCCAGTCTGGAGTACCGCTTCCTCAGCTTCAGGGAGTGCCCTCTGGTCCTGGTGTTGGAGTCTCTGATAAGGGGGCCGCCTGTCTTGTAGATACCATGGAGATATTTGAATACTTCAATCATATCCCCCCGGGCCCGTCTGTAGTACATACTTGGGATCTTCAAATGACGCATATGTTGTTCATAGGGTATTGCATCAAATCCATGTACAAGCTTCGTTGCCCTTCTTTGGATCCTCTCAATTGACTCAGCATCCTTCCTGTAGAGTGGTGACCACACAACATTTCCATATTCCAAAAGTGGACGTGCAAAGGATGTGTACAGTCTGCGTACAACATCCTCGTCTAGGTATGTGTACGATCTTCGAATGATAGCCAGTATTCCATTAGCTCTGTTGCCGGCTTCCTGGATGTGGTCGCTGAATGTCAGTTTGTTGTCCACCTTGACACCCAAGTCCTTTTCTATCATTGTTTCGGAGAGCGGAACATTATTCACACCATCGTTCATTACATAGATGTGCTTGCTGTTTTTCCCCCCTAAATGCATCACTTTGCATTTTGAAGCATTAAACCCCAGCTGCCAATCACTTGACCACTTCTGCATGTTGTTGAGGTCCTTCTGCAAGTCCCGTGAGTCACTACCTTTCTAAATATGGCGGAATACTTTGGTACTAGACTATTCATGGGCTTATCCTCGAGCCCCTATATTTTCCAAAATATTTCGGACTTGGTTGTCTGTTGCGTGTCTAGGGAAGGCATAATGTGAGTAGTAAATTACTTAGATGACTACTGTCTCATAGAAGGCAGTAGAGAGGTGGCCTCCGGCTCGCAACTCAAAATTAAAGGAATATTGAGAAGACTTGGTTTCTATATCAGTTATAAAAAATTAATACCCCCCACCACCGCTATTAGATTCCTGGGCATAATAATTAATTCTATCACACTCGAATTGCCCAGGGATAAACTTGAAAAATTAATTAAAATACTATAATGTTTTTCAGATAGAAGGAAAGCTACTAGAAAAGACCTCGAGAGGCTGGGTGGACTTTTGGCTCACTGCACCAAGGTGGGGAGGGGGGATGGAAACTTCACTCGCCGGATATACGATCTGATGGGGTCCGTAAAAAAATCATACTATAAAGAAAGACAAAATTCACGATTCAGAGAGGATGTGAACTGGTGGTTACAGTTCGCGAGAATATTTAATGGTAGGGCCCAAATGCTTGGAAAATTTGCCCCGACTCATTCAGTCTACACTGACGCCTCCTGTTGGGCGCTTGGTGCATTATACAACAGGGACTGGCTGGCCGGTACATTTGCAGAGAAAGATTCCACTGATTTGGCAAACTATCTGGATTACCACCATTCAATGGCATCCGGGTCCCTACTAGGTAGCCACATTAACACACTCAAAATGTGGGCAGTTTTTGCAGCAGCCAACAAATGGGCCGTAATGCGAAAATTCTAGTTATGACAGATAATACTACCGTCCTCGCAGCCTTATGTACAGGCAGATCCAGGTGCCAGCCACTAATGCCTATCTTACGGAAACTGTTCTGGTATTCAGTAGTATATAATTTTACCCTATCAGCAGCCTATGTAAAAAATTGTGATAATGTTGTCTGTGACTGCTTAAGCGGACTCATGCCCTGTCACACTACGACGTAACGAGCTAACGTGAGCCGACGTAGGTGAATTTTGGTCATTACATTGAAGTATGGCGGGTTACGTCATGCATACGTTAGGCAGACGTCGAGTTACGTCGAGATACGTCAGGTTACGTCGAGTTACGGCAGCACGCATCAAGGTTTTGGACATACTCAAAACTTTCAAAGCCTCACAACACAAAGCAGTTAGATTGGGATGACATTACACTCACGTTAGGCCAACGTTCGGCGTGCGATAGAGCTGCGTCAGCTATGTTAGATCAACGTTGTCTTATGTTAGAGTCACGGACAGGCGGGAGGGACGTGCAGCCCGCGCTAAGACAACGTGGGGTTAACATATCTCAACGTAGGTCAAACATGTCTGTGACATGCCTAACGTTCCTCAAATATATTGCAAACGTGTCCTGACATAATTGACGAACGTCTAGCGTGCGAGTAACATCTGTCACGTCCTTCGAACGTTGTCGAATGTGTTGTGAACGTGATGTGAACGTGTTGCCTTCGAGTATATAAAGACCTGCAATGTCCTCCTGTCAACAGAACAGCTCCGCTCTTCACAGCGGAGACATGTGCCTGAGTGGGTCATGCAGGACTGCCAACTGGCCATTCTCAAAGTTCACCATGAGACAAACGTGTTGTTACTGCTCTATATTGAGGCTAGAAGAAGGAGAAGGAAAAAATCTCGCCCGAAGCGATTGTGGGTGCGGCACTGGATTGGGAGTCAGCATGAGTTTGGCTTGTATGACCAGCTTCTGGTGAAACTCCGTAACAAGGGCACGGCTTCCTTCGTCAACTTCATGCGGATGCCTCCCCAGATGTTCGACGAGATGCTAGCCAGAGTGGGTCCGCGGATCACCAAAGATTACACTACCCACAGGAGCAGCAGTCAATGGTATTGCTGCTGCTGTAAAGCGGGGGTCTCCTGTAGTCTTTTCGTGGATGACTTTGTTTTATATTACAGCGGTGCTGACATGAATGTCATAGAGAGACAGCTACAACCAAGCATAAATGGGATCCATCGATGGTCAGTTCTGAACGGTTTCAAATTTTCCAAGACCAAAACAGTCTGCATGCACTTCTGCCTGCTGCATAGAATGCATGCGGAACCGGGGCTGACCCTGGATGGGGATCCCATTAAAGTCGTTGAGAAAACCAAATTTCTGGGCCTCATTCTCGACGCAAAACTGTCTTTTGTGCCACATATAAAGTACCTGAAAACAAGATGCCTGAAAGCGCTGGATATTCTGAGGGTGCTGTCCAGCTCAGAGTGGGGAGCGGACAGAGATGTTCTGCTCTCCGTGTACAGAACCTTGGTTCGGTCACAAGTGGATTACGGCAGCATAGTATACGGTTCCGCAAGGAAATCATATATTGGGCTGCTAGACATGATCCACCACCAGGGACTGCGCCTGGCCCTTGGGGCCTTCCGAACCTCACCAATTCAGAGCCTTTATGTCGAAGCCAATGAACCATCACTTAACAACAGGAGAATCAAACTGGCCATGCAATATGTAGTCAAGATAAAAACTAATGCATTGAATCCTGCACACAATTGTCTATTCGAGCAACATGACGAATCCAGGTATGAAGCCAGGCCGAATTACATCCGGCCACTGAGGCTCCGAATGAAACCTCATTTGGAGGCCTTGGGCGTGGATTTGGACGTGTTGGAGGATGCCAAAGTCCCAGAACATCCCCCGTGGTCATTGAGAAAGCCAGCGGTTATCCTCCGACTCACGGAACTGAGGAAGTCTGGGACACATCCACTCCAGTACCAAGGACTGCATGCAGAGATTCAAGGCCAGTTGCAGACCACCTCTCCATATACACTGATGGTTCGAAAGACCAAAGCTGGGTAGCTGCTGCGGCAGTCTGCCGATGGGAAAAATTTGGTGTACGTTTGCCCGATCAGAGCTAGATTTTCACTGCAGAAGCCCGAGCACTCCTTCTCGCTTTGGAGTGTATTGATGTATCCAACCACACTAACTATGTTATATACAGTGATTCGTTCTCTTGCCTCCTGGCTGTTGCTGGACTGAAAACAAATCACCCTATTCTAGCAACGGTCATTTATAAAATGAACCAACTGACAACGGATGGGTATGACATCCACCTGTGCTGGGTGCCGGGCCATGCCGGGCCATGCCGGCATACAAGGAAACGAACGAGCTGATCGGGCTGCGGGGAAGGCCCTGAACTGTGATCTTGAACCGTGTCTGATCCCTCACTCTGATCTGAAACCACTAATAGCCACCCACATAAAATCCAAATGGCAACATGAGTGGGATGAAAACATTAAAAAACTTAAAGAAATTGAACCATCTGTGGGAAAGCCACCACAGACTCATGCTGGAGGTCGGCGGGACCAAGTGGTCCTTAGCCGCTGCCATATTGGCCACTCGTGGCTTACACATCCTTTTCTGCTCAAGGGGGAACCTCCCCCTGAATGTGTTGGGTGTCAGTCCCCGCTGACGCTCAAACACATTTGACTAAGTTGCGTTGATTTTTTGGCCCTGCGCCAACGGTTCTACACTGCAGACAGTATGCATGACCTTTTTACTAAGGTAAAACAGGAAAACATTTGAGCCTTTTTGAGGGCAGCTGGACTGTACCGCCTCATATAGTTTACTAAATAGATTCTATCAATTATTAATGGAACTTTTCTTCTTCTATGGGAATTTGTTTCCCTTGACCACAAATATATGATTGTGAGCTTTCTAATTTAATGAGTGTCTATTGGCACATAATTGATTGTCTGCTTTTACATGTAAAAGCGATGGTTTGAACAAAAAACAAACATTTCTCGCCGTGAATATGGCCTATGCTGCCGACACGGCGTAAAGCAACCACCAATCAATCAATCAATCAATCAACCTACAGGAAGCCGCTCGAGCCTGGCCTGAAGCTTGCCCTCACTCTGCGTTTGGGTGGAGGGTGCCACACAACACCCAATCTCTCATCATGAGAGAGGTGTGCATGGCCATCATTGCAGAGTACATCGACGATGTGATGACCTGCCCCACCACTCTGGAGGGATGGCATGCCATCGCCGACAACTTCTTGGAGAGGTGGAACTTCCCCCATACTTGCGGGGCACTTGATGGGAAGCATGTTGCCTGCCAGTGTCCCCCACTACAACTATAAGAGATTCTACTCCATAGTTCTCATGGCACGCATTGATGCAGACTACAAGTTCATCTGGGCCGATGTTGGTGGTAAAGGCTCCGCATCACTATGTGCAGGTCTCCAATGATTCTGAGCTGAAGGCCAGCACTGAAGATGGTACCGTAGGTTTCCCGGAACCCGAGCCTATTGTAGCCAGCCAGAGGATGGTTCCATACTTCCTGATCGGTGACGATGCCTTCGGCCTACGCCCGACGATGATGAAGCCGTACAGCAGGAGGGATATGGCGCATGAGGAACGCATCTTCAACTACAGGATTTTCCGAGCTAGGAGAGTCGTGAAGAATGCGTTCAGCATCCTGGCAAACCGATTTCAGGTTCTGCTCAGCATGATGCAGAACCACCCCTCCACCGTGAAGCTCATCGTCACAGCGTGCATGGTCATACACAAAATGATGAGGATCCGATATCCCACGCTCCAAAATCGGCAGCTAGACGGTCCAGAGAACGTCAACCAGCATGGAGACAGGTCGGAAACCTGCCGGACATAGCAACACAATTACCTGGCCAGAACACTGGCTCCAGGGGAGGAAAGGAACAGCGGAATGTCCTCAAAGACTGGGTCAACTCACCAGCGGGATCAGTGGAATGGCAGGAGAATATGATATGAATATATGAAGTGTGTGCACTGGGATATTTCTGTACTGTGGTGTCATCATTTCTGAAGTGTACAGTGTGATATGCAAAAATGTGATATGTACAAAAGTACTGTCTGATATGTAATAAATGTGATATGTACAAATGTCATTTCTGAAATGTACTGTGTGATATGTACAAATGTGAGATGTTCAGATATTATAGCTTGGTTAAATAAAAGTTATCAATCTGTTATTGATATCAAACTTTAATGTACGTGTGAGTTATAATTGTGGGTGGGGAAAAAATGGGGAATATAATTATCTTTAAGGGGGGGCATTTGACACTGACAAATTTACATGTGAGTTATAAATTTGGTTGGGGTGATATTATTACTTTATTTTTAAGGGGGGCATTTAACACTGACAAATTTACATACAGTTATATATTTTGGTGGGGAAGATAACTTTATGGGGAAGAGGAGTAGGAGTTGGGACTGTAATTAACACTAACAAAATGTACATGTCAGTTGGGGAGGGGGAGGAGAGGAAAGTGTTTTCTAGGGACAAAGTTACATGTGGGCAAAAGTCTTATTTATTTCAATTTTATTTGGAGGGACTTGTGTATTACTTATTATAATAATGATATGATAATGTTTACTAAGAAATAGACTTGGAGACCAAAATCTCATTTACAATACAAATAGTTTTTTATTTACAACAATTTTTGCAGATTTCTCACAGTAAAACAAAAGACATACAAAGGAAAACAGGAAAAAGAATACCAAATATATACATATTAACAGGCAGGCACACAATAAATACTGTCAGTTCTGTTCACTTATCCGGGGCCTGGCCCTGGCCCTTTGGGGGGGGAGGGTGTTGAGCTCCCCTGGCACAAAGAGCTCCTGTGCTTCAATGTTCAGGTTTGACACGTTGGATATGCCCAACAGTCCGACAGATTCAGGAATCCGTCCATGGCACTCTGGTCGAGGATCCACACCGATGTTAATGCACTGCCACTTATACATATGTACAGCCAGGCACACAAGAAGTACTGTCAGTTCTGTTCACTTATCCGGGCCCTGGCCCTGGCCCTTTGGGGGGGTGTCGAGCTCCCCTGGCGCAAAGAGCACCAGCACCTCAATGTTCAGGTTCAACACATTGGATATGCCCGACATGACGGACAGATTCCATGGCAACGTTAACGCGCTGCCACTTATACATATGTACAAGCAGGCACAAGAAATACTGTCAGTGACACAGTACAAAAAAAAGACATACAAATGGAAACAGAAAAAAGATTGTTTGTTTGTTGTTTTATGTCCAAGCAACATCTAAGGTCATATCAGGACGGGTACCGACTTGTGACAGTGCGCACTCATGGCGACTTTATAGTGCTGCCCCACGGAAAGATCAGGCCAACAGCACCATGACCTGATATCCCACTCAGTCACTGAACCGACCAGTCCTTGTCCTATCCTATTAATGGCAAGCGCCAGGCAAGGAAGCGACAAGTATCAATTTTTAAGTCATTGGTTTGACTCGACAAGGGTTCGAACCCACGACCCCATGATCTACCAACACGGAAGAGAGGCAGGCACACAATAAATACTGTCAGTTCTGTTCACTTATCACTATCCGGTGCCTGGCCCTGGCCCTTTTGGGGTTGTCAAGCTCCCCTGGCCCAAAGAACTCCTGCGCCTCAATGTTCAGCTTTGACACGTTCGATATGCCCGACAGGCTGGGTAGATTCAGGAATCCGTCCGTGGCTGTCGGTGTTGTTCCCGCTGGCGTACTGGCACTCTGGTTGAGGAGCCACGCTGATGTTAACGCGCTGCCACTTGCGTGCGCTGCAGGCTGCTGTTGTGGTGACTGACTCATCACTGGTGTGGGCGGACCCATTGTCTGTTTGGGGAACTGAGGCTGCACCCTCAACACTGGGGTTGCACGGGAATGCGGAGGAGATGGAGACAGGGACTGCCTGTTGTAACATAGCACTGAATATATGGAGACTGCTTCCTAACAGGTAGTTTGCCTTTTATTGTGGTTACAGCTGCTACTGAAATGCAGGCAATCAAATACCTTATCAGCAGCCACTGTGTGGTAAGATAACACCAACACTACAACTGGCCAGCATTGAAAACAAGCCTGGGTACCCGGGCTTATATGCTATGGACAGTATAAATACAGCCTCAATAAAAAAAAAACTAAAAAAAACAGCAAGTGTTTGGACCGTCCTACTCGTCCCATCTCTTCGTTAGGACTGGCCTACCCAGCAACTATATAAGGAGCGTAGTCAGACACTCTCGGCACTCTACTCCCAGACATCGAGGAGTCAACATCTCCAAGTCAGTTAGGCCTGAAACCTGATCTGGCTAGTTACAGCTTATGGGATGGATTCAACTTGCTGAGCTTCTACAATATGGACCAATGGACGTGAGGAGGATTAGTGACTGTGGTGTCTGCCTTTTCCCACATCACTGCTGCTTTGGCTGACATGTACATCCATCATCAACTGAGATTCTATACCTGTATGGTTGGCGACGGCTCACAGACAATGGATCATCTATATCTATCAACTCCTCAAGGCAACTGAGACATAGAGGAAGCACCAAGAGGACTGAGTGTATCTATCATCCATCTGGACTACACAGACAGTTGTGAGTGTAATATCATACCATTGAGAATTTATATGTAACTGTACACTTTGTAATTGAGAATATATGTTATAAGTACATATTTGTGTATCGTTATTTGTCTTCTTTACTAAGAATAAAAGATGTTCCAAATTCTCTTTTCTCCTCACTATATTAGCTAGTCTATAAGATTAGGCATTAGTTATTATACGTGACACTGCCCATAGTCTCCTCTGTGTCCTCAGTCGGGTGAGCAGGAGACGAGACCATAGGAGATGGTGGAAAAGGTGCTGCTGCTGGTGATGTTGGTGTAGTAGTCATGCTCTTCCTCCCCTTCCCTCTTCCCCTCCCATAGTGGGGTTTTGAACCACAGGTGGAAGTAGAGCTGGAGCTGGAGCTGGAGGTGTTTTTCGGCGGCATGCTGGATAAGTTGTGAGGAAAGAGCAACACAACACCCTTATTTATACCCAATGGGTGGGTGGGTTGGGTGCTTTTCCACACATCGGCCCACATTTCGCTTACGCCGAGCTCATTAAGCGCGTGCTTCCATCATGCTGGCCACACTGGACTCATGTCAGCCTGACGCTAGTCACTCAGCGGGTCATCGTCGACTCACATAAGTAAAAACGGTTGAGTCGGACATGGCAACATTAGAGCGGGCGTGATCACGCCAGTCCGACACTAAGTCGCCGCCGCTAATGTCACACAAGGCTCGCTTCACGTGGGCTGGAGTTTCGCTAGCCTCACATTGATGCAATTAATTATTCCTCTGTCCTCACTTGTTGAACCACGTTATAACTATGCTATACCGACGTTACGCTCATGTCAACTACGTGGCACTGGTGTCCAACTTGGCCCTGTATTTACATATTACGCCGAGAATTTCAACGCGTAAAATTTATTTTCACGTTGCCCCTACACTGGCGCACTACATCGTAGTGTGACAAGGGTATAAATAATGATACCAGTAATGACAGACTAGTGCATGCTAGCGCGCTCGATAATATATGTTGCGGTCAGATACTGACACACAGTTTTTCTAATTTTAGGAAGCAAACTGCTGGAAGAGCAGAAGGGATTCCAGGCCATGGCCTACTCTCATAATTCCCTTATAACTAGGAAAACCCAAATTAAAAAATATTTCGAGTTCATAGAGACTCTATCACCTCAGCCTTGTGACGCCTCCCAAACGGCGCTTTATGCCACCTGGCTCGCAAGAAACTTGCGAAATAGATTCGTAATTAACTACCTAAGTGGCCTTAATAATTTTCTGAAAGAAAACTCATCGGATGTCATTGATTACAAGAATTTCATTCTTGCAAGTACCCTTAAGGAAATCCATTGGGTCAAGGGCGATGAGGTAAGACTAGCGCTCCCACTCCTTCCGTGTATGATATTAAGCATCTTCTCTTTTCTAACAGTTAATCCTGGGCATGTGTCATGGCATGCAGCTTTGTTATGTTCCTTTCGGGGCCTACTTAGGAAATGTCAAGTGACCTAGTTTGATTCGACTTTAAGACGTTGAGACTTCTCTTCCTACAATTGGGGCATGGTCATTAATGTCCGGAAGACAAAATCAATCAATTTAAGCAAAGGGTCTTGCAACTTCCTATAGCTAGATGCCAGGACCTATTGGACAGAGCTGCATTTTAAAAAGCTCGGTGCAGCTAGGGATGCGCTTGCTTTCTGTATCCCCCTGGGGGGTGGGGGGGGGGGGGTCAGTTATAATATATACGAGACAACTTTAATAATTTTTGTTGACAAAGCTGGTTTGAATCCGGCTGACTTCTCATCTCATTCTCTATGTTGAGGTGGATGCACCTACTTATCTATGTGTCGGGGGACCCTCGAGTAGTTACGTACTAGAGGAGATTGGTCCTCGGACACCATTTTTTCTTACCTCAGCACTCCTCTAACTCAGAGAGTCATTAATGATATGAGGGTCACCTCAGCTCTTGCTTGTTCAGAGGACTCCCTAGGGTTGGAGGGCATGTCAGAGGGCGCTATTGACAATTTCTCCTGTGTCAAGAGAAAATAAAGACACCCAACCCATGGGAGTCCTCCTTGTTTTCTCATTCACCTTCTCCTTCACCTTCTTAGAATATATTAGTTGTATGAGCTCACAGTCGATGAATATTGTAGAGAAATCGTGTTTTCAAAGCAATTTTTGAAAATTATTTGTATGCAAACTGGGTAGTTCAGCCATTATGCGATCTGTGCAGGACCCATGTGGTTGCACTAATACGGCACCTAGCGTCTAGGGGAGGAACTGGAATTCGACGCTCCCGCAATGCGATATGATAACTGGTACTGGGACCGCGCCTGTAGCTGTTGTAATGAAGGCGGAGGGGGCCAGTCTGAAATCAATGTGGGCTTTCACGCTGTGGTTCCCTCGATCATTTTCATGTCGTCAGACGCCATCGTGATTGAAACATGGCGAAGTTGGAACTGATTTGCAAGATTTTTCAAAGGTCACAAAGATTTACAATGCTACAGTAAGGATACTATAACGATCCCTAATCAAGCGAAATGTATGTGATCATCACTATTCTCACATTGCTTACTCACATCACAATAACACACACATTGAAATAAGCCACCTGAGATCGCCATGCCCATGGCCATGGGGTTACCAATCCTGTACAATACTCAATCATCAATGACAATGGTCCGTTCGCCACAAGTATATAGTATATACTTCACCTATGTCATGAAAGTGAGGATGTTCAAACGGTATCATGTTCTTTGTGTGTGTATTTAAAAGAACAAACCAAACAACACTAAGGGAGGTAGAGACATACAAATATTTGGGAACTGAACTGGATGGGACTCTAAATGGGAATAAACAACTAAGTAGATTAAATCAGTCACTGGCAAGGAAACTGAACACCTTCAGAAAATCAGGGGTTTTATAAGTGAAAAAACAGCTCTTCTTATGTACAAAACAATGATCCTCCCAATAATTGATTATAATGACCTATATATGAACTACTCACAAAACAGCAACAAGCAAAGCTTCAAACAGTACAAACTAGGGCACTCAGAACAGTTTACAAAGGCCAAAATCTACACACAGAAGAACTACATGCTAAAGCTGGAATGGACAAACTAGACACAAGGCGCAAAAGGCATCTCTTAGGACTCATGTACAATAGAGCCCAAGACACAATATATACCGACACAAGTATTCACAATACTAGGGCAGCAGATGGCAACCTCTTGAAAATTCCCTATCCAAGGACTAACAAACTCAAAAGAGCACCTATTTATCAGGGAAGCCAACTCTGGAACAAACTCTCTGCCAAAACCAGGAATGCAACAACCTACCTGCAATTTAAATCTAGATTAAAGGTTGAGTACCCAACATAGACATACATTAATAAACCTACCTGGATAGACCACAAACGTTGAGAACCGAAATAAATACATAATCGCAAACCACTCCCTTCCCTCTTCCTCTCTGAAATCCCCCCCTGGCAAAAAGAGTAAAAGAAATAACAACTAGCAAAGTATACCCACCAGCCTATAACACTTGACTAAACCAATAAACATATACTACTGACAGAGCTATAGTTGACCCATGACAATTTAAATGAGTCATGCAACCATTATTTGCATAATCCAAAATCCATGACTACCTGTATCAGCAAGTCATGCCCATTATATTAATGTCTCCTCACAGGTATGATCATCAAATCACTGATATATGTAATGTATGTGTGGACACCGTGAGTTCTAGTAATGTAACTGACTTTATTAAGAAGCCTCCTCATGACGTCATACATTGGTACGGTCGGGGGTGTTCGGGTAACTACAATACATCACATCTTCCCCTGTCACTTAACTTTAACAAATACTTGATTATTTATTACTACCGTATCATGACGTCGGAATTGCTACAAGTCTTGACTTACCTCTATGCATTGACATTCTTTTTATTTCTGACTTATCCAAACGTAACACGCATCACATAATTCCTTAACTTATCCTTCCCTCTACACTTAAATGTAAGATACATATCAACAACGTTGTACGTCAATTTATACATATATTATAGAAAGTCAAGGTGTGTGCATACGGTAACATAATCAGAATGATAATGCCGTATTCATTAACGTGAAGGCACAATCTGTCGCCATATGCTGCTGCTTCATAGTCCGGCCATATTGTGTACCTTCTTTGTTTGACCTACAGAAGTTCGACGCGTTAATGTATTGTTTAACGTCGCGTATGTAGTTATGCACGGCCCTGTTTTCCGGCGTAAAAGACCGTATTTAAATACAAACATACATGAAGGAACGTATGTAAATACAAACATATATGCAGGTTACCAACATAGGTAAGTGAGTTTAATGCATCAGCAGGCATACGTAATACAAATATGCTTTAACTTAATCAATACATGTACGTCAAAGGCCGTAACGAATCGGTGGCTTACTGATTCGACCATAACGTGTTTTATACTTTATTGGCGATTTTGTCATATGTACATTGTCATTATTAGTGGATGGCTCGTATCTTATAGTCCTGTTTGTACGTATAGCAGGACATTTGTAAATGAACCTTCTGTTACGTCTTATAACATTGTTATTTTTATTTATTACATTGTAACTTCTCTGATTGCCTACATTAGTACCCACAACTGTACCTCCTTGCCAGTCCCCATTGTGGTTCTTGTAACGGACGTTATCACCAGTATTCAAAAAACGTTGACTGCTACTTGTATGTTTGTCAAAATGTTCTTTCTGTATTCTTTGATTCTGGTGCATTTGGTTAAGTTTAGAAGGCTGTACCTTCGCTTTGAGCTCGGTATCTAGTACAGGGATCCTGCTTCTCAATTTCCGTGACATCATTAATTGTGCCGGAGACACACCAACCCCGTCTAATGTCGTGTTTCGGTAATTTAGCATGGCTATTTGTACATCTCTACCGTCTCGTATGCATTTTTTTATCATCCTTTTAACGGTTTGAACATAGCGTTCCACCTGTCCGTTACTCTGTGCATGCATTGGGCTTGAGTAAATTGATGTGAAGCCATACAGTGATGCAAATTTTTGAAATTCGAGGCTTGTAAATTGCGGACCATTATCCGACACTATATATTTCGGTATACCAAAACGGGCAAATGTTTGTTTTAAAGCCTCAATCACTGTCGTA
Source organism: Branchipolynoe longqiensis (assembly GCA_030323885.1). Lineage (NCBI taxonomy): Eukaryota > Metazoa > Annelida > Polychaeta > Phyllodocida > Polynoidae > Branchipolynoe > Branchipolynoe longqiensis. Next base: position 63,073,316 of record CM059193.1, on the reverse strand, counting down.
GTAGATGTTGTATCTAATTGTATGAAATCTGGAAATTTAGAGTAATAATCTACAATTAAGACATAATTCTTACCATCGACATGAAACAAATCTATTCCAATTTTAGTGAATGGGATATCTATTATGTCGTGATTTATCAAAGGCTCTTTTGGTGGCATGTTTCTGAAGTCTTGACATATAATACATCTGGAAATTTTGTCTTCTAATTGGGTACTGAATCCTGGCCAAAAAATATTATCTCTGGCCAGTTGTTTACACTTAACCACCCCTAAGTGCGACTCGTGTAATTTGTCTAGCATATCGGTTTGCAGACTCTTGGGGATTATCATTTGACTACCTTTCAGTAGTACGCCATTTACCCAGGTTATTTCATGTCTAAATGTGTAATACGGTTTGACATCGTTAGGGATATTATCGCTAGTCTTTGGCCATCCTTCCAATGCCATAGTTTTTATTTTGGTGAGCGTATGATCTACCTTGGTGGCCTCTATTACTTGTTGCACCACATCCATGCCAATGTCTATAGCCCCAACCGAAATGTCCCGGTCATATAAGTCCTCAGGGGCTATACTTGATGTATGCGCTCTTGATAAAGTATCTGCAAAATATAAATGTGAGCCCTTGAGATACGATACTTCTAAATTATAGTTTTGCAATCGCATGCGCATACGCTGCATTCTTGCCGAAAGTTCATGTATTGGTTTTAGCATAATTGCAACCAAGGGTTTATGGTCTGTGTTCACGCTGATTTCATTGCCATAAATGAACGTATGAAACTTTTTACAGCCAAAACAGATGGCTAATAATTCTTTCTCAATCACAGCATAATTTATCTGTGATTGATCTAATGCTTTAGATGCCATTGCCACAGGCAAATTATTTTGAAACAAAGTAGCGCCTAGACCATACTTTGACGCATCAACCTGGAGGACAACCTTTTGCCTACTATCAAAATATTGTAGTATGGGGGCCTTAGTTAACAACGTTTTTAAATTTTGAAAAGCTTTTTCTTGGTCTATATCCCAATGCCACGAAATATTCTTCTGAATGATAGTCCTTAATGGCTTGGTCATGTTCGCCATGTTCGGTATAAATTTACTTACATATCCTATCATACCCAAAAATCGGTGTACACCTGCTTTATCGGTAGGACTGGGCATGTCAATAATTGCTTGTATTCTATCGTTGTTGGGTTTTAGGCCATCTGAGCTAATGACGTGTCCTACATAATTAACACTGTTTCGGCAAATCCTAGATTTCTTAGGGTTTAGTTTTAGATTAACTTTTCGGGCACGTTCTAAAACTGCTTCTAATCTGATATTATGTTGTTGCTCTGTAGCCCCATGTACCAAAATGTCATCTGATATGACACTAACACCTGGCATCCCTTTTAGTATTTCATTCATCTCTTCAATAAATATATCTCCTGCAGTCTTGATCCCAAATGGCAATCTAGTATATCTGTATCTACCCCAAGGGGTATTAAATGTACACAGCTCAGAACTCTCTTTGTCTAATTCAATTTGCCAATATCCGCTTTGGGCATCCAACACTGAGAAATATTGAGCCCCATGCAAATTAGCCACGACTTCCTCGACTGTTCTGACCGGATATGGTCCTCTTAAAATTGCTTTATTGAGCTTAGTTGGGTCTAGGCAAATTCGTAACTTTCCAGGTTTGCGGACTATTGTTATTGAATTAACCCAAGGGGTTGGACTAGCTTGTTTGACAATAACTCCTAATTGTACCATACGCTCTAACTCTTTCTTGACATCATCGTTTATGGACAAAGGTATTCTACGAGGAGGGTCTATAACAGGGGTTATATTTTTGTCAACATATATTTTAGCATTAACCTTAATTAATCCTAAACCTTCAAACACGTCATAATACTTCATTACCAGTTTATCCGCTTCTTGGGAAGGTGTTACATTTAACGTGTCCAGTCGTGCTAACAGTCCTAATTTAACACAGGCTTGTTTGCCCATGATGGCACTGCCGGCATCTGTCACTTGAAACTTTAAGTCACGACCATTGATATTTAACATTGTTTCTCCGGTAGGCGTAATTCTATGTCCTCCGTATGTGATCAGTTGACAGGTAGACGCTTTTAACTCAACACCAGTCAGTTGTTTGTATACCGCCAAGGGTAAAATGTTGGCCTCAGATCCTGTATCTAATTTAAATGAAACTTCTACAGTACCAATTACAAATCTCACAAACCACAAGTCTTTGTCGTCAATATCCATATCATGGATTGATCCGACAAATAAACCATAGCTGTCAGTGTCTTGTTGACGTTCGTGATCCTGGTCCCCGTACTGATCTGTCATGCCTTGGCCATCCTTCATCTCTTGATTAACATTAAGTTCATACACTGGTGCTGCTTGTTGCCTTTTCTGTTGTAAATGGCACATTTTTACGAAATGCCCAATGCGTCGACACCCGATGCATTCTTTTCCTCGGGCGGGACATTTTCCATCTGTGTGTCGATAACCGCATCGTCCACAATCGGTGACGTCCATCTTGCGGCCCTGTTGATAACGACTTGTTGATGCTTGTCTCCATGGAGATGTCCTGGTCCCTGGTCCCTCTCGTCGTCTGTAGTCACGATCGATCACATCCACCTCACTTGTCGAAGACGCTTGTACTTGTGAAGATTTGTTTTCACTCAACCTACACAATTGAATACACTGTTCCAATGATAATTGAGGTGTCTGTAGTAATCGATTTCGTAGTTCATTGTCTCTTATGCCACATACGATCCGATCGCACAACAGGGACGCTTCCAATTGCTCATAACAACAAAATTGTATCCGATGTTTTAACTCTCGAATATACGTGTCTATCGTCTCACTCGTCTGGTTTAAAGAGTTGAAGGCATACCTTATCACGGTTATATTGGTTTTTCCTTCGCAATATGTCGAGAACGCCTTTATCAATGGTCCGATCTTGTCCTTGTCACTAGTTTCAAACTCGAATGTACGGTGTACTTTTTGCGCCTCACCACCAGCAACATGGAGCAGTACACAGCACTGTACTTTTTCTGCCTTCGTTACTATCCCGGCTGCTATTGCGTAGATCTCATATGAATGCAACCATGATTTCCAGTTTATGGCCATTCGCTCATCCAGATTCAATGGTCCAGGGGGTTTTAATCCATGAAGAGCCATTGTAGTCGTATCACCCGTAACATCTGACACCATGTAATGTATGTGTGGACACCGTGAGTTCTAGTAATGTAACTGACTTTATTAAGAAGCCTCCTCATGACGTCATACATTGGTACGGTCGGGGGTGTTCGGGTAACTACAATACATCACAATATAGTCTAAAGGTAAATGGCTATTCTCCAGTCTACATGTGCAAAATAAGATCCCCACTATATTTGTAATGCCTCATTTTAACCTACTACTGTCTATATTGTTCATACCATCGCATCATCTCATCCATAAATAGTTCATATACACTATAATTGTTAAGGCCGGAAGACCAGCGCCTCGGTGCTGAAAAAAGATGTTATTCAACTGGAATAACAATTTGGAAAAAAAACAACAACAAAAACAATCTCGTAATCGTACCAATAGGAATAAGGGGGTTATGTCAGGGGGGATTATTAGGCACTAAGGCTTAGACAAATTGCAGTATTGCAACAGTTTGTTTATTGACAGTCCTTAGACTTAGTAAGGACTGTTTAGAGAGGACAATGTGAAGTGTCAACTGTTATTATGTTAATGTTATGACTTATGTCTCATGTCTGCACAAGCCACATTAAATTTAAGGCCGATTTCCTCAGTGATGTTGTAAGCAAACCCAATATCGCTTTCATATTGAGCACTTTAAATATCCACATGCGGCCAAAATACGTCACACAAAACTTATTAGAATGGATAAAGGAAATGCTGAGAGTGAGAACGATTACTAGTGTCTGAAGTTAACTGACAACTCAATAATGAACACCGTATTACATGTAGGATACTATTCAGTAGATAAACGATTCACCCCGTACATCCAGAACAGCGGTGAAAACCAACATATTAGAAAAACGGGCGAAGAACTTTGACATGGCGGGGAAATGAATTGAGCTGGTAAATTCTTAATTCAAGAAGCAACATATATTCTTCACATAAATCTGCATATTGACCTGCTACTTTTGATTTGAAATATATAATAAAACATGTAGTTTAAGGAATTTTAAAAATAAAACCAATGCCGTTTTATCACCGCCATCTTGTCCTTTTGCATTCTCTCCCATTTCACCAACTCTGTGCTGATATATGTACCCATTTGATCCTGGAACCACAGTTTCTAGTTCCCGTTTCATACTAAAACTATTTTCGCTAGTATTTAGACTACTCTATGGTTCACCCCTGTACTATAAGTATGGGGTGAATCTGTTATCTCACTATTCACGTACCTTAAAGTCAGTGTGTAATTAACAAATCGTTATATACTAATAGACACGTTGAGCGTTGTTTACATCATAGATTTCTCGCACATGCACGTCGGCTGGTCGGTAGAAGCAGGATTATATAACATCACCCCTTGCAGTAGATAAAGGATTCACCCTGTACTGCAGTACACAGGTGAATACCAACCCTATATAAAAGCTGTCGCAAAAGTGGGGAAATGAAATGAGAGCCTAAGTTCACAATCTAAGAAGCAGCACTTATTCTTTATATATGGCTTCATATTTCCCCGCTACTTTTGAGTTGAAAAATATAATAAAACATGTAGTTTGATAGACTTTAAAAGTGAAACCACTGGCATTCTATAGCCGCCATCTTGTCTTTTTGCATTCTCTCCCATTTCACCAACTCTGTGCTGATATAAGTAGCCATCTGATATTGGAGCCAGGCATTCTACTTCCTGTTCCATACTAAGCTATTTTTGCCAGTATTTAGACTACGTTGTCGGTCACTCCTACTACAAGTAGGGGGTGAATCTTTTATCTACCCCTGCAATAGTACTGCAATTTCTATTCATGGCTTAGGAATTCTATCGCTATGATTCTGTGGGTTTTATTTATATATCTATTCACAATGTCTCTAAATCATTGGAGGGGAATGCCTTACATTTCTTTTTAATTATGCATTTTCTAATAATTTGTTTTCTATTTTCTTGAGCCGTTATACCCTCATGAATCGATGAGCTTTTTACCCATGCTTATTATCCCCTTGTGTCACACAATGCTGTTCTTGTCACTTACTATCATATAATTATATAAATGCAGTGATAGATGTACTTGTTTACGGCTGGAAGTATGCCTGTATTTCGGTGCTGACGAAAGACTATATTCAGATCAATAGTTATATCCGGACTCTTGTCAATTAGAAATAGACTATTATCTAATCGTAGTTAGACCATTTACAATTTCAATACATTTATCTAAATTATATGGTAGAAACTGAAAACCATTGGACTACGCAAAATTAATGATTTTCTTCCTAACTAGATGCCGCACTCACACGTTAATCCTTCTAGCTTGGACCCATTTGCAGTTTGGGCTATTTTCCGTTCCAACCAGTGGTCCACAGCTGATTCATCAAAGGCTGTGTTATGTGCTGTCCTGTCTGTGGGAAAGTGCATATAAAAGACCCCTAGCTGCTTATCGGAAAGAGTAGCATGTGTGGTGGCAGCAGGTTTTCTCCAAAGAAAAACGTCAGAATGACCATATGTTTGACGTCCAATTACCGGTGATAAGAATCAATGTGTTCTGGGGGCATCGTTAAATAAAACAAGCTTTCTTTTCCTTTTCTTCGTTGGAAGCGTGTGTCAATTGGACATTCAGATGTGGCACTAACATGGCTTTACTTGGAATGAATATCAAAAGTAAGCTGGAGGACCTGAATATTTGAGTGAGCACTGCCTCAATCCAGAAACACTATGAGATGTACGATTATATGACAGCAATGGCACTTCTTTCTCGAAAGGCAATGAGTAAGTACTGCAAAACAATTCTGTATGTCCCTAATCATCTAGTCAGGTCTAATTTAAAAGACTTACAGAAATCTCTCGAATTCATAACTGAAGACTTGTTCTTAGTATATTACTTTCTGTTGTAGTTTTTTTTACTACAAATAAGCATGTTATTCTTGTGTCGTATGACCAGGTTAGGGATCAACATCTGAGAGAACAGTGGTTGTTAACCGGGCGCGGTGGCCAAATCGGTAGAGCACAGGCCTCGTGTGCGGAAGATCGGAAATTTGCGAGTTCGGTTCCCGGTCGAGTCAAACCAATGACTTAAAAATTGATACTTGTCGCTTCCTAGCCTGGTGCTCGGCATTATTAGGACAGGACAAGGGCTGGTTAGCTCGGTGTCAGGATAATGTGACTGGGTGGGATATCGGGTCATGGTGCCGGCGGCCTGATTTCCCAGTGGGGCAGCACTATAAAATCGCCATGGGTACGTACTGTCACAAGTCGGTATCCGTCCTGATATGACCTTAGATGTTGCTAGGATTTAAAACAACAAACAAACAACAGACAAATAGTGGTTGTTTATTGAGGTTTTACTTTGCATGTGCGGTACCATAACCGGATATCCCACCCAGTCTCAGTCACTGGACTAACTATAGTCCTCACCCTATCCTAGTAATTCCGGGCACCAGGCAAGGTAGTGACAAGTATCAGTTTTGTATATGGTGGCCACGGTGGCCCAATCGGTAGAGCACAGGTTTCGTGTGCGGATTGATTGATTGATTGGTGGTTGCTTTACGCCGTGTCGGCAGCATAGGGCATATTCACGGCGAGAAATGTTTGTATTTTGTTCAAACCATCGCTTTTACATGTAAAAGCAGACTATCAATTGTGTGCCAATAGACACTCATTAAATTAGAAAGCTCACAATCATATATTTGTGGTCAAGGGAAACAAATTCCCATAGAAAAAGAAAAGTTTTATTAATAATTGATAGAATTTATTTAGTAAACTATATGAGGTGGTACAGTCCAGCTGCCCTCAAAAAGGCTAAAATGTTTTCTTCCCGTTTTACTTTAGTAAAAAGGTCATGGATACTGTCTGCAGTGTAGAATTGTTGGTGCAGGGCAAACAAATCAGCACAACTTAGTAAAATGTGTTTGAGAGTCAGCGGGGAGTGACACCCAATACATTCAGGGGGAGGTTCCCCCTTGAGCAGAAAAGCATGTGTAAGCCACGAGTGGCCAATATGGCAGCGGCTAAGGACCACTTGGTCCCGCCGACCTCCCGCATGAGTCTGTGGTGGTTTTCCCACAGATGGTTCAATTTCTTTAAGTTTATTAATGTTTTCATCCCACTCGTGTGCGGAAGGTAGGGAGTTCGAAATTCCGATTTCCAAAATTGATAATTGATAGGGCAAGGGCTGGTTTATACAATATCAGGATAATGTGACTGAGTGGGATATCGGTTATGATGCTGGCGGCCTGATCTCCCAGTTCGGGCAACCCTGTAAACTCGCCATGAGTGCGCACTGTCACAAGTCGGTACAAGATAAATTCCCCAAAACAACCAAACAATCAAGCACAGGTCGGTTTGGGAACCAGTATTATCATCTAAACAAAGCAGCAAGAATTGGAATATATAACATATGTAGAGCAGCACATGTTTACTTAAGAAGGTAACAAATGATCACAAATCAGGGTAAGTTGACCCTTATTTATACTTTTTTTTATACTTTTTTAAGACAATTCTGATACTTATTTTTGAAAGATTTGATACTTTTTATGTTAGAATCTAGAGTGGCAGCACTGACAGCGGTTCAGCTGGTGGTGGGCAAGCAGCGTGATGGAGAACAGCAACTTAACGACAGCCTACATACCTTGTTTGCAAATGACGCACATATGTTACATTTTGTCGCCAGTGTACCAACAGTTAATTGCCGGGGTGGCCAAGGAGGCATCTGCACACATGGTGAAGGACAACATCTTCAAGGCAAGTCAAGTTGCTCACCCATCTTATTTCTACTGCATATTGTATTAAAAGGCCTCAGTTTGGATAGCTGTGAGCATATTCATTTCCTTTTTTTAGTAAATAATTTAATAATCTGACTACTTCTTTTAGCACTGTCAGGACACTGGTCTTCCAGCTGTTTTACATCGCAGGTTTATCTACTATTTTCTAACGAACTAAACATTGTGTTAAATAATAGAACTTTAAATTACATTAGGTGATAAATGACACGGTATGATAAAATCTAGGGGGACCGGGTACGGTGGCCCAATCGGTAGTGCGTGGGAGATCAGGATTTTGGTTCCCGGTCGAGTCAAACCAATGACTTGTACAATTGATACTTGTCACTTCCTAACGTGGTGCTCGGCATTAAAAGGATAAGGCGAGGACTGGTTAGCTCAGTGTCAGAATAATCTGACTGAGTGGGATATTGGGGCATGGTGCCAGTGGCCTGATTTCCCAGTACGGCAGCACTATAAAGTCACCATGAGTGTGCACTGTTACAAGTCGGTACCAGTCCTGATATGACCTTAGATCTTGCCAGGACGTAAACCTCCAACAACCAACCCAAATCTAGGGTATCAAATGGCACCTAGATAGTCTGAATCCCAGTTGGTGTGTTCGTAGAGTGCGTTTACAGTGATGCAAGCAGGTAGGCAATGCCTCTTGGATGATTGTGTAAGTATGACTATCCTAATGATATTTGTTGACAATTTCAACGGCTATGGTAAATTATTGAGTGTTCATGGCCACGCCATCTCGGTCTATAGCGATGCTTCCGGTTGGGTTTTTGGGGTGGCTCAATTGGACGATTGGCTGGTGGGTGGTTTTGTCTATGACAGTGGCCTGTTTAGTGAAGTCCTCCATCATTTTGCTACCACAGACCCTACCTGGGTTGGCATTCATATCAACGCGAAACGCACTGGCTATTCACCGAACTACTGCACTGCGAATTATTGCACCTATGCTCTAATTCGCAGAGCTGCAACAAGATCAAAGCTGGCAATCGAGACACTTAGGGACAGCCATAACCATGTTTGAGAGGACTATATCACCATTAAGGCAAATTAAATTTGTTTTCAATGTGTAGCATTTCATAGGTGACAGATATAAAATGTCATATTAACAGAACTATCACATAATTTATACAAATTTATGTAATTTCTAGTAATTATTTTATTGCCAGAAAATAATTCAGAATGGTAAATAACCTTTACATGATAAAATGGCATCATTTGGATCATTACTCCCGTTATGCTGTTGTTACTCATATCACAAAGTTCAACACTTCTACAAATGTGACACATTTCATATAACCTAATACTCTTTACAATTCACATTTAATTTACTTGTGCATTAGTTTTTCTCAAACATAGCATTCATAATGTATTAATGGTCCATTGAGAGTTTTGCTATAAGTAGTACCACAAATCCTGGTTACACGATCTATTTCGCAGAGCAAAGCAGCTCTGTGAATAATAATCATTCTTCTACTAATTCGCAGAGCAAAGCAACTGCGAATAATAATCATTCTTCCACTTATTCGCAGAGCAAAGCAGGATAAATAAAGAGACGAGACGAGGTGTGGTGGAAGCCTACCTTTATTTCCGAGGCCCATATGGCCGAGCAATAAACAGCCCTACCTAGAAAAAAAAGGAAAAAATTCGGAGCTCATGTGATCCTGACGCGCGCTGGCTGGGCTATGGCTCCACGGAAGTGGTGCCAGCCAGGTGGAGCGAGTTCCGGCCCGCAGCAAATATCAACAAATAAATAAGACGTACATAATAAATAGCGAGGAATTAATTAAGGTTCGATAAAACTGGATAGGATATAAACTCCCCCCCCCTTTATATTCATATAATAAATTATATAGCACATAAAATAGGCTATGACTCAGGAGGATAAATAAAGAGACGAGACGAGGAGTGGTGGAAGCCTACCTTTATTTCCGAGGCCCATATGGCCGAGCAATAAACAGCCAAACCTCAGCCGGCTATGCTGGCCCAGGCCCCAACCACTCCTCAGGCCGTTCCTCCAAAGTCGTCAGCCTGATGGCCACCCGTAGGTCATTCAGAATCCTGGTTTGCAAAGGCATTTTCAAATAAGAATAAACAGTCTCAGAGGCCCAGTCCCCCCTTACTTTAATTTCTTCAATAGAAGCACCGGACATAGCCAAAAAGGTGCAGCCCCCTCTCCTCAAGGAGTGCGAGGTGAGCTATTGCTCACCCAGCCCTGCTTGATTTACGAATAACTTCAGCATACCCTGATAAGCCTTATAAGTCATCGGCTTAGACTCCTGCCCTCCCACAGGAATCCTAAAGGCCAAATCCCCGGATTCAGCTGGCAGTACCCTGAAATGATGCAGCGTCCAGTGCACTGCGCACAATGCTCTGTTAGGATAATGTGCAACCGGCACCTCCAGTACCCGGTCTGCGAACTGAATAGTTTTTGAGCGCCTGACCCTAATTAGCATCCCCCAGTCGAAAAAGGTAAAGTCTCCCCTATGCATTGTCGAGTCCGACTCAGTCACTTGTGACTTCCTACACAAGGCTCTAAAAGAGCAGAGCATCACTGCCCTCCAAGCAACACGCCCCATACTCGAAGTCAATAGAGCAAAGACCCTCAAAAGCATGGAAGGAAGCATTGGGCTGGCCTGCCATGGTGTGTCCCCCTTCTGGCGCCTGATGCCCTTAATTGTCGCTTGCACTACATAGTCATCGTATCTGATACCCTGAGTGCCATTCTGGCACAGAAATAAACTTAGTCCAGATAAATAATTCACCACCGACTGGTACGTGAGTGTTCTCGCGAGCCAGGAGGCCTACAGCGCCACACGCTCAGACGAGCATGGAAGCGGTGGGCCGTCCTGTGAGAACTGGTTGAGAAACTCAAAATATTTCCGTATTTGGACAGATCTCGTTGTGATTGAATTCTGGGCGTAGAAATGTCTCTCATATCCCCACTGCATTGCCCTCAGTGCCTCCAATTCTGGAATGACAGAACAAGGGAGCATCAAAAAGATGTGCACAGCACATCATCCTCCCCACATCCACTGCCATAATCCTAGCACTACTTGCCTCTGCATCCCACCTACTCAGGGCATCACAAACAACATTAACAGTGATGTTTATATATGTTGATAAGAAAGTGAAATTTGTCTCTACCGCTAGTCAGAACAGCCTCCGGAGCATCCCCATGATTTCTACCAACCTAGACCTGCCAGAACCAAGTGCAGCCTGAACTACCTCGCTGTCTGTTATAAATATAATCTCGGAACCTCCCCAGTTTGATGCCCAGTGGATGGCTCCCTCCATCACAGCCCTCATCTCCTTCACATTTATATGCTCAGTACCCACCACTGCGGGGACTGCTACGTGGTGATGACCCATGCGACGAGCCAACACCTCGTCATCCTCGGCCTTAAAAGACGCAATGAGCCAATCACTCCCATTTGTAGCGCCCAGTCCCCAATTTGAAGAATCGCTGTTGACGGATACGACTACTGCAAATTTCCCAAGCATCCCAGCCTTCCCATTAAACCTTGCGGCAAAGGCTGCCCACCAGCTAATATCTTCTATAACGTCACCATGAGTGTGCACTGTCACAAGTTGGTACCTGTCCTGATATGACCTTAGAGCAACAACAAGCAAATAAATCTATATTGTGTGGCTCTCGCGCACTTTGAAGTTTTCTTCCATTACCAATTATTTAAGTGCTCTTGATTTTTTCTTGAAGGCAGAGTGTTGCGATGCTATTTCTTTTTCCTTCCACCAGATTAAGACTGTGCTGGGTGGGGCGAAAAGAGTCCTGGGACGCGCTGTGAAGTGAAGCAAGCAGCTCCTCTGTTGACTGGGGATCTTACGAAGACGCTCTTACATAGGCCAACAACAAAAAATTGGCGATCGTCCCCGCGAGTGCCTGGAAAATCGGCGCCCCTGAATTTGATATATATATATTTTTTTTTTTCAAAAACTGTCTGGCGGGATAGGGCGGGTGGAGTGAGACATGGAAAAGGGAGGGAAGAGGGAAGAGGGGAAGAGGGGGTTTATGCTTGTGGTGTTCTCTGTGGCAGAGTGGTTAGAGTGTCTAACTTTTTTCTAGGTCAGACTCCTAATCTGAAGGTCGGTGGTTCAATTCCCTGTGCCCCCCCCCCCACCGCTGTGTATAACTTACAGCGTCATCAAAGGCTGGTTGCTTTCATACCATGTCTATGTGGTGTGGGAGGTTAAAAATCCCTTGGGTCGGTAAAAGTGTAGGCTTGGGCTGTCTATCGACAAACTGTCTAATGGTGAAAACAAGTCTATTCAGACTTATCCATGATAAGCAGTATAAATCTTCAAGAAAACCCAACTGTATATGATCTGTGCATGTGAAAAAAATGGTTGGGATGATCAGAGGTTATTAATCAATGTCGGCCATAGTGTTCGGTGAGACAGGTCTATTTGCAGTGTAGACAAGCTTCCACACATTACTGTCTTTGTGTTGATAGTAACCATATGTTGGTTTGTTTCCCTGAGGGCAGGATCATTACGTTGTGTTCATTACATCATGAGTATGATGTTATACTCACTGCATTGTTTAGTTACGTTAAGCTATCTGGAATTTGTTGATGTCCGTTGCTATGTGACAGAAGAAGGTGGTGTCATCTTCCATAATTATAGTGCAGGAGTCAACATTTGAATGGTCAGTTCAAGGTGTGTGCCTAGGCTGGTGGGGCGAGTTTGATTTTCCTTCACATATGGAGTGACATTATGAATTGCCATACTGTCCCTTAGGAAATGGGGTTTGCTGTCCTCTGCGCACATTATCCATGTTGTAAGTAACATGTACAATTACGTGTTTTCATTTACATGCAGGTAGCTATGCTATTCAGTTACATCAAAGACAATGTATTATAATATAAGTTGCACCACTTAGTGCTTTCCCATGAAATACAGTAAGAAAGGTAATTGGACAGGCCCCCTAGCCCAGCCTGACGGTTATACCATTGAAACAAAGGGAAAGGTTCATTAGCTCACGCTGACTGCTGTACCATCAAAGACAATGTATGACAAGTATAGTGTATTATCGTCTAATATTAATAATGAAAATTATATTATAGTAAAGTTCAAACATACTTTAGTTTACGCACTTTAATCTGTGCCATACATAAATAAAATGTGTGATTAAGTCTCAGTAAGAAACATACTACACCTAATCTTAAGACAATGCACCTTGTTTGCCGTGGGATGGCACCACTGCATGATTATTTCAGAATTTGCAAAATGAAAGCGCTGAGGTCTTAGCGTATATTGTCTTTGGTTACATTCAGGTTACAGTGATTTATATTTTCATCAAACGATGCTCTCAATAAATTCATTTTCCTTTGGTTTTTCTATTTATTTCAATCAAGGTAATTACATTTATGAGTCTTCTATTGACTGCTCTACCCAATTTTGTGAACAATATTTGTGTCTATATTAAAGTTATGCAATTTGCTTGTTTTAATTTTATGCCATATTTTCTAGATACATATATCAGATTGATGATTTTAATTTACTTTACTTGAAGTTTACTAATTTGTATTTTGAAGGCTTAACGAGATATTCGGAATGGAATCATGTATAATTATTGTTGGTATCTACTGCCAAAATAATGAACATCATCAGCTTCAGCAGTGACAGAATTTGATTAAATTGACTTAGCATTCCCTTGGTGAGGCAACAGATGTTTAACAAGTGCATCAGTAGGTATGATCAAATATAGGTGAGTGTTTACTTTAGGTTTAAAAAAAAGAATGCTTTTGTGGCATAGATGTAATTATTATCAAAAGAGTAAGATTACTTGTTGTGCATAGCATACAAATAAGCCAGTAAACATTGACCATGAAACACGGTGAAACTGTTTCCTACTCACAACATTAGTTTCTGTGACTGCCGCCAGAGGGGAGGGCAGATTAGTGGTGGAAATAATTTATTGTATCATGTAGAACCCCCAAGAAAAGTTAACAGCATTAGGTTACATGGTGCCATATATAACCATTTGCTCATATTCCTTGTTATTTCTCATTAAATTCTCGTTGGTATTATATTTTCCAATAAGTTTTTTTTATTAAAAGTAGCATATTGGTTCTTTATTTAAAGTTGCACAGATCGATGGTTTTGAATTTCTGTATTTTTTCTGAGATAAATATATTAGATCGATCACTAGTATCTACTTTACATTAGTTCAAAGTTACTTTTATTTTAAATTGTAAGCTTTTGAGATATTTTCAGTCCAAACATGGAAAATTAGTTTTGGCATGCTTGCCAAAACTCTGACACCATAGACTTTTGCAGTAACAGGTTCTGTTAAATTGACTCATTATTGCCTTCTACGCAGAAACAAATGCTTAATAAGTGCATCAGTATCTAAATTAGATATATAAAATCAAATCTAGATAATTGGTTTGGTTTTGAAAATTTGATAAATCATCGGACTATGCAGCTTTAAAGTCACTTATTTTCCTATCCGAGCACCACAAGGTTTGAGGCAAAATAAGATATATTTCTTTAATGTAATTTCAAGTGTACATTATGAAAATAATTTCTTCTAAAAGATATCAAGAGCTGTCTAAGCTGATTCTAATAATATATTTTGCTGGCTGTAAACTGACTTGGTTTCTCAACTCTGCTGGGAATCTCCAACATCTTACACCGCAATGATACGGGCTTGTCTGAAGGTAACTGTTTCTTGACGTGACTCTTGTGTTTGCAGATATCGTGGGGACCACGTGACATTAAGGTTCTACCGAGGACACGCCTTACTGTGGTTTCAAAGGAGAATTCTGCTCAAATATAGGTTCAGGCAACGTGTATTTAGACAAACTATCAGTGACTTCAAACGAATAATTTATATATGGCTGTAACCTTCTTTTCTGTTGTAAAATATATGTGTTCCTTTGTACAGGTCAAGTCATGCTCGGTAATTATTGACACTTGTTTATTGTTGAAATGAAAGATTTAATAGAATATAAAAAATCAAAATCAATTGTAAACATGGTTTATCATACATATGAATAGTTAGCTTTAGTGAAACCATATAAGGTTAGTCACGGGCTATTGCATTAGAGTTAGAAATGATGGACAGGTAGTCGGGCAATGATTCACACAATTACACAAGTTAAACGCAACCCTTAAGGTCATAAGATGGAAGTTGTTGCTAACACATTTTCTTCATTTTTTCATCTACTTTGGTAATTAGACAATTAGAACTACATGGCAATAGCCTGACTCAGCAAGGTAAGCAACAGTTCTTTGGTATACCATCATGGGGGTGTGGGCTGATTGTTAGTTAAAGTTGCATAGTCCGATGGTTTTGAATTTTTGTCATTTTTCTGAGATAAATATACTAAATTGATCTTGTAATCTACCGTACTTTAGTCTGAAGTAACTTTGATTTAAAATGGCTAACTTCTGAGATATTTAAAGTGCAAACATGTAAGATTAGTTTTGGCAAGCATGCTAAAACTCTGACTCCATAGGCTTCTGCAGTAACAGGTTCTATTGAATTGGCTTGGTACTCCCTTCTATGTGGCAACAAAGCTTAATACCTGAATCAGTATCTATATTAGATATGTAGAATCAATTCTAGATAATTGTTTTGCTTTTGATGCTTGATCGGACTATGCAGCTTTAAGTCGGGTGAATTTGAGACATGGCTATGGTAAATTCGGTAGGTGCTTGCAGAGAAGGAAAGTGGGTGTGGTGGTGGGCGGGCGGTGTGTCTGTGTGATTCAAGTGCACGATGAACATGTGTTATTGAGTCAAATTAAGCAGCCGTAGTGTTAGCTAGATTGGTTGAATTTGGTGTGGTAGGTTTGGGTTATGGCCTGGCAGTGTTGGAGAGTAGCAGCCAGCAGAGGTTTTGATGTCCCTTTGAAGTGGGGGTAGAGGGAAGTTGCTGTGGCAGCATCAAGGGCGGTTGATGTATGGAACTCCCAACATCTCCCAACCAGCCACTACAGGGACAAATAGTTTTGCGCCTGTCTGGACATGTTCTTGCCGGTGTGAAACCTCTATTTGCTCCCCGAGAGAGTGCCGCTGGTAACTTGCAAAAGCCAGCAGCACTTCAACACTTTTGCAGGCTGCTTTCATGAAATGTATCAAGAGAAACCTGAAGCTCAGAGACATTAAGACCGACTCATGAACATCACTCTCACAGCAGAGAGCTAAATGCAGAGCGGCAGTCAAGTAATGAAAGCAGTCTTTGTCGCATCGCGACGGACAGCAATGATGATGATGAGAGGGAAGTCAGGTGGAGGCAAAAGCTCGATTAGTCTGTGATGGTTTGTGGTGTAATTGTCACTCCAAGGGCCCGGCTAGCAAGCGGGGTTCTGAGTGATGCTTTAAATCCAAAGTTGGCTGCTCTCTGATCCTAAGGGGAAGTGCATTCCACAGTTCACTGTCTCTGAGGATAGGGGGTTTAACCAGTTCCTACTTCATCTTCCGAATACCGGAAGTTAAGTTTCAGGGGATAGGAAGAAGATCGCGCAGTCAGGAACAAGCTCAGTTTGACAACTCAACAGAGGAGCATGCGTCTTGGAGGAGGTAGACCGTTTAGGTAAGTTTGTTTTTCACACCAGGAGGATTTGTCAATTTTGTTTGCTTTTTAAGGTGACATTATTTTTATTGGGTTCTGTTTATTATTGAACAATGCGGCAATATTTTTGCAATTATTCAGAATTTTGGATTTCGCTGATTGATATGATTCATTTTTCAGATTCAAAATACGAGAGCTCATCGTCCCATTATGCACTCTAGGCCAAGTTGAAAGCAAGTTCAAGTTTGTGAAGATTAATTAGTGTGATCCATTGAATCAAGGCTGTGCAAAGAATTTAGGATGATGTTCCCGTCTTCACAATTGAGCGATTCTGAAGGGAGAATAATTCAGAAACTACTTGAAATATATCAACCAAAAAGCCGATCAAATTTAAATTGGCAGCTGGAAATGTCTTATCTAGGTCAAGGTTGCCAATAGTGTGTTCAAAAACGACTATTACTAAATCTCCCATAGAGTAATTATCACATATGTTTGTATAAATTCCGGAGATGAGAGAGTGGAGGGCTGAAACAAACGACCACGGTATCCATAACTAAGACATCCAGTAGAAGAAACCAGTGCACCAAATCAAGCCACATTCAAGTATTACTGCTTCAGCTAGGCACAAGTGGATTTTCAAGTTAGCTGTGGACTTGAGATGAAGGTACACCGTTGACTGAGCTTTAAGAAGTGTATACAAAAGTGAAAAGAACAGTACGTAGTGCCAAAAATGGTTGGTTGGTTGTTGGAGTTTTATGTCCTGACAACCTCTAATGTCATGTCAGATGGGTACTGACTTGTGACAGTGCGCACTCATGGCGATTTTATAGTGCTGTCCCAATGGGAAATCAGGCCACCACCACCATGACCAGATATCCCACTCAGTCACATTATCCTGACATTGAGCTAACCAGTCCTTGCTCTACCCTATTAATGCCAAGTGCCAGGCTAGGAAGCGACATGTATCAATTTTATATGTCATTGGTTTGACTCGACCAGGAACCAAACTCCCGATCTCCCGTACGCGAGGTCTGCGCTCTGCCGATTGGGGCACCGCGCCTGGTCCCAAAATGATTATGAAAAAGAGCATGCCTGGTGTGACATTTCTATTATCAAGTTCCTAAGGATAATAAGGGACATTCTGGAGAATAAACAGGCTTGGCAGATTTTCTGACTACCAGGGTCCAAGCTTTAAATTAGAAAGTCGAGTTCACCATGGCGTTCTCTGTGGCGGAGTGGTTAGAGTGTCTGACTTTTTTCTAGGTCAGACTCCTAATCTGAGGGTCGGCGGTTCGATTCCCCGTGCCCCCAGCTCTGCCAATTTGGATTTCCACCGCTGTGTATAACTTACAGCGTCATCAAAGGCCAGTTGCTCTCATACCATGTCTATGTGGTGTGGGAGGTTAAAAATCCCTTGGGTCGGTAAAAGTGTAGGCTCGGGCTTTCTATCGACCAGCAGTGGAGTGGGGAAGACCAGTCGTCTGTGACTGGGATTTCCCCTGCTTGGGACAACTAATGTACAAAAAAAAAAAGAGAGACAAATAAGTGTTCACACTTCCTGTCTACCATTCGCTATATGAGCAGGTAGGCTTGGTGATGTTACCTGTTGACAGCCAGGAACAGCCTCGTTGGTACTCTAATACCTATTGCACCCTTCGGGGTATTATCCTGTAGAGTCACGTGGCCAGCCGAGAATTAGATGCACAAGCCATTCACCTGCTCAACGTGACTAAGATGCTACTTAGTGGCTATCGATTATAAATTAGACTAGCTTGGAAAGTGAGCGTCAGGATGCTGATTCACTCTGCATTCCATAAGGAACCTATTAAAGGGAAATATGAAATGTTCTCTGTGGCGGAGTGGTTAGAGCGTCTGACTTTTTTCTCGGTCAGACTCCTAATCTGAAGTTTGATGGTTCAATTCCCCATGCCATCACTCTACCAATTTGGATTTCCACCGCTGTGTATAACTTACAGTGTCATCAAAGCGCATGTTCCTCTCATACTATGTGGTGTGGGAGAATAAAAATCCCTTGGGTCGGTAAAAGTGTAAGCTTGGACTTTCTATTGACCAACTATATAATGGTGGAAAGAAGACTATTCAGACTTATCCATGATAGGCACTATAAACCTTCAAGAAAAAAACAATGACAAACATTTACAGAGATCTTCCAGAACTGATCGAATTGCTGTTGGATGATAATCTTAGTAGCAGGATAAGGAGTTTATAAAGTTTGTCAGAAAGGTTTATGCAGACGAATATAGGGTACAGGGGAAAGTGACATACTTTGAAAGGTGTACGAGTTCTCCTTGCAATAATATCAAGCTCCAGGATTAAGCTTTTTTTTCCTGTTCGCTGATAGGGGCTAGAGCCAGTTCTTCTGTCGGTACGGATTTTATGAGTCCTTGGAAAAGAGGTTTGGAAGATTGAGGGTTATGTGCAGTATGAAAACCTGCCTCACTTTGTGACGGTGTGGTCATGGGGGCTCCAGTCAGGGTTTTCAAAAATGAGTCACCCTGACCAGGTAGATGGGTTAATCATTGCTACTAATTTCGGGTGAATAACAAATTAAAGTTGCTTTTTTCTCTGGAAACATTATTAATCGCTTAGAAAATTGAGAAGATTTAACTTCAAACGATTCGTTTTTGAACTATGTCAAATGCTTAACTATTCCTTTTATTAAAACCCCCTTTGGGGAACCGTTGGGGAACAAGAAACTAGTTTTATATGAATAATTTATTACGCAAAAAAGTATTTTTAGTAGTACAAAATACAACAGATCGTCAGTGTTTATCAACTATTGTCTATGTCCTAATCAGAATGGAAAAATTTGAATTTTCGACCTATTGAAATAAAATAATGTATTCATTATAAACATTTTATGAAATTTAACCTTTAGACGACCCTGGATATTAAGCCAGATATGTGGATTGCTAGTGTTAACCTGACTGCAGCATTGTATTCTTGACCAATTAAAGCATCACAGAAGAAATTGCGCTTTCACCGGTGAAATAGTTTATTAGAGTACCAGACTTTGCCAAACGGATTATCTGTGGGACCATGTACTTTTTGCCAAATTATTTAAGTCAATTTATCCT
The DNA here is from genome assembly GCA_030323885.1 of Branchipolynoe longqiensis. Taxonomy (NCBI): domain Eukaryota; kingdom Metazoa; phylum Annelida; class Polychaeta; order Phyllodocida; family Polynoidae; genus Branchipolynoe; species Branchipolynoe longqiensis. The sequence goes on along the minus strand of CM059193.1, from coordinate 63,053,730 downwards.
GGAAAAATGGGTTACAGCAACTATGCACATTTAGCCGACAGGAAATAAAAAATGACAATGTTGACAAGCCATTTTTAACTTACAGATTAACTTACAGATCCTCTTCTGGCTAATCTAGGCCCTATTGGGCCTCTAATGCCAGCTCATTATGGCACAAAACAATTATTATTTTGCACACGTATGAAGGTGGATGGTTCCCTAGTCATATAATTGTGGGTGTCCTCTGCAATGTCTATCCAGCCTTCTCTCAAATGCTTCTACGGTTGGTGCTTCAACCAATTGGTCTGGGAGACTTCCATGGATCTGTCACTCGAAAGAAAAATGAGTGTTTCCTGACCTCAAGTCTGGGCCAATTATCAAGAAGGTTTATTGAAAAACTAGGTTTCACATGTAACAAAAATATATCAGTATTGAAACCAACGCAATGCTTAACATCTTTAGGCTTTGAATTAGATTAAATAAAAGTTGAAGTAGTCCTGACAGTAGAAAAGAAAACTAAATATTGAAATGTTTTGCTTTCTCTTTCCCGCTGCTATTGCAAGTGTGTTAAAATACCTCGAATCTATTTTGAGAAAGTGGAGGGTTTTGGGGATATTAAAGCACCTTTATGTGCCCAGATCACAGGGTAACATAATTGGGAAACATTTTCTGAAATGATGGTTCTCTAACAGTTGTCACAAGTTGAGGAAACCACAGCCTAGCTATGACGGTTTTTGGAGCATTGAAGTTGTGCTCGGTTGCATTTGAAGTCTCGAAAATAATTTCCCTTTGAGTCTTACATAGCTTAGAAAGCTTTTATTATTACTAGTGTCTTCTTGGGACATTTCAAATTTGCAAATTGATAGAATGAGCAAATTGATAGAATGAGATTTTAAGAAAACTGAATTTGTATATGTTGCTAAAGGATAAGCAGGAGGGACCCTGATGTTCCATGCTTACACCAAGGATAAGGGCCCCTGTATGGAATATACCATGAAGATATATCTTGAGTGAACGGCAAATATGAAACAACATAAAAAGGAAAGTTTGTTTTATTTAACGACGCCTCTAGAGCACATTTATTTTTATCATCGGCTATTGGACATCAAACATATGGTCATTCTGACATTTCTTTGGAGGAATCCCGCTGCCGCCACATGGGCTACTCTTTCCAATAAGCAGCAAAGGGTCTTTTATATGCACATTCCCAGAGACAGGACATCACAGACCACAGCCTTTGATGAACCAGTTGTGGACGACTGGTTGAAACGGAAAATAGCCCAAACTGCAAATTGGTCCACTGAGCAGGATCAATCGGATGACCCACACCGTCACAGGTGGATACTCTACTACCTGAGCTACGTCTCACTCCCTTGAAACAACATAATGCACAAGTTGAAGTTGAGCATAGTACATTAAACAAAATCTTTTTTCTTTTTTTTTTTAGTTATTGCTTGTTTATTCTGTTCATAAGGGTTAAGTGCATGCACTTGTTTTCGCCGCTGTGCAGTAGTGGTAATAATTTAGATGTACATGAGAATTGCGGCTACTTCGTGGGGGAGGAGACACCGAGAGACCCACTACCATGTCAGGTGGGGCCCTTTTCCTTATTTTGCTGCCTTTGTCCTCACTGCTGAACCCGCCTTTAGCCGTCCCATCCTCTGAAACCCTTGCTGCTGGATCCAAGTGCACTGTCTACTGCCGGGCTGGTGTGATCCGGAGCCGCCTCAACGACTGTTCGTTAATTGTTGTAAAGAGATCCCCGCTTCTACAACCATCCCAACGGAAGTTTAATCTTCAATCCAAAGGTTGGACCGATTTATCGGTGCCTTTCTATATTGCTGCAGTTCTGAAGCTGGTAACCGTCATAAGATGGCGAACCCCCAAGAGTCAGGAGTCACTGCGGTGAAACAAAGACCCGAGTAAGTGTCACTGCAGCATCCCCTGGCCTAGTGAAACAAAGACCCAAGTAAATGACACTGCGGCCCCTCCTGCCATACGTGAAACAAAGACCCAAGTAAGTGACACTGCGGCCCCCCTCCTGCCATACGTGAAACAAAGACCCAAGTAAGTGACACTGCGGCCCCTCCTGCCATACGTGAAACAAAGACCCAAGTAAGTGACACTACGGTCCCTCCTGACATATGCGAAACAAAGACCCAAGTAAGTGACACTGCGGCCCTCCTGCCATACATGAAACAAAGACCCAAGTAAGCGACACTGCGGCCCTCCTGCCATACGCGAAACAAAGACCCAAGTAAGTGACACTGCGGATAGTGTGCAGAGACCAACAAGCAGGTCATACCACGCAGTGCGATGGTGTGGTACACCAAATGCACCAGGGACCAGGCAGTGAAGCCGGCCTCAGAGTGTTGAAATGCTGGTGGAACCTCAGCTCAGCTCACCTCAATTCCGCCTCAAACCACTGCCACTGAGCACCCACCACCACCCCATCGCATGGGAGCTGAACCCTCCCGTCAGTTACCGCCATTCTGCAGCATGGGCCTGCAGCACGGGCCTACAGCACGGGCCTGCAGCACGGGCCTACAGCACGGGCCTGCAGCACCGTTCTGCAGCACGGGCTTACAGCACCGACCTGCAGCACGGACCTGCAGCACGGACCTGCAGCACGGACCTGCAGCACGGACCTGCAACCAGTTACAGACGCGGAACCAGACCACGGCTGTGCCCACACAGAGCGAACCATCCTAGGTGTCTGGGAAATGGAGTTTGCTAAAAATTGCATAATCCAATGCTTTTGTTTCGTTTTTTTACACGCATATACTAGGTTCATCGTTATAATTTACTTCATTATAATTTAATGTAAGCTATTTTATAGGGCTAACTTTGGAGACATTTGAATTGAAAACATGCAAACATTAATTTTGGCGTTCATACCGAAATGCTGTGCTGGACAAGGGTTTTTAACTTTACCCGTTTTCGAGCATCGTACAAATGCACCAAACTGCAAACGATGTCTCATGGATGTCATCTAATTTGGCTGGGTAGGATGAATTGCAGGTGAGAGTCTGAAATTTGAAGCTTTCATGGGAACATTCAGCTGAAATCTTTCCGTATACTGGCTGCTTTTAAAGAAAATATGGCGCAAACGGTTTCTGAATTTTGTGTATAGAAGAGTTAGGCGAACGGCTAGGCAGGTACCCATTAACTCGAGTGGGAGGATTTTATCGGCCATTGCTGACCTCAATAGTCATTAACACCACCCACACACAGCACGGCAGTCTCAACTACGCTGACCCCTACCAAGTGAGCAGGACCTGCAGGTGACAGCATATGAGGACCATCCTGGGCTGGACTATTCCACTCATTATTGGCTTCCACCCACTAAAGAGACCCTCCCCAGCTGTGCAGTGATATGTCACTTCTACTGCAGACCCAGGTGGAATAAATCGGGGATGGAACCCCAACTAAATGGGTATCGAACCAACTAGATTGTGCCATTCCTCATTCTATCTAGAATAACAAACATGTACAAGCGCATTATTAATGAACTTATTTCTCCCGCAGGTTTTATTCATGCACTTGTGATCATAGTGCTGACGTTCACTGTTCTACTAGTCACGTTTTTGATTTTCAAAAGATGGCAGTATGAACAACAACTTCAAATAAATAAGTGGAGAATAGATCAGAGAGACTTAATGCTTCTAACTGATTACACCGTGAGTACAAATAACTAATATTTCTAAGCTCCTGCAGCAACTTGGAGCAAAATACTCATAACTGTCAACATATGAAAATTCTAATGGGGGAGATTATATGCGTGAAATTACTTTTTACACCATTCGCGCATGCAGTACCACCCCAGACAGCACACAGTCGTCGGCCCGACGGCGGCCCAACGGCGGCCGCTCCGGCGGCCCGACGGTGGAAAACGCCGTCGGGCCGACGTTGTTTTGTCCAACCTCCCGCCGTCGGGGCGACGGCGGCTGCCGCCGTCGGGCCGACGGTGACAGCCGCCGTCGCCCCGACGGCGTCGGGGCGACGGCGGCTGCCGCCGTTGGGCCGACGGCGACAAACGCCGTCGGGCCGACGTTGTTTTGTCCAACGTCCCACCGTCGACCCGACGGCGTTTGTCGCCGTCGGGTCGACGGCGAAAAAACGCCGTCAAGTCGACGGTGGGACGGTTAATACATCGTAATAAATTACAAGTTATTTGTTCAAATAGAACGCTGTCCAAGTCCAACGATCGCACGTGTTGTGCTGGCAACTCGAGCCGGCGACTCGAGTCAGGTGGCGATTCGAAGCAAAGAAACCTTATCGGATGATTCAAATCGTATTAACACGAATAATTCCACTAATACTTCGTAATAAATTACAAAACTTTTACAGAATAATCTAAACATATTAATAAACAAACGTCTTAAATAATTCCTTTAAATTCCTCCGATTTCTGGCGTTATTTGTTCAAATAGAACGCTGTCCAACGATCGCACGTGTTGTGCTGGCAAATCGAAGTAAACAAACCGTATCGGATGATTCAAATCGTATTAACACGAATAATTCCACTAATACTTCGTAATAAATTACAAAACTTTTACAAAATAATCTAAACATATTAATAAACATACCTGTTAAATGATTCCTTAAAATTCCGGGTATTTCTGGAGTTATTGGTAGAAAAAGAACACTGATCAACAATCGCACGTGTTCCGCGACAGTCTTTGATGAACCAGTTGTGGACCACTGGTTGGAACAGAAAATAGCCCAAACTGCAAATGAGTCCACTGAGCAGGATCACTTGCCAAATAAATAAAACAAGTCAAATTCATGGCACAGGCTCATCAGTTTTCTAATAGCGGGAGATTGGGCTTAAATTGAATACCCAATAGGAAGGTCGGGAGAGGTATTTAAATTCCAGAGGCTCCCGCCCAAATCGGGAGACTTGACAGGTATGAATACTTAACTTAAATCCCATTCTTTAATTATTATATTTCATTCTTAAATTCCATGTTCAGGAACTAATATTCTAGTCTTTTTGTTTATATCTACATTATTTTATTCCTCTGAATACACATGTCAGTACTGATGTAATGGTCTTCCAACCATTTGACAAATGTTGCTATGCATTGAACAAGGTATAGTCATTAAACAGTGTTGAGTCAAACCAATGACATAAGCCCTGTTCACACACGGGTGTTAAGTCGCCTCAACTAGTTCGCCTTGTCTAGTTTGACTCACATTGGTCGTGTGGACGCTATGCTGAAGCGAATTAGGGCTAAGTCACCTCATCTAGTTCGCCTCAAGTAGACCGCCTAGCGAGGTAGTCTAGATGAAGCGAACTAGCTTAAGTCTTGCTTTTGTGGACGGTAGCGGTTTACTTGAGGCGGCTTAAGCACGTCACCCGCATGCGCAGTCAGAGACCTGAGTTGGTTGATTTTCCAGTCGATCAAAAGCACATATTGTATAATTTGGTCTATGAAACTGCTAGCTGTGCACAGATATTTTTTTCATCATTTATTTTTAGGTTTTCACTGCCCAGCAGAAGTTTTGATCATTCCAAAACAATACGATTCAGTCGATACATATATAGGTCGAACCCACACTCGCTCGTGGTGACGTCGACTAATCGAAACTGGCGCTGGTTAGTATGGACTTGCTCATGCGCAGATATCGATTTCCGCCTTAAACCGCCCCAAGTACTGCATGTGTGGACACGACTCACTTTCATGCCTAGTTCGCCTCATATAGTTCGCCTTATCTAGTTCGGCCTAAAGTTGTGTGTGTGAACAAGGCTTTAAACATTGATACAGTGTTTCCTAGCCTGGCGCTCGGCATTATTAGGATAGGGCAAGGAGAAGAGGAAGACCAATCGTCCATAATTGGAATTTCCCCTGCTTAATCAACTAATCTACCCCCATCCCCAAAGTAGATAGATAGTAAGAACATACAAAGTAAAGCATGAATGGATAGGGCCGGACTGAGATATAATGCAAAATGGCTTATTTTGAAGTTATTTGAAGCAAAAGCATTCAAAATACTTTCGGCATGCTTGCCAAACGTCTTGGGAAGGAAGTCAAGTTGTGACACAGTTTCCAATCTCGTCGTGATCACGTGGTACACTGACCTAATTAATGAGGCAGGAACGTAAGAGTGTAACCTAAAACACTTCCAGTGAGTAAACATCCTGATTCAAACACCTTTAAGCTAGCATTCCTTACACGCGGTATGCGGCATGTGAATGCGAATGCGACAAAGAATGGAAAAGCATCTAAGTGAATAGGGGTCCTTCCATGCCTCCGAATGCAAATGCGAATGCAAATGCGGCAACTGAATCGGTCCATGTAGCCATCGGTGCGGCATGCGAATGCGAATGCTGCTGCGTTTGCCATAGAAACCAATACTGTTCCTTCACAAATTTGGAGGAAAAACCCCAACAAATGTTGGGGGTTGGCATATATCTATGCCACATATACGACATTCACATGCCGCATACCGCGTATAAGGAATCTTAGCTTAACTTCAATATCAGTGACACTTTATATGATTAGCTAGCTATCAAGTGAGTAAGATAATGTCATACATTATCTAGATGATGAGAAGACAGGTCGATCACAAAAGCTGTACTGGGACAAAAATGCAGAGAAAACATGCCTTTGTTTTGGGGAGTGTTTCAGTCCAAGTCATGTGGTTTGTGAGCTCAGGTCAAGACCGATGAGAGGCTTGGAGAGGTCACGAAACTGACATGCATTTTTTTGTTGGTGTTTCTGAGGCATATGGCTTCCTTTAGTTGTTGTGTGAATTACATTCTTGTAAAGTCAGATTTATTCCATAATGGCATGACCAATTGATAAGGTAGGTCACCACTATCTAAGTTGGATATGTAGGATCAGATTTAAGTAATTATCTTGGTTTTGAAAATATATTGATATCATCGGACCATGCAACTTTAAATACCTTAAAGAGCCCGACTAGAAGCACCCCCAGGCTAACTCGGTTAGTAGGTGTGGACCGACACAATATGTTACAACTACTCAATGAGGGTGTCAAGTTCAGTGTAGTGAGGCAACCACTAACACATTCTGCGGAATCAGCACTACGTTGAACAGCAAAGCAGGGCGGGACAGGAGCTACAGGGTCTAAACAAGTTGGGTCGGATACTCTAGGCAACAAGAGATAGACTGCAACAAAACAAAGCATAATCTAAAGCTTGAAGCCCAGGGCATTGTACGTCGCATTTGATTGCTGTTATGGGGCTGTCACACTACGACGCTTCTCATCGGCGACCCGTCAGCATTGGAAATAAAATTAAAGCGTCGAGAAACGTTAAAGATTTAGGAGAAAAAATGGGGAAATTGGATGGTGGCGCAGCGTGTGAGTAGCGTCTTGTTAGCATGCGGGCAATGGGTGTCGACGAGTGAGGAAAAAAAAAAGAAAAGTTTGGCGAGACGTGCTCATATGACCTTAGATGTTGGTAGGACGTAAAACAACAAAGCAACCATTTGGCGTAACGTGTGGAGACGACCAGCCCGCGCACGCGGCGTCTGCCTAGCATTCCCATAATGTTATTCCAGTGCTGTCGACGTCCTTCTGACGTCGCCATAATATTGGGATTCGTGCGTTGATGAGCATTGTCGATCGCTGTTTTTTGTTGACATGCTTAAAACCTTGGGCGACCAATAACGCGCGCCGACGTTGTCCGCCGACCGTCAACGTCCAGAATAATGTACCGACGTGTACCGACGCTTCCCGACGTTTCCCTAATTTTCGCCCAAAATCACCACACGTCGACGGGTCTCTGGTGAGAAGCGTCGTAGTGTGACAGCCCCTTTACTGATGATTAATTCAGACATTTCTTGCTACATTGCCCATCAAAGTGTTAAACTTGATTACTGTACCTGTATGGTTGGCTCTACATTTGCGGTCACAGTGCCGCATTTAATTAAACTAGTCGTTCTTGGTGTCATTGGTGAACATACAAATATTAAAGTAGGTTAGGCTACCTGACTGATTGCCAGCTGGAAAATAAGGGCAGAGAGCTTGATGCATTAGAGGCACAGATGGGGCCGAGACTGACATTAGTGACAAAGACACACCAAAGTGAGATACAGTGAGTGACAGTTTGCCAGTTTGACTGGTGTACTAAAATTATATTTTCAAATATATTTTACTAAGTTGCGTTGATGTTTTGGCCCTGCGCCAACAGTTCTACACTGCAGACAGTATGCATGACCTTTTTACGAAGGTAAAACAGGAAAACATTTTAGCCTTTTGGAGGGAAGCTGGACTGTACCACCTCATATAGTTTACTAAATAGATTCTATCAATTATTAATCAAACTTTTCTTTTTCTATTGGGATTTGTTTCCCTTGACCACAAATATATGATTCTGAGCTTTCTAATTTAATGAGTGTCTATTGGCACATAATTGATTGTCTGCTTTTACATGTAAAAGCAATGGTTTGAACAAAAAACAAACATTTCTCGCCGTGAATATGGCCTATGCTGCCGACACGTCGTAAAGCAACCACCAATCAATCAATCAATCAATCAACACTATTTTTACCATGATGGGGAGAATGTTTAAATTGAAGTGTTGGCTTCAACATTCAAATATCCATGTAAACAATGAGAGAAATTGGTGATTGAAATTTCCTGAAAACTGTTATTTATTAGGTTTTCTTTTCATTGATGCCCATGTTTGTAATTTTGTTAATGAAAAGGAAACCGTAATATTTATGGATGGAACACATCATCAGACAGGTATGTTTACTGTAATGGGGAGGATACTGCAGAGTGGCTTAACTATCTGCCTCTCACCCTACAACAACGTATGGAGTGTCATCTCTGGTTCCACCAAGTGGTCATCAAGGTCTGATGCCAACAGCCATGGTTGAAAAGTATTGGGACATACATCGGATAATATCACACCACCTGTATGGCCATGCTTGCGATCTCAGTAAAGGCCCTGTCACACTACGACGTAACGACGTCAGCATAGGGAGAACGTGAAAAACGTCGAACTTCTCGGCGTAGGATGCAAATTTGGGCACAAGTTGAATGTGGATGCAGCGTAGTTGACAAGAGCGTAACGTCGGTAAAGCGTAGTGATAGCGTCATTCAACGAGAGAGGACAACGTAATTATGCTCACGGAACGTTATGTACGTTATTCCATCGCCAGAACTATGTTGCGTTACGTTACGTGATGTTACATACGTCATGACATGGTGGCGAAACATTGGACATACATTCGGCGTACGTTCTCCTGACGTTCCCATTACGCCGCGTGGACGTTTCCACTAGCTTTAATGTGGGTCAACCTAGTGGATCGTAGTGCAACGTAGTGAGCAACATTTGACTAACGTCTGTCTAACGTCATTGACGTTCGCCGAACGTGTACAGAACGTATGGCGAACGTAAACCCTTACGTTGGAGTTACGTCGAAAGTTTTGAACAGGTTCAAAACCTTGACGCGTGCCGAGGTAACACGAGGTAACATGACGTAGCTCGACATCAGTCTAACGTCATTCTGACGTCATCATAACGTAACCCAACGTACGTCAACGTAATGATGAAACGTGAGCACGTCAGACTTACGTTGGCTCGTTACGTCATAGTGTGACAGGGGTATAAAGGCGAGGACTTGGGCCAAATGGTCCTGACATCCTTAACAGTTGGCCAGCCTGAAATGGACTATTCAATTTAACCATTGGACATACAGCTAAGCCAATCCATAAATCACCTATTGTGCATGATTGAACGCTATATCTATTCAATTAAGTGAAGCAGTGCACATAACAGACACAGGGTTGGTTGTTTGGTTGTTGGAGTTTTACATCCTGGCAGCATCTAAGGTCATATCAGGACGGGTACTTACTTGTGACAGTGCACACTCATGGCAACTTTATAGTGCTACCCCACTGGGAAATCAGGCTGCTGGCACCATGACCCAGCCAGCATTCCCAGCTGGGCCCTGGGTGGGCCCAACATGGGCCCAGCTAAATTTGGGCACAGGCTCCAAGTGGGTCCCACCTGGGCTATCCCAGGTGGGCCTATCTCAGTTATTGAATATGTTCACTATATCTTAGACAACATATGATTTTTTTGTTTTAAGCTGGGAATCTAGCCCATGTGGGGCCCATCTCACGCCCACTTCAGAGCCCACCTGGAGCCCCTGCCCAGCTCGCCCATTGAGAACCGGGTGAAAAAAATGGTGGCTTAATCCAAAACTTTTTTTTTTTTAATAACCGATATAACTACAGCAAAATAGGATTTAAAGTAATTTATGATTGCATAGTTTAGTTATATTTCCATTTCATTAATCTGTGTTATTACCAAAAAAAAACTTGTAGGATGGGTACTGGTAGCTATTATCCTGCAGGATGGTACCAGCACAAATGTGACATCATCGTTCCTAGCAAACCCCAGCCAAGAGGTGGGTTACTGGGGTCAGGTTGTTTTGCACACGGCATGTGTTTTTGTCAACTCCACTCACAGTGTTCCATTTGAAATTCTAGCAACTCGGGTGACCCGAGTGGCCCGGGTTGTGTTAATCCATTACGCCCACGGGTCACGGTGGTACGTAGCACTCAAACTCAAAGTGGTCAGTGCGAGGGCATTGCACTGGTCGAGCAGAAATGGGATCCATGTTACTCTGTGGCCACTAATTAAAACAGGGTGTGGGTGACCAGTGCAAACACTCTGTAGTTAGGCTTTCACAGTTTCAGATAGTATGGTAACTGATGAACTCCCAATCCCATACAGGATGTGTTATTTTATCTAATGTACAGGGATGAAAGATCTCCGCGAATTCGCGGATTTCCGCGATTTTTTATATTTACTGATTAACAATAACAAAATTCCCAAAAGAAATCAGGATGTGTATGAAAACAGTTGGGTAGTTTGAATCCCGTTTTTATATGACCTTATGGGCCTGTCACACTATGACGTAACGATGTCAGCGTGGGGACAACGTGAAAATAAATAATACACGTCAAACTTCTTGGCGTAATATGCAAATTCGTGACGTCAATGCCGCGTAGTTTGACGTGAGCGTAACGTTGGTAAAGCATCGTGCCAACGAGAGAGGTCAAAGGAATTATTTATTATGTAAACGTGAGGCTTGCGAAACCCCAGCGCGCGACGTCAGCCTAGTGTGACAGTAGCGGCCGCTTAGCACTTTACTAAACACTCCTGGGCGAAGGAACAGATCAAGACAGCACCACAGCTGTCCAGCATTAAAAACAAGCACCCTCACAGGAGCTTATATGTTATGAGCAAAGTAAATACCTTGTCAATAAAAAGAAAAAAGGTCATCTGAGACCCTACCAACTTTTTTATATGATAAATGGTTGTACTTTCCCGGGCCGCCGAAAACAGTTTGGATTAACCGATCATTTGGTATTAACCAAGCTTGGTTTAACAGGGTTATACTCTATATACATAAAAAACGAGAATCAAAGTGTCCACACACATTGTATATTACATTCATAATGCACCCACGTTTTTGCCAAAGGCAAGTCAAAGCCGAAGCCAAAGCTCGGTTAAACCAATGATCAGTTAATCCAAACAAATTTCTAGAGGTCCCTTCAAGTTTGGTTTAACGGGGTTATACTGTATAACTCATGTTTGTTGCTCACATTAATTGAAGCTGTGCCAGATGGTTCAGTGCTGTGTTATAATACGTCTCCGTCCTGTTTGCCAGGATACATGGAGGGATGAACACAAGTCAACAGATGGACCAGGCAGCTACATCGCTTTGTACAAGGTTAGTCTAAACAGTAATTGTCATCTTGGAATCTGCACACTTTTTGGTTCATTGGATAGCAACACAGTCTGACCTAGAAAAGAGGTACAGCTGTTTGAGAAGATTGGAGCCTTCTATAGAGGTATAGTACATCACTTCTGAGATACAATAGTTGATGTCCGCCCGACTACTAGTTAGATCATTGGAAGTGAGGGGAGGGGTGGGGCACACTGCGGCACTGAACACTACTACACTTACACACATGTTTACCTACATAATACATGCACACATACATTCACGCATAACATATATAATACATGCCTACGTATGCATACATACATAATACATTCATTCATAAATGCATGTGTACAACAAATATACATAATGCATACATACATACACCCATTCATACATACCCACATACATACATGGATAATACATACATACATGACGCATACATACATACATACATACATACATACATGCATAATGCATGTCCACATACATACATACATACACTTATACATACATATATAATGCATGCCTACATACACATGCATGCCCACATACATATATAATACATACATTGTACATACATAAATGCATACATACTACATGCCCACATACATACATACACCCATACATACATATATGATACATACATAATGCATGCCTACATACACATGCATACACACATACATAATACATACATTGTGCATGCCTACATACACACATACATACATACAAGCATACATACTTACATAATATTACATACACACATACATCAACACTTATATCATCATCATCATCATCATCATCATGCTGTCAGTCGCGATGCGACAAAGACTGCTTTCATTACTTGACTGCTGCTCTCCATTTAGCTCTCTGCTGTGAGAGTTGCATCCATGAGTCCGTCTTAATGTCTCTGAGCTTCAGGTTTCTCTTATAGACATAGATGCATATATACATTTATGCATACATACATAATGCATACATAATACATACACACACATCCATATATGCTTGCATACATGCATACATGTATACATATAGAAAGTGGTATTTTATTTAATATAGAATATTGGCTGGCACATTTTTGTTATAATCCACACCCAAAACAAAAGTAAGGCTTATAATATTTGGTTTTCAAGAAGCATGTCCTTATGAGGTCAAAATGAGCTTAAATTATAAGGGCTATAACAATGGCTGGGACTCGGAGGGACACCGCCTCACCTACAACATGTGACTATTGTAAGCAGACCAGACACACATTTAAGAGATGTATTGCATTTGTAACCGAACAAGATGGCCAAAGTGAGTAGATCTGTCGCTTCTCTTACCAGGTCATGGGTTCGACCCCTGAACAGAGTCAATCCAATTTTGTTGTTGTAAATATAGTTTATTCATTGAATAAAGTCTTTTGTCAGTGCCGTGGCACTGGTCTTCCAGCCATGTGACAATACAGTTATTTACAATATATGTATATGTAGTCTGATATTGTCATCAGCAGCTAGCTCAAATCAGCTGAAATAACAATATTAAACATTCAAAGGCTTACGTAAGGTATAGTTTGACAATTCATGTATAAAAACAGTAGTTATATGTTGTATTCATACACACTTAGATACATACATGTGTATTGATTAGACCTTTACATTACGGAGTGGTTAGGTGCATAGTTTCCCTTCATAGGTTTGTATGCCTGCTATGTTGTGAATTGCAAAATGATCATGTTGGAGTTAACATTTTGAGCTGGAGTGTTAGAAGAATGGTTTGTTTATTCTGTTAGATAGAGTGTGGTTAGCTTGTAGGGTTAGGCTTAAAAGGTTAATACTTCGGTTGTTTTTTTTTGGACTACATGAAGTAGTTTGAGTAAGTAGGTTGTTAGTAATGATGGGATAAACAATGCTTGGAGGATTGTACATTTCACCCATTTAGTAGTCTAGCGAATAGCGAATAGCGAATGGTAGACAGGAAGTGTGAACACTTATTTGTCTCTCTTTTTGTTGTTGTTGGTACATTAGTTGTCCCAAGCAGGGGAAATCCCAGTCACAGACGACTGGTCTTCCCCACTCCTGGTCGATAGAAAGCCGGAGCTTACACTTTTACCGACCCAAGGGATTTTTAACCTCCCACACCACATAGACATGGTATGAGAGCAACTGGCCTTTGATGACGCTGTAAGTTATACACAGCAGTGGAAATCCAAATTGGCAGAGCTGGGGGCATGGGGAATCGAACCACCGACCCTCAGATTAGGAGTCTGACCTAGAAAAAAGTCAGACCCTCTAACCACTCTGCCACAGAGAACGCCAATCTAGTAGTCGCAAATCTAGTAGTAGTATAGACTTTATTAGTGTCTATGTTTATACAAAGACCCTATAATACTAATGACTTACAAATTTGATATGTGTTGCTGCCTAGCCTGGTGCTCGGCATTACTAGGATGGAGAAAGGACCATGGGAATGTTGAAAACCAATTTTCCGTGATTGAGACATCAAAAATCAATGAATATATATATTTCTTGTTAAATGATTAAAATATAAGACAAAGTAGTAAGCGTTGTCATGCTCGTGAGCACATAGTTGGGTGGGGAGGGGTTACATCCTCAGACCTGTGCACCTTCCGGATTTGTTCCGGATTGCAAGGGTAAATACGGAAATATGGTTTCTCGGCCTTTGTTCCGGAAATTGGTGTATTTTTGATCACACTAAACCCCATTAATTTTTTTTTAAACACCAACAAAAAAACGCATAAAATCACATGTAAAAAAAACAAAACACATCTTTCAAATAAAACTCGGTATTGTACATGTCTGTACTAGGCTTGTGGTTTTGAAGGGAGCTTATTATCAAGCATGAAAAGTTTGCTATTATGTAATTGTTTATTTTTCATTGTAAATGTGTTACTGAAAGTCATTCAAGAATACGGAAAATAGCTTTGACAATACGGAAAGGTGCGAGATCGGGTGCACAGCTCTGCATCCTATTCGTTGAAATAACAATGAAAATATAGCAATTAATGGGGTTGTCACTACGTCCTGTGGCGGCGGCGTATGCGTAACATCGCAAATTAATTTGAAAATGATAATAGGTCGAGATACGCCGACCTTTTTGCACTCCAGCGACGTATGAAATGTACGCGTAGCGTATGCCTGGCGTATGGCTACCATATCCCTACCATATATCGACGTATGCAAAGCATATGATGACGTATACTCGGCGTATTGGGACGGTTGGAGGCGACAGGACCAGTGTATGAGTAACCTATGGCAACATACCCCTAACCTATGCATAACCTATGCTGGGGTACGTCTAGCGTATGTCTAGGGTATGAGAAATGTATGAGTCATAAGACTGCATAGGTTGACAATTTTGAACATGCACAAAAATTGTTTCGGTGGCTCGACCTACGCTGACGTATGACGGTGTATGAAAAGCATATACGACCTATGCCTAACCTATGCGTAACGTACGTCTGCGTACGACGGCGTATCGGTCGAAAATCAAATACGTTGGTATACGCTGAGGCTATACACCGTAGTGTGACAGCCCGTTTACAGAACGTTGTGAGTACGCCAGAGACACCCGGAGGGTGTCGGTTCAACGTACGGCTAACCTATGCCGACCTACCCCTAACCTATGCGTAACCTATGGCGGCGTACGCCTAGCATACGTCTAGCATATGAGCAACGTATGAGGCATACGCTGGCATAGGTTGAAAATTTTGAACAGGCACAAACCTTTTTGGCGGCTCGGCATATGACAACGTATGAAGAGCGTATACGGCATATGCCCAACCGGCGTGTCGGTCGAAAACCGCATACGCCGGAATACTCTACCGCCATAGGTCATAGTGTGACAGGCCCATTAATGAGAAACCTAATACATTTATCTGAACAATAAGCATAAACTTAAAACCATCGGACTGGGTAACTTTAATAGATTGTTGAGCTGTATCAGAGTCCGTGTAATTGATAGATAATAATATGACTTTGTGTTGTTGTTGTTGTAAATATAGTTTATTCATTGAATTAAGTCTTTTGTCAGCGCCGTGCCACTGGTCTTAGGACTTAGGTCTTCATAACAAAGGCACTGGATATACATTAGGATTATTTTGCTTTGCTTTGTATCCAGTAGTATGTGCTAGTGAAATATACCAATTCGAATACCAAATGGACATTTACATTATTACTGTTGCTATTACATTCCATGTTCTGTTCTGTAGTGAATTCCTGTTTACAAAAAATCTTTTTTTAAAAGAAAAATCATTTCTGAGAGGGAGTAAATATCAAAATAATACTGAGCTATTCAGACATTTAACATCGATTAATTGAAGGCACATCGAAATAAAGAACATCTCATTCTCTAACTGATATGCAATTCGATTATTATTATTATTATTATTATTATTATTTATTATTCAATGTTGTATTACTATCTAATGTTCGAACCTGCATTTAAGAACATTCTACCGTTATGTAATTAAACTATATCTGTGTATATACAAGAACCCCTATCCTTCGGTGCTGAAAAAAAGAAAATTTATACAATTAAATAAACATGCTAACATAAAATTTAAAAAAAACCCACAGAAAACCCCCACAAAAAAACACCCCGAGCGCAACCGAAAGTGTATGGTGATACCTTTGTATTTCCTGTCACTGCAGGCACCTGCTTAGATATACAAACAGGGGAGGGATGCCGGGATCAGCTGGAGAGAATTTGTCAAAGAGCTAAACTGACTAAAGCAGTAAAGACGGCACCTGATGTAAGATGGGCATAATATTGTACTAATTCTTACAAACTAAACTCCACATAAATTCCCATATGAAGATATTTATGTTATATACATTGTGCACCTGAACATTTTCCTTGATTGAAAATCCGAGAATTTGGAATATTGTTGATAAAACTCTTGGACGATCATAATATTTACATTTTTCTATATTAAAATGTATAATTCATTTACTTGTTTTCACTGGCACTGAAGGGTATTGTATTTGCAACATTGGGGCCTTTAGCCATCTTGGCCCTGTTGCCTGTTACTGGCGCTATTCAATCAGAATTGGTGAAACGTGTAGTTTGGAGGACGCATGTGGCATATTATTAATTGGGTAAATCATGAAAAAATCTGGGAAATCTGGGTATTTTAGTTCGGGAAAATATGGATGGAGGAAGGTGTAGGAACCTTGTTCAAGTGGATTTTCATATTCACTATAATTTGAGTGAATAATTGTTGCATACTTCACCTTGCAGGACCAACAAGTATATGTTAGACCGATTATCAACCAACTTGTTCCTTTCACGAAAAGCTCAGTACTGGCGGAGCTCGAAGCAGTAAGTAGCCTTTCAGTTCTTTATCAATGAAAGTCCAATAATATTATTTACATGTAGATATAAAGCTCCAGAGTTTATGCTTTAGCGTAGATGAGAAATGCTCAGCTCAGAATATTGATAACTCATGTTAAATTCTGGTTATTCCGCTGTCGTGGTTTGAGATTGTACCCGGTTTCAAATTGTTCTTTTTGCAATGCGCATACGTCACAGCCGAATGGCAGTTTCAAACTACAGCTGCTGCAGTTTGAGAATGTTCCGGTTTGAGAATGTCCCCTATTGTTGAGAGTGTGCTTATAATCTTCATGAAAATTGGCCAATAGATAGGAAACAGGTATGTGAAAATGAATATGGTAGTTTCAAAGATGAATATCGTCAAATTGTAGTGTTTTGCAAAGGTTTACTCATTAACTTATCGGCTTCGCTCAAGTAAAACTCTCAACTTGTGGTTGTATATTGCATTCACTCCTCAGCCACGGTTGAAAGGTTTCTGCGATTTTCCACAATTTGTTTTATTCAGGAAATGTCAATGTATATATAACAGCAATTGGTTAGTCGAAATCCCATTCATATGTGACCTTAAATGGCGCTAGAACATAACACCCAAAAAAGAAAGAGTTTGGCATGGACGACAATACGGTCACACAAAGGACAGCTGAAATGTGACTTCTGGCATTTTCCTAATCCTATGGAGGTAAATTATGCGTTTTCGCGGAAATTCGCCGTTGGTTCTGCCGGAACCCGCTAGGTGGTGCCAAGATCTCGGCCTAATTTCCCCGTTTGTTCCCCCTGTAGACCACTTCCCTCCCTCTCAGTGCCTCATAGTCCGACACCTTGATCGCTCACTTTCACTCACGTTCACACTCAACCCGCCCTTCTTGCTGCCTGGTTCCCACTCCTTGATCTCTCACTTTCACACTCAACCCGCCCTCCCTGCTGCCTGGTTCCCACACCTTGATCTCTCACTTTCACACTCAACCCGCCCTCCCTTCTGCCTGGTTCCCACACCTTGATCACTCACTTTCACACTCAACCCGCCCTCCCTGCTGCCTGGTTCCCACACCTTGATCTCTCACGTTCGCACTCAACCCGCCCTCCCTGCTGCCTGGTTCCCACACCTCCTTGATCACTCACTTTCACACTCAACCCGCCCTCCCTGCTGCCTGGTTCCCACACCTTGATCACTCACTTTCACACTCAACCCGCCCTCCCTGCTGCCTGGTTCCCACACCTTGATCTCTCACTTTCACACACAACCCGCCCTCCATGCTGCCTGGTTCCCACATCTTGATCACTCACTTTCACACTCAACCCGCCCTCCCTGCTGCCTGGTTCCCACACCTCCTTGATTTCTCACTTTCACATTCAACCCGCCCTCCCTGCTGCCTGGTTCCCACACCTTGATCTCTCACTTTCACACTCAACCCGCCCTCCCTGCTGCCTGGTTCCCACACCTTGATCACTCACTTTCACACTCAACCCGCCCTTCCTGCTGCCTGGTTCCCACACCTTGATCTCTCACTTTCACACTCAACCCGCCCTCCCTGCTGCCTGGTTCCCACACCTTGATCTCTCACTTTCACACTCAAACCGCCCTCCCTGCTGCCTTGTTCCCACACCTTGATCACTCACTTTCACATTCAACCCGCCCTCCCTGCTGCCTGGTTCCCACACCTTGATCTCTCACTTTCACACTCAACCCGCCCTCCCTGCTGCCTGGTTCCCACACCTTGATCACTCACTTTCACACTCAACCCGCCCTCCCTGCAGCCTGGTTCCCACACCTTGATCACTCACTTTCACACTCAACCCGCCCTCCCTGCAGCCTGGTTCCCACACCTTGATCACTCACTTTCACACTCAACCCGCCCTTCCTGCTGCCTGGTTCCCACACCTTAATCTCTCACTTTCACACTCAACCCGCCCTCCCTGCTGCCTGGTTCCCACACCTTAATCTCTCACTTTCACACTCAACCCGCCCTCCCTGCTGCCTGGTTCCCACACCTTGATCTCTCACTTTCACACTCAACCCGCCCTCCCTGTTGCCTAGTTCCCACACCTTGATCACTCACTTTCACACTCAACCCGCCCTCCCTGCTGCCTGGTTCCCACACCTTGATCACTCACTTTCACACTTAACCGTAGGCTCTATCCCTTCGCCATGACAATGTGGTCACCTTTGTTGGGGCATGCGTGGATGAGGGCAAGGTGGCGGTGGTCACCCGGCTGTGCATCAAGGGCAGCCTCGCTGACGTCATCAAACGCGGAAAGATCACACTCGACTTCAGTTTCCAGATCTCAATAGCAATGGACATCACCAACGTGAGCATCAAGGTTTCCACTATCCTCACCCGAAACAATAAACTTATTTAACCGGCTTTTTCTGCCGGTGAATTTCCGAATTTTACTTGGTCATATTTCCCCTTTTCCCCTCTGTCAACAGGCAATGAGACCGGGCGCGGTGGCCGAATCGGTAGAGCGCGGGCCTCGCGTGCGAGAGATCGGTCTTGTCAAACCATTGACTTACAAAATTGATCCATGACGCTACCTAGCCAGGCACTCAGCATTGATAGGATAGCACAAGGACTGGTTAGGTCAGTGTCAGGATAATGTGACTGAGTGGGATATCGGGTGATGGTGGAAGCGGCCTGATTACCCAGTGGCCAGCACTATAAAGTTGCCATGAGTGTGCACTGTCACAAGTTGATACCCATCCTGATATGACCTTAGATGTTGCCATGACATAAAACTCCAACAACCAACCAACCAACCACCAACTGGCAATGTATACTCGGCACCTGACATGCTCCTATAACTTTGATGCAATCGCCCTCAAACATCCACCCACACTGAAGTTCCAAGCTTCCCGTTCCCAAAGACCCTATAATACTAAGACAGCTCACTCTCTATCTCTCCCATGGTAATTGTAGTTTCGCAGTGCCACGTTGTCATGGGTTTGATCAGCCCGGCTGCTGGTTGCTGTTTCACATGTAAACACATACAATTATATTGTGCATGATATAGGTAAGTATGAAATTGCTATGAACAATATCAATATATGAAATTGCTATGAACAAATACACATCAGCATCAGCATCATCATCGCCATCATCACACATCTTTCACATTCATATATACATTTATACATATAATATAGCAACTGTTTAACCAAGAGAACAGCCAGCGCACCAAGTGGTGGGTTTGATCATTTTGATTACATAGTACAGGCTGAGTGAGCCGTCTTAGTTTTATAGGGTCTTTGCCATTCCTTTGCCAGGCAATGCAATCTAAAACATTCTACCCCATCTAATTGAACGATTGAAAAACCATCTTGATTAAATTCACGTTGTAATTTTCCCTGTCACTAACACCAGCTATTATTCTGCCCTACATTTGTACCTACCATACCTTATTGTTCACAGGGATGATATTTTCCCATGGATTTAGAACTCACCAACATGGTACTAGTACCGTTCGCAGTAACCAGTTGATTTAGAACTCACCGAAATGGTACTAGTACCGTTGGCAGTAACTGGTGGATTTATAACTCACCAAAATGGTACTAGTACCGTTCGCAGTAACCAGTGGACTACTTCTTGTGGTGGAGACCGCAGTTCTTCCGGTGTTGGTGGTGTAATACATTTGTGGAGTACCTACAGTTGCCTAATCAATTGAAACCATACCATTTTAAAGCCAAAACTAAGCCAAAGCCAAGCCAAAGCCAAGCCAAACCAAAGCCAAAGCCTCTGAAGTAGCTAATGGTGTGCACATTGCTTACATTCAGGGTTTGAACTACATTTCCAAGACGTCAATTGGCTTCCATGGATATCTAAGATCCATGCACTGCCTAGTTGACAGTCGCTGGACGGTGAAGCTGAGCCATGTCGGCCTCAGGGAGTTCACCGCAGTTCACTCCGAAGAGGTCAATGAGCGTACCACCAGCAAAGGCAAGTACCTTCCAACACATTGCGTGTGGTACTTAATTTTTTTAAACATCAACAGCAGAAAGACGATAGCAGTATTTCGATACTTTACTTGACCAGGCAAATGGGGGCTATATCATATATGTGGGCTATTTGCACCAGGTAGCGCAGGTAGTCCAATGGCGAGGATGTGCAAATCAGATTTGAATGAATTGATACTAGCTCAGATGAACCGCCTAGATTAGTTCTCGTCTTCAGATAAGTGTCTTCTAGATTAGTATTCCCCATCAGATAAGCGCCCTAGCTTTGTACTGTCAATAAGATGAGCTCGCTTAGATTAGGTTCCTGAGATAACTCATTATCATGCGTTGTACATGTGGCTTATTATAGCGGTGTGCCTTTTAAACGTCTGTCTCATCCCAACGTCATCAGTTGTACTACTTCTAGTTATTGTGAAACATACATAACATTTCCGCTTTTTCCCCCCTTATTGTTAAATAGACATATAGTTATATTTATACTCTTGCTCAGAGTTATACTCAAAACATTAATTAATATATGACATAAATATAATTCAACAATCAAATGCATTATTTTCATTTCATTTTCTACATGCATTTTCAGTTATGTTATGAAAAACATTGTAATAAATTGTTTAATTAAAAAACTAATCTTAAACATACATGGTAAAATAATATTAAGTAAATATTATTTAAATTAGCTTAAATTCATTTGTATCAAATATTTGGTCAATAATCATATAACATATGATTTGTGTTAATTTGATTGATTGTACATTACTTCAACAATCATTTAGAGATCAGATTTGATTACACTTTCATATTGTGATGTAATCAACTGAACATTTAACAATTCTCGCCGTTTTTGTTGGGATCAACATTAGAAGTTTCATTTTGTTCCTTACTAATAATTACATTCCCTATTCCATCATATGTTCTTAGTTTAGACATTTATTAAGAATTTCCTCTCAAGTCTTGTGCCCCTATCATTTCGTAATGCATAATTTTGACCATTGGCATTGTTATCCTATTTATATAGTATTGTTGCCCTTTTCCCACTTGCCATCATGAGTCAAATACCATTCTGAAAACATTGGCAAATGCGTCCAGCATGTCAAGCAAAGTGTATTTTCTGTTTTGCCTGAATTGTTTTGAACTCATCCTTTTGTATAAAGTCAGGCTACGTAGCAAAAGAGGAAGTCGAGATGGATGTTGGTGAAAAAGCCTTACTTCTATTGATGAGGCTTCTGGCCAAGCAATAAACGCCCTACCTATACAAACCTAAAAGTTAAAAATCGATGTGTACTGGTACAGATGCACATCTGTAGTGTGCGGACTAGGCGGTGAGGGCGGCAGCAGCGGAGGAATGGTGCTGGCCCGCAGCAAATATACATACAAAGCAGATAGGCGAATAATTATTAAGTCGTAATAATTAATGAAATAATAATAATTATAATATAAGGCATCCACCCATCTATATTCCTATAATAGATTATACCACACTTAATTGGCCATTATAAGGATTTTGATCAAATTGGTAATCGTGATCTTCATACCACACTCATGTGTGGGGGATGCATACATACCCTCCAAAGTGTTCCCGCAGTTTAAATACACCAATGTAGCATGCCCACCATTTACCAGGTTTTGTTCGTTGCTCGTCAGCTGGCCCAATGACTGGTGGAAGATGGGGTGGTTGACTGGCCCAATGTCTGGTGAACGATGGGATGGTTGGCTGGCCCAATGACTGGTGAAAGATGGGATGGTTGACTGGTCCAATGACTGGTGAACGAGGGGATGGTTGACTGGCCCAATGTCTGGTGAAAGATGGTTGACTGGCCCAATGATTGGTGACAGATGGGATGGTTGACTGGCCCAATGTCTGGTGAAACATGGGATGGTTGACTGGCCCAATGTCTGGTGAAACATGGTTGACTGGCCCAATGATTGGTGACAGATGGGATGGTTGACTGGCCCAATGACTGGTGAAACATGGGATGGTTGACTGGCCCAATGTCTGGTGAAACATGGTTGACTGGCCCAATGATTGGTGACAGATGGGATGGTTGACTGGCCCAATGACTGGTGAAAGATGGGATGGTTGACTGGCCAATGTCTGGTGAAACATGGTTGACTGGCCCAATGATTGGTGACAGATGGGATGGTTGACTGGCCCAATGATTGGTGAAAGATGGGATGGTTGACTGGCCCAATGTCTGGTGAAAGATGGTTGACTGGCCCAATGATTGGTGACAGATGGGATGGTTGACTGGCCCAATGACTGGTGGAAGATGGGGTGGTTGACTGGCCCAATGTCTGGTGAAAGATGGTTGACTGGCCCAATGATTGGTGACAGATGGGATGGTTGACTGGCCCAATGACTGATGAAACATGGGATGGTTGACTGGCCCAATGTCTGGTGAAACATGGTTGACTGGCCCAATGATTGGTGACAGATAGGATGGTTGACTGGCCCAATGACTGTTGAAAGATGGGATGGTTGACTGGCCCAATGTCTGGTGAAAGATGGTTGACTGGCCCAATGATTGGTGAAAGATGGATGGTTGAGTGGCCCAATGACTGGTGAAAGAGGGGATGGTTGACTGGCCCAATGACTGGTGAACGATGGGATGGTTGAGTGGCCCAATGACTGGTGAAAGATGGGATGGTTGACTGGCTCAATGTCTGGTGAAAGATGGTTGACTGGCCCAATGATTGGTGACAGATGGGATGGCTGACTGGCCCAATGACTGATGAAACATGGGATGGTTGACTGGCCCAATGTCTGGTGAAACATGGTTGACTGGCCCAATGATTGGTGACAGATGGGATGGTTGACTGGCCCAATGACTGGTGAAAGATGGGATGGTTGACTGGCCCAATGTCTGGTGAAAGATGGTTGACTGGCCCAATGATTGGTGAAAGATGGGATGGTTGAGTGGCCCAATAACTGGTGAAAGATGGGATGGTTGACTGGCCCAATGACTGGTGACAGATGGGATGGTTGACTGGCCCAAGGACTGATGAAACATGGGATGGTTGACTGGCCCAATGTCTGGTGAAAGATGGTTGACTGGCCCAATGATTGGTGAAAGATGGGATGGTTGACTGGCCCAATGACTGTTGAAAGATGGGATGGTTGACTGGCCCAATGTCTGGTGAAAGATGGTTGACTGGCCCAATGATTGGTGAAAGATGGGATGGTTGACTGGCCCAATGATTGGTGAAAGATGGGATGGTTGACTGGCCCAATGATTGGTGAAAGATGGGATGGTTGAGTGGCCCAATGACTGGTGAAAGATGGGATGGTTGACTGGCCCATTGACTGGTGAACGATGGGATGGTTGAGTGGCCCAATGACTGGTGAAAGATGGGATGGTTGACTGGCCCAATGACTAGTGAAAGATGGGATGGTTGACTGGCCCAATGACTGGTGAAAGGTGGGATGGTTGACTGGCCCAATGACTGGTGAAAGATGGGATGGTTGACTGGCCCAATGACTGGTGAAAGATGGGATGGTTGACTGGCCCAATGACTGGTGAAAGATGGGATGGTTGACTGGCCCAATGACTGGTGAAAGGTGGGATGGTTGACTGGCCCAATGACTGGTGAAAGATGGGCTGGTTGACTGGCCCAATGACTGGTGAAAGATGGGATGGTTGACTGGCCGAATGATTGGTGAAAAGGACGGGAGACCTATAGTTTGTGTCTCATATGCTAGGGTAGTGATGGTGCACTTGGTTTCCTTTGAAAATCACGGATTACTCCGATTAAGTTGGACTACAGTACTAACTTTCCCCCATCAGATCAGTTGTGGACTGCCCCGGAACACTTGCGGAAAAACTCTACAATCGGGTCAGTGAAGGGCGACGTCTACAGCCTCGGTATCGTCATCCACGAGATCGTGTCGCGAGGTCTGCCCTATGCAGCCGTTGACTACCTCACACCAGAAGGTAGATAGCTATTTCTGTGCCAACCTCTTAGCCCACATTACAGCACCTGTGTTAATGTATCCCCACAACATTACGTGGCCTGTGAGAATGTAAACCCACAGCATGTCTCCACCGGTGTGAATGTGAACACACAGCATGACTCCACCTGTTTTACTGTAGACCCTCAGCATGACTCCACCTGTTTTACTGTAGACCCACAGCATGTCCCCACCTGTGTGAATGTGAACACACATCGGGCGTAATCGATTAATCGACTCTGGTCACCCAAGCCACTTTTTGGCGCATGCGCACATCCTACAGACTCGGGTCGAATAATCGAATACGCTTCTCCGCGCTCGGGTGGACACTTTTTTGTTGTTTAATAATCGATAAAACTACAGCAAAATAGGATTTAAAGTATTTTATGATGGCCTAGTTTATCTATATTTCCATTTCAATAATCTAAGTTATTCTTGAAAAAAACCATGTATGACTGGTA
Source organism: Branchipolynoe longqiensis (assembly GCA_030323885.1). Lineage (NCBI taxonomy): Eukaryota > Metazoa > Annelida > Polychaeta > Phyllodocida > Polynoidae > Branchipolynoe > Branchipolynoe longqiensis. The sequence continues at coordinate 63,028,335 of CM059193.1, read as the reverse complement.
CTGGGAGCTGTTATCCTGCAGGACGGTACCAGCGCAAATGTGACGTCATCGCTCATAGCCAACCCCAGCTAGGAGGTGGGTTACTTGGGTCGGATCGTTTTGCACACGGCACGTGTATTTGTCGACTCTACTCGTAGTGTTCGATTTGAAATTCTGACGACTCGGGTGACCCGAGTCGCTCGGGTCGTGTTAATCGATTACGGCCTACATGACTCCACCTGTTTTACTGTAGACCCTCAGCATGACTCCGCCTGTTTTACTGTAGACCCACAGCATGTCTCCGCCTGTTTTACTGTAGACCCACATCATGACTCCAGCTGTGCTAATGTAAACCCACAGCATGACTCCACCTGTTTTACTGTAGACACAGAGCATGTCTCCAACTGTGCTAATGTAATCCCACAGCATGACTCCACCTGTTTTACTGTAGACCCACAGCGTGACTCTAGTTGTGCTAATGTAAACCCACAGCATGACTACACCTGTGTTAATGTAAACCCACAGCATGACTCCACCTGTGTGAATGTAAACCCACAGCATGACTCCACGTGTTTTACTGTAGACCCACAGCATGACTCTAGTTGTGCTAATGTAAACCCACAGCATGACTACACCTGTGTTAATGTAAACCCACAGCATGACTCCACCTGTGTGAATGTAAACCCACAGCATGACTCCACCTGTGTGAATGTAAACCCACGGCATGACTCCACATGTTTTACTGTAGACCCACAGCATGACTCCACATGTGCTAATGTAAACCCACAGCATGACTCCATCTGTGTTAATGTAAACCCACAGCGTGACTCCATCTGTGTTAATGCATCCCCTCAGCATGTCTCCAACTATGTCAATGTATCCCCACAGCAGGACACCACCTTTGTTGATGTAAACCTAGGGCAGGAGCAGTGCTGCCACTTCATACTTTTTTGATAATATTATTCTTTTTTCAAGGAAAAACTACTTTTTATACTTTTTTCATACTTTTTCAGGTGTAAATACTTTTTTTATACTTTTTATTGCAAAAGATTCCCTATCTGGTAATTGAAAACTTTTCTGACTCAGAATTAGGAATTGGATGTGATATATATTTGAGAGATGAGCTTTGCTAGTCTCTTTGCAGGAGTGTTGTTCCAACCGACACTTCTACCATTCAGGGGCTAGTGTCCTAACCATTAGCCTATCTAGGTTCCCTGGTGCAATCAACTTTCCATCCCTCCTGTGTATGTAGTATTTCACATGTTGAGGTTAGTGTATCTCACTACACTTGCCATCGCTGCAATGTGGGCGATATTAGACAATACTGGACGTGGCGTGGTTTGAAATTGGCTTTTTTCACTAGTTCTGCACTTTTGTCTGTTTATATCAGAGTGGGGTTTTCTGTCTTGGTCACATCTGAAACCATATAATAATGGCTATTTACATGCAACCGACAGTGTGCTCTCATGGTGAGTCCATAGTGAGTGCATAATTTTGATAATTAAAAAAAAAAAATGTGTATACTTTGTAATCAAGAGTAGCAGCACTGCAGGAAGCCACCTACAAAATGTGTTTCTTACAAGGCAATGTTTTTAATATAAATACCAGGAGGGAATTATAAATAGGGAAGAATAGATAAAGAGTAAGATATCATTCATTTTCCATTAATGAGATGCCAGTTGTATGGCTACAGTTAAGGGGACTGATCAGATATTGCTAGGACATAAGAACCGAGCAAGAATAGGGGAATTGGTGGCACTGGTGATAATAGAATCACAACATGGATAGTGGAACACTCTCCAAGGATAGTCTACTGACAGAATGGAGCTAGGATAGTGAAATGGATCTAGGATAGTGCTAGGAGCTAGGATAGAGTAGTGGATGAAGCCTGCGTCCAGGAATTTCCCATTATTCCCTGAGTCCTAAGTCTATGGCAGAATATTCACGTTTTTCTCCCCAGAAATTTGCCATCGGTTTTTTTTTTTTTTTTTTGGTCCATTAGTTGTTTAAGCAGGGGAAATTTCAGTCATAGACGACTGGTCTTCCTCATTCCACTGCTGGTCGATAGAAAGCCTGAGCCTACACCTTTACCGACCCAAGGGATTTTTAACCTCCCACACCACATAGACATGGTTTGAGAGCAACCGGCCTTTGATGACGCTGTAAGTTATACACAGTGGTGGAAATCCAAATTGGCAGAGCTGGGGGCACGGGGAATCGAACTGCCGACCCTCAGATTAGGAGTCTGACCTAGAAAAAAGTCAGACACTCTAACCACTCCGCCACAGAGAACGCCGTTTTATTCTTAAATAATTGCTAGGATAACATGCTATTATTGGAGAAACATTATTTATATATACCCTCACCCTAGATTTCAGCTTTTTTTGGGGGGGGGGGGGGGCTAATGATTGCTTTCATCCCTGCAAATAGGGGCGAGCTATCACAGCCTATGTCTTGTTTATTACTGAATTGGCAACCTAACAAAGAATATGCATTTAACAGCTCTTTGCGGATGAACAAAAATCTTCCAATGTATAACATTTCGATAATATTCAATTAAAATTACAATTAAATGACGTCATCTTATTTTGGCTGTAACATGGTGGTGGTGACATTGTTGTGTACTACGAGAGCTCAGCCTATTTGTTTCTGTTTCACTTTTTGAATTAGATCTTATACAAATTGAGCAAGACATTAATATAACTCGTGTAACATGAAAATCAAAGAGACATCCAGAACCTCATTTTAGCATATACAACATGGTCAAACAAGATTTGATTGATTACTGTTAAACAGACAAGGTAATGCCTTACAAGAAAAAAGTTGAAAAATAAGTTGAAAAAAAAGTTTGGCTACATGTAAGGTGTCAATGTGTAAATTTTAACATTTTCACTCGAGTGCAAAATCATACAATTATAATTGTGATATCTTTTGTGAGATAAATGCAATGCATATAGAACTGCTAACATACCTAATAGACAGAGGCTACAATAATTATTTGACTTGCTATCAATAAAACAAAGACTTAATTATCAGCATCGTAACGTGGAGACCAAATATGTGGTGCCCAGTTTTGGAGAATAACCCATATATGAAAACTGTTTTGGTTTCTCAATCCAGTTTGAAAATGCCACAGGCTAAGAACCCATCGGTACACCTTACCCGTTAATGGTCATTGATCTCTTTGGGGTCAGTGATAACATCTCAAATTAATTTTGATGCACACACCGAAATGATAGTCATTGCCTTTGCTTGCCATAATTTTCGAGCATTAGCAATAACATTCAATGAGTACACCAGTATCTAAGTTAGATATGAACAGCTGTTTCCGAAAGGCGATAAGCGCCCATCCAAAAAATGAGCTTGCCATGCCAATGCCAAGCTCGTTGCTAGAGCTCTTTTCCAAAGCACAAGCTACAACTCTTACATATATGAAGAGCTCTTTTCTCTTACATATATGAAGAGCTCTTTTCTCTTACATATATGAAGAGATCTTTTGTCTTACGTATATATATGAAGAGCTCTTCTCCAAAGCACGAGCTACGAGCTTGGCATTGTCATTGGCATTGCTAGTTCATTTTTTGGATCGGCACTCATCACGTTTTGCAAAAGAGTTCTTCATATGTGCACTCAAATTTCAATAAGTGTTTTGGCTTTAGAAAATGTAATGCTTTCGGATCATATGCAGCTTGAACATTTCACTTCTCATTCATGGATAGTTTACGAACGCCATAAACTGACACATTTCTATAAAGCCGTTATTGTATGATATGCGAGTTAAATCATTGTGTTGGACCCTTCTCGTGACATCAATCAATCAATCAATCAATAGTTCCGTCCTCTAGTCGAGGGTTGGATGCAATGGTTCTCCACTTGTCCCGATGGTGTGCTGTTCTGATAGACTGTGAATAATTCAAGCCTGTCCACTGTGAAATATTTGTAAACCATGATGTTCTTGGTATCCCTCTCCCTCTGCTGCCATTCTCCTTCCCTTCCAAATCACAGATATTATTAAGCTTGTGCGCAATTGTGGTAAAGACACGATTCCCTTCCGGCCTCCAATTCTGCATGACTCGTGTGAGAATTCGATTCAAGACCTCATAAAGGCGTTATGGGCAGAGGACCCAAACGAGAGGCCAGGGCCTCCTGAGATCCTCAGAAGATTGAAGGAGATGAACGGGGGCGAGTAAGTGAATTAATAAATACATTTAAAAAATCAACAACAAAAATCAATATGGATTTTAGTTTTCTTTAACATATCTGATAAGGCTGGTTCTACCTACTCACACACCTGACGCGGTGTCCTGCCTAATAGGTAGAAGGCAGGCTTCCCATGTGAAAGGTCGGGAGTTCGAATCCCAGTCGAGTCAAATCAATGACTTATAAAATGTATACTTGTTGCTACCAAGCCTGGCCCTCGGCATTAATAGGATAGGACAAGGACTGGTTTGCACAGTATCAGGACAATGTGACTGTATGGGATATCAGGTCATAATGCTGGCGTTCTGGTCTCCCCATGGGCAAGACTATAAAGTCGCCACTGTCACAAGTTTATGTACTCACTTCACTTCCATGTTGTTCCGTGAGCATCATCTTACCCTACCTTGAATAAACTCGCGCCAAACCCTCACTTCTGTTGTGTTCTCCTTCCAAATTAGTTCATCCACCGCAATCAGATGCCAGTTGGTTGTGGAAATCCTCTATAAGACCTTTTCCACTGCCCTTAGAGGGTTGGTCGGTGGTGGAAATCATATGTTCTTTGTAGACATTTTAAAATTTATTTAATTAATTTTTGTAATGAATTATTTACCCTGCTCATAGCGGATAAGTGCGGTAACACTTCCCAGAGAGCACTGAGCCGTTGGGCCGACGGTGGCTATTGGTCGGACAGTGGCCGTGCTTTTTCCACTGTCGGGCCCCAATCGGGCCCGGCGTCGGGCCCGACGGTGTAAAATCTAATCTTTTGTTTAAACTGACTGACTTATGTGGTGTTTGTTACCTAACAGTCACTGGCTGCAGAACGGCAGCATTAATTAAACGGCGCCATAAGAACGGCCCGTTTTTTTGTTTTTTTTCCTCTCTCTTCTTGCTCGCAGGGGTCTCAGGGAAGTCGTAGGGTGCAGCTCAGTGCGACCCTGTGGGTTGGTGGTTGCTAGTCACCGTCGTCACTGTTGGGTTCAAGGTCGTCGGGGTTGGGTTCAGGGCTACCGACGATCTCGAAGATGTGATAATTCTGCCTGTAGACTGCCGAGTGGCTCCCATGAGGATTCGGAGAGCCTTGTGAGGATGTCGAGCACAGCACGGTTGTCAGACAGGTTGTTGTGTGGGGTGAGGAAGTCTCGGATGGCGGTACTGTCGAATGCCACACTTGACGCCAGGACGTGGGCGATGTTGAAGATTTGGTCACCGCAAGGACCTCGTTGTAACCCAGGGGTGTCGATGAACTGCCTGTATCCATACCTGAAACGCATGTTGTCCTCCTGGACGGAGGCAGAGAGGTTTGTCAGGACTGGCAGGTGCTCCCTGATGTTTTCGTCCCAGGCCCAACTGATGGAGTATGGGTTCCTGACAGTTCCATGATGGAGGGAGGCCTCCCACAGGGTTTTGGTGGCTCTAGTGCAGGTGGCTTTGAGTTTGGACAGGGAGTGGCCTATGACGAGGTCGATCTCAGGGCACAGCAGCTGAGTCGGAGTGGTCATTACCAGATAGCCCAATGTGGGAGGGAACCCAGACTAGGACTGGGTCAAGGCGAGCTTCATGCCTGGTGGCGATGGTGATCTGGATCATGGTGGCAAGAGAGTGGCTAGCTCTGTGGTCATTGATTTTGCGGGTTGCATTGAGTCAGTCGGTGACTACTATGCAGCTGCAGTGTTCCAGGTGGGTCAGTGCATGGTGGACGGTGGCAAGCTCTGTATTGAGGGTGGAAGAGTATTCTGTAACCCTGATAAGACGTCTAGCCTGCCCATCTGGTTGGAAGTAGCCTGCCCTGGCTCGGCCTGTGTCAGCATTGATGGAGCCGTCAGTGTAAACCACGGTGGCCTGAGGTAAGTCCTCTCTGGCCCGGGTGATGGCTTCCTGTGCCAGGGTTTTGAAGTCTATGGTCGGCTAGCTGCTTTTGTTCGAACAGAGGCTTGTGAGCCTGACCTCTACAGGCACGGAGTACCAGGGAGGTCTCATCTGGAGGTCTGGGGCATCAGCGAATGCTAGCCTGTGGTTTGCTTCACGATGCGGATAGCCATCTTCGTTCCCCAGGAGAGGCCGAGGTGCCGTCTTAGACCATTTTGCAGGTAAGAGGCTGCACTGCTGTAGAAGGTGGAGTGGCCTGCAGTCAGAGGTTGGCAGAGGTGGTTTGCCAGCAGCTGCTGTCTGCGTAGGTGGAGTGGTGGGAGGTTGGCCTCAGAGAGGATCTCAACTCTGGTTGTCCTGCAAGCTTGGGTGATGAGCCATGCTGCCTGGAATTGGATTCTCTCCAGAGTGAGGAGGTCTTTGGTCAGGGTGCTACTGCCAGGGAGTCGGGCCTTACAGTTGTCTCTGCAGTAACCAATCCAGGGCCCGTATGCATGGAGCAGTGTTAGCAGCGTGTGGTGTTAAGCCTCTAACACCGGGTAGCTATCACCGGTTATCGGCGGCGTCGAGAACTATGTCACACCGTATGCATGGGCGCTTAAACGGTGAGTGTTAGCTAAACGTGAATGTATTTATAGATTTGGGAAATCCCTCTGCGGCGACGGCAGCTGCGGGGGTTGCTTGCATTCGTCGATTCGACAATATGAATAATGACGCCAGTGCGGCGGCGGCGTTGATATCGGTTTGCTTTTAGGGTTAATTTAATAAAATTTCACTATTTGACTATGTAACGCTGTTAAATATGATAGCATTGAATAGATTTGGGCCTAATATATAGCCGCCAATTTGGTGGCGGCGATGTGTGTTTTGTTGATATGCGACAGTATGGATATCGACGTCGAAGCGGGGGTTGCTTGCATTCGTCGATTCGACAACATTTATAGCGCTGCCTCTGCAGCGGCAGCGTTAATCTCGCTTCGATTTTAGGGTTAATTTGATAAAATTTCACTTATTGCGTATGTAATTCTGTTAAATATGATAGCATTGAATAGATTTGGGCCGATGTGGCGGCGGCGGCGGCGGCAGCGATAGACAGTATGGATATCAACGTCCAAGCAGCGGCGGCGGCGATTTGTTTACTTTACATTCGTCGATTCGACAATATTAATATCGCCGCCAATGCGGCGGCAGCGTTAATATCGCTTCATTTTCAGTGTTAATTTGATGAAATTTCACTTATTGCATATTTAATTCTGTCAAATTTGATAGCATTGAATAGTTTGGTCTCCATCCTGACACTAACCTAACACTAACACCGCTGTAAACCTGCTAGGGGGTAGGTTTACATTCTTCGACTTTAAACGTGCGGTGTTAGGCCTAACATTGCTCCATGCATAACAACTTTTCGGCGCTAAACCAGAAATCCCACCCTAACCGCGGTTTGGCTCGCTAACACCGCTCCATGCATACGGGCCCAGGAAACGGTGTTAGCTGCATAGTCGTAGAGAGCCAACACGGCCTGTTTGTAGAAGAGACTGAGCACTTCAGCTGGGGCTCCATCGTTGAACCCAGAGATTCTAGTCATTAAAATAAGTCTTTTGTTCATTCTGGAGGCTTCATGGTGAGTCTGTGATCAAGCCTGACTCTGACATAGTCAAAGGTGTCAACCCATCCGATGTCCAGACCTGTGACTCTGGGAGGCCGCTGATCGGATTGCTGGAGAAGGTTTCGAGCCAACACCGCACAGTTCTTTCCACTACTTTCCCGAGAGATTGCAGGAGTGAGATCGGCCTAAACTCGCCTGGGTCTTTTTTGGGGATGGGAACGATGACCGCATGCTACCACTATTGCAGTACAGACGCTCGTGTGTAGACCGAGCTCAGGAGGGGGAGCAGTGTTTCCCTGTTGTGTGTGGAGAGGTGGGTCCACACAGTGGTTGGTACAACATCTGCTCCGGTGGCTGTTTTTCTCGGTGGGGGGGGGGGGGGCGGAGGGCCTTTTCAAGCTCGGTCTTGGTGAAGGGGCGGTCAAAGCTGTGGGCGGAAGGTAGGTCTATTGTATTGTTGATGGCATCTGCTCGCCTAAGGGTATCTCTGGCTAGGGTTTGTAAGTGTGTGTTCGGTAAGCAGAGTTGTGGATCTGTTCTGTTGATTAAAGTGGTTAGATAGTTTGTGGATGTTTGTAATCGGTCTGGTTCAAGGGGTGCGCAGGGGGTGGTCCCCTGGTGGTTTTTTAACTTAAAGGCCCTGTCACACTACGACGTATGGTGCTGGCGTGTGCATAACGTGTTGAAATAAATTTCAAATAAAAATAGGTCGGCATACACCAAACTTTTCGCGCTGCGAGGGATAAAAATGGGCATACACACAACATACACACACCATACAAACAACGTACACACAATGTACGTGACGTATGCAGAACATATCTCTGACCTATTGAGAGCGTTCATGTGCCTCACAAAACGTTCACAAAACGTTTGCATATGATGATGGTACGCTGACCAACGTTACGTGTGTTACACCACCACTAGAAGTATGGCGCATACGGTAAGTACGCTGGAGATATGGCAGGCATACATTCGAAGTACGTTTGTTGGAGTGCGTTATGCATCCGTTGGCTGTACGCGGACTGCACATTCCCAACAGGCTGAACATACGGCTAACGTGTTCCAACCTATCCCGACCCACCCCTAATGTGTGCATTATGTATGCCGATGTACGCTGAGTGTACAGCGAGTGTATGAGAAATGTATGAGCCATATGGCGACATGTTGAAAATTTTGAACATGCACAAACATTTTTTAGCGGCTCGACCTACGCCAACCTATGACAACCTATGACGCCATATCCCGAGCGTACTCGACGTATGCCCAATGTATGCATAATGTATGATGCCGTATGCCGACGTGTTGGTAGAAAATCGCATACACCGGCTTACTCTAAGGCCATACCTCGTAGTGTGACAGCCCCTTAAACAAAAAAATTACTTTAAAAAATCTAACCAAAAGGATTTTGCAATGAAAATGGTGTTTAATGAGCACTGGTTATGCATATTGTTATGCTATAATCTGTGTGGATAGATTTGAGAGTTGGGAGAAAATACTTGGAGAAACGCATTATTCAGGTGGACTTGACTGAATAAGGCTCAGATATATGTTGGCATGAAGAAAGACGAAACTTTCTGCGAATGTGATGGCCAGGATCGATAGTGACCATACAAGATTGGATCGATGTCGTCAATATCGCAATGCGGGTGCAGTAGTTTTGTGGGAGAACACTGGCATATGTGATTAAATCGAAGAAATAATCGACATTACACCGAAGGAGACAATTAACAAGAAGAAACGGTGGTAACTGCTGGAGAAAGTGTATGGAAACCGCAACAGCATGTAAAACTGCAGCTAAAAGCTAGAAATCTATTATTATAACCACCCGTCTACCATCAATGTCATTGGGTTTCTTCGAGTGTGACAGCTGGAAAGACGAAATGGGTGGCCCAAGTGTATCGATTACAAACTAAATGGTAGTAACGCCAAAGCCGATTTGTACCAATGTACGGTCGATGCTGTCGGACTGAACACTGACCTCTAGTGTCACAAGGACCTCTGAAGTGTCACAGAGTTGGAAAAAGGTTGGATTAGACTAAAAATCGTCGCAATTTGTTCGCACACATCTTTTAACATCAATTGAATGTCAGAAATGCGTTATGTTCTTCGTAAGTGGCAGAAAAAGGTGATTATAACATTTAATTTTTTTTTATTAGAAGTCAGAAACCTTATCCATTAAAAATGTTAGATATTAAGATATTATTAATTATTGGTTGGTGGATTCAACAAGGTGAGATGGAAACAACGTAGAGATGTAAACTTCTTTCCTCGATGCATTTTTGGGTCGCAGTTTGTAAGAAGTGGAGGGGCGGAGTATGTTGTAAAATAACCCGATATTCAGCATAGGGGGAATGCAAATGTTCTATTACTGATCGGTGTATGTGACCAGGCACATGTACGTATATATATATATATATGTATGGGTTGGTGGTGCCTGAGTGGGATGTAAATAGACATAGTGGTGCTGGTAGGTCTGGGTGTGATTGCACTCAGGGCCTACCCCCTCTGCTGCGATAGGGATCACCACACTCACAAGGTCAAGGTTGGTGGTGGCCATGGGAGCTTGTGGTGGTGGGCAGACCACTGGTATCCATGGGGACCAGGAATGCTGAATCCCTATTGGGAAGGCCAAGAAGGCTTGATTCCCATTGGGGGAAAGAGGTGGGGTGATACTCTACAATGAACACATGTTACTATATAAGCAATAAACCAAAGGGCTGGACTCTCTCTTCTTCTTTACACTTTATACTCTTCCTTTCTCTTTGTCTGTATTGTTTTCACCATAGCCTGCCTACACAGCCACACATTCGAGCATTAGACTCTACAAGTGTGGTCATGCAGAGTCAGAAGTTACAAATGCCTGCCAGTGCTGATGAAACACCATTTTCATTGCAAAAGTGCTTTAGTGAGGAGTGTCAGGTTTTGTATAGGAGGCATCACTTCTTAGCTTATTAGTATTAGCTTTTTAGCCAAAATCTTACCATCTTAATATCTGATGTGTGGCACATGCACCTCTATGATATTAAACTGACTTTTGGAGTTTACTCCTCCAGTGTCATGTGCGCTAACTGCTTTGTGATACAGGAAACATATATCTCCTCCATGTGGTATCCAAAGGATCCTATTTGCAAAAACCATATGGGGCCCACAATGGTTTTCTTGCTTCTTGTTTATGGATTGTAACTGTAGATTGCGAACAGTCCAAAATCTAGCTTTCAACATCTCACTTTGACCCATTTGAAGTAACTTTGCCTACTCGGACTATTGCGTATACACGCTTAGACTTACATAAAATTGATTAAAATATAAACTGCAAAAGCAAAAACAATGTAGTGAATAATGACTGCTTTCACTTCGGCTCAGGTGCATTCATCTGGTGGACACCATGTTCAAGATAATGGAGAAATATACAGTAAACCTGGAGGAGATTGTGGCAGAACGCACGACACAGCTGACAGAGGAGAAGCAGAAGACGGACATGCTGCTCAATCAGATGCTTCCAGAGTGAGTCATCTCACAGCGAGTGCTCCAAACCGCTCTTTTTTTTTTTTTTGTGGTAAATATGTCTATCCTGCTGAATAAGTCTTTTGTCAGTGCCGAAGCACTGGTCTTCCAGCCATTTTTCAATTCAGGGTTATTTACACAAAAGGTATAGAGAATAAGGTGTACAATACCTGTTGAATAGACAATTTGCACCATGTAACACAATGAAATTCTGAAACCCAAAAGTTCCATAACAATATGGTACAGTAGTGTCATATAACCAGATCAATATTAGTCAGATCAATGTGAGTATTTACATAGTATTTAGAATGTAAGCAGAAGTTATCTTCTGTATTCAGTTGGTAAACTTGTAGTATGTTTTAATGTTCAGTTGCAGTTAGGCAAGCGGTATATAAATGTTGGTTTATTAGGAAAATTCTAGTGTAACTCTAATGTAGCTAGTTATGTGAGTTATGAATTATGCTGACCATCGACCCCCTTTTCTCCCACCCCCGCCTTGCTTTCTTCCTTTTCGCGCATCGGTTGTAATGCGAAGCATTACGCTTGATGCGAGGAGAGGAAGAGACCCTCCCCCGCCCCGGGCTGTCGCGCTGCGCTCACACCTCACCAGACGCCGCCGCGCGCCGCTTCCTCCCCCGCCCCCCTGTCGCGCAGCATTCGCGCCTCACCCGACGCCCGCTGCTCACCCTCACTCGCCCTCCCCCGGGCCGGCAGCTTTCACAACTCACCTGCTGTCGCCCGCCCCCCCCCCTTCCCTTATAAGGCCGCCCGGCGGCCTCCCTCAGGCACTCGCCCTCCTGCCGCCTTCCAGCTCTCTGCCTTCTTTTCTTCCACCCACCCACTCAACTTTCCCTCCTCTACCCTCCTCCCTCTGCGGCGGAGGGCTCCTCGGCCCCCCCTCTACCAGAACTCTGACATTGCTCCTTATGAGCCCCTCCTGTAGTTATCTCTTCTGCTCCTCATGAGCCCCTCACTGTATTGCTCCTCACGAGCCTGTTTGTTTGCTCCTCATGAGCCCTTTCCTTGCCTTGTTCCTCCTCAGCCTGTTTTACCTTTCCTCTGTATGCTCTGTTTGAGGCGTTAATAAAACGCCTTTTCTCCCACCCCCGCCTTGCTTTCTTCCTTTTCGCGCATCCTGCCGCCTTCCAGCTCTCTGCCTTCTTTTCCTGCTTTGGGCCTCTACCTCTCCCCCTCGGACCGATCCATCATGCCCGGGCACGGAAGGGGGAAAGGCCGGAGGAACACCGGGGCTACCAGCACCAGGACTACCGTCATGAGCACGCCAGGGCCCTCCTCGGGCTCGCCAGGAGGCTCCGCAGCCTACTCCTCGGGCCATCCCTCCAGCGATACCACCGCCATCCTGGAGGCGCTCAGCCGCCTCTCCACCCGCATGGAAGCCGTCGAGGCAGAGGTCGCCCGAGGAGCCCCGGACACCCCCCAGCCCGTATCAACGAGGGAGGCCGCCTTCACCTTGCCGCCCGTCCAAGCACCTCGGGCCCACGCCCCGATCGGGAGCCGACCGCCTCCCCCTCCTCAAGCGACTCTACCTGGAGCGGTCCACCCACAGTACGAGGGGTACAGCCGCCTCACCACCGCCTCGCGCCCGCCGCCCGCCTACCGCCACGAGACGGCGGAGCACAGCCCAGCATCCGCGGCCGACGCAGTCCGCGAGATACTGGCCTCCGCCGAGGCGCACCACACCGTCCGGCGCCGAGGTGTCCCCTCAGACTATGTCTTCCCCTGCGACCTGGTGGAGAGGGGCCCGGGACGGAAGCCGGTGAAACTGGGTGAGGCCCCCAAGGACGAATATCACCTCGCCCTCCTCACCTTGGTCAACCACCCCTCGTTCCCCGCCCACTCTCTCCAGGGCCTCCACCACCATCACCTCACCGGACGGGAAGACATAGCGCTCCTGAGGCCTGGGGGAGGAGGTCCGGCGAGGGTTGAGCAGGGGGGCAGCGAACTCCTCAGGCCTGGGCGGGGTGGGAGTCGGGGTCGGGTCGGGCGGGTTCATGAAGGCGGTGTCGTGCGGGTCGGTGGCTGGGCTGTCTGGGGAGGGTCCCTCGTGAGGCTGGGCTGTGTCGTCTGAGGTGTGAGGTGCGAGGTGATGATCGCCGGCTTCTTCTGGGCGGCGTTTCGATCGGTGTTCGCTGGGGGGCTGTCGGTGGAAGTCGCGGGGCTGTCGGCAGTGGTTGGGGTGAGGCGCCGGGAAAGGCCCCCCGGGCCGGCCGGGGGGAGGCCGGCGGATCAAAAATCCGCCGAGGCGGCCGGGGTCTGGCGCTCACGGGCTTGCTTGGTGCGGCATCCGGCCTCGCTGTGCATCGTTAATATGCGCCGTACGTTGGCGCAATATGCACAGACGTGCCGGCGCCTGTCTCCCACCTCGCAGTGGGCCTCTCCGAGGGGGGCCCGATCGCACGAGGCGGGATCGCGGTTCCAAGCGGAGCAGGGGGCCCTGTGAGCGTGCCTATCGTAGGCGGTGCGGGTGTCGGCTTGCTGCCGTGGCAGGTGTGCGCCTCGGGCCCCGTCGTCGCCTCGGGGAGCTGTAGTTGCCGGGGTGGGGAGGGAGTCGATGGTCAGCATGCTGTCGACTCGGATCATGTTGAGGGCCACAGGGTCGTGCCACCCTTGGGGGAGCCTTCCGTCCGCGATCCACGAGAAGATGGTCTCTGAGTACCGGCGGACGGCCGGCCAGGGATGGACGAGGTTGTCCCTCATGATGGTGAGGTGGTGATGGTGTAGGCCCTGGAGAGAGTGGGCGGGAAACGAGGGGTGGTTGACCAGGGTGAGGAGGGCGAGGTGATACTCGTCCTTAGTGGCCTCACCCAGTTTCACGGGCTTCCGTCCCGGCCCCCTCTCCACCAGGTCGGACGGGAAGACATAGCCTGAGGGGACACCTCGGCGCCGGACGGTGTGGTGCGCCTCGACGGAGGCCAGGATCTCGCGGACTGCGTCGGCCGCGGATGCTGGGCTGTGCTCCACCGTCTCCTGGCGGTAGGCGGGCGGCGGGGCCGAGGCGGCGGCGAGGCGGTTGTACCCCTCGTACTGTGGATGCACCGCCCCGGGTAGAGTCGCTTGAGGCGGTGGCGGCGGTCGGCTCCCGATCGCGGCGTGGGCCTGAGGCGCAGGGCTGGGCGGCAGGGTGTAGACGGCCTCCCGCCTTGATGCGGGCTGGGGGCTGTCCGGGTGTGCTCGGGCGACCCCGGTCTCGACGGCCTCCAGGCGGGTAGAGAGCCGACTGATCGCCTCCAGGAGGAGGGCCGTGTCGCTCGAGGGCCGGCTCGAGGGCGCCAAGGGTGAGGCCGGGGCCGAGGCGGGTGCGGAGCCTCCCGGCGTGGCCATGACGGTAGTCGTGGTGTTCCTCCGGCTTTTTCCTTTTCCGCGCCCGGGCATGATGGATCGGTCCGAGGAGGGGCGGCGGTCCGGGGTGGAGCGGTCCGAGGTGGAGCAGCAGACGGAAAACGGGAGAGGAGCTGGAAGGCGGCAGGAGGGCGAGTGCCTGAGGGAGGCTGGCGGGCGACCTTATAAGGGAGGGGGGACGGGCAACAGCAGGTGAGGTGTGAATGCTGCCGGCCCGGGGGAGGGCGAGAGGTGGCGAGCAGCGGGCGTCGGGTGAGGCGCGAGTGCTGCGCGACACGGGGCCGGGGGGAGGTGGCGGCGCGCGTCGGCGTCGGGCGAGGTGGGAAAGCAGCGCGACAGCGCGGGGCGGGGGAGGGTCTCTTCCTCTCCTCGCATCAAACGTAATGCTATGCATTACGACCAATGTAGCTAGTTATGTGAGTTATGAATTATGTTGTTGGGGTGGGGTTGTTAATAATACACTGGACCATCTTCTGACCAGTGAAGCAGTGGGACCAATCCCAGTGCATTTAGGTCTTAAATTTTACATTTTTACCTGGACTGTCTCTGTCATCGTATATGGTTGACTGGAGATAACAGAGGAACAGCAACAAATTAAACGCCGCAAATAACAGACTTCTCATTATGTGGCTTTCTAAAACATTGACTTTGACCCATTCGAAGTAACTTTGCCCACTCGGACTGTTACATATACACGCTTAGATTTACATAAAATTGATGAAAAAATAAATTGCAAAAGCAAAAACACTGTAGTGAATAATGACTGCTTTCACTTTCGCTCAGGTTCATTCACAAAAGAAATCAGGGTTTTCTAAAACCACATGATTCGATGAAAGCGTAAACTTTTCAAAAGCAGGACACTTTTATAGATTTTATCGGACAGAACCAAGTTAGATACTGATGATGTTAAGTTATTTAATATAAACTATTAGTACTACTGAAATCTATAGTTCCCAGCATTTTGGTTTGCACATTCAAATCATTGTGAATGTTTTCACTTCAAATATTTCCATGGTTAGCCATTTAGAATACAAGTTACTTCAGACTAAAGTGAAGTAGACATTGCATGTTGATTTAGTCTGATGTAAATGATAAAGCCCTTAAACAAAGTTTAAAAAAAAGCATATTTACTAAAAATGTACAAATGTAGGTCATGTCTGCTTCGAGGGAATAGGAGGTAAGGGTGGACATGGCATCGAATGCAGAGGCAGAGAGGCTCAAGGGAGACCAAGAGACCACAAGGTCGAATGGTGTTGCACTACAGCGAATACATTTGCAATCTAGCATGTGGAGGGGGTGAGGCGGAGAGGGGCGTCTGGACAATTTCCATGGCTTGATACAGTCTATCAGAACAGCACACCATCGGGACAAGTGGAGAACCATTGCATCCAACCCTCGACTAGAGGACGGAACTATTGATTGATTGATTGAAAGTTAAGGAATTGCAGCCGAAAGTGTAGGAAACTTGACAGTTAAACATACAAAGAAATCCTTAATGCAACATTTCGGGATTGATTATTTGACCTTACGATATTATTTAACTTAAATATTCTATAGTTCTTTAAAAACTATTTTGAGAAAATAAAAAAATATCATTGCTTAATTAATTAACTGAAAGTTAAGCACCTGAATTCTATTGATAGGCACATAGGCTTGATGGCTGAATTTCGATATGTCTTCCATGCTACTTTGAATGGGCGTGTTCAGCTTCATGTCATTGAGGTGTGTTTGGCTTCTCAATAGGGTCACTGTTAACAAACTTGCAAGGCTTATTTCGAAACTTCAAGGGCTTAACACATCGTCAGCTGGAAGGCCTATTGTAAAACTGCCAATAAAGTGGGGTAAGTAAGGCTTAATGGGTCCCAGCCTGTATGTAGGCCTATTGCAAAACTCCCATGAAAGTAAGGTAAGTACCGTAGGCTTATTGTAAAATTACCACCAACGTTGGCTAAGAAAGTGGGCACCAGTAATCAGCTGATAAGGCTGACCATGGAGTTCGCTAAGTAGGGTGGCTACGGTTAGTTATGGGGCTGTCACATTACGACGCTTCTCTCCAACGCGTGTCGCCGTGTGTCACTTTTTGGTGAAACGTCGGGAGACGTCGGGGAAGCGTTACGCACGCGTTAGGCGCGCGTCGGTACACTTTGATTGACAGCGACGGTCGCACCCACAAAGTTTTGTGCTTGCACAAAACTTTCGACGACCGGCAACGCGCGTCAACGTGTGGGTGCGGATGTTACGGGGCATCAGAAGTATGTCGCCATCGCTGGAATAACGTTATGCGAACGCTAGGCAGATGCCCCACACCCGGGACGGTCGTTCCCACATGTTGCGCCAACCTGGTGCATTGTTGTTTTACACCCTAGGAACATCTAAGGCCTTCTGAGGATGGCGCGCCAAACGTTTTTGTTTTTTTTCCTCACACGTCGATATACGTTACCACAACGTCGGCCTCACGGTACGAACACATTGCGCTGACGTCAAACCTTTTCCCAAAACGCCGAAAAGGTGGACGTGTCTCGACGTGTACAACTTATTTTGCACGTTGGTGGCGCGCCGGCGAGAAGCGTCATAATGTGACAGCCCCATCAGTGTTGAGGTCTAGCGCAAAGCTCAGTTGGAAGGGTTATGGGCAACCAGTGGGAAGACCTACCACAAGAATCCAATTAAAGTAGGCTATGTATGGGTTAAAGGGTAATGAACCAGAAGGGCGATTGCAAAACTCCCGGAAAGGTAGGCTAAACTGGGGTTAACAGGTAATCAGCTGGCCTATTACGAAACTCCGGTCAAAGTAGGCTAGGTAGTAGTACTACTGTAACCCGTGGCTAAGACCTGTTGCAAAACTCACTAAAGTAGGCTGTTTATGGGTTAATATGCGTGTTGTGAAACTCCCACTAAAGTAGGCCAAGGGTTAACAGGTAACCAGCTAGTAAGCAAATTGCAAAAGTCACTAATATAGGCTACGTAGGGGTTAATAGCATATTGTGAAACTCCAACTAAAGTAGGCTAAGGGTTAATGGGTAACCAGCTAGTAAGGCAAATTGTAAAAGTCACTAAGGTTGGCTATGTAAGGGCAAAGACCCTATAATACTAAGACGGCTCACTCCCAATCTCTCCCATGGTAATGTAAATTTTGCAGTGCCACCGTGTGGTGGGTTTGATCAGCCCAGCTGCTGGTTGGTGTTTCACATGTAAACACATACAATTATATTATACATGATATAGGTCAGTATAAATACACATCAATATGAAATTGCTATGAACAAATACACATCATCACCAGCATCATCATCATCATCATCATCACCATCATCACATCTTTCACATTCATATATACATCTATACATATAATATAGCAACTGTTTAACCAAGAGAACAGCCAGTGCATCAAGTGGTGGGTTTGATCATTTTGATTACACAGTACAGGCTGAGTGAGCCGTCTTAGTATTATAGGGTCTTTAGTAAGGGTTAATAGGCATATTGTGAAACTCCCCCTAAAGTAGGCTAAGGGTTAACAGGTAACCAGCTAGTAAGGCCAATGGCAACCGTCACTGATGTAGGCTATTTATGGGTTAATAGGCATGTTAGGGCATGCGGGTAATGCAGTACCTATCTGCTAAAATACCTCAGGGTGTTTGACGCCCCTGCCTTGCAAAGTTATAAACCACTGCCTTGTGGTATAGGTTCTTGATAGAATCAACGGCTAAGGGAGCAAACCCTAACAGAAAACCATGCTTCCGTGGCAGCATTAAGGGCGGTGATGAAGGGAACTCCCAACATCTCCCGGCCAGCTACTGCAGGGACAAATAGTTTGCGCCTGTCTTGACATGTTCTTGCCGGTGTGAAACCTCTATTTGCTCCCCGAGAGAGTGCTGCTAGTAACTTGCAAAAGCCAGCAGCACTTCAACACTTTGCAAGCAGCTTTTATGAAATGCACAACCACACAGAACAGCGGCGGTTAAGAAATAAAAGCAGTCTTTGTCGCATTGCGACCGACAGCATGATGATGAGGCATGTTGTGAAACTCCCACTAAAGTAATCTAACTAATGGTTAATGGTGTACTGTGAAACTATCCTAAAATGGCTAACTAAAGCCTCGTTCACACACAGGCCTGAAATCGCCTCAACTAGTTCGCCTTGTCTAGTTCGGCTCACATTGGTCGTCTGGATGCTACGCTGAGGCGGATTAGGGCTAATTCGCCTCAACTAGTTTGCCTCAAGTAAACCGCCTAGCGAGGTAGTCTAGATGAAGCGAACTAGCTTAAGTTGGCCCATCTTGCTTGTGTGGACGGTACCAGTTTACTTGAGGCGGCTTAAGCAAGTCACACGCATGCGCAGTCGAGACTTGAGTTTGTTGATTTTCCGGTCGATCAAAAGTGCATATTATATAATTTGGTCTATGAAACCGCTAGCTGTGCACAGATATTTTTGTCATCATTTATTTTTAGGTTTTCACTGCCCAGCAGAAGTTTTTACCATTCCAAAACAATACGCTTCAGTCGATACATATCTAGGTCGAACCCACACTCTCTCGTGGTGACGTCGACTAATCGAAACTGGCGCTGGTTAGTATGGACTTGCTCATGCGCAGATATCGATTTCCGCCTTAAACCTCCCCAAGTACTGCATGTGTGGACACGACTCACTTTCACGCCTAGTTCGCCTCATCTAGTTCACCTTATCTAGTTCGGCCTAAAGTTGTGTGTGTGAACAGGGCTTAACCAAGAGACTTCCCACTAAATCAGTTAAACCCAGTGTAATGCCAGTTTCTCTCTCTCTGCAGTTCAGTTGCCAGTCAACTGAAGTCGACAGGAGTTTTCATGCCTGAGAGTTTTGAGCAAGTGACTATTTTCTTCTCCGATATCGTTGAGTTCACAGTTCTGGCCTCAGCGAGCACCCCAATTCAGGTTAGTAATCTTGAACCCCGGAGCGTTCCCTTACCACATGTGTTGTGCAGAAAAGTAAAGACAGAGAGAAAGAATTACAAACTAAATATACATCATGCAGCATTACTATTAGCGTTTCTCGAACCTGGGATGTTTCTCATACCAGGCCCAATTTTCATATAATAAATATAATGTGAACTTTGTTATAACTCGTAGTATTACAATGAAATACAGCAGGTTTTCTTAATTAAATCCAACATTTTTTTGTTGGTGGTAAATATGTTTATTCTCCTGAATATGTTCTTTTGTCAGTGCCGAAGCACTGGTCTTCCAGCCAGTTTTCACGTCTGGATTATTGACACAAAAAGGGTATATAGAGTAAGGTATATAAGGTGGACTAACAATAGCTGTTGAATATACAATTTTCAGCATAGCGCACAATGGAATTCTAATAGTTACCCACAATTCCACAGCAATATGCTAACAGAATATTCCACAGCAATATGGTAGTCATATGACTATATTAATATCAGTGTGAGTATTTTTAGGGTATTCTGAATGTAAGCACAAGTTATCTTCTGTATTCGTTTCGTTAAGTTGTAATAAGTTTCAATGTAGGGTGTGGTCAGTTGGAGTTAGACAAGGAGTACATAAATGTCAGTTTGGTAGGAATATTCTAGTGTTACCCTGTCATAGTTAGTTATGTGAATTTGTTATTTGCCGTTTGTTTTAGTGTTTATAGTCACCTGACAACAATATGAGTCTTGCTGTTGGGGTGCGGTTGTTAGTAACACATTGTACCAGCTGTGGCCAGTGAGGCAGTGGGACCAACCGCAGTACAGTTGGTTTTAAATATTGTATTATGTTTGTATTCAGAATGCCACTGTCATTGTAGGACCAATCCCAGTGCATTTGGTTTTAAATATTGCATTTGTATTTGGACTGTCACTGTCATCGTAGGTGGTTGATTGGAAATAACGGAGGAAGAGAAACAAATAAAAGGGGGGAGAACTGAATCTGAGGGTTTGGTGGCCAACCACTTAAAGTTGCATAGTCCGATGGCGTTTAAATTGTTACCTTATTATTTAGATAAATATATCAAACTGATCATTATAACCTACTAATCATTAGTCCAGAGTAATTTTGATGAAAACTTGCCAATTTCAGAGCAATTTGAACTGAAAGAGCCCCAAATCATTTTGACAAATGTCCTGTACCTATGACACAGATTGCTATCTCGCGATGGTCACATGATGTGAGTTGACCTAGTAATATGTATGTCTTAGAACCTGACTAATGCCATATATGGTATTGGGAATGAGGGCAAGACAAATCAGGTCACGAGATTGATCTAATTCGTTTGTGGGCTCCCTGCCTAATGGCTTCCTCAAAGTAAGTGTCCATGGGATGAGGTAGTAGATTCACTGATTATTGTGTATACACTGTCCAAAGTTACTAGCTAATACACAACTATCTAAGTTGGGTATAACTAATCAATTATAGATAAATATTTTCCTTTTGAAAAATATATATTTCATCGGACCATGCAACCTTTCCTGATGCCATAAAACATCCTTTACTATAACCGTGTAAGGGCCTTCCCAATCTGATGTACTCTTAGTGAGTTTTTGAATTCTTGGTAGGAAGAAGCTGCTCTGATTATGGCTGGTAGGTTGTTTCACAACATGCTGCCTTTGTATATTGGTGCTTTAATTAGTTTGTTTGTGGAAGGTTGGAAATTCTTAGTAGAATGGAATCAGCCCATCTATTATCTCTTTCTGGCATATATATTGGGTCTCCCTGGCCCTTTTGTACATAAGTAATATGAGGTGTGAATCTTTTCTATCCATCAGGTAATTGAGTTTTGCTTTGTCATGCATTTCCTTCACACTTAGTGTTTTCCCCCAATAAATTGTTCTCAACGCCCGGTTTTGGATCCCTTGTAGCTTGGTCAGTTTCTGCTTCGTGAGCATTCCGTAAATTATATCATTATAGTCTATTATTGGCAGAATTGTTGATTTATATAGCAGTAGGGCAGTGTTTTCGATTATGGAGCTGCGCATCTTTCTGATTACCAGATAGCACAGAGCCGTAGGGCCGACGTTGGCTATTGGTCGCACCGTTGCCACATATTTTCCACCGTCGGGCCGCCGTTGGACCGACGGTGGTGGTCCGCCTCTCCTTGCCATTTTTTTTGCACACATTTGCCACCGTCGGCCCGTTGATGATGGTCTGCCGCTTTTTGCCATTCTTTTTGCACACATTTTCCACCGTCGGACCACCGTCGGAGGTGGTCCGCCGCTCTTTGCCATTCTTTTTACATATCTGCCACCGTCGGGCCACCGTTGGGCCAACGGTGGTGTATGCTGCTATGGTTGGCAAACGCCCTTGGGCGACCGTTGGGCAAATGGTGGCATATGCTCATATGGGTGGCTTACCAACGTTGGCCCGATGGCGGGTCAGTTGACAAAACAACGTCGGCCCGACAGCGATTTGCCACAGTTGGCCCGACGGCGCGGCCACCGTCAGGCCAACGTCGGCCCGACGGCTCAGTGCTATCTGGGTTGTAGTCATATTTAGTGCCAATGGGTGGAAGGAGGTTAGAGCGCCAGTCTAAGTATCAATTAGTACCAATTTTGTAAGTCACTGGGATTCGAACCATCAATCCCCCGGGAAGTAAGCCAGCACTCTTACTAATAATTCACCATCACGTCCGGTCACCATAACTCTTCTTCGTTTCAAAACATGACCCATCATGTGGAATCGGGTAATAGTAACACTTTGATAACAAATTTGTAAAACACATATTCATATTCTCGGGTGATAGATAAACTCCATTTTGCTCCCCCAAATAGTGGGCCATATTTGGCCAAAGATCGATATGCTTTAGAAAAAAAATTATATTAAGGATTAACCATTTCTATTGAAAGAACTTCATAAAAGCTGTATTAAAATAACTTTTGGAGTTCATTTCCACAAAATTGATTGGATAAACACTAAGGTGAGAGATTTATGCGTTAATTTGCTATAATTTGAAAGTCAATGGACGAATTATATAAATCTTTGTGATGACTATTCTATACTAGACCTTAGCCCTAATGGGGCAGTAACATGTAATGGAAGATCTCTGTGATTTCGTGGATTTCCCTGACTCTTAATGATCGTTGATTAACTAATACCAAATGCCAAGGATATAATTGACAGCAGTTGTGTAAGTCTGAATCCTATTCTGATATGACCTACGCTGTTGCTAAGACAAACACCAAACAAACAAAAGCAAAGAGTACATTTATTTGCCCGATATCACTTTCATCCTTGAATATGACCAACACAACTTTACTTAAAGTTGCATAGTCCGATGGTTTTGGATTTCTGTATTTTTTCTGAGATATATATATTAGATCGATCACTAGTAACTACTTTGCATTAGTTCAAAGTTACTTTTATTTTAACTGGTAAACTTTTGATATATTTTGAGTGCAAACATGGAAAATTAGTTTTGGCAAGCTTGCCAAAACTCTGACACCATAGACTTCTGCAGTAACAGGTTCTGTTAAATTGACTTAGTATTTCCTTCTACACAGAAACAAATGTGTAATAAGTGCATCCGTATCTAAGTTAGATATATAGAATCAAATCTAAATAATTATTTTGGTTTAGAAAATGTGATGCTTCATCGGACTATGCAGCTTTAATCATACTTATCATGACCAAGCGTGACTATTCCTTAATCCTACATATTAAATAAACTTAGATTATTAATAATGTATTTATAGTTTTACTCCTTAGGAATAACAAATCTGGCTTGTACAGCCAGTCATGTGGCATCGTAAACATCAATTGCATATTGCAGTTGATTTCAACTAGTGTGCACAGAACAATAAATGTGAATGCCTTCATTTAAAATATTCCCAAAGTTAGCCAATTATCTATTCCCAAAGTTAGCCAATTCTCATTAGTACCTAATACAAATTATAGTAGAGTAGGGTTTTATTTATCTAAATGAATATGCAAAAAATTCAAAGACGATTTACCTGGCTGGTGATCGTTATATTAATTCCATATGCCACTTCAAGATTATAGCTCTGTCTTGTGTACTAAATTTGGATTACCTATTGACTGTGAGAATCTGCGGTGTGAGGCGAGCTGATGCTTATCATTTGCTTTGCTTGTTTCCAGGTGGTGGACCTGCTGAATGATCTGTATTCACTCTTTGATGAGATTCTTGCAGGCTACGACGTCTACAAGGTGAGTAGTCCAGGTAGCCTCTTAACGATGGAAATGTTGGTTGTGCCAACATAGAGAATTTGAGAACCAGGTTGCCCTCCCCAGTTATACCCAAGTCACACGAGGCCTGCATTCGCTTACGATCGATTTGCGACATCAAAACATCCTCATTACGCCCTCCTTACACCCTCCTTAAGTGCTGGGGCCACGAGGTCGGCAACTTCCCGGTGTCCATTTCGGAAATTTTGGAGGTTGCAATTGCAGCAGCTGCAACCTCCTTGCGACCAGTACGGTCGGTGCCATTAAAAAATGGTTGGCGACCTGTCGCCGACCTGGCACCATCCTGGGCTGACCCTGCCAGGTCACCGACCTCTTGGTTGGTGAGTTGGCGGGCGACCTGGCACCGATCTGGCGCCGACCTGGCGGCACCAACATATGCCATGCCGCGCTCACTGGTGGCACCAACACATGCCATACCGGGCTCACTGTGCACCGGGTCAGCACCAGGGCGGTGCCGTGTCGGCATGGCGCCACCCTGGCGCTGACCCGGCGCCGCCCTGGAGCTGACCTGGCCCCGACCGCATTTTTGAATCATTGTATTGAGTGGGACGCTGGGAGGTTGCCGACCTTTTTGCAGTAAGGGAGGTTGGCGGCGAACGCTGGCTCTTGTGTGACTGGGGTATTACCCAGTTCCACCACTAAGCCACATGACTCACCACTTTTCCTCTGACTTGGTGATTGTTTGTTGTTTGTTTGTTGTTGTTTTACATCCTAGCAACATCTAAGGTCATATCAGGACGGGTACCGACTTGTGACAGTGCGCACTCGTGGCGACTTTATAGTGCTGTCCCTCTGGGAAACCATGCCGCCAGCATCATGACCTGGTATCCGACTCAGTGACATTATCCTGACACTGAGCACACCAGTCCTTGCCCTGTCCTAATAATGCCGAGCGCCTGGCTAGGAAGCGACAAATATCAATTTTTAAGTCATTGGTTTGACCTGACCAGGGTTCGAATCCACGACCCCACGATCTACTCGGTGAAGACATCTGCCGTGGTCCCAAAGTGGGTGTGGTGTTCTGCACTATAGTTTTATTCAGAAGAATAACACTTTGTCAACACCGAGACTCGTCTTCCGCATGTAAACACAAGTAGTTATTCACATACCTCATTTTAATGATCAATAAATTATAGGATAATAATGTGATGGTTGGTGGACACAGATGTACGTTGATATTTTGGTATCGATGATGTTGCAAAAAGTCAAACATTTGAATCCCAGCCGAGGCATACCAATAAACAATGACTTACAAAATTGATGCTTGTTGCTACATAGCATGGCTCTCAACATTAATAGGGTTGGTTAGGTACATTTTCAGGGAAATATGACTGAGTGCGATATTAGGTCATACTGCTGGCACCCTGGTCTCCCAGTGGGACAGCACTGTGAAACAAACAAACAATTATGGATTGGTGCTTACGGGGATTTGCGCCTGAACTCTTAATATATAGAATATCTTATATGAATTTTATCCATCTGATATTCATCAAAGACCTAATATGTCCCTTTCATTGTCTTCTGAGCCAATGCTAGTCTGTGAAGATGACTAAGCGACACCCATCTCTCCACCACAACACAGGTGGAGACAATTGGTGATGCCTACATGGTCGTCTCAGGCCTGCCCATCCGCAATGGTAATCGCCACGCTGGTGAGATCGGCACCGTGTCGCTGCACCTCCTCTCCAGCGCGCTCTCCTTCCGGATCCGGCACAGACCAACCCAGAAGTTGAAGTTGAGAGTCGGAATCCATTCTGGTTAGGCTGACCTACTTATTAAATTTATATTTAATACAATAAAAAGAAGCTTTTTAGTGAATCTAGCTTATTGATATAACACTGTACCGTTGTAGTTAGTTGATTAAAATGCATATGTCTTAGGTGTTTCGAGGGGAAAAAAAGATAGACATAGAGTGAATATGCATTATATGTCTCATCATCATCATCATCATCATGCTGTCAGTCCCGATGCAACAAAGACTGCTTTCATTACTTGACTGCCGCTCTCCATTTAGCTCTCTGCTTTGAAAGTGATGTCTGTGAGTCGGTCTTAATGATTCTCAGCTTCAGGTTTCTCTTGATGGTATCCTTGACACAGAGACGAGGGCGCCCTTTCTTTCTGTAACCAGAAGACAGTTGAGAATAGAGGATCTGCTTTGGTAGCCGGTCTGATGACATCCTCATGAGGTGTCCAGTCCACCGGAGATTCTTTTTGATCAGAAGATCTTTCATAGAGGGCAGCTCTGACATGTCTACAGAGTAACTAACAAGATCAGTGGATGGAATATGGGTATTTCGAGTTCTGCTGGTTCCCTCACACCTCCAAAAACCAGACGGGATGGCCGAATGAGTTAGAGCGTCCGTCTCCGGTGTTGGTAGACCATTGGATCGTGGGTTCGAACCCTGGTCGAGTCAAACCAATGAGTTAAAAATTGATACTTGTCGCTTCCTAGCCAGGTGCTCGGCATTATGAGGATAGGGCAAGGACTGGTTGGCTCAGTGACAGGATAATGTGACTGAGTGGGATATCAGGTTCTGGTGCTGGTGGCCTGGTTTCCCAGTGGGGCAGCACTATAAAGTCGCCATGAGTGCGCACTGTTACAACTCGGTACCCGTCCTGATATGACCTTAGATGTTGCTAGTAAAACAAGAACAAACAAACAAACCTTAGGAAGGACTGAATGCAACCCAGCACACCGGGCCACAGCTTCAGCTTACATGGCAAATGGTTGGGGAGATGTTGAATACATATATATACATGAAGTGCTATTTTATCTAATGTGAAATATGTGCAAGTACAATTTGGCCATCCTTGGGTAGACTGCTAAAACAACAACGCATCTACCTGTGTGTATATTAGAGTAATGGTTTATATGATGTCATACATCATGGTTTGCTCAGATTCCTGGTTATTTCTCATAAACTATGTATGGATTTTGATTCTAAGATAGTTGATTCTGGGGTGATTACCAGAACAGGCTATGGTAGTTCGATCCCCAGTACAAAAATGTCTAATTCCACATTGCAAACACCACAATATTACAGGCAAAATAAGGTTATGTCTTTATTTTTATATAATTTCATTGAGTATTCATGGAACATTATTTCTTCATATAAACTGCAAAGATCTGTTTTAGCCTATTCTAATGATATATGTTATGTTCTGTATTCAATACATGACAATTTGTAGACTGTTACCGGTCACCCCTCTTTGGTTTGATGTGAAAACTGGCTGGTTTTACAATGTGCCTTGAGACCGTCGTCCTGATATGACCTTAGTTGTTGCCAGGACGCAAAACCCAAACACACAAACCTTGAAAAAACCGAAGCAGCTTGAGAAACCTGTGGTGGCCCCTTCCTGTATAACACAACCATGGCGCCTTCTGTAATCAGGTGGCGCCTTCTGTACTTGAAATTCATATTTCCCTCCCATCAATGTACCACTTTACCCCATCATTGTGCTGTGACTAAATTTATGGACTTCCCGACCAGGTCCGTGTGCTGCTGGTGTGGTGGGACTGAGCATGCCACGGTACTGTCTGTTCGGTGACACTGTCAACATGGCCTCTCGCATGGAGTCCACAGGCAAAGGTAAGCTCTCATCAGAAACTTTCAACAACCCTCCTCTACTGACAATGTCCACTCACAATATCAAAGAACTGTTGGCGTCAAACTCTATTGTAGGATATTTATTGGATTCTTACCTCATTTCCCAAGACTAGTTAGCTCAGTGTCAGGATAATGTGACTGAGTGGGAAATCAGGCCGCTGGCATATTGACCCGTGGGGCAGCACTATGAAGTTGCCTTTGAGTACACACTGTCACAAGTCGGTACCTATCCTAATATGACCTTCAATCAATCAATCAATAGGATACAGCTATAATAGGCATGGGACCTGTTAGCCACTCTTAATTAATAGAAATGGAGACAGTTCTTCAGATGTGGTGGATCATAGCAACTGTCACTGGCTCCAAGATATATGTAATGCTTGACCAATATGCATCCAGTCGGGACTTTAAACAGTTCACCGATTCCGCTGCTATGACACTCTCCAGCAGGTCATTCCACAGGTCAACCACCCTAAAGCCAAAAAAGTTGTGTCACAGGTACAGTCTGGAGTACCGCTTCCTCAGCTTCAGGGAGTGTCACCTGGTCCTGGTGTTTGAGTCTCTGATAAGGGGGATGCTGGTCTTGTAGATACCATGGAGATATTTGAATACTTCAATCATATCCCCCCGGGCCCGTCTGTAGTACATGCTTGGGATCTTCAAATGACACATACGTTGTTCATAGGGTATTTCATCGAATCCATGTACAAGCTTCGTTGCCCTTCTTTGGATCTTCTCAATTGACTCAGCATCCTTCCTATAGAGTGGTGACCACACAACATTTTCATATTCCAAAAGTGGACGTGCAAGAGATGTGTACAGTCTACGCACAACATCCTCGTCTAGGTATGTGTACGATCTTCGAATGTTGGCCAGTATTCCGTTAGCTCTGTTGGCGGATTCCTGGATGTGGTCGCTGAATGTCAGTTTGTTGTCCACCTTGACACCCAAGTCCTTTTCTATCATTGTTTCGGAGAGCGGAACATTATTCACACCATTGTTCATTACATAGATGTGCTTGCTGTTTCTGCCCTGTAAATGCATCACTTTGCATTTTGAAGCATTAAACTTCAGCTGCCAATCACTTGACCACTTCTGCATGTTGTTGAGGTCCTTCTGCAAGTCCCCTGAGTCACTATCTTTCTCCATATGGCGGAATACTTTGATATCGTCAGAAAACATTTGGACCATAGAATGTACAACTTCTGGTAAGCCATTGATATATATCACAAATAAGACTGGTCCAAGCACGCTGCCCTGAGGTATTCCGCTTTTCACCGAGCACCATCCTGATGGTTTGCCATTTACAATGACTCGCTGTCTTCTGTGACTCAGAAAATCCTTTATCCACTGTAGGACATCTCCTCTTATGCCATAGCCATGCAATTTTTTTAGCAGTCGGTGGTGTGGAACAGTGTCAAATGCTTTTTGGAAATCTAGATAAATAGCATCCAGATCTCCAAAGTCATCAATAACGCGGGTCCACTCATCCATACATGCTAATAGCTGGGTCATACAAGATCTTCCTTGCACAAAGCCATGCTGCTGTGTTGATAGGAGGTTGTTTTCGACAAGATGAGCCATGATAGAATCTCTTATTATTGATTCCAGCAACCTACACACTACAGCTGTTAGACTGATTGCCCTATAGTTTCCTGGATCACTTCTGTTACCCTTTTTGAAGATTGGAAACATATGTCCATCCTTCCATGGGTGAGGAAGTTTTCTTTGGTTTAGTGATTTTTGGAAAATGTGTCTAAGTGGTTCAACAAGCTCGTTGTGTAGCTCCTTCAATATATGCGGGTATATTCCGTCAGGACCTGCTGCCTTAGATGCATTAAGATTGTATAATTATTTCTTGAGATCAGATGGTGCAATATTTATGTTGGTCAGGGGGGGCACAAAAGAGTCAGTCCTCAAACATTGGTATATATGATAGGTCTTCTTGTGTGAAGACACTTGCGAATCTGGTGTTCAATGTATCAGCTTTGTCGAGATCCTTTTATGCAATGGTCCCATCATCCCGCCTCAAATCTCCAACTGGAATGTGTACTTAGAGTTTACTCCTAGCATATTTATAGAAGGCTTTGGGTTCTCTTTGGCATGTTTGGCTATGTTTTTCTCATGCTCTCTCTTTGCTTTCCTACATTCCCACTTTACTTGGTTACATAGCTTTGCATATCGAATTCTCTCACTATCTGTGCCTTAGATGTTGTCAGGATGTAAAACTCCAACTACCAACCAACCAATCATTTTCCAAGTACTGGAAGTCAATCACCAGGGGAGAGAGCTATACATATCCTGCACAGTCCATATGATATCAGTTGCAAGCCGGCAGCTGAACTGACATCAGGGCTCTACAGAGGACTCCCTGCAGATGTACTATAGCATATATGTGCTGTAGTATCATTGTTATGCGCGAACCGTGGCTAGTGTATGCACGCAATTAGTTGCAGGTTTGGCCACACCGGCACCACCTGTCAGCGGCTCTGACCTCCTATAGACCTATTTCATATGACATCAGCATAGGTATCTAGGTCAGTGTGCACGCCTTTTGACTGCAGGACAACACACTGTCACACTGCAAACTCAATGGCTATGAGCAATCTTCATACAGAAAAAGTGAAATATCTCTAAAAACCACACCACCTAGAAGCAACCTGTTTGGAACACATATAGAAAACATATTCAATGAATAGATTATATTAAATTTATACGGTTAGGGTTCTGCATTTCTATTAATTTGGAATAAAATAGACGTTTTGCACTGCACATACCGGCAAACTCAATGCATTGTCAATGGCCGTGAGCAATCTTGAATTATCTTCATACAGAAAAAGTGAAATATCTCTAAAACCACACCACCTAGAAGCAACCCGCTTGGAACACATATAGAAAACATATTCAATGAATAGGTTATATTAAATGTATAAGGTTAGGCTTCTGAATTTCTATTAATTTTGAATAATACTAACGTTTTTCAGTGCATGTACCGGCAAACTCAATGCATTGTCAATAGCCGTGAGCAATCTTACAGAAAAAGTGAAATATCTCTAAAACTACACCACCTAGAAACAAACCGCTTGGCACACAAACAGATTACATGCTTACCAAACAGATTCTATTAAATCTATAAGGTTCTTTTTCTGGATTTCTATTAATTTAGAATAAAACTAACGTTTTGTACTGCACGTATCAGCAAACTCAATGCATTGTCAATGGCCATGAGCAATCTTCTTACAGAAAAAGTGAAATATCTCTAAAACCACATCACCTAGAAGCAACCCGCTTGGAACACATATATTAGGTTATATTAAATTTATAAGGTTAGGGTTATGTATTTCTATTAATTTTGAATGAAATAAACGTTTTGCACTGCGCATACCGTCAAACTCAATGGCAGTGTGCCTTCGTTTTGCAGAAAGGGGTGTGTTTTGATAACAATTACAACAAAGAAGGTTGTATGCGGCACAAGTGTGAGTCGGACCATCATTGTTTGTCCTGCAAAAGTAAAAGTCACGTAGTCGATGCTTGCCCAAACAACAAATATTGACTTGAACCGGTTGGATGTGGTGACGGTGATCTCGTATGGGGGAGCGGGTCGCATCAAGGTGTTACCACAACACGCGAAGCCCGCACGACAGACAAGGTGTGTGATTGTAGTGGTTTCGGTGGCAGTGGCGGCACAGAACCGGCGACAACTTCTGAGGAAGGGATTAGTGCAGATGGGGACATAGGTGCCCGCATTGAGCTGATGTTGCTGCATGCTGACTAGGGGGAACCGCCCCCACCCCCCTGCCGAGGGGGTTGATGTCGGCGGTGACAAATTTAATGACATTCAACATGGCAGGGATCTCATGCCCGAGACTGACCATCAAGGAGGAAATGCCATTTCCAGGACAGTGACTGTGTCAGATGATGATAACAGTGCGACCGCAGTCCGCGGGCGCACATCCGGACAATTTGGTGTCTCACACCTGGATCTCACTGAACGGAACGATGATTGGCTACGGGTGATTGGCCGTGATCACACTAACAATGATGTAAAGGGTTTGATTTGTACGCTACTGGTAATAGACCGAGACTGTGCGCACACTTGGTGCGAATGCTTCATAGACATTTTTGAAGAATGTATCAGTGGTTGTTGAATCTTTTGTCAGGGGCGATGTGAACCCCGACTGGAACTCTATACTGCGTGGGGCCTGTTTTGGCTTCAGACTCATTGATAATGATTGTGACAGTAGTTATTTTAAAGAGAACTACGGTTCTATTACTAATGGTGATATCGGCTTGGCCATGTCGGGCCGCTTGCAGGTTGAGATTGAAGATGAATTCCTGACTGTTGTTGATGAACCATGTGCTTGTATACATGCCCTGGGTGGCATCCCGAACAGTCATATTCATCACAGACAATACCCAGGTCAGAGCGGCGCTAAATTTGGTTAGAGGAAAAAATAAGACGACGATGGCCTGGTTATGCTTGATATTGTGGAGCTCGATCCAAGATAACTTTGATATACAATCAGTATACATCAACACCAAGGTTAATGTAGTGTGCGATAGCCTAATTCGACTAGATGAGTTCAAAAGTATTGCACGAGTGCGAGACGTGGATGTATCGATGACCATGTGCTGCCATGACCTATTCCATTGTTAATTCAGACTGGTAGGCTTTGGAAGGAGTGTGGTGCGTTCGAAGATGCGCACTACGCAGACACCACTAAGCAAACACGTTCTGTCCAGGTGAAAGTGTATCTGGAGTTTTGCGAGGTGTTTGCAGATACGCTATCTCCTTACCCATGTAAACCAGGCTAAGTGTGTATGTATATGTCATACTTAGCACTTGCCACGTATCAGACTCGGACTCTTCCCTACTCAGATCGGACTTCACCTTCCATATGTGGGGGATGATGGTCCGGGTGAGGAAATCTAAAACCATACAATGTCATGAAAGAACGCATTTGATACCAGTATTTTATGTGTTGAACCCAGCTTTGTGCGCTGTCTACTGGGTGCGTAGGCACTTTGACGATATGGCAGCGGCACCAGACAGTAAGGCGTTCAGGATCCCACATGGCGGTGGTTCGGTCCCAATGCCTTATTGTTTCTACTTGACATCATTGAAAATGTTATGTACCGTGTGCCGGATTACAGCAGGGGGAACTTTACCACTTATAACTTGTGCCGAGGTGAGGCTACCTTTCTTAGACGGTGTGGTGCGTCCATCCTAGAGATAAAAGAAAGGGGGGATTGGAAATCGGACGCTGTATGCGAATATGTACATGCTCCTATCGAGCAGAGGCTTGCGTCAGACATTAGGGTAGCAGCCATGCTGCTGAGGGGATAAGATAATCTTTAGTTTGGGTGTTTGGACCGTTCGAGGGTACCAGCCATAGAGATTCTCATCCAACTAATATTCCCTGTGTCCTTGTTTGCCCGGAAGATATAAATAATGTATTGTATAACTTGTTATGCTCATATCATTTAGGCTGCAGGGCCTAATGCTCCCTCCCTACCTGCCGCGTGGCGGGTGGGCACTGTACCGCCTGCACTCCCCTGGCTGGGGCTCAATAAGCTGCAGGTGATCAGCCAATTAGGGCTGAGTTTCCTGGGGGAGGCCACTTCGCGTGGTTCTGCCGATACACGGCCTCCAGTCCGTCGGAAATTTGACTTTATGTGTAGTAATGACTATTGCTATTAAATGGATGGGCCTTTTGAAGGTACCAGCCAGAGCTTCTCATCCAACTATTATTCCCTGTGTCGTTGTTTGTCTGGAAGATATATATATATATATACACATATATATATACACATACGTGCACACACTATCAGTATATATATATACACACAAAGTGTCAGTATTAGGATTATATGACCGGTCATGGTGCCGATGGCTCCGTCCCCCAGTGGGGTAGCATTCATGAGTGCTCTCTATCACAAATACGGTTGCCTTGTTCTCTCCCCTTGTCTCTATGTCCCCGTGTCTTGTCTTCTCTGCATCTCCCTGACTCTCCCTGTTTTTACGCCTCCCTGTCCTTTGACCCCGAATAAACCTGCAAGCCTCATGTCTGCACGGCTAACCCCACATGCCACTGCCGCTGTCTGACCTTGCTGACCGTGCTGACCTATGCTGCTTTGCTTCCAGCTCTATGGATTCACATCAGTGCCAGGACCAAGGTGTGGTTAGACAAACTCACCGGTTACCACACCATCCCCCGGGGCGAGATCCTTATAAAGGTACTACTTCCGAATAAAACTGACATTCCAAATTTATATAAGCTTCATACAGGGTTCTGGAAAACCTGGCAAGTTTTGGAAATTCAAAATAAGTTTTACAGGCGATTGAAAGTACTTGACAGTTATTTTTACAATAGTGTGATTAACCATGGGAAATTTCAATCACGGAAGATCGGCCTACCTCATTCCACTGCTCCTTGCCCGGTCCTAATAAAGGAAAGCGCCAGGCTAGGAAAGAACAAGTGTAGATTTTTAAGTCATTGGTTTGACTCGATCAGGATTTGAACCCATGTCGAATCCCACGATCTACCTACATGGGAGACGGAGCGCAACTAATTCGGCCATCCAGTATATCATATTACATGTTTTTATTTTAGGCCAAAGTAAGCAATAACATTTGATAAAGTAACAACATATATTTAGATAACTAAATTGGCTTTAAATTGGCGCATAATTTCCAATTGTGGTTGATTCGAGGGGGCGAGCCGCCACACCTGGTGGATGCGTCCTGAACTAGGCCCTGACGTCATACCCGTTCCCAACCTATATAACATTGGGCTGAGTAGCAAGTAAAGTTCACCACTCCCACACGCCCTCTATTCTAAGCTACTATAGAGGGCTGGGATCAGGGGTCCTCGGGGACTCCTTGGTCCCTAGAGAGTCGCATTCCCTGGAACCAGATTCGATCGATTCAAAACCTCCCATGTAACACAAAATATATAAAATAAAATAGAAAAACACTTCCCAAAACACTTCCCAAAACTAATAGAATTCTAAAGAAAACCCACAATAACCAAGACTTTGAGTAATAGTGAATTTGAAGCACTTTGGTGTGATCCGACCTAGCCATTCCCTGCATGATGACACAGGCGATGTGTATTCTAATTCACGAGACCGGAAACCAAAAGTTATATTGTGAATTTTTATTTTATTTTGTGTATTTCATTAAGTTTCGTGGTTAGTAGTTAGTGGTTTGGAGAGTTCAATGTTCAGCTTTTGAGTGTTCGAGTCATTCGGTACCTGACCTTCGCCGGTATTTGGAGTCGCGCGCTAACCCTGGTGTCAATGGTGCGGATCGGCGCTATTGGAACGCCACCTGGGCTTCTCGCACTGCTATTGTATTTTTCCTGCCACAAACTAATAAGTGTTCCTTATTGTTAGCTGTAGTGGCCTTTATAATTCCCTATTTGTTGCCCTGGTGATATTGTAATGTACCACTGACGACAGTTGCTGCTTTGGTGAGATGACAGTGCACCACTGAGGACAGTTGGCATTACACAGGCTGCTGCAGAGGGCAGTAGAGTGAAGCCGAGATAAAAGATTCACCCCATACTTGAAATAGGGGTGAATGACCATGCAGTCTAAATATGCCGAAAATTGCTAAGTATGGAACAGGAAGTGGAATCCCTGCTTCCAGTACCAAATGGCTACTTATATCGGCACAGAGTTGGTGAAATGAGAGAGAATGCAAAACGACAAGATGGCAAACATAGAATGCCGTCGATTTCACTTTTATAGTCCATTAAACTACATGTTTTATTATATTTTTCAAATCAAAAATAGCATGTAGATATTGAGATATATGTGAAGAATATATTTTGCTTCTTAAATTAAGAATTGATATGCTCATTTCATTTACCCAGCATGTAAATATTTTACGCCAGTTCTTCTAATGGGTTTGTTTTCACCCCTACTGCAAGTACGGAGTGAATCTTTTATCTAAGTGAAGCCAAGAAAATCAACACCTGTTTGTGACTGTCACCTTCTCATTTCAGGGCAAGGGAATGCAGTACACATATTGGTTGGTTGGAAAAGATGGATTTGACAAGCCGCTACCGAACTGGGTTAAGCTCGTCAGTTTAGATGACTACTAAATGCCAATTCCCCGAAAAGCCAGGAATACATATATTTGGACAGTGCGCTTTAATGGTCCCAAATATGCCACTCTTGGGCAACATCCTATTTATTTGGCACATAGACCTACCGTCACTAGGCTGTGTGAGCATGAACTTAGGACTTATACAAGCGAGGCGAAGAAGAGTATCGAAACTACAGCGAAATGGCCATGTGAGGATATGGTCCCAACAGATAATGTCCACCACCTATCCGCTATCTGCCAGCATTGGCAGAACAGTTAAATAGAATGAAAGAAAAATTTAATAGAATGACCAATTGTAATAGCACATTTTAGAAGGGCAGCACATCTCAAACACTGTCGGCTTAATGGATACTTGCCTTTACTGTAGGTTGTTTAAAGCACATTTGATACCTAGATTTAGATCTAGAAGCATTCATATTTAGACATAGAGTAATAGTTAATTTAATGATCAGTATTTCTTATCTTTTTTCCGATTTCAGGGTAACACCACACAGTGATGGTCATTTACTTATTATATTCAGTGTTTATTATTTATGGGTGGCATGCTTCAATGATCACTACATTCAGTACACTATAAAACTTTTTTTTTTTTTTGTTTGTTGTCCATTAGTTGTTTAAGCAGGGGAAATTTCAGTCATAGACAACTGGTCTTCCTCATTCCACTGCTGGTCGATAGAAAGCCCGAACCTACACTTTTACCGACCCAAGGGATTTTTAACCTCCCACACCACATAGACATGGTATGAGAGCAACCGGCCTTTCATGACGCTGTAAGTTATACACAGCGATGGAAATCCAAATTGGCAGAGCTGGGGGCACGGGGAATCGAACCGCCGACCCTCAGATTAGGAGTCTGACCTAGAAAAAAGTCAGACACTCTAACCACTCCGCCACAGAGAACGCCACAACTTGGTATTCACTTCCAGACTTTCAACTGACTGCATGCTCCATGCAAAAGGTGTGTTCTGGACTTCTCACGCATGCGTAACGATGGGTAGTTAGTCACTTCATGGTAGGTGGCTACTTAATTATACAGGGATGAAAGATGTTTGTGGTTTCGCGGATTTTCGGGATTGTTTATATTGACCGATTCATGTTGAACAAAATTTTAAAAAATGGGATGTATATGACACCAGTTGACTGGTTCGAATCCCTTTCTTATATGACCTTAGATCCCAGCTAACAAAAAAACGTCACACTGACGTCAGTATAACGTTGTTGAATGTTACAATAACATTAAGGCCCTGTCACACTATGACGTGACGACGTCAGCATAGGGAGAACGTGAAAAACGTTGAACTTCTCGGCGTAGTATGCAAATTTGGGCACAAGTTGAACGTGGATGCAGTGTAGTTGATGAGATCGTAACGTCAGTAAAGCGTAGTGATAGCGTAGTTCAACCCGAGAGGACAACGTAATTACGCTGACGGTACATTATTAACGTTATTTGATTGCCAGAACTACGTTGCTTTATGTTACCTTACGTTACTTATGTCATGAAATGTTGGTGAATCGCTGAACGTACGTTGGACGTATGTTCGGCGTACATTCTCCTGACGTTCTGACGTTCCCATTACGCCGCGTGGACATTTCCACCGGCGTTAATGTGGGTTGAAATAGTGGAACGTAGTAGAACGTAGTAGAACATAGTTAGCAGCATTCGACTAACATCCATTTAACGTCATTGACGTTCGCCAAACGTGTACAGAACGTACAGCAAACGTAAACCATTACGTTCGAATCACGTCGAAAGTTTTGAACAGGTTCAAAACCTTGACGCGTGCCGACGTAACACGACGTAACATGACGTAGCTTGATGTCAGTCTAACGTCATTCTGTCGTCATCATAACATAACCCAACGTACGTCAATGTAATGACGAAAAGTGCCCACATCAGGCTTACGTTGGCTTGTTACGTTGTAGTGTGACAGGGGTATCATAAAATAATGGTATATAACGTTATTTACTCCATACAAAATAACGTTTATATGAAGTTTTTATATAATGTTATTATAATATTCAATAACGTTATACTGACATCAGTGTGACGTTTTTTGTCTAGACGTTTTTTACCATCACTTTGACGTTTTTGTTTAACGTTAGTGCAATGTTTTTTAAAGTCAATAGGACGGTTTTTATAACATTCGAGAACTCTTTTAACCCCCTTTGAGTTATTTGATGAAGATTTTTGAGAGAAATCTGTGTTCTATGTCATGAACACAAGACCTGAATTGTAGTTAGAGAACCCTCCTTTTGAGTACCTGAAAGGTAACGTCTACCGCAATGCATGACACTAGAGGAGTAAACTCCAATTTAAAAAAAATCAGTTTAATATCATCAAGATGCATGCACCTCATATCAGATATTAAGATGATGAAACACTTTTGCAATGAAAATGTTGTTTCATGAGCACTGGCAGGCATTTGTAACTTCTGACTCTACTGACCTGTTCCGAAAGCACCCATATTACACCTCACCTATGTTTGTTAGTTAGGCACATTTTAACATCCTTCTCAACCATATCTTTATACTGCTTGATGGATGGGGGAGATTCTAGACCTGAACAGAGGCATGTCATAATTTGGGACCCATGTTGATCCCATATGGGTCCCAAATTATGACATACTAATAAACAGGCAACTACAGAGCCTATGTTCAGGTCTTCAATCTCCCCCATCCATCAAGCGGTAAAGAGACATGATTGAGAAGGATGTTACAATGTGCCTAACTAACGGGCATATGTGAGGTGTATTTCAGTTGCTTTCGGAGCAGGTCGGTTGAGAGTCAGAAATTATAGATGCCCGCCGGTGCTCAATAAACACCATTTTCATTGCAAAAGCCTTTTCGTTAAGGTTAAAAAAAGAAATTTAAATTGAAAAAAGAAATTACAAAAAAAAGAATAAATTTTACACCATAGGTGCCCGACGTCGGTGCAACCACCCATGGCCACGACGTTGGGCTGTGACAACCAGTGGCGGGCCGCCCAAGATATGGTTGAGAAGGATGTTACAATGTGCCTAACTAACAGTGTAGGTGAGCTGTAATTCGGTTGCTTTCGAAGCAGGTCGGTGGACAGTCAGAAGTTATAAATGCCCGCCAGTGCTCATTAAACAACATTTTCATTGCAAAATCCTTTTGGTTAAGATTAAATAAATCTTTTTTTTTTAAAGAATAGATTTTACACCGTCCGACCAATAGCCACTGACGTCTCTGTGCTATCTGGGTACATATTGTCATGGGCGTGATGAAAATGGGAAATATTGCCCCTAGAGTGGGACTCGAACCCACATCTCTTTGCATTCTCGGCCAGTGTGCTAACCATTACACCACCTAGGCTCCCTGATATCACCATACTACCCACACCTACCTGTCTATGTGGTTACTTGCCTGAGAGGTCAGTGTAGACTACTACACTCATCCCCCTGGAATTGTAAGTTTTTTAATCCTTACAATTACATACATACAGGCAATGCACTTACACATACATACACAGGGCATGTTCAACAATCATATTGCGCGTAGCATGTATAGGATCCTGGTCACGGCAACCAGTGTCATGGGGGTGATGAAAATGGGAAATATTGCACCTAGAGTGGGACTCGAACCCACATCTCTTTGCATTCCGGGCCAGTGTGCTAACCATTACACCACCTAGGCTCCCTGATATCACCATAGTACCCACGCCTACCTGTCTATGTGGTTACTTGCCTGAGAGGTCAGTGCAGACTACTACAATATTATAACGTCAGTATAACGTTACTGTGACGTTATAACATTACAATACATGGTATAATGTCAGTATAACGTTACTGTGACATTATAATGTACCATAACCAAATAATAACGTTACCCTGACGTTACTTAACGTTATATGTTAGCTGGGATGTAGCCCGAACATCGAATCTAAACAAGAAAGTGTTTGGTATGGGCGATAATGCAATCACAACTAGGCTAGTTGAAACCTGACTTCCGGTATTTTTCCGCGATTCCCTAACAATACTAAACCTATGGGAGAATATCCGCATTTCCGAATTACTTTCATCCCTGATTTTTATAGTGAATATTTTCAACACTCAATGAGGGTATCTACTTAGTAATAAGTAGCTACTTGATAAAAGAACAGAAGGATCGATAGTTTATGGACCTCTAAATCGACCGAACGGGGGACCGACTTTAAATGGTCCATTTAGGGAGGTGGTCAGCTTAGGGAAACATTGTTTTAATTGTTACAATGGTATTGTATGGGCAATCATTCGGGACTCAAACAAAGCGATCGATATAGGGGAGTGATCGATCTGTGGTGGTCGGTGAGAGAGGTTTTTACTCTACTTGGCAATAGTGGATACGGATACTGAATGGGTGTGGATAATCAATGAATAGTAGATCTTTACAATTAAGTACATACTTAATTGAAGTATACACTTACTGATAACAAATACTTAAGGATAACTATGAAAGCATTGATTATGACTACTTTCTATTGGATAACGGATACATAATGATTAATGTGTAGTTCATCATCATCATCATGCTGTCGGTCGCGATGCGACAAAGACTGCTTTCATTACTTGACTGCCGCTCTCCATTCAGCTCTCTGCTGTGAGAGTTGCGTCCATGAGTCGGTCTTAATGTCTCTCAGCTTCAGGTTTCTCTTGATACAGTTCATGAAAGCTGCCTGCAAAAGTGTTGAAGTGCTGCTGGCTTTTGCAAGTTACCAGCGGCACTCTCTCGGGGAGCAAATAGAGGTTTCCCACTGGCAAGAAAAGTCAAGACAGGCGCAAAACTATTAGTCCCTGCAGTGGCTGGTCGGGAGATGTTGGGAGTTGTGTAGTTAATGGTAGACTTTAAGCAATAATGAATTTATTCTTAATGATATCGAGATGCTAAGAATATATCCTTGTGGTAGGGATATATTAGGGAAATTAACTTCGTCGTGATAAGTATTATTACGGTCGAGATTACTGAACTAAAATTGTGTACTTCACAGCAAAGAGTAGCATCTTTTTCAAACGTTTAGATCGGAATCTCTGTCTTGTACATATTGGTCATTTAAAGCTGCATAGTCCGATGAAATCATCAAATTTTCAAAACCAAAACAATGATGTAAATTTGATTCTACATATTGTCATGGGGGTGATGAAAATGGGAAATATTGTGCCTAGAGCGGGACTCGAACCCGCATCTCTTTGCATTCCGGGCCAGTGTGCTAACCATTACACCACCTAGGCTCCCTGATATCAATGCACTCCCCACGCCTACCTGTCTATGTGGATACTTGCCTGAGAGGTCAGTGCAGACCACCACACTCGTCCCCCTGGAATTGTAAGTCTTGTAATGCTTACAATTACATACATACAGGCAATGCACTAACACATACATACACAGGGTACGTTCAACAACCATACAGCGCAAAGCTTGTATAGGATCCTGATCACGGCAACCAGTGTCGTGGGGGTGATGAAAATGGGAAATACTGCGCCTAGAGCGGGACTCGAACCCACATCTCTTTGCATTCCGGGCCAGTGTGCTAACCATTACACCACCTAGGCTCCCTGATATCAATGCACTCCCCACGCCTACCTGTCTATGTGGTTACTTGCCTGAGAGGTCAGTGCAGACCACTACAATATCTATCTTAGATACTGATGTACTTATTAAGCATTTATCGCCACACAGAAGGGAATAGTGAGGCAATTGAATACATCATGTTGTTGCAGAATGCTATGGTGTCAGAGTTTTGGCAAGCTTGCCCAAATTAATTTTGCATGGTTGAACTTCAAATATCTCAAATGTTAGCCACTTAAAATAAAAATCACTTCAAGCTAAAGTAAGGTATATTATAACGATCAACCTAATGTATTTATCTTGGAAAATGTCTGAAACTCAAAACCATCGGACTATGCAACTTTAAGTAAATTAAAGTAATTCTCAAAATGTACATCAAAACAATGTTTGAAGACGGATAGTAATGCTTAGATATTGAGGACGATTGCTGAACTAACCGGAAATGGAAGAGATTATTTGGATAAAAAAAAATCCAAACATAACCAGCCTGAGTTATAACATACATTACTTTGCAGGAACTCCAGGATTCCTCCCAGTATTGGTCTACCCACAAGTCTTTTATCTGGCCAACTTGTATTCTCTTTTCATATTCTGTAATGAAGCTTCAGATTTCAATAAAAAATCTTGGCAGTATCATGGGATAAAACACAGTTTGACTTTTATATGAGACAGTGTTGATCAGGTTGGAGAGCTTCGAACTACGGCCGTTGTTTTATTAACCGGGCCGAATGTTATATAAATTATAAGCCTAGTGTAGTACTTGAAATTTATATCGCTGTGGAACAATCAGGTATCGCCGGTTTTACTAATTCACGAAACGGGAACACGACTTGGGTATACATTGGTTGTATTTTTAGGCACAAATATGTACTGCCTTTACATGGATGATATTTTTCAATTTTTAAGCAGATTTCCGGATTTACCACAGCATTTTTGATACAGGTGTAAATGGAAATTTTCTGTCGGGATAATAGGGAGTACATTATGCATCCGTTGGCTGTACGCGGACTGCACATTCCCAACAGGCTGAACGTACGGCTAACGTGTTCCAACCTATCCCGACCTACCCCTAATGTGTACATAATGTACATCGAGTGTATGAGAAACATATGAGCCATACGATGACATACATTGACAATTTTGAACTTGCACACAAAATTGTTAGTGGCTCGACCTATGCTGACCTATGCCGCCGTATCCCGAGCGTACTCGACATATGCCCAAAGTATATGTAATGTATGACGCTGTATGCCGACGTGTTGGTCGAAAATCGCATACGCTAAGGCCATATGTCGTTGTGTGACAGCCCCTTAAGCACCAGGTCACTTTAGCGTACGATCTACCTGTACTGTAACCCTAATCTTAACTCAAACCTTCAATTTGAGGAGGATATTGCTGTCGGTGTTGGTTGTTGTAGACTGCACACTAAAGTAGTATATATATATATTTATATATATATATATATATACATGTATAAATTGAGTTTAACCATATTGATTTTGTATTAATGTTATTGTGCATTTGGAAATAAATAATGTCCCTGCTGGGCCTTCCCAGCAAGTATATATATTGCTTTATAAATGTACACCCACATATATATATATATACTTATATTCGGCTGAGAGATCCCTGTGGGAGGTCAGGAGTCCTAATATCTGGAGGGAGTGAGAGTGGGAGAGTGTATATAGAAAGCGTATAGATATTGATTAATTATTAATATAATTATGCATTTGGAAATATATCATTTTAAAACACTGCGTGGCCGGGATTAGAACCAGGTGCCTTCACATCTTCAAACTAACACCCCCCTCCCCCACCATCTCAGCTGCAGAGTGACTGCTGACTGCAAGGTTTTCTCTAAAGCCCTGTTCACACACGCACCTTAAAGCTAAGATTCCTTACACGCTGTATGCGAATGCGAATGCGGCAAAAAATCGAAATGCCTTGAAGTCAATGGGCTACATCTTTTACACGCGGTATGCGAATGCGAATGCAGCAACTCGATCAGTCCCTGTAGCGATTGGTGTGGCATGCGGCATGCGGTATGCGAATAGAAACCTCAGTCGCACTTGTCCATTAGTTTTAGACTAGGAGAGGCGACTGATCATTACGGTGGGGTCACACACAGGGTTGCGGAGGGGAAACATATGGTAGTGGTGGTGGTGGGGGGTTCAGGTTGGTAAAAAT
Organism: Branchipolynoe longqiensis; assembly: GCA_030323885.1. Taxonomy (NCBI): domain Eukaryota; kingdom Metazoa; phylum Annelida; class Polychaeta; order Phyllodocida; family Polynoidae; genus Branchipolynoe; species Branchipolynoe longqiensis. Next base: position 62,985,168 of record CM059193.1, on the reverse strand, counting down.
GCTACCATAGCCACAAATATGAATACTTATCTATAATTTGGTAATTATAAAGGTAGGAACCCCCATGTGACGTACCAAGAGGTACATAGATATAAATGCCATATTAGGTAATATACAGTGCAGTATGGAGTATACTTGTTTATTTTTATTTTTTAAATATAACCAGTCGTGTGCCGCATGCCGCATGCCACATACTGCGTAGAAGGAATCCTCCCATTCGCATACCGCATGCTGCATACCGCATACCGCGTAGAAGGAATCTTAGCTTCACACATCTCAACTAATTCGCCTCATCTAAGTAGTGTCAAAATGTGTGTGTGAACGCACCATTGAGGTGAATTAGGGCTGAGTCGACTCAACTAGTTTGCCTCATATAAACAACTTGACGAGGTGGATTAGATGAGGCGAATTAGTTGAGGCGACTTAAGGCGCGTGTGTGAACGGGGCTTAAGACTAACTGTAGCAGGTCATGATTTGAACCCCCATCCTGTATGATATGGGTCAGCAGGGAGTTATTTCTGTTCATGAAGAACGATAGTGGAGAGCCGGAAATGCTGTTCCTAAAGGTATGGGTAAAGCAGGGATGAAAGAACTCCGCGATTTCGCGGATTTCCGGGATTCTTCCTGTAGGCCCCTACTGCAATCCCGCACCACAATCAATGTATACTACTAATAAATGCTTAAAACGGCGCAGCACTATCAGCGTATACTACTAATATGGGCTTCAAATGGCACAGCACTATCAGCGAATTAATTATACCAATATATATGAAATCCAACTTCCGGGAATTTTCCGCGATTCCCTGACAATGCTAAACCTATGGGAGAATATCTGAATTTCCGCTTTTCTTCCCGGAGACCACTTTCATCCCTGGTAAAGGCGGTGAGAGGAGTATGGGGGGTGCAGACCAGTGTTGCTGTAGAGCTATTTCTTTCTTTGTGTAGGTGCATGGAGGTGAGCAAGTAGCAGTCTTTGTTTACAGAGTCAATGTGAGGTTAGGGTTGAGCATGTGTCCTGCCCTTTAATTCTAACCCCTGAACCCTAACTTTCAAATTGAAGAGGATACTAATATTGGGGTTCATGGCGGCTTTATAGTGCTGCCCCACTGGGAAATCAGGCCACCTGCATCGTGACCCAATGTCCCACTCAGTCACATTATCCCGACACTGAGCTAACCAGTCCTTGGCATATCCTATTAATGCCGAGTGCTAGGCTAGGAAGTGACAAGTATCAATTTGATAAGTCATTGATTTGAATCGACCGGGAACCGAACTCCCGATCTCCCGCACGTGACAATAGGATAGGTGTGTCGTGAACACTATCCTGTGACTGACATATAGCACAGCGCATAAGTAGTTTAGTAGTTTCTTAAACACTGATATGTTTTCTGCATTTCGTGTTGCAGCTGGCAGTATATTCCAAATATTGGCACTCATGTTAGCTACACTGCGATCATATGTACTGCATTTTGATTTGACCATCGCTACTAATGGACCACCGTTGTTTCTTGTGCACCTTCTTTTCAACTTCCTCTTTTTTTTTGTTCGAGATGTGTTGCAGGATCTCTAAAGTACAAAAATGAACACAGCACATCCAATTAGTAACAATGAATTTATTTATTCATAAACACCCGCATTCACACACAAAAAGAAACAAACAAAAAGAGAATTTATTAAATGCATTGTGGGCAGTTTTCAAATATAACATTTGAAATTCAAAACACACAGAAATTAAACATGAAGCTTCAAGATGTAAGACACTTTACTCATGGCAACAGTAACCAACTCAAGTTTGCCACCATCGGTTTGCGTGACAGTGCCGACCCGGTTAATAGAACCTGTGTGAGGAGGGCTGGCAACTACCGATACAGTAGTTCCAAAGTCCCTCACCATTGTGTCACTGGCGCTAGTGTATGATGCAGTCTACGCATGGAGAACAAATGAGAATGTGTAGCCTACTTCCCGCTTTTGCATCAGTCGATGGGTAACACATGTTCAAATATTTATTATCTTGATATACATATATATACAAATGGCAGCTGCCCCCCCCCCCCCCCCCCCCTGTAATATATATGTGCACAGGCTGTAGGATTTCAGATTTCATGGGAAACACTTTTTGCGTTCCGTGCCTGGTACTCATGGGAACAGATGGGTAACTGTTTTTCGGTTTGTAAAATTGGTGATGGGTACCCATTCTTGAAACAGTTAATTAAATATAGTAGGAGTATATTTTGAACACACCTATGCAGAAATTGTACATATACCTTTAATCATCTACAATGTAATGAAAACAGCTGTCTGTAGCATTTAATTAAATTTTTTGTCAAAGTTGCCTTGCGTTTGGTACAGGTAGATGAATAGAATTAATATCATGGGAAACGCAATTTCGGTTCCGTAGTTTACCCAGCATGGTAACGACATGTTACCGGTAATGATCATTACCGTGAAATCCTACAGCCTGGGTGCGCTGTCATTTCACAGCCTATGGTAGGGACCCTATCTCACACCATGTATACATACAAGTCATTTACCTTTATTGCCTGAGAGCTTTGTGGATAACCATTATTTTTCAAATATGAAACAAAAAAACATATTGCAATAAAATCACAATCGACGCACTGGTCTTCCAACATTAGTAGATCTTTCATGTGGGTCAACAACACCCGGACCTTTGCCCCCCCCCCCCCCCCATGACCTTTCACAATCAACATGTTAAATAAGAAATGCAAGCAGCAGACACCGATTATTCGAACAAAGTGGAGTCAAACTAGGTTATATTTTTTGGGGGGGGAAATTATCTTTTTATTTCTTAGTTCTTAATATATGTCTTAAACGTTTAGTCCATTTACTTGATATCAATAGAGGTCGACTCTCTGGGAGGCCATGGTGTCCGCCGAGGGAGAGGCCCGAGCCGACTCAAACCATAAGGGCAGGGCTCAGGTTTTATTTGGTGATGGTTTATTTACCCTCTCCATAACAAGTAAGTCGCATCACCGCTTGTTTTCGCTGAACAGCAGTAGTCTCAATTTGCTAGTTGCCTTTTCATCTTAGCTGTTAATCTTAGCTACGGTTGGTTGGTTGTTGGCGTTTTCCGTCCTAACAACATCTCAGATCATATGACGGGTACCCACTTATGACAGTGTGCCATCATGACGATTTATAGTGCTGCCCCACTGGAAGACCAGACCACCAGCACCATGACTTGATATCCCACTGAAGGCCCTGTCACACTACGACGTTTCCCACCAACGCGCGTCGACGTGTTGCCTTTTTGGTCGGTACACGTCGGGACACATTACCGGCGCGTTACCGGCCCGTCGGTACACGTTGAGGGATAGCAACGTGTGAATCGACACATCGGCGGCCGTCGGCGCGTGTCGGGTCGCGCCGATCGTTTTGTGCTTGCACAAAACCTTCGACGCGCGTGGCGACAGGTTGGAGGGGGCGTTACGGACGCGTTACCAACACGTCGATACCCTTTGGTGGCGCGCCGGCAGAACGCTGGCATAACGTTGATCAACGTGGGTTAACGTTGGCATTTTTCTCACCAAAATGCGACCGTTCTGTCAGGGCGTCGGTAACCTCCCATCGACGGGTAGTGGGCGCGCTATTGGCGTTGCTCCAGCATTTCTCGATGCGTTGGACGTGTTGCTGGCGCGTCTTGACGTGTTGCTGGCGCATCTGCCGTGCGCCTAACGTTACCAGGAGTTCTGCGAACCTTTAATGACGCGCTACCCTCACGCCAGTGGCGTGCCGACAACGCGCCGATAACTCGCTGATGGCACGCTGGGAACCCGCTGGTGGGACGTTGACACTTTGTTCCGCCGCACGTCGAACCCCGTTGGCCACGCGCTCATAGCACGCTACTAACACGCTGCGCCCCGTCAAACTTTCTCCCAAAACGCCGAAGAGTTGGACATGTGTCGACGGGTTGCAAATATTTTGCGCGTTGCCGGCACGCTGGTGAGAAATGTCGTAGTGTGACAGGGCCTTGAGTCAGATTATCCTGACGCTGACCCAACCAGTCCTTACCCTATCCTAATAATGTCAAGAACCTAACTAGGAAGCGACAAGAATCAATGGTTTAAGTCATTGGTTTGACTCGACCAGGGTTCGAACCAGTGGGTTCGAATCCCACGATCTACCAAAACGGGAGACGGACGCTCAACTCTGTTGGCCATTCTGTCTGGTCCATCTGTGTGGTAATGAAAGCCAGGGCATCTGACGGTGCCAGCACCAGCTCGACCGCCCTAGCTTCCGCCTTAACAGGGCACACTGGAAACGAGGGAGACTGCTGCCTTGGCACCTGATTGGGTGGTTTTCGATGAGGAGTGAGAGCCTGACGCGGAGGTCGTCAGGGGCTGGTACGATGTCGTGGTGTCGGACCCTGTGTGGGCCTCTCCAGCAGCTCTGTGATGGGGAGAGCCAGTTGAATTGGTGCATGAACAGGGATGATATTTTTCCCATTTTATGCGAATTTTATCCAGTTCTTTTTCACAGCCTGGTGGCATTTTTAATATAGGTGTAAACGGAAATTTGCTATTGGGATAATAATCTCAGGTTGATTTTCGCCTTTTTTTGGCTTGAAACCACTCATCCCTGATGAAGGTGATGAATATGACCACAGCCCACTGTACCACATCCCTGTGCCCCAGGGATCAGCAGAACGTGTAGACATGGAGGAGGAGGAGGAGAGCCGGCGTATTGGAAGGCATGCGCAGGACTGTCTTGGTGAAGGTACTTTCCACCCCCCTCCGGACCATTTCGGTGAAGTGGCTGGTGAAGGGGGCGACATTTCACCCCGCCTCCCAGACCCAGGAGGGTCCTCCCGAGAAGGCATTGGCTATTGAGGAGGGGGACGGGAGGTCGTGATGGAGGTGGGCGATGTACTGCCCGAGGTCGTACTCAGAGGGTGCCATGTGGTGTACACCATGGGCCAGTGTTGCAGTTTCCGAGGCACAACAGTTTGCCAGGGACACATCGCTTCTGCACATGCGTCAAAATCGAACAGCATCGTCACTAACCTTATAAATTTAATATAATGTTTTTGGTAAAGATGTTTTCTATATGTGTACCAAACGATTTGTTTCTGGGTGGTGTGGTTTTAGAGCTATTTCACTTTTTCTGTATTTTCTGTATGAACATTGCTCACAACCATTGACAATGCCTTGAGTTTGACGGTACGCGCAGTGCAAAACGTTAGTTTTATTCAAAACTAATAGAAATCCAGAACCCCAACCATATCAATTTAATATAGTCTTTTTGGTAAACATGTTTTTTATATGTGTACCAAGCGATTTGTTTCTAGGTGGTCTACTTTGAGAGATATTTGACTTTTTCTGTATGAAGATTTGCTCACGGCCGTTGACAATGCATTTGAATGGAGGTGTCCCTGGCAAACTGTTGTGCCTCGAAACCGCAACACCAGCCAGCATGAACGCTTGGCGTGCTCCTCCCGGTTGTGCCATGTCCCTGGTGCCAAGGCAGCATGATCTGCATCAGATGGTCGTGAGGCCGCTGATCGGACTCTGAAATGAGAGTGCCAAGGATAATGTCAAAGGTCACAGGTGAATACATTGGGTGAATGTCTAATGCAGATGAGGGTGAGGGATCTGAGGCGGCATTCTTTTTGGGCCAGTTCGAGGGTGGCCTGAGAGGAGTGCGCCCTGCTGAGCACATCAGCAAACTCCAGCTCTGCTCCGGGTTATGCGTGATGGTCATTGTGAAGGATCCGAGGGCTGCGACAAGCCAGCGCTCCCTTGCATATATGTGCCCAGGGTTGGGTTGGTCGCTCTACCCGATTCGAGGGTGGCTGCAGAGACTTTGTAAAGTAGAGCTTGTTTTATTTAGTGACGCCTCTAGAGCACATTGATTTTCATATCATCGCCTATTGGACATCAAATATATGTTCTTCTGACATATTTCTGTTGGAGGAAACCCGCTGCCGCCACATACGCTGCTCTTTCCGATAAGCAGCAAGGGTTGGACCAGTGGTTGTAACGGAAAATAGCCCAAACTGCAAATGGAGCAGGATCGATTAGGATCACTGAACAGGATCGATCGGATGACTCACACCTTCACAGGTGGACACGCTATCATCTGAGCTACGTCCTGCTCCCCAGGGACTCCGTTGTCAGTGTTAATTATCACTAATATGCCCACTGCATTGTTGGGGATGAGATTCTTTAGAATGACAATGAGGTTTACGGCTTCATGATTGTGGATTGATGTGAAGGCACTGGTGAAGTCCTTGTAGTAGTGATCAGCATAGCAGTGTCGATGGAAGAAAGTGCCTCCGTCACTCAAGCAGGAGTCAACCTCAATGGTACAAGTAGGCCTGACCCTCGGCGGAAGGAAGTTGATCCTGTTTCCGTCCGTTGCATACCTCTTGAACCAGATGACGCCCATGCGAAGATTTGGGTTGACCTCCGCTGTCTCAGGCGGAGGAAGCGAATGCAGGCTCCTTATGCCGGGGGAATGCAGATGCTGATGTGTACCAACTTGCCTATCAGTCACTGTAGGGCATTCCTATTCATGGTGAGCCAGGACATCTAGCGATCGCATTCTTGGAGGACCTCTGCGAGCTTCTCATTGCGGATTTGGAATGTTATTGAGAGGGAGGTCTTGAAGCCGAGCCACACTAGTGTGACAGTCAGCGAGGAAACATTTATCAATGGGCCAGCTCCAGACCCAGCTTGTGGCAGAGCCTGAGGATTTCCTCGAAAGCCTTCATCGCAGTGAGGTAGCGTGTTTCGCACCTGATGAAATCATCGGCGTATACCATGTTGAAGAAGCCCTTATTGATTAGCAGTGATGAGGTTATGGACATCACATGTAAACATGCCGGTCCAGGTATCCTGCAGCCGAAGGGTAGGGCTATGTACCCCACATCTGACACCATGTAATGTTAAGTAAATAACCGACTACACACGTTGACGTCTCATTGCATAATGATGTTTATTCGGGTGCCCACCAGACTGCACTGGTCGCCCGCTCACTGGTTCCCCGCATGCTCGCACCCGGCGTGCACTCAGTTAACCCCATACATCACAATGTCCACATAGAGCTTGTTGTCGAGGATTATGCAGAACAAAGGCATGGAGAGAGGGTCTGCCCTCAACCGGTGGTATGCTCTGGAAACATCTGCCAACCAAGAATATGACCCCTTCCCTTCCCCAGTAAGGTGCCTCGCAAAGGCTGCCATCGACAGCAGTGTGTAGGCCGTGTGGTAAACTAGGTATTCTTTTTAAGGGATGCCCGAGTTCACGCTCTTTCCGGTTGGGTAGGACAGGTTGACGATTACGGGCCTTTGGGTGGGTCATGACGGGGCTGAACTGAGCCCAGGGGGTGAAGGGAGGCACGCTGAAGGTACCCAACAGCACACCACCCATTCCAGCTCATCAGCCACATAGTCAGGAACGTAGTGGGCCTGTGAGTGGTCCTCGTGGTGATTGTGGAAAGTGGGGTCGGGTGTGTGGCCACCGAGTAATTGGCAGGGAACCCAAACTCGATGTAGTCAGGGATGGCGGTGTCCTCATGGTGGGCGAGAAGAGCATGCCACCTCAGGATGTTTAACCCTGATGCGATCAGTACTCAGGCTGCCAAACAATTCGGCAAGGCAATATGCCGAGCTGCTGTGAAGGCTGCCGGGTAGCCTGGGTACTCGTGACACGTTTTTCCAGAAATGTGTGTCCAGATTGCATCGCGAGTCTTCCTGTACTCCTGTGCTGTGGGGTAGGACTGCTCTGTGCTCGGGCTGGGAGAGTGTTCCAATACGACGTCAATCACCGCGGCAATGGGCCCCCATAGGTCCATAATGGAACGAGCATGAGCATTACCTTGACAACCCTCGATATTACGGGGGGATTCTATTTTGACATTCTAATGACCGGGATGATCCAAATGGTCCGGATTGTCATAATCGAGTACGGCTAACAGACGGCCGCTTCCGCCTCGGATGGCAGGACATTGTAGCATTAAACGTCGTACGGCTGGAGGTGGTCGCCATGGCGGGCCGTGCTTAGGAGTAGGGCGGTCACACACCAGCAGCTACACCGCAGGGACTGCTACATACAGAACCACACATGACCGCACCGCCAGGGTTTCTCCTAGATAAAGATTCACTCCGTAGCTTATACTGCAATAGCCTGAGTAGGCAAGTACGGGATCCTTTATTTAGGATCTTCCTTGTGCCACATGACACCGTAACTCGGACAGCTGCGACAAGAACAATGAAGCGGGAATCACACGGACTAGCCGCACAGATTGTTTGTTGTTGTTTTACGTCCTAGCAACATCTAATGTCATACCAGGACGGGTACCGACTTGTGACAGTGCGCACTTATGGCGACTTTATACTGTTGCCCCACTGGGATAGCAGGCCGTCAGCACCATGATCTGATATCCCACTCAGTCACATTATCCTGACACTGAGCCAACCAGTCCTTGCCCTATCCTAATAATGCCGAGCGACTGGCTAGGAAGCATCCATATTTAAGTCATTGGTTTGAATCGACCAGGATTCGAACCCCACAAACCCATAGGTTCGGATCCCCCGATCTCCCAAAACAGGAGACGGACGCTCTACTCATCTGCTCATTCGGCCATCCCGTCTGGGTCTAGCAGCACAGAAGGTGGCTTAGGTATACGGGTAGGGCCTCTGCAGGGTGGTGACTACACATGCAGAGGTGCCTTGATACTCACAGATACCCCCCGATGATGCGCGAAAAGGAAGAAGGGAAGGCGGGGGTGGAAAGAAAGGCGTTTATTGACGCCTCAACATGCAGAGTATACAGAGGAAAAGATAATAACCAGGGTCGTGAGGAGCAAATGCAATGATAGGGGCTCATGAGGAGCCAGAATAGGAATGTACAGGAGCAACAATAGGAATGTACAGGCAGAGTCAATGTTGTATAGGATCAGTGTCAATGTCTGTAGATGTTCAGTGAGGGGGTGCCGAGGAGCCCTCCACCAAAGCGGCGGAGAGGGCTCGCGGCGCGCCCGAGGGGGCGAGGCGACCCACACATAAGCGTGGACCGCCTCGGAGGTCCAGGTGCCCTGAGGTTCCCTGTGTGGGCGGCGAGTGTCCGGGGCCTACGTCGAAAAGGGGCGGGTGGCCAAAGAGAGAGGAGGCCCGCTCCTTGCAGAGATCCGGTGAGGAGGTCCAGCGAGGGTTGAGCAGGAGGGCAGCGAAGTCCTCAGGGCTGGGTGGGGTGGGGGTTGGGGTTGGGTCGGGCGGGTTGAGGAAGGCGGTGTCGTGAAGGTCGGCGGCTGTGCCATCGGAAGAGGGTTCCTCGTGAGGCTGGGCTGGGCTGTGGTCTGAGGGTTCCTCGTGAGACTGGGCTGGGCTGTGGTCTGAGGCGTGAGGTGCGGGGTGATGATCCCCGGCTCTGGCTGGGCGTCGCTTCGATCGGTGGTCGCTGGGGGGTTGTCGGTGGGGGTCGCGGGGCTGTCAGCAGTGGTGAGGTTGAGGCGCCGGGGAGGGCCCCCCGGGCCGGCCGGGGGGAGGCCGGCGGATCAAAAATCCGCCGAGGCGGCGGGGGTCTGGCGCTCAAGGGCTTGTTTGGTTATGCAGCCGGCCTCGCTGTGCATGGTGAGTATGCGGGGCAGGGGGCCCCGTGGGTCTGCCGGTCGTAAGTGATGCGGGTGTCGACTTGGGCTTGGGGCAGGTGTGCGCCTCGGGGAGGGTCGTCACCTTGAGGGACCGCTGCGGCCGGGGCGGCCTGAGGGGCGGGCAGGGTGAGGGTCTCCACCCTCAGGAGGTTGAGTGCAACCGGGTCATGCCACCCGTGGGGGAGCCTCCCGTCCGCGATCCAAGTAAAGACCGTCTCGGAATAGCGGCGGACGGTCGGCCACGGGTAGATGAGGTTATCCCGGAGCACGGTGGGGTGGTGGTGGTGTAGTCCCTGGGCAGAGTGGGCGGGGAAGTCGGGTGGTCAATGAGGGTGAGAAGGGCGAGGCTATATTCGTCTTTCGTCGCCTCGCCCCTCTTCACCGGCTTCCTCTCAGGCCCCCTCTCTACCAGATCTGAAGGAAATATATAAGCGACCGGGATACCTTGGTGCCTCACTGAGTGCCGCGCCTCGGCAGAGGCAAGAATTTCCCGGACGGCGTCGGCCGCGGAAGCCGGGGTGTGCTGCGTCGGCTCCTCGTGGTAGGCCGGCGACGGGGCAGGTGCAGCTTGGGTGGCGAGATGCTGGTACCGCTCATACTGGGGGTGAGCGGCCCCCGGCAGGGCCGCCGGAGGTGGCGGCGGGGGCCGGGCTCCGGCTGCGGCGCGCGCCCGAGGTGCGGGGGCGGGCGCGGCAGAGTAGGCAGCCTGGCGTCTGGGTGAAGGAGAAGGCGCCTCAGGGGCGGGCCGAGCCTCCCCGGCCTCCAGGGCGTCCATCCGGGCATGGATGTCGGCGGCAGTCTGGCGCTGCTCGAACCGGAGATGCTGGAGGGCCTCCAGTATCGCCGACGTTTCGGCACCCGAGGTGGGTCCGAGGGCACCGAGGGAGACGCCGGGGCCGAGGCGGGAGACTCGTCCCGCCGCGGGGTTGAAGATGGCCCCGGGGTGCCGAGGGCGGCCGCCCAGGAGCCCTTGCGTCCTTTGCCTTTCCCTTGTCCTGGCATGGTGTGGCCTGAGGTGAAACAGCGGTCCGAGGTGGAGGTGATCCCAAAGGAAAAGGGGAGAGAGCTGGAAGGCGGCAGGATGGCGAGTGCCTGAGGGAGGCCGGCGGGCGGCCTTATAAGGGAAGGGAGGACGGGCGACAGCAGGTGAGGTGTGCATGCTGCCGGCCCGGGGAAGGGCGAGTGGCGGTGAGCAGCGGGCGTCGGGTGAGGCGCGAATGCTACGCAACACGGGGGCGGGGGAGGGAGCGGCGCGCGGCGGCGTCGGGTGAGGTGAGAAGCAGCGCGACAGCCCGGGGCGAGGGAGGGTCTCTTCCTCTCCTCGCATCAAACGTAATGCTGCACATTACGACCAAGGGATCCACCGCAAACAAAAAGTGGATATTTTAAAACCAGCTCCCCTCCCTGCCCACAGAACAATAATAACCCATGCCACGCCCCTGAACTCAGCACCCACACCACCCATGAACTAGCCTGGTACCCTGGCCTTTCAACAGAGGTCGTTATATGGATGCACTCAGACGGAACCTAGCGGCCACCATGAGTACTGGAACCAGACTACCAATCCAATGAACCCCCTGACACTGACAGTGACAGTGTTGTTGTGGTGTCCTGTCCCGCGTCCGGCTCCTTCAGCGCATGGACTCCAGCTGCTGCAGTCCCAGGGTGTTCTCATCACAGGTGGATCCAGCCTCATCACCTCCCTCCACCAATACTCCAAGTAAAATGGAAAACGGTACTTTGAGGAATACCTTTCTTCCTAATGTGCGATTTTCCGTTTAGCTAAATTTGAACAATATGCCTAGATCTATGCCTTATAATGAGCCTTGGCGTTGGTTGAGGAAGGAGAAAGTAGTTATTGGGCTGTCACATTACGACCCATCGCGCAAATGTACACCGATGTATGTGATTTTTTGCCGCTACGTCGGGATACGTCATTATGCGTGCCGAAAGGTTTGATGCATCTTAACATAAAAAAGTGATTTTACGCATTTGCGGCGCACTTGCGAGATGCGTCATAATGTGACAGGGCATTTAATCAGTAACCAGAACCAATCAATAATTGTATTTTGTTTCAAGGACAAAATAAATGACCTAAATTTACCAAAGTAATTAATTAAGCTATATAATGATTTCACTTAATGTCATGCAAACCCTATAATAAATACCACATTCTAATATTGGTGGGATATAATGTTTACTGTTTGAAACGAAGATTTTCAAGACGGTACTTTTACATCGCGGTGCAGTTGCTTCATGAGTCCAGTTAAGTTGCGGGAATAAGTGAATTCTAGTCCCAATTGCATGGTGGATTGTGGTATGCGTAAAAGCAAAACAAACGCATACGAAGCACATGTCACATGTGCTCAATTAAAGTTCATTTCAAGCAGCGAGTGCAACTATGGAATCGGTTGGTCTGTTGCAACACATTTAACCTACAGCTTGAAAGTTAGAATAACAAATTTGAATAACAAAATTATTAAGTTGTGATTGTTTTATATATATCGTTGTATGTCCAAAAACTCATTAGCATGTCATACACAGTCTGCATTTAGATCTAGACAAATCTAGATTTATGACTCTAGCCAGAGTCAGGCTTAGTTATTTTATTCATGTTTTTACTTGTGTCTGATGGTTCATAACATGTCTAGGAAATGGATGGAGCTCATCATAGAACCTCAGAACAACATTGTTCATAACTTGAAATCATGGAATTTTGGACTATTTCTCTATATTAAGATTACGAGCACATGATATTAAGCCAAATGATTTTCATGATTATATTTGATATTAAGATTACAACTAATAGTTCATTTATATTATGCTTTTATTATCGAACAGGATTTTCACGTGGTTATTATTGCAAATGATATTGTCATTTATATACCAACAAATTGTACTGAACGGCCGGAAGACCAGTGCTCTGGCGCTGACAAAAGACATTATTCACTGAATAAAATACATTTCGTAAACATTTTTTTTTTTTTAAAGATGTGTAATAGATCTTTTCCATTGATCATGTACACTCAACTGAAAATCCAGGTTTGTGTAAGTTGGTCATTTAATGTTAATTACTATTCATGAATAAAAAACTTCGCTGAAATGTAATTGTTCATGATGGTCTACCAACATGGATAATTTACACGCGTACGAGGAGCCCTACCCACCCTCCCCTACCCACACCCACGCCCATCCCCTACCTCCTCCCTGCACCCCTCCAACCCTACGGTGGCGCCATCTGAACTGAACCCCACCAACTAAAAACCCTACCGGAGACAGCCAAAACTACCACACGAGACTCTGACGTCACGATCTCGCCTCGCGAGACCCACGCCCTGCCTGACCTACATACGACCTATATAACTGAGCAGCTCACTGCTCCTGCCACTACACTTGCTATCCGGACCGCACCTCGTCCACACCTCTCTCTATCACCTCTCCGCCGGCCGGACACCTCCTTGATATGTCTGAAAAGAGTTCCAGGAGGGGGTGCCTGCCGGCATTTTCACTTTCTACCCTTACTCTGTCCGTGTCTATGGCTCGCCGGTTGGTTACCATAGGGCAGATAGGCACGGGCCTTTGACTCAACTCTCCTCATTTCTCTTTCCTAGATCTGCCCATTCGATTTCTCCCAGGCTCACTTCTTCCCCTAACCAGGGTTGTTGTGTTCTTGGGGGGGGCTCTTGACCTTTTTTCCTTTCTCTGACTGGTTCTTGTTGCTGGAACGACCGCTGCTCCCACCTTTGCCCGCCTTCCTCGAACCCCTGCTGACCGGATACAAGTGCTGCATTACAGACACCATACAGATTACTACAAACAGACGGCACGGAGAGATCCGCTGCCACCCGGCGCCCCGTCGTCACCACGTCTTGAAGGATGTCCCCAGCCTTCACAACACTTCCTCTGAGACCACTTCACCCACAGAAGACATGTCTTAACCAAAGACTGGGCCGATTTATCGGAGCCTCTCTATAAATGTTGCAGTCCTGCAACCGGTAACCGTCGTAAGGTTACGAACACCCCATACCATACCATGCTCCTGCCACTACCAACCAGGCAGTCAGACGACCAAGACCACGCCACCAACTCAGGTCTACACTCAGCCGCCCGGCTCGCCCTACACACAGCCAACCGGCTTGTACTCCAACAGACCACGGACAACACGACGGCACGACCGACCTACCGCCCAGCTCAGCTCACCACTATACACAGCCAACCGGCATGTCCTCCAACAGACCACGGACAACACGATGGCACGACCGGCCTACCGCCCAGCTCAACTCACCACCACAGAGAACCAACCCACCAGCCACGGCCTACACGACGGTCCGAACGGACTGCCACTACAGCTCCCCCCGTCGCCTCATAACCGCGCCACACGCCATGACCGGACTGCCTCTCCCTGCCATCACACGGACGACGCATGACCCAGCCTCACACAACAGCCTCCCCACCACACGGCACAACCGCCCCAACACACGATGCCAGATAATCGCCTCAGAAGTCCCCCGCCGCCCCTGCATCCTGAGGAGAGGTGGCCGCCTCAGAACTTCACGACGACCCTGCATACTTAAGACCACGGCACCAGACACACCTTTTCCGGACAGAGGAGGCACCAAGCAGGTCCTCCCACCACACAAGCGGCCATCTCACCTACACAGGCCCTCCTCTATTTGGTTGAGGGCCTGAGTCGAACAACCACAACATCCCTCAACAACCCCACAGGAGCCGCCGGGCATCGCTCCGATCCTCCCCTCTACACCGGCATCCCCAACGCGCATCCCTCGACGAGTTCCAGCAGCTAGGAAACTGGCGATCTTCAGCAGTCTACACCTATCTCCCGAGGACGGCCTTCCCCTCAGCGACACAGGCCCTCCTAACATTTGGTTGAGGGCCTGAGTCAAACTTTACCTTAAACCGCATTGATCTGACATTACTTACTTGCTCTTTACATGACTTTGATCAATAAAATTCCATAACATGGGCTCCTTGTTTGCGTGTTTAATTGTTCATGATGGTCTACCAACATGGATAATTTACACGCGTACGAGGAGCCCTACCCACCCTCCCCTACCCACACCCACGCCCATCCCCTACCTCCTCCCTGCACCCCTCCAACCCTACGGTGGCGCCATCTGAACTGAACCCCACCAACTAAAAACCCTGCCGGAGACAGCCAAAACTACCACACAAGACTCTGACGTCACGATCTCGCCTCGCGAGACCCACGCCCTGCCTGACCTACATACGACCTATATAACTGAGCAGCTCACTGGTCCTGCCACTACCAACCAGGCAGTCAGACGACCAAGACCACGCCACCAACTCAGCCGCCCACCCAACCCATCAAACGAACAGTCAAACGCAAGGGTTGAGGGCCTGAGTCGAACCTTACCTTAAACCGCATTGATCTGACATTACTTACTTGCTTTTTACATGACTTTGATCAATAAAATTCCATAACATGGGCTCCTCGTTCGCGTGTTTAATTATGTTGATAGAAAAGCAGACATCTTCTCACGGGTTTATAACTGGTAGAGAATCATTAGTGGCTGATATTTTAGAGAGGAATTTATATTTGACAGATCCAAACAATTTATATATGACCATATGTGTGTAAAGTACGTTCTTTTCATTATTTTGTCACATTGCTATGAATATGTGGTTATATCAAATCATTTGGTTTTTGTTGAGCATAACACTTGCAAATACAGAAGTAGATTTCACTTCTTCACTATGTAACACGTGTTTGTAAAAACAGAACTACCCAACACATGTAGATTATGGGAACACCTGAAAACAATTCAGCCTACATCTACCGTAAATAACACCTTAAAGTGACTGACAGTTTTGTCGGGATTTAGATTTATTCAAGCTTTAAATGCTTAGCAATGTACGGTTGTGTATTAAATATATTCATGGCATTATTATGGTGTTTCAGTGGATTCCTGTTTATGTAAAACTGTTTGATATTGCTGAAAATAACACAAAAACAAACGGGAGTTTTGTGGTGTTGTGTACTGTAAAACAAACGGCACCTGCATTTGTTTTGCTTTCGACACAGTTTAGGATAACAACTCGCTTATAGAGTTGGTGTGCAGTGGTTGCCAAATTCACCGTCTCATTCCATCTAACAGCTCAATTCAAACCTAATAAATTTGGGGTCTATGACACTTTTTGTTGCAAATATACTGTGGATAGTACATTAGTTGATTAAGCAGGGGGAATTTCAATCACGGACGATTGGTCTTCCTCATTCCACTGCTCCTTGCCCTATCCTAATAATGCTGAGTGCCTGGTTAGGAAGCGACAAGTATACATTTTTATGTCATTGGTTTGACTCGACCAGGGTTCAGACCCACGATCTACCAGCAAGGGAGACGGACGCTCTAACTCATTTGGCCATCCCGTCTGGCCTGACGTCTGACATACGGATTTAAATATTCACATTTGCTTTGAAACCACAATATAATAAACAAAGGAGCTCTAAAACACATTTCAGCAGGCCAATAACTTAAATCTAGGGCCTATGTGAAAGGTCACACTTAAGTAATTTCTTTTCACATCACTCTCAAGGCAACTCAGGTCATGTTTTCTTTCACTTTGAATAAGCTGTACGGACCACATTCATAATTCCATTCACCCACTTGCTGTTTACAGCAACGACATATACAAAAAAAACAAGTGGCTGATATTAAGTCATTTCAAAGTTAAGGCAACATAGTTTCTCAAACAGGATCATAAATATATGGAACAGTCTCCCACAAAATGTTATTGATGCTGAGTCAATTAATTCATTCAAGAATAGATTAGAAAAATCATGGGCTGATGATCCAGGGAAATTTGACCCCTTATTCACCACATGCTACTAATTACTCCTTGTGTTGCTTATTTACTTGCACTCAAGCAAAAATGAGAGACAAATAAGTGTTCACACTTCCTGTCTACCATTCGCTATATCGCTATATCGCTAAGTAGGCCTAATAATGTGACAAAAACAACAAATGTAGATTTTCCTTGCACACCACCTTTCCTTTTGCTTTTCGTGAATAGGTACACTTCCCAGATTCCCATCATTGTGTTCACAGAACTCCTTCACCTTTTTGTTTTAGCTCCTTGTGGCTCGATCAAAAATTAAACCGAGTTGTGACAAGGAGTTGATAAATCCCCGATCACATACCTCACACACGGCCATCGATCAATCAGTTACTAATCACTCAATGAACCAATTGGTCACACTATATATATAACCCTTCCAATCAACTATCTAGCCTACTACCCAATGAATAACTAAAGCCTCAGTCACACGACGGGCTGCGTTCGCTTACGATCGATCCATGACCAAAAGTATTCGATCTCCTCGTGACAAAATTGAAACAATTTGTTACAAACTATTTAATACGTCGCCATGTCGACAATGACGCACGAGGCGACATTGTGACATCATCGTACACGCGCCACATTGCATTGGTCGGTGATCGCTCGCTGAGCGATCGCCGAGCGATCAAAATGCCTTGTGTGATCAAAATGCCTTGTGTGATGTTTGAGTACTGCTACTATGGTCACAGATGGTCGGCGATCGGTGGAGACGCCAGAGGTCGTAAGGAGGATGTTGGTGCTGCAGCGACAATCTCCTTGCGACCAAAAAAGGCGAAAGGGTAGGCGATCAGTCGGCAATCGATCGCAGAGCATTCGGCAATTAGTCATAAGATGGTCGTAATTTAATTGCAAAATCCTCGCGAATCGATCGTAAGGGAACGCAGGCCTCGTGTGACTGGGCCTTAACACAAACAAACGTACATACCATAATACGCAGTACAAATCTTCAAGAAAGAAAATATATATGAAGTGTGAGGGTTATTATTAGAATTACTATTATTGAAGATTTCTAATTGATGTATTTGCTCCCCCCTCCCCCATTATTTAATTGAATTTCTTTGCATTTGTTAGTTCACCCTGCAAGTCCCGCTGGGATATTATTATAACGGCCTTGTTGGCACAGTCATTGAGCACGGGTCTCGTGGAATCAAGCGTTACACCTGGTAGTAGTAGAGCACAGGGTTTAGCAGGTTACAAGGTTCGCCAATGATCGGGCACTAACTAGAGAAGTGAAAGTTCTTTTATTATTTTATATTTTTCCACCCCTATCGTTCTCGTTCCTTCTCTTCTTTTGGATTCTGTTCTTTCGATATGTTTGGGCAGACACACATTATGCAGGCCTATAGTATGATACAGAGTGCAGATGTCAGAGGAGGTCCATGCGCCGTTCACGATTTGTAAGTGAGTTGATAGTGGAACCGCTAACGTCTCGCAAACTGCTAAACCAGCAGCTTTTTGCAATAAACACACGACGCGACACGAGAATGGAGTTTGTGATTATATCCTTGTCAGACTCGCTAAACAAAAAACACAGGTTAATGATAATTTGCTTTCACTTTTAAACGTCTTATATGAATAGTGACATTACCGATCATAATATAAGATAGCTTTTAGCATGTCGCCTTCAGCATGTGTATTACCACCATTGTTGGTTGGTTGTTGGAGTTTTATGTCCTGGAAACATTTATGATCATATCAGGATGGGTACCGACTTGTGACAGTGTACATTCATGGTGACTCTGTAGTGCTGCCCCACTGGAAAATCAGGCTGCCAGTACCATATGACCTGATATCCGACTCAGTCACATTATCCTGACACTGAGCTAACCAGTCCTTGGAATTGAACTCACGGCACGGGATGCCTTAGCTTGGTTCCAGCCACATTCGCCCAGACTTTAGGCTTGGCACTTAGCATTATGTCATCAGGTACAATGCATTGAACATGTAATGGAGGGACCTGTGTAGATGTTCCTCTCTGCAGCGTGTACTACTCTGCGCACTTACAAATCATACTTACATAATTACAAATCACACTTCCATACTTACAAATCACATTTACATACTTACAAATCATATGTACATACTCACAAATCATACTTACATACCTACAAATCATACTTACAAATCATACTTATAAATCATATTTACAAATCAGACTTACAAATCATACTTACAAATCATACTTACAAATCAGACTTACAAATCAGATTTACAAATCAGACTTACAAATCAGACTTACAAATCAGACTTACAAATCATACTTACAGATCATACTTACACATCATACTTACAAATCATACTTACAAATCATACTTACAAATCATACTTACAAATCATACCTACAAATCATACTTACAAATCATACTTACAAATCATACTTACAAATCATACCTACAAATTATACTTACAAATCCTGGCGGCTATTTCACGATTGATATTTACATTCTCTAAACATATATATGACTCAAAGAAGACTCTCAAAGTGGGATGCCGGTACATAGTTATTGCACAATACAACCGTAAATGATCATGATATGCCTTGATGGCTTATGGGCTTAACGCTTTGATGGCACCGCTGCAGAGTAGCGCACGCTGAGGAACACATACACTGGTCCCTCCCGACATGGCTTCCTTATATGGTCCAATGACGTAATGCTTTGTGCCAAGCTTAAAGTCTGGGCGACTGTGGCAGGAACCAAGCTGGTGAGCATGCGCTCTACCGATTCGGCCACCATGGCTGGGACAACCCTAGTTGTGAACTGTATAATCCAGGTGGCGCCACTATTTGTCGCCTGTAATCCGGTCAAATTTGAACACAAGTAGGCTCATATGGTTAAAAACCCAAAACAACATGGGTTTATTGAGTAGAACACATATTCTCTGTTGTTTAGACATATTATTATTAACTCTGGCGATGATGTGACACCAAAACATATGGACCTAGTCAATTTAATAAGTGACCTGATTGTACAATGGGGGCAATATACCTGTTCTTATGCAACATGCATGCCATCTACCTAATTCGTATTATTTTATGAGAAATGCAGTGTGTGTGTTTGACACGTGACTGACCATTCGTTGTGTGTGCATTCATTTAAATACAGAACGACGTTCAGTAATATATATATATATATATATATATGTGTGAAGTACCTTGTCATGAAAAACAAGGAACTTGGAGATAATGATGTAAAATAGCAATTGGAAGAAGAGGATGACATCTGATTGATGTTCAGGTGCACTGAAGACGTTGTGCAAAAAGCGGAAATGTTAAGGAACTACAATATGTGGTTGCCTTTCTATATGATATAAGTACACTCCTACATGTAAGTATGAAAGAAATAGTTTTAGAGTTATAATATGTAATGTATCGTGTGAAGTAGTGAGATACTGTTTAGATTTGTGAGTTGTAGCTCTAGCCCGTGCCGTTGTCGGTGTCAGAGATCATTCATGGCGAGACCCTGAGACTGCTGCTGGTCACGTTCAGAATTATTGGCGTTGCGATCACTGTTTTTGCCACATCCGGCAATGCACAGACCATAGAGCAGATCGATGACCTCTACCAAGGTCACGAAGGTCACCCCGGACCACAAGTTCAGGACGGCTCCGAGCGAACCGGTGAGCGCTGACGGTGACGTCAGTGGCATGTCATTGTATTCCATGACGTCAGCAAATTCAAACGACACCATCACCTGCAATGAGAGAAATGTTCATTAGATGAAGAAGTCAAGTGTTATGCAATAACAATAGTAATTTTTGTGGATTTTTTTTTTTTTTAATGAGTGGGAGTTGTAGATATAGGTCACACTGCACATGTTCACACACAGCTTGTTATTCTGGAAGAGTTGAGCAGGCTGTCCTCTAACGAGCCTCATTTACTAGAGCGGAAACCTGTAACTAACAAACACCATTTATAAGTCAGTCCTTAAGGGGGGGTCACACTACGATGTATGGCCTTAGCGTATGCCGACGTATGTGATTTTCGCCCAACACGTTGGTGTATGTCATCATACGTTACGTGTACATTGGACATATGTCGGGTACGCTTGGGATATGGCATCAGCGTGCGTCGAGGCGCTCAACAATATTTGTGCATGTTCAAAATTGGCAATGTATGTCGAGTAACGTTCCTCATATGTTATGTGTATGCTAGGTGTACGTCGGCATACATTAGGAGCATGTTAGGGGTAGGTTGGGGTATGTACTCCTAACATACTTCAAACGTATGCCTGCCATATCTCCAGCATACTTAACATATACGCCATACTTCTAGCGATGAAGTAACATACGTAAAGTTGGTCAGCATACCGTGAGCGTATGCGAGTGTTTTGCGAGCGTTTTGTGAACGTTTTGCGAGGCACATGAACGCTCTCATACGCTAGCAATATGTCAGAAATATGTTCTGCATACATTACGTACGTTGTGTGTACATTGTGTGCATGTTGTGTGTATGCCTATTTTTATTACCCGCCGCTGAAAAGTTGGACGAATGCCGACGTACTGGCAAATTGTCGTACGTTGACCACACGCTGACGCCGCACGTCGTAGTGTGACGGCCTTTAGTCTACAACTATAGGTACACCAACCAGTCACCATGAACAGACCACGAGTAATCACCTGGAAACTAGTCACACCAGCTAGGTCACTCTAACTAGTCACTCTGTAACTAGTCACACCAGCTATTCACTCATGGCAACTTTATAGTGCTGCCCCACTGGGAAATCAGACCACTAGCACCATCACCCAATATCCCACTGAGTCACATTATCCTGATACTGAGCTAACCAGTCTTTGCCCTTTTTTTTTTTGTTAAAGATTTATACTGCCTATCATGGATAAGCCTGAATAGGCTTGTTTTCACCATTAGACAGTTTGTCGATAGAAAGCCCGAGCCTACACTTTTACCGACCCAAGGGATTTTTAACCTCCCACACCACATAGACATGGTATGAGAGCAACTGGCCTTTGATGACGCTGTAAGTTATACACAGCGGTGGAAATCCAAATTGGCAGAGGTGGGGGCACAGGGAATCGAACCACTGACCTTCAGATTAGGAGTCCGACCTAGAAAAAAGTCAGACACTCTAACCACTCCGCCACAGAGAATGCCCTATCCTATTAATGCTGAGCGCCAGTTTAGGAAGCGACAAGTATCAATTTTATAAGTCATTGGTTTGACTCAACCGCGAACTGAAACTTCCGACCTCACCCACGTGAGGCCTGTACTCTACCAATTCGGCCATTGCTCCCGGTCACGTAACTAGTCACATCACCACCAGTCCACCTGCCTAGGGCACTGTGGTGCTGTCGAGTTTCTCACCTGAGTGAGTTCTTATTGTAAACATGCTGTCAGTATACTTCCAGCTGACGGGATGGCCGAATGAGTTAGAGCGTCCGTCTCCCGTGCTGGTAGATCGTGGGGTCGTGGGTTCGAACCATGGTCGAGTCAAACAAATGACTTAAAAATTGATACTTGTCATTTCCTAGCTAGGCACTCGGCATAAATAGGATAGGACAGGGACTGGTTGGCTCAGTGTCAGGATAATGTGACTGAATGGGATACCAGGTCATGGTGCTGGCGGCCTGGTTTCCCGGGGGGACAGCACTATAAAGTCACCATGAGTGCGCACTGTCACAAGTCGGTACCCATCCTGATATGACCTTAGATGTTGCTAGGACTTAAAACAACAAACAAACAAACAATCAGTTACATCGGACAATATTGAATCTACAACATTATTTTGCTGGCTATTAGCTACATACTCAATGAGATAACCTTCCTGTTTACTAACTCAGTTCCCGTCCTGATATGACCTTAGATGTTGCTAGGACGTAAAACAACAAACAAACTAACTCAGTAACTGCGCAGAACCGTCCCCCAAATGGCACTTCTTAGCACCGGGAGCACAGTCTTTACATTTGGAGTAATCACAGCGATGGGGCCATGCATTATTAAGAAGGGCCACCCTTATTGGCCCTCTTGCCGGCCACTCTCCTTCCCCTCACCCTCTTTATTGTGTATTTGGCCGGGTGGTTCTGATAACGGCCAGTCTCTCAGTCACTTCCGTCTGGCGCCACATGTACGAACACTCGGCATCATGGGGTGCCTGAGGAACCAATCCGACAGAGGGCGCTGTGAGGAAACTCAGGTCGTTTGTGTAGGGTTGTATGTCATATAGTGGTGGGTTGGTTGTTGGAGTTTAACATCCTGGCAACATCTAACATCATATCAGGACGGGTACCTACTTGTGACAGTGCACACTCATTTTTTTCTTTTTCTTGAAGATTTATACTGGCTATCATGGATAAGTCTGAATAGACTTGTTTTCATCATTAGACAGTTTGTCGAAAGAAAGCCTGAGCCTACACTTTTACCAACCCAAGGGATTTTTAACTTCCCATACCACACAGACATGGTATGAGAGCAACTGGCCTTTGATGACTCGCACCATGACACAATATCCCACTCAATTACATTATGACTAGTTAGATCAGTGTCAGGATAATGTAATTGAGTGGGATATTGTGTCATGGTGCGAGTGGCCTGATTTCCCAGTGGGGCAGCACCGTAAAGTTGTTATGGTGTTCTCTGTGGCGGAGTGATTAGAGTGTCTGACTTTTTTCTAGGTCAGACTCCTAATCTGAAGGTTGGTGGTTCGATTCCCTGTGCCCCCACCTCTGCCAATTTGGATTCCCACTGTTGTGTATAACTCCGAGGTACACGTCTGAGCACGGGAACACGCTGAAACCGCCACACCAGTATCATATAGCACGAGCATTGGTATGCAAAAACAGGTTTGCATTGGTGGACTAGGTTTGTTTGTTGTTCTTTTACGTCCTAGCAACATCTAAGATCATATCAGGACGGGGTGGACTAGGTGAGACATGCGGGGGTGGGGGCGGTGGGGGGGGGGGTAACAATGCACTACATAGCGGAAGCATAGCACACAGGCAAGGCACACACACAATCGATCCATTTTGCCAAATGGCTGCCCTCCCTATTGCCCTATGTTCCCACAAATGTTCAATCATCAATCAATGGGTGCCGTCTTCTCGAAGAAGGTTGGCTGCAATGGTTACTTTCGAATAAAATGTAACACTAACAGTAAATATTCTGGCCAGATATACTGAAGACACTAACTGCCACCCACCCCAATGGGCCCCCCTCCCCTGCCACCACCCTTAACCATCATGAACAAACCATCAGCACACCGAACATCCTACACAACTATCAATCTGTTTAAACACATTGAACATTACATAAGACAGACAAAATGTCTTGTCAACTATAAACTTAGCTTGTTTCATAAGAGAAAACATGTAACCCACAATGATTGATTGAGTTGCCCCAAGTATACATCTTCTACTCGGTGCTGCTCCCCATTTTTGCATGAACCGCAGTGACTGGTGCTGTACATTATACAGTAAGAGCCACTCCCTTGATTCTACAGAATCGGTGCTGTGACTAATACAGCACTGACTGAACTTAGATTATTTAGAATGTCAATTCTAATAGTAAGATGGCCGGAAGACCAGTGCTCCGGTGCTGACAAATGTCATATTCAGATGAATAAATACTTTACCAAAAAAAACCACCCCAAACAACCTATCTCAACCCTGCTTTTGCCTTCCCTTGCATGGGATATATTAATAATACACTGCTTTGTGTGTGGAACTGTATCATATATATATTAACAATTATGCTACATTACCATATGGTGTAAATTCATCAAGGTATAAAATGCTGCTGCGATACCCTCCTCCTCTGTATCCCCATATTTTTTTATTAATATTGTGTTGGGTGTAGAATTATCATTCCCTACGCGTGACTATGCCAGGCTCATTGCTATAACTCTGTCTTTATCTTGCAGGTTCTATTTCTACTCCGTTGTTATCGTGCATGTTGTATATAAAAACCCTGTTTTTATTTTGCGGGGTGTGTCTAATAATAAGTCTATCTTTCTCTTCCGGCCTGTGTCTTTATCTTGTTAAGTGTTGCCTCATACTTGATCGATTACCCATACCCACCCCCAACCCCACCCTGCCCCGCCCCATTTATCATCGCGCCATCCCTGGCCAGATAGGGCCAATGAAGTTCAATAAGTGTATAAGAAATGACACTCGCACTGTGAATGTACGTGGCGGCGTCTCCCGGGAATAGCCGCCGCGACTATGCGCCGCCTGGTGGGTGATTGCATCACTAACGCCGGACGCTGTGCAACTGAATCGAGCGTCCCCGGGTCCCGGAAGCCCCGCAGTTCCTGCTTAACCTTGAGCTGAAGAATGCGCAGTCAAACCAGACTAGGACCCTGTGACAGGAAGTGGTTCTCCTACACAGCACTCGCATTTCTGCGCAGTATACGCAGGACTATTGCAGTCTATTAGAGAAGGCAGTCGGGACCATACTCTCAAACTAGTAAAACCCAGAGCCATTTAAAAGTTAAGACAACGCAGTTTCTCAAACAGGCTCATAAATATATGGAACAGTCTCCCACAAAATGTTATTGATGCCGAGTCAATAAATTCATTCAAGAACAGAGTAGAAAAAGGGTGGGCTGATGATCCAGAGAAATTTGACCCCTTATTCACCACATGCTACTAATTATTCCTTGTGTTGCTTATTTACTTGCACTCAAGCAAAATTGAGAGACAAATAAGTGTTCACACTTCCTGTCTACCATTCGCTATATATCGCTATGGCCACCACTACTACTGCATATTGTTAGCATCACAACAGTATACACAGTATACAGTAAAACCCCCCCTAACCTCCCACCTCCAGAGATCGACCACTCCCTATATAGATCCCTTTATTTGGGTCCCAACAATACCATTGTAACCATAGTCCAACTCCCTAAACCGACCACCTCCCTAAATCAGCTGTACACCGGACAGGATGGTCAGCTCACTAAGACTAAGAGTGCTGGATGGTTTCCAGGGTGCGAGGCCATGGGTTCGAACGACCGTCATGTTAAACAATGACTTACAAAATATATACTTGTCGCTACTTAACCTGATGCTCGCATTAGTAGGATAGGGCAAGTACTACTTGCTTACTAAGTATCATAATAATGCAACTGAGTGGAATATTGGGTCATAGTGCCATCAGCTTTGCCTCCTAGTGCAGCAGCACTATCAACTCGACAGGAGCGTGCATTTGTTACAAGTCGGTACTCGTCCTGATATATTATTAGATGTTGCCAGAATGTAGAACACAAACTAACAAACGTATCCGTTCTGTACCAGGCAATTTAAACTCATGAAATTGTGTTATAAGTTATATAACTGGTACCAGTGGAAATATTTGCTCGTTTGTTTTGTTTGTTGGGGTTTTATGTCCTAGCAATCTCTATAGTCATATCAGGACGGTTACCGACTGTGTCATTTTGCACTCGTGGCGACTTTTAAGTTTTATATTGCTGCCTCACTGATCTCGGCACCATGCCCCGATATCCTATTCGGTCACATTAACCTGACACTGAGCTAACCAGTCATTGCCCTAACCTAATAATGCACAGTGACAGGCTAGGTAGTGACAATTATTAATTTTGTAAGTCATTGGTTTGACTCGCCCGGGATTCGAACTCCCGACGTTCCACACGAGAAGCCTGTGCTCTACCAATTCGGCCACCGCATCACGTTCCATTGGAAAGAACTGTAGATTACTATTAAAATGGTCTTTACATTTTGATTCTAGGACAAATATAAAAAAGTTATATCATTTTGAAAGTTGACAATTGGGGTGATGTTTGTTTGAAATGGAAAATGAAGAAAAATCTATGACTAGTCCCTTAAGAAATGCATTTAAAAATAGTCCAGCTTATTATACCTGCAATATTTATATGCGTATAATTTTGTTTATTTAATTGTTATGACCTTTTGTCTTTCTTTTCATTAAGGGTGTGAGCTTTTTGTCTTGTGAGCTTTTGTCTGCGCACCGTGCTGACAGGTCCCGGCGAACCCTCCTCCTGTGACTGCTTGTGCGCAGATGCATACTGCTGCAACCACCTTTTGTACAGAACATGTTAATTTAAATAAACCATCGGCATCCCTCTTCGTGGGTCCAGCTAGAAAGTTTCTTGATCCAAACCAAATCTGATGCTGTTATTATCCTTGACGATAGAATATAAATAATTATCTAAGAATATGGCAGAAACGCAAAACCATGGGATTATGCAATTTTAAGCGTCAAGTGCTTGCTCAGGATGAGCCAATATTTTAACGCTTAAGGCTTTGCCTTATTGGCACACACAAGTGTGGCTGTAGCTTGTGGCCCGTATTATCATTCGTGCTGTAGTAAAATTACACCATGCGGCCACTTAAACCTCATACTGCTTGTAATATCGCCCAGGCATATTTAATTACTGTCAAACCCTGCTGCAATGCCCCATTATATTAGTGCCACTACTGGGACTAAGAGCCAGAAGTATGTCCTTGAGCCCACCCTCAAACTTTGAAATTTGACTACTAAAGAGGAGGGCAGCCACCACTATGTTTTTCAGTTAGCCTGACATGTTGCTTGTATGAAAAAATGTGATTGACATCTCAATTCCACAGCTAAACCCATTTTGGCGGCCATTTAAGAAAATGGCCACCAAATATCTCATGATCTCATGAATTTGACCATAACCTTTAATCAGCTGGTCTGAGGCACATGCACCCCCACATAAGATATGTTCAGTATTTCATTTAACATATTTTAAATTGAACTAAAACAAAATTTGTCCACTAGCTGTCGAGATAATTGAGAAAATGTCACAAATTGTGAAATTTCAATGTAAAAATTCTCAACTAGCTGTTGCAGATTTATTGGCAGTCTTGTATTTATTGGCAGTCTTGACTCCGCAAACACAGACCTACATGCACGACCTATCTGAATGGTCGTATAAGTTCATCAGTTTTGATTATCGTAAAGGTTGTAGCTGGAGACGTCCATTTAGAATCCAGACGCTCGTGGTCGACACTCTAGCTGTGGTATGTGCTATCCTGTCTGTGGGAAAGTGCATATAATAGACCCCTAGCTGCTTATTGGAAAGAGGAGCCTAGGTGGCTGCAGTGTGTTTCCTCCAAAGAAATATGTCAGAATGACCATATGTTTGACATCCAATAGCCGGTGATACAAAAGTCAATGTGCTCTATGAGCTCATTCAATAAAAGAAGCTTTATTTTCTCTACCTGGTGAGGGCTCTTTCGACGGTACAGTTGGGATTTCTGAACACACATACTGCCCGGGAACCCATGAGCATAATAAGAGCAATAACGAGGAGGACTCAATCACAGCGAAATTGTTAGGTGGACTGAGATAGTGCAACTTCAGGGAACAACCAAATGAGCCCTTTTCTAGCCTGGTCCCCTCGCCTTTGTTCCATAAGCTTAGAATGCATTCAATAAGGATCAGTAGTTCGACTAGCCTGGTTCCCTAGCCTTTGTTTACACAAAGCTTGCCATGAGGGTGACTACCACTGAAATCAGATGTAGTACTAATTTCATATCTTGGTCACAATCACAACTTTTATTTATGTATAACACAGATTAAAGTGTTTGAAGTATGTTATTTATTTATACTTAGGTATTTACTATTCTTCCACCTAATTTTAAATCACAACACAACAGTTGTGCAAAGAATTGGGGAATTACTATGCACATTTATGCTCAATGAAGGGCTTGTTGAGTCGACCAAGTAGCTCAATGAGTCTCCTCCTTCATCGCGGTCTACCCTTTTCCGGGAACAAGGCATTTTAAATTCCTTGTGATGAACAAGTTTTCAAACAATGCCGTGCCATCTCTCACTCCCCGTCGTCTCTCATTTAGTGCCTCATCCCAGCAGACGACCAATTGTTTCATCATTCCGGGATCGCACACCGGAAGGGACCCTCCACACCACTTCCGACTCTCGCTTTCGCTGGTTTTCCGGCGATTTATGTGGCCTGGATTATTCCATGTTTCACTGATTTCCCTGGTGACCAGCGATGGCATTTTAACCCTTCATCGGCAGTGACGATAGGAGGAGAGACGGGCTACCATTGTTCCTTATTGAGCATCCAGTTTCATGGTGATTCTCACATTCTTTAAATACCAATATTGTGTAATTTAAGCATAAGTAGAACTTAGAAGTAAACTGATTTCCAACCATACTTCAAAAACTATAATCTGTGTAAAACATAAACAAAACGTGTGATTATATCTGAATAAAAAAGATACTACTACATAAAATTTCAGTGGAACTCTAGCCTGGTGCCCTGGCCTTTGACAGGCAGAGGTGCAAGAGTTTTCTGCTATTATCGCTCAGTTTCAAAGCTGTCAACCAAAACTGTGACATAGTAGAAATACGCATGGAGTATGCCAAATTTGAGAACAGCACACACAAACCATTTGTCAGAGAAATAATAATTATTACTGATTTAAATGATGCTTAAAATCTAATGATAGACGAGTTCAGAATTCCAGCGGAGCAGGGGAGCGGGTCGTAGCTCAGGCACTAGAGTGTCCACCTGTGACGGTGTCAGCCATCTGATCAATCCTGCTCTGTGGACACATTTGCAGTCTGGGCTATTTTCTGTTCCAACCAGTGGTCCACAACTGGTTCATCAAAGGCTGTGGTATGTGCTCTCCTGTCTGTGAGAAAGTGCATATAAAAGACCCCCTCACTGCTTATTGGAAAGAGTAGCCTTTGTGGCGGCAGCAGGTTTCTTCCAAAGAAATGTGTCAGAATGACAATATGTTTGACGTCCAATAGCCAATAATAAAAATCAATGTGCTCTAGATACGTTGTTAAATAAAACAAACATTTACAATTCCAGCTGTGTGGTAAACCTACATTGCAGGTTGTGTAGAAGCAGAACAAACCTACAAGAAGCACATGTGCCTTATTATCATTGTTTACAGAGCTGGATAGCTCACTGTCAGGATAATGTGACTGATTGGAATATCGGACCATGGTTCCAGCGGCCTGATTTCCCAGTGGGGCAGCACCATCAAGTCACCATGAGTGTGCACTGTCACAAGTCGGTACCCATCCTGATATGACCTTCGATGTTGCAAGGATGTAAAACTCCAACAACCACCCATGCAATGTGTTCACACGCACGCACACACATGTGCATATCTGTGTGCGTGCATGTAAACATTACACAACTGTTGACCCTTAAGGGCGCATTCCATATACGCGTAATGCGTAATGCGAATGCAAATGCGAATGCGACAAAAAATCGAAATGCCTTGAAACCTATGAGGTACATTCCATATACGCGTAATGCGTAATGCGAATGCGAATGCGTCAGAAATTCATTATCCCGATCGCTCCATGTAGCGATCGGTGCGTAATGCGTAATGCGTAATGCGTAAAGGCCGTGCGAATAGAAAAGCATCAGTCGCATTTCTCCATTGATATAAGGCTGGAGGAGGCGACTGATATGGTATGGTATGGGTATGGTATGGGGTGTTCGTAACCTTACGACGGTTACCGGTTGCAGGACTGCAACATTTATAGAGAGGCTCCGATAAATCGGCCCAGTCTTTGGTTAAGACATGTCTTCTGTGGGTGAAGTGGTCTCAGAGGAAGTGTTGTGAAGGCTGGGACATCCTTCAAGACGTGGTGACGACGGGGCGCCGGGTGGCAGCGGATCTCTCCGTGCCGTCTGTTTGTAGTAATCTGTATGGTGTCTGTAATGCAGCACTTGTATCCGGTCAGCAGGGGTTCGAGGAAGGCGGGCAAAGGTGGGAGCAGCGGTCGTTCCAGCAACAAGAACCAGTCAGAGAAAGGAAAAAAGGTCAAGAGCCCCCCCCCAAGAACACAACAACCCTGGTTAGGGGAAGAAGTGAGCCTGGGAGAAATCGAATGGGCAGATCTAGGAAAGAGAAATGAGGAGAGTTGAGTCAAAGGCCCGTGCCTATCTGCCCTATGGTAACCAACCGGCGAGCCATAGACACGGACAGAGTAAGGGTAGAAAGTGAAAATGCCGGCAGGCACCCCCTCCTGGAACTCTTTTCAGACATATCAAGGAGGTGTCCGGCCGGCGGAGAGGTGATAGAGAGAGGTGTGGACGAGGTGCGGTCCGGATAGCAAGTGGGCGACTGATATGGTATGGTATGGTATGGGGTGTTCGTAACCTTACGACGGTTACCGGTTGCAGGACTGCAACATTTATAGAGAGGCTCCGATAAATCGGCCCAGTCTTCGGTTAAGACATGTCTTCTGCTGGGTGAAGTGGTCTCAGAGGAAGTGTTGTGAAGGCTGGGGACATCCTTCAAGACGTGGTGACGACGGGGCGCCGGGTGGCAGCGGATCTCTCCGTGCCGTCTGTTTGTAGTAATCTGTATGGTGTCTGTAGTGGAGCACTTGTATCCGGTCAGCAGGGGTCTGAGGAAGGCGGGCAAAGGTGGGAGCAGCGGTCGTTCCAGCAACAAGAACCAGTCAGAGAAAAGGAAAAAAGGTCAAGAGCCCCCCCCAAGAACACAACAACCCTGGTTAGGGGAAGAAGTGAGCCTGGGAGAAATCGAATGGGCAGATCTAGGAAAGAGAAATGAGGAGAGTTGAGTCAAAGGCCCGTGCCTATCTGCCCTATGGTAACCAACCGGCGAGCCATAGACACGGACAGAGTAAGGGTAGAAAGTGAAAATGCCGGCAGGCACCCCCTCCTGGAACTCTTTTCAGACATATCAAGGAGGTGTCCGGCCGGCGGAGAGGTGATAGAGAGAGGTGTGGACGAGGTGCGGTCCGGATAGCAAGTGCGACTGATATTCATTCATTCATATGGGGTGTTCGTAACCTTACGACGGTTACCGGTTGCAGGACTGCAACATTATAGAGAGGCTCCGATAAATCGGCCCAATCTTTGGTTGAAGACTTGTCTTCTGTAGGGGAAGTGGTGTTCGTAGAGGAGGTGTCTGGGAGCTAGGCCATCATGTGGTGGCGGGGGGCGCGTGGTGGTCTGTGAGCTGGCTTGCGCTGCGGTGGCACGGGAGTGGTGACGTTCTTGGGCCCACGGTCAGTACCTCGACCGGAGATCGAAGCGGGAACCGGTTTCATTGGTAGCAGGCCATGGCGGCGGGTCGGTCATCCGGGTCCTCATCGGAGGGAGGGTGGTAGAGAGAAATAGAAAATAGGTCTTGGAGCGGGGTGATGTGGTGGGTGCGACTGGATCAGCGGCCCCGGCACCCACTCCGTCGGTGGTCGAGGTGGGAACCGGCGTTGTGGGTGCAGGGGCCGAGGCCCGTCAGCTGGGTGTGTGCAGGACCGCACGGGGCTCCTGGTGTGGGGGCTGGATCTTGCCCGTTTTTTTTTTTTTTTTTTTTTTTTTTTTTTTTTTTTTTTTTTTTGAGTGGTGAGGCGGAGGCCCGGCAGTGGCAACGCGTTATCGGTCCAAGGTCCTGTGCCTCGACCGGAGATCTAAGCGGGATCCGGTGTCATTGGCAGGGGGGCAGTGGGCGGCGCGCTGGCACTCCGGGCCCTCGTCGGAGGGTGGGTAGTAAGAGGTTTTTTTTTTTTTTTTTTTTTTTTTTTGGGACCTCACGGGGCTCCCAGGTGGGACCTCACGGGGCTTCCCTGCGTAGGGGCTGCGTCTGGTGGGACCTCACGGGGCTCCCGGGCGGGACCTCACGGGGCTTCCCCGCGTAGGGGCTGCGTCTGGTGGGACCTCACGGGGCTTCCCTGCGTAGGGGCTGCGTCTGGTGGGACCTCACGGGGCTCCCGGGCGGGACCTCACGGGGCTCCCGGCGTGGGGGCTGCGTCAGGGTGGGACCTCACGGGGCTCCCGGGTGGGACAGTGGTTACCAGTCACTGTCGCTGCCATTGGGTTCGGAGTCGTCGGTGATGGGTTCGGGGCCACCGACAATCTCGAAGGTGTGGTAGTTTTGGTTGTAGAACCTACCGAGTGGCTCCCATGAGGAATCGGAGAGTCTCTCGAGGATGGCGAGCGCAGCTCGGGTGTCGGGCAAGCCGTGGGGTGGGCCAAGGAAGTCTCGGATGGCGGTCCTGTCAAAGGCCACACATGACGCCAAGACGTGGGCGACGTTGAAGACTTTGTCACCGCATGGACATCGTTGCAATGCAGGGGTGTCGATGAACCGCCTGTATCCAGTCCTGAAGCGCGTGACCGCCTCTTGCACGGATGCAGAGAGGTTTATTGGGGTTGGTAGGCGCGCTCTGACATTTCTGTGCCAGGCCCAACTGATGGAGTATGGGTTCCTGACAGCGATGTTGCTGAGGGAAGCCTCCCACAGGGCTTTAGTGGCTCTAGCGTGGGTGGCTTTGAGCTTGGACAGGGAGTGGTCTATGACGAGGTCGATCTCAGGACGGCGGGAGCCATCCAGAGCAGCTGAGTCGGCCTGGTCATTTCCGGGAAGTCCTATGTGGGAGGGGACCCAGGCCAGCACTGTGTCGAGTTGAGCTGCATGCCTGGTGATGATGGTGTTCTGGATCAAGGTGGCCAGAGAGTGGTTAGCTCTGTGGTCCTTGATCTTGCGGACTGCATTGAGTGAGTCGGTGACCACTATGCAGCTGCAGTGCCGGAGGTGGGTCAATGCGTGGTGGATGGCGGCGAGCTCTGTATCGAGGGTGGAGGAGTAGTCCGTGACCCTGATAAGGCGTCTAGCCTGCC
Organism: Branchipolynoe longqiensis; assembly: GCA_030323885.1. NCBI lineage: Eukaryota > Metazoa > Annelida > Polychaeta > Phyllodocida > Polynoidae > Branchipolynoe > Branchipolynoe longqiensis. The sequence continues at coordinate 62,952,079 of CM059193.1, read as the reverse complement.
CATCTGGTAGGAAGTAGCCAGCCCCGGCTCGGCCAGTGTTAGGGTTGAGCGAGCCGTCAGTGTAAACCGTAGTGGCTAGAGGGAAGTCCTCCTTGGCCCGGGCAATGGTCTCCTGTGCCAGGGTCTTGAGGACTATAGTAGGGTAGTTGGCTCGGGCTGAGCAAAGGCTGGTGAGTCTGACCTCGACGGGCACAGAGTACCAGGGGGGTCTTGCCCGGAGGTCAGGGATGTCAGCGAGTGCCAGCCCGTGTGTTCCTTTGAGGGTGCGGATTGCCGTTTTTCGCACCCCAGGAGAGGCCGAGGCGCCGTCCTGGGCCGTTTTGAAGGCAGGAGGCTGCGCTGCGGTAGAAGCTGGAGTGGCCTGTGGACAGGGCTTGGCAGAGGTGGTTTGCCAGCAGCTGTTGTCCGCGTAGGTGGAGTGGTGGGAGGTCGGCCTCAAGGAGGAGTATCTCGACCCTGGTTGTCCTGCGAGCTCGGGTGATGAGTCGCGCTGCCTGGTATTGGACTCTTTCCAGGGTGAGGAGGTCTTTGGCCAGGGTGCTACTGGGAGGCAGGCGGGTCTTGCGGCTCTCTCTGCAGTAGCCGATCCAGGAAACGGTGTTGGCTGTATAGTCGTAGAGGGCCCGCACGGCCTGTTTGTAGAAAAGGCTGAGTACTTCAGCTGGTGATCCCCAGTTGAACCCGGAGATTCTAGTCATTAGAAGAAGTCTCTTGTTCATTCTGGTGGTCAAGTGTTTAACCAGTGGGCTCATGGAGAGTTGGTGGTCGAGCCTGACTCCGAGGTAGTCGAAGGTTTCCACCCAGTCGACGTCCAAATCCCCGGCACGGAGTGGGTGGGGAGGCTGATCAGCAAACATCATCATGGCTTTGGTTTTGCTTGCGGATATTTTGAGCCCCAGCTCGCAGCAGGAGCTGCTGAGTAGGAGGAGGATATCCGCCGCAAGGAGGGCCACGTCCCTTGTGCGTGAGCAGACTACAGCGATGTCGTCTGCGTAGCAGAGTATTTTGACGTGTTTGAGGCGTCGTTCGGTTATGCCGGCTTTCAGTCGGCTTATGAGGGCAGCGACTACGGCATTAAAGAGGAAGGGGCTGAGGACAGCCCCCTGTGGGACGCCGTTTTTCAGGTGGTCGAGGGGGGAGGTGCTGCCCTGGAAGCGGACACTGGCTCGCCTATTGTTTAGGTAATTTTTGACGAACGCCAGGGGCTTCCCGGTGACTCCCAGCTCAACCAAGGAGGCGAGGACCACGTTGTGGTCGACCAGCTCGAAGGCCTTCTCCAGGTCGAGGAAGACAACAGCTGCGCAAGTGCGCCTTTCCCTGGCGCGTATTATCTCCTCGACGAGGGTGAGGACGGCGTGCTGCGTGCCACGCCCGGCTCGGAACCCGACAAGTTCTTCGGGGAAGCCGCTGTCCGGGTCGCTGGAGAAGGTCTCGAGCCGGCCCAGTACGATCCTCTCCATCACCTTCCCGAGGGATTGCAGCAGTGAGATCGGCCTGAACTCGTCCGGGCCCCTCTTAGGGATGGGGACGATGACCGCGTCCTTCCACGATTGGGGTATGTTTGTTTGTGTGTAGACCGAGTCTAGGAGGGGGAGCAGGGTTTCCCTGTTGTGGGTGGATAGGCGGGTCCAGACCGTGGTAGGTACGCCGTCTGCTCCGGGACTCGTTCTCTTCCGGGGGGGTTGGAGTGCCCTCCCGAGCTCAGTCTTTGTGAGGGGGCGGTCAAGGCCATGGGCGGAAGGGAGGTCTATGGCATTGTTGATGGCTTCCTCTCGCTGGGGGGTGTCTCTGGCGAGGGTTTGTAGGTGTGTGTTTGGTAGGCCAAGCTGTGGGTCTGTCCTGTTGATGAAGGTGGTGAGCTGGTTTGTGGCTGTTTGTAGTGGATTTGGTTCGTGGGGTGGCCGTGGGGTGATTCCCTGTATGCTGTGGAGTTTCTGCCAGAGGCGTGTGAGTGAGGTGTTAAATGAGATTTTGGTGCACCATAGTTTCCATTTTCTGTCGTTTTCGGTTGCGATGAGCTCGTTCAACCATTTGGTGGCAATGCTGACTAGTCTTTCGGTGCCTGGGTTGGGGTTGGAACGGAGCTTGCGGAGGAGTTTGTTTTTGTGGTGTTTGGCTCTCCTGATGGCGGGAGAGTTGGTGCGGCGACTGATAATTATGGACAGCAGTTTTGTTGAACAAAAAGGACGGTCCTAACATGACTCAGTTTAGGATGTTAGGACCGTCCCAATCGGGAGACTGACGGTTATGGGAAAGCTAAAAATGCTACCATATGCACAGAAATATGAATACTTATCTATAATTTGGTTATAATAAAGGTAGGAACCCCCATGTGACGTACACAAAGTTACATAGATATAAATGCAATATTTGGTCATATACAGAGCAGTATGGAGAAGGGGACAGTGCAAACATGTAGGTTTATGCGGCGGACCTGTTAGAAAGCAGTCTTCAAGGGTGGTGGGGGTTCGGGTTGGTAAAAATGCTACCAGAGCCACAAAAATATGAATACTTATCTATAATTTGGTTATAATAAAGGTAGGAACCCCCATGTGACGTACAACAAGTTACATAGATATAAATGCAATATTTGGTCATATACAGAGCAGTATGGAGAAGGGGACGGTGCAAACATGTAGGTTTATGCGGCGGACCTGTTAGAAAGCAGTCTTCAAGGGTGGTGGGGGTTCGGGTTGGTAAAAATGCTACCAGAGCCACAAAAATATGAATAATTATCTATAATTTGGTTATAATAAAGGTAGGAACCCCCATGTGACGTACAAAAAGTTACATAGATATAAATGCAATATTTGGTCATATACAGAGCAGTATGGAGAAGAGGACGGTGCAAACATGTAGGTTTATGCAGCGGACCTTGTATTGTATGGGGTGTTCGTAACCTTACGACGGTTACCGGTTGCAGGACTGCAACATTTGTAGAGAGGCTCCGATAAATCGGCCCAGTCTTTGGTTAAGACATGTCTTCTGCGGTGAAGTGGTCTCAGAGGAAGTGTTGTGAAGGCTGGGGGCATCCTTCAAGACGTGGTGACGACGGGGCGTCGGGTGGCAGCGGATCTCTCCGTGCCATCTGTTTGTAGTGATCTGTATGGTGTCTGTAGGGGAGCACTCGTATCCGGTCAGCAGGGGTGTGAGGAAGGCGGGCAAAGGTGGTAGCAGCGGTCGTTCCAGCAACAAGAACCAGTCAGAGAAAGGAAAAAAGGTCAAGAGCCCCCCCCAAGAACACATCAACCCTGGTTAGGGGAAGAAGTGAGCCTGGGAGAAATCGAGTGGGCAGATCTAGGAAAGAGAAATGAGGAGAGTTGAGTCAAAGGCCCGTGCCTATCTGCCCTATGGTAACCAACCGGCGAGCCATAGACACGGACAGAGTAAGGGTAGAAAGTGAAAATGCCGGCAGGCACCCCCTCCTGGAACTCTTTTCAGACATATCAAGGAGGTGTCCGGCCGGCGGAGAGGTGATAGAGAGAGGTGTGGACGAGGTGCGGTCCGGATAGCAAGTGCAGCGGACCTGTTAGGAAGCAGTCTTCATATTTGGGACGGTCCTAACATCCCTCAAAGCAAGCTAAACTGAGCCATGTTTGGACCGTCCCATTCTGTGTGTGTGTCTCTGTGTGTGTCTGTGCGTGTGTGTCTCTGTGTTGTGTCTGTGTGTGTCTCTGTGTGTGTCTGTGTGTGTGTCTCTGTGTGTGTCTCTGTGTTGTGTCTCTGTGTCTCTGTGTCTCTGTGTGTGTCTGTGTCTGTGTCTCTGTTGCTGTGTGTGTGTCTCTGTGTGTGTCTCTGTGTGTGTCTCTGTGTTTCTGTGTGTGTCTGTGTGTGTGTGTCTGTGTGTGTGTCTCTGTGTTGTGTCTCTGTGTCTGTGTGTGTGTCTCTGTGTGTGTCTGTGTGTGTGTATCTGTGTCTCTGTGTGTGTCTCTGTGTCTGTGTGTGTGTCTCTGTGTGTGTCTCTGTGTTGTGTCTCTGTGTCTCTGTGTGTGTCTCTGTCTGTGTATCTATGTCTGTGTGTGTGTCTCTGTGTCTGTCTCTGTGTGTGTCTCTGTGTGTATGTGTGTCTGTGTGTGTCTCTTTGTCAGAGACACAGAGACACAGACACACACACAGAGACACAGTCACACACACACAGACACAGACACAGACACACACAGAGACACGGAGACACAGACACACACATAGAGACACACACAGAGACACAGAGTCACACACACTCTTTATATACTTTTTATATACTTCACTGCATAACGCATAACGCAATACGCATTACGCGTATATGGAATGCTGGCATTCGCATAACGCATAATGCGTAAGGCATACCGCATTACGCATTACGCGTATATGGAATGCGCCCTTTAAGGGCGCATTCCTTACACGCGGTATGCGGCATGCGAATGCGAATGCGACAAAAAATCGAGATGCCTTGAAGCCTATGGGCTACATTCCTTACACGCGGTATGCGGTATGCGGTATGCGGCATGCGGCATGCGAAAACTGAATCGGTCCATGTAGCGATCGGTGCAGCATGCGAATGCGAATGCTGCTGCGTTTGCCATAGAGAACAGTGGTGAGGAAACCTGACACTGTGTGTGTGTGTGTGTGTGTGTGTGTGGGTGTGGGTGTGGGTGTGGGTGTGGGTGTGGGTGAAAGGACCCATCCTGTAAGCACGCCGCACGCCGTATGCCGCATGCCGCAGACCACGTCTAAGGAATGCTGGCTTTACACTATGCGAATGCGACAAAAATTGGCAAAGCATGTAAATATAGAGTAGTGCTTCCATATGTCTGAATGCGAATACGAATGCGAATGTGGAAAGTGGATCACTATGAGGATTGATCGGTGTGAATCCGAATGCGAATGCAAATGCTATAGGAAACAACAGGAACTTGGACTTTCCTTCACAAATTTGGAGCAAAAAACGCCGAAAATGGCATGGGTATCTATGCCGCATACCGCATTCGCATGCTGCCCGTTGCATCCCACAAATATGGAATCTTAGCAGTCAGTACCTCAGTTTAGGCTACTAGTACTACCTAGTGTCGGTGACAAGACTCATCTTCAACCCATCACCAACCAGGTCATGTGTACCGCTCATTAGTGGGGTTTCCGATTCAGTGAAATCATAATTCCCTTCGTTCTGCAGACCTACATCAACCCTCGAAGTTGATTTGATCTGCTCACCAAGAAGAGCGTTTTATATAACTGTCTGATAAAGAACCATGGTCGCCATTGGTTTCCTGCCTGTTAGCTATGGCTAGTTTGGTAGTAGCCCCGAGGGAGGTCATAAGTCCTGGCACAGACAACCCACGGCCTCCGCCCTCCCTGTCCTTTTATCCGACAGCCAATTTCACCAGCAACTGAATTCAGTGCGGGATGGACCACTAGGTAGGGCAACCACTTCACACAGGCCCAATCCCCGACTGAGTCAACTGAAATTGGCGCGCACGTTATCGCCATCAAATACTTTGTATCATTTGCACAACATCATGTTTATGGTGCTGTCACATTACGATGCTTCTCACCAACACGCATCGACGTATGTGATTTTTTGGCGCAACGTCGGGATATGTCAGGAAGCGTTATGCATGCATTAGGCGCGCCTTGGTATTCGTTGATCTACGGCGATGGTCGGCGACGGTCGGTGGCACGTGTCAGAGGATCGGCGAAGTTTTGCGCTTGCACAAAACTTTCGACGTGCGATGATGCGCGGGTGCCAACGTTATGGCGACATTAGGGGCGCGTCGAGATACGTTAGACGCGCATTGGAGGTACGTTGTGTGACACTGTCCTATGTTGACTATTTTTTCCAACGACAGCGAGCGTTCCGTCAGTGCGTCGGTAACGTACCACCATCAGGATGCGTTACCCACATGTTAGGCCAATGTCGCATGCGCTGATAGCATGCTGGCACCACCCCGGCACGTGCCCAAATGCGCTGGAGTGTTGTTGGTCATGCATCGATCACACGTCGATCACACGCTCTCATATGTCATGTAAGACATCGGTCGGACTCTAGCAGAGCGCTGGAATAACTTTATGCGAATGCTATGCGCACGCCGCATGCACGTGAGGATCTTCCCACACGTTGCGCCTACCTTTTTTTGTTTTTTTCCCCACGCGTCGATACACGTTACCACAACATCGGCCGCACGCTACCAACACGTTGCGCTGACGTCAAACTTTTTCCCACCGCGCCGAAAAGTTTGACGTGTCTCGACGTTAAAAAGTGATTTTGCGCATTGGCGGTGGCGTGCCGGCGAGAAGCGTTGTAATATGACAGGGCCATTATGAAGCAGTTTCTCTGGAGGAAGCTGAGTGGATTTTTGTTCTTTCTGCGTGGACCAGACGGGATGGCCGAATGAGTTTGTTTTTTTTCTCTTCAAGTATTTATTCATCGAATAATATCTCTTGTCAGCACCAGAGCACTGGTCTTCCGGCCATACAGTGCAACTCCTTAATACATAAATGATACTACCATTAGTTGTAATAGTGACTGCATGCAAATCCTGTTTTGTTACTAAAAGTATTATACATTTTATAATGAAGTATCAGCTGTAGTAGTAACCGTGTACAAATCCAGTCCAATAGAGGTATCGTGCATAAATGAAACTACTATCAGTTGTAATAGTGACTGCATGCAAATCCTGTTTGTTACCAAAAGTACCATATATTTTATAAATGAAATATCAGCTGTAGTAGTAACTGTGTACAAATTCAGTCCAATAAAAGTATCATGCATTCAGTGAATATGTATTACATGGGTTTAGAATTGTCTTTAAACACTTTTTCCTTTTTCTTCGAATATATATACCTATTTCCCAAATACACAGTGACTGCATGCAAATCCTGTTTGCTACTAAAAGTATTATACAATTTATAATTGAAGTATCAGTTGAGCGTCCGTCTCCTGCTTTGGGAGATCGAGGGATCCAAAACAATGGGTTTGTGGGTTCGAAGCCTTGTCGAGTCAAACCAATGACTTAAAAAATTGATACTTGTCGCTTCCTAGCCAGGCGCTTGGCATTATTAGGATAGGGCAAGGACTGGTTGGCTCAGTGTCAGGATAATGTGACTGAGTGGGATATAAGGCCATGGTTCTCAGTTATTTGCACTTTCATATGCATACAATACAACAAATAACAAAAGAACTCTTCACATATGTGATGCAATACAAACACTTTACAATTTGTAAACAACATATATAACACCCGTCTAATTCCAAGAAGGGGCTCGGCTTATGTACACCCTTTCACCAGGCAGCATATTTGATCAGTCTTTCCTGAGGTCATGTCAGACAGTGTCAGACGTGGTTTCTTAATATGCTGATATGGTTGAGCGCCTTGGAATGGGGGGGAGCAGAATTCAAGTCTGCGAGTCAAGTGGGAAGAGGCGGCGGGGGGCGGGGGGTGAGGTGGGGTAGAGGTGGGAGGAGAAGGAACGAAAACAGGCCCAAGTTGACCTTCACCTATTGACTCACACATACATCAACTCGCCGGTGACCTTTGTTTTACGCTGTTTCCCGCCTCTTACCCTCCACCATTGCTGATAACAGCACGCAACCCGGCAACCAGCGCAGCGGGATGTTGTCTGCTCTCGGCGGGAACAGCGGAATGTCGTCTGCTCTTTGCTGGTACAGCAGGATGTCGTCTGCTCTAGGCTGGTGGTACCCGTCCGTCTGTACTACAATGCGACAGGTAGCTTCTGGCCACCAGCGACCGATAAGGGTCCCGGGGTTTGCCTTGTGTTCTAACAACATTTAAGATCAAATCGGGACGGTACCGAGTTGTGCCAGCGCGTGTTCGTCGCGACTGTATAGTGCTGCCCCACCAGGGAGAGCTTGCTGCTGGTAAAAATTGCTGATATCCCACTCAGTCACGTTATCCTGATGTTATGTCCACCCACTTGTCCTTGCCATATCCTAGTAATGGAGAGTTCAAGAAGTATCAGTTTCGAATTCAAGACCACCCATGCACACGAGGAGCGGACACGCTAACCTCTAGTCCACCATCTCCGATTGAGTAGATGGAATTATATGAAAATGTCCAGCCATACGGCAAGGTAGGAATGCATCAATTTCACCACCATATGTACATAGGTTCAACATACTGCTGACAATTTCCAATTGTTGAAGGAAAACAGTGCACCAGTCATGTGACAACAAAGGACTAAGAAGACGACAAGTGCGCTTTGAATAATCTTCATAATCATGCTCAAGGGCCGTAATCGATTAACACGAACTGGGTGACTTGGGTCACCCGAGTCGTCAGAATTTCAAATCGAACCCTGTGAGTGGACTCGAGAAATACATGTGCCGTGTGCAAAACAACCCGACCCCAGTAACCCACCTCTTGGCTGGGGTTTGCCAGGAGCGATGACATCACATCTGTGCTGGTACCCGTAGGATAACAGCTACCATTACAACTCCTACATGTTGTTTTAATGCTTTTTTTTTTAATAACCCAGATTGCCAGCTTCTACAATCATAAAATACTTTAAATCCTATTTTGCTGTACATATATCGGTTATTGAAAAGAAATATTACGTTTTAGATTAAGGCACTATTTTATCCACCCCGAGCATATTCGTTTATTCAACCCGAGTCTGTAGGATGTGCACATGCGCCAAAAAGTGGCTCGGGTGACCCGAGTTTATTAATCGATTATGCCCAAGGAGTTCTGGGACTTATTATAGGTGATTTCCAAACTCTGTAGTAGTTTTGCAACCCATTTCAATGACAAGTTTTGACAGCTCTCTGAACAGCTAGTACTTTTTATGTATGTGTCTAAAGTTGCACAGTCCGATGGTATGGTTCTTTTCATAGATAAATATATCAGGTCGATCATTATGATTGATTTTAAATGGCCAACTTTGGAGATGGTTTCAGGTTTCTGCCATTTTCTCAGATAAATACACTCCATTGATCGGTACAATCTATTTTCTTATATTTGGAGTAACATTTATGTGAAATGGCTAACTTTGGGAATATTTGAAGTGAAAACATGCCAAATTAATATGAGCAAGCACGTCAAAACTCTTTCACCATAGGATTTAGTGGTAACCAGGTAACATGTTCTCTTTGCACACATATGGAGGTGGACGGAGCCTTGAAGTCATATAATTGTGGGTGTCCTCTCCAATGTCTATCTAGCTTTCTCTTGTTTAATATGGTATTGTCATCGAGGGTTATTCGGAATTGCGAGTCATGTGATATTGACATAGCTGATCAACACCCGATGCATCCACATCCTACCTCATCATCATCATCATGCTGTCGGTCGCGATGTGACAAAGACTGCTTTCATTACTTGACTGCCGCTCTCCATTTAGCTCTCTGCTGTGAGAGTGATGTCCATGAGTCGGTCTTAGTGTCTCTCAGCTTCAGGTTTCTCTTGATGGTATCCTTGAACCGGAGACGAGGGCACCCTCTCTTTCTGTAACCAGAAGACAGTTGAGAACAGAGGATCTGCTTTGGTAGCCTGTCTGATGACATCCTCCTGAGGTGTCCAGTCCACCGGAAATTCTTTTTGATCAGAAGATCTTCCATAGAGGGCAGCACCGTCCGTTCGAGTATTTCCTTATTTGTCACTTTGTCCTTCCAGGTTAGCCTCATGATTGAATGCAGATGTCACATCACGAAGGCATGCAGCTTTTTCACCTGTCGTCTGTACACTGTCCAGGCCTCGGCTCCGTATAGTAGGGTGGATAGCACGATTGCACGATAGATCTTGCCTTTGACCCGCATGGACACATGGTGGTTGTTCCAGAGTCTCTGGCGTAGTCAGCCGAAAGATGCGCTTGCCTTGGCCATCCTCCTCTGTATTTCAGCATCAATGCGTCCATCACTTGATGGACGCATTGATGAACCGATCCTACCTCAATGACCAGAATAAACCCCACCAGTTAAGCTAGTGACATCTATTGGCAGAATCTGGAACCACTCTATTCGGGTACATTCTGTGAATGTGATTTCACATGCTATACCTCTGTAAAGAATGCCTGGAAAAATAATAAAATGCCTGATTATATTCAGATATTCATATCGCAACAGGATTCAAGCTCTTATCCTTGTAATATATATAAATAAAAAGACAACTATATTTTATTTTTCTTCTGGAATTTCACCGCCGCTCTCTTCATGTATTACTCCCCTCCAGTTAAGCCAGTGACATCTATCGGCAGAATCTGGAACCACTCTATTTGGGTACTTTCCAGCTTAACTGGCGGGGTCTATTGCATCAGAGCGCCCCCTACAGGATCGTGATGGTTGGGCTCCATTATCAGAAAACTAGTGCCGCATTACAGAAACAACGCATAGTCAGCATTAACAATTAGTGCATAGTCTAAAAGGAAAACAAAATGGTTGATCTACTTTGATATCAAACAAACAAAACAAACACATCTTTGATTACGATGGTGTCATCAGTTCAATAGACGAGGCCCTTATAGTTCAGCTAGAAGCCACCAGGCGGCGCATGCGATCTGGTTCATAGCGGCGAGTAGGATCGCCGTGGTTCTACGCCAGGGGGCGGGCGAATTTCCATTTCCTCCGTAGTTATTACTGATGATATCTAAGCACTGAGACAAACTGAAGGAGATACTGCGGACCGATTCAGATAGACGCCTGCTGACCTTTGCGGCATGCGGCATGCAGCACGCAAATGCGTACACAGCATGTGGAAAGCCATTTTTGGTTTATCTTTCTCCAAATTTGTGAAGGAAAGTCAAAGTTCCTGTTTTTTTCTATGGCAAATGAAGCAACATTTGCATTCACACTGATCGATCGATGGAACGATTCGCTTTCCGCATTCGCATCCACATTCACATTCGCATCTGGACACATGTGGTGTTCTCTGTGGCAGAGTGGTTAGAGTGTCTTACTTTTGTCTAGGTCGGATGCCTAATCTGAAGGTTGGTGGTTCGATTCCCTGTGCCTCCCCACCTCTGCCAATTTGGATTTCCACCGCTGTGTATAATTTACAGCGTCATCAAAGGCCGGTTGCTCTCATACCATGTCTATGTGGTGTGGGAGGTTAAAACTCCCTTGGGTCGGTAAAAGTGTAGGCTCGGGCTTTCTATCGACAAACTGTCAAATGGTGAAAACAATTCTATTCAGACTTATCCATGATGGGCAGTATAAATCATCAAGAAAAAAAAATGGAAACACCACAGTGCATTTACATGCTTTTCTATTTGTTGTTGCATTTGCATTTGCATTTGCATTTGCATTCGCATACCGCATACTGCGTATATGGAATCTTAGCTTTATGGTTACACAGTACACTCACCAGCCTTAGACCGAGACCAAACGCATCAGGGTTCTGTTCAATCTCACGTATACAGTGACAAAGCCGCTCCTGTGCTATAGGCACTACATTTACTCTACATTATCACTGTGAAAGGCTAGGTGCTTCGATAACATTGGGTTAAACCTAGATAGTGATCGCACTGCACGGCGGCCCCTATCGATACAAGTGCTGGATGACTTCGCGTTCAGTAAGTCGGAGGTTCAAACCCACACCACGTTAAACTAATGACTTACAAAATCCGTACATGCCACTACTTAGTCTGGCACTCAACATTAATAGGATATGGCGAACACTGGGTTGGATAATTAATATGACTGAGTGGGATACTGGTCATGGTGCTGGCATCCAGGATTCCCCGTGGGGCAGCACAAAAAAGTCGCTATGAATGTGCTGTCACCAGTCGGTATCTGTCCTGAGATGACCTAATGTGTTGCTGGTATGAAAAAGCCCAAACAAGCAAACTATATGGTGCCTTTTAGAGTAGTCACCAACCTCCTTAAGCTAAGATTCCATATATATGCGGTATGTGGCATGGGAATGCAAATGCAGCGTGCAGCATATATACCGATGTGATTTTCGGTCTTTCTTTCTACAAATTTGAGAAGGAAAGTCAACATTACTGTTGTTTCCTATGGCAAATGGGGCAGCATTCGTATTCACATTCACACCGATCACTCCATGGGTCGATTAACTTGCCACATTCGCATTTGCATTTGTATTCAAATTTGCAATTGCATTCAGACATATGGAAGCACTACTGTGCGTATACAATGCTTTTAGATTTTTTGCCGTATTTGCATTCGTATACTGCGTATACTTCGTATATGGAATCTAACATCCGTCGTCCCGGTAGGCTTTGACAACGTCAACCAGTCCGCATGCCGGCTACAAAATGGATCAATGAATATTCCGCAAACGCCGGACAATTGCAACAATGCAGTCTTTCTCTAGACCTATTCATGGTGGCGGCGTGCCACTACATAACACATAACCTGATGTTACTGTGTGCAAGACGTAAGTTATTCATGTCGATCCCATGGTTATGAAGCCATGTTGCAGGTACTGCGCTTACATTTGTACCTCAAACACCGCCTAGCCCCTCTCCGCCCTCTACACACCCACCGAAACATGACTCCCCCCTATACCGCTCGGGTGCTCCAAACGTCTGGTTATCCGATACCAACATGCTAATCTGCTAATACAAAAATTAAAAGTTTGTTTTATTTAATGATGCCTCTAGAGCGCCTTGATTTTCATATCATCGGCTATTGGACATCAAACATATGGTAATTCTGACATATTTCTTTGGAGGAAACCCACTGCTGCCACATTGGCTACTCTTTCCGATAAGCAGCAAGGAGTCTTTTATATGCGCTTTCCCACGGACAGGACAGCACATACTGCAGCCTTTGAAGTTTGATGAACCAGTTGTGGACCACTGGTTGGAGCGGAATATAGCCCAAACTGCAAATGGGTCCAGTGAGCAGGATCGATCGGATGCCCCACACCTTCATAGGTGGACACTCTATACTGCCTGAGCTATGTCCCGCTCCCCCCCCCCCTCCCAAACATGCCTCCCACCTATACCACTTCGTACTTCTAAGCGTCTGGTTCTCTGGTTCCAGCTTGCTAATCTCCTATTGTGCTAATACGTCTAGTTTCTACCACTATTGTGAACCTGGTTTCCATGTGGGGGCAGCACTATAAAGTCGTCAAGAGTGTCCACTATCACACATTGGCACCCTTCCTGATAGGACCTTAGATTTTGCCAAGACACAAAACCCAAACAATCAAACCATTGCGCAATATAAAATCATCAAACAACTGTGCACACAGACAAATATTGTTTTGGCAAAACTTGTGCCTGTCTAGAAGTAGCGGTTAAACTATACGAATTACAGCTTGTGTATTGAAAACTTGTTCACACATGGCAGAGAATTGTGTTGTACACAGAACCATTGCATTCACACTGCAGCCTCCACATAAGCCCCCCGCCCCCACTCCCCCCCCCCTCCTCACCCCCTCCGCCCACACCTCATCGCCACCACACCTCTTCGATGCGTGCACCTGGTGAACCGGACGAGCCTAAATGGACTTGCGATCTACTTACTTTCATAAATAAAGGCTCAAATTACGAGATGACACAAAGCGCGCGGTACGAGTAGATCCCTTCTCCACCACCAGAGGGCGGGTCCTTCCACCCCATTAAGCAGACGCAGTCCCCGCATACACACGCGCGCACACACACACACACACACACACACACACACACACACACACACACACACACACACACACACACACACACACGAACGCACCCACAGGCGTCTGCCCAGCCAAGTGGCAAATATTCGGCCTTTATTTGATTTCTTCATTATGGGGCTGTCACATTACGACGCATCACGCAAACATAGGGTGCGTATGTGATTTTTTGCCGCTACATCGGGATACGTCGCTATACGTTACGTGGGTGTTAGGCACATGTTGGTATACGTCAATGTATGTCAACCTTTGTCGACATACGGGGGCGCACGTCAGGGGGTCGCCAAAGTTTTGTGCATGCACAAAACTTTCGATGTATGACAACGCATGGGTGCTTACGTTACGACTACTTTAGGGGTACGTCAAGATATGTTAGAAGTGCATTGGAGGAACGTTGTTCTTACGTTGTCCTACGTTGACTTTCGTTTCTCTGACAGAGAACGTTCAGTCCGTGCATTGGCAACATAACGCCAACATATGACAACTTTGTTTTAACATATGCATAAAGTATGGCTGACACGCAGTTGGTGTTTCTGCACCGTGTCTCGACATATTTGACGTATAGGACGCTCGTCTGTCGCTCACTTAACATATATAATGTTCACCACCATTTTGCGAAAGTGGCCTGAGCATTTTGCGCGTGGATCGGGTGTCCCCCGCACATTGGCATGCGTTACTCACGTGTTACGCCAACATTGCGCGCGCTGGGTGCATGCTGGCACAATGCTGAAATGCGCTGGACTGTCATGGAACATGCGTCGCTCATGCGCTGGCACTACGCTCTTATACATTGTGCAACACGTTTAACGGTCGCAAGCGGAACTTTGGGAGTGCTTTATGCCAATGCTAGGTAAACACCATATACGCGAGAGGCACATTAGCCACACATTGTGCCAAACATTTAAAGTTTTTTTTCTCCTGCTTTGACATAAGTTACCACTAGGTCTGACCAATGCTACGCTTACGTCCACTATGTTGCGCTGACGTCCAACTTTTTCCCCCCGCGTCAAAATGTTTGATCCATCTCGATGTACAAAAGTGATATTATGCATTGGCAGCGCGCTTGCGAAATGCGTCGTAATGTGACAGGGCCTTTACAGAGCACACCCCACCCATCAAGGACAGGGCTGTGTAGAGGGTGGGGAGGTGGGTGTTCCTGAGCGGGTGTGGGGTGTGAGGTGTGGGAGCTGTTTGGTTGGTTGTTGGAGTTTTATGTCAAGCTGTTGGCATCATGACCCGATATCCCACTCAGTCCCATTATCATGACAGTGAGCCAACCAGTCCTTGCCTTATCCAATTAATGTGGACCACCAGGCTAGGAACCAACTTTATAAGTCATTGGTTTTGCTCGACTGGGAACCAAACTCCCGATCTCCCGCACGCGAGGCCCGCGCTATACCCGTTCGGGCATCGCGCCCAGTGGTGTGGGAGCTAGTTGGTGAATAGGTATTTGGGAGGGTGCTTTTACTAGTTTTAGGGTCTTGTAGTTGGGATTGGAGTAGTGTAACGGCCTTAAATAATTTGTTGGGGGCTTTATGTCCTGAATATTTAAAGATATATCAAATGTTCACGCAAGGAATACGTGGTAAAATCGGTTGATAAGATCTATTAAGGCTTTGCTATGGTTCGTGGCTTCCCTTCAGTCAATATCCACTACGGAGTCCATTGTGCCTCAAACCCCATATCAGGTAATAATTAATTAATACCTGCGGCCAGCTGCTATTCAACGGTAGCCTGGACTGTATCACGTGGTTGGTTACCAAAACTGTTAATGCAATTTGAGAACATGAAGAACTGATAAAAAATGCAGCGTTTAAAGTAGGATTGCGGCACATAATTGATATAAAAAAAGGAAGAAAATAAAAAGCACCTGTTGTTACTGATCTGAATTACACATTGTCACGTGATAAAGGCATAGCTAAGAAAACATCTTGTGTAGACAGGACTTGAACTCACATTTCTGCCATTCCGGCATGATCGTCACAACCAATAGTTTATATGGGCTCACTGAAAAGAAAAGTTTGTTTTATTTAATGATGCCTCTAGAGCACATTGATTTTATCATCAGCTATTGGACGTCAAACATATGGTCATTCTGACATATTTCTTTGGAGGAAACCCGCTGCCGCCACATAGGCTACTCTTTCCGATAAGCAGCAAGGGGTCTTTTATATGAACTTTCCCACACACAGGACAGCACACACCACATCCTTTGATGCACCAGTTGTGGACTACTGGTTGGAACGGAAAATATGGGCTCACTGAAGCAATCCACTTGTGCATGTGGTTGCTACCCACTTCCATCCCTGCATTAATTTATAAGAACATGTTCACCAACTATTCCTCATGTAGAGTGTTCAGGATTCTGGTCACATCACCAGTATCGTGCTTGTGCTGCAAGTAATGGGAACTAGATTGGAACTCGAACCTACATGTCTGCCATTATGTGATGAGCATCTAAAGTGTTTGCTTATCTACACTTCTCAATGAGATCTACGTACCGTTTATACCTTATGAGGTCAGTGCGAGATCTACCTACCCTGTATACCTTATGCGGTCAGTCAGAGATCTACCTACCCTGTATACCTTTTGAGGTAATATGAGATCTACCTACCATGTACACCTTTTGAGGTAATGTGAGACCCACCTACCCCATATACGTTTTGAGGTAATGTGAGACCTACCTACCCTGTATACCTTTTGAGGTAATGTGAGATCTACCTACCCTGTATACCTTTTGAGGTAATGTGAGACCTACCTACCCCATATACCTTTTGAGGTAATGTGAGATTTACCTTCCCTGTATACCTTATGAGGTCAGTCGGAGATCTAGCTACCCTATATACCTTTTGAGGTAATGTGAGATCTACGTACCCAATATACCTTTTGAGGTAATGTGAGATCTACCTACCCTGTATACCTTATGAGGTCAGTCAGAGATCTAGCTACCCTATATACCTTTTGAGGTAATGTGAGATCTACCTACCCTGTATACCTTATGAGGTCAGTCAGAGATCTAGCTACCCTATATACCTTTTGAGGTAATGTGAGATCTACCTATCCTGTATACCTTATGCGGTCAGTCAGAGATCTACCTACCCTGTATACCTTTTGAGGTAATCTGTGATCTACCTACCCTGTATACCTTTTGAGGTCAGTGCATTTATGTTCTGGTACAATACCATTTCATTGTTTGCTCAGCACCCAGAGAGAAAATAACTTAGAAAACCATAAAGAAATCTACATGAACAAAATGAATTATCACAGAACTATTCACAATACATGTATTTAATTTGTTGTGTGGCACTTAATGATATCAGCTGTACCTACGTGGATAGATTACATACATATACACATAGCTTACATACATCCTTACATACATACACATACATACAAAGAACCATAATTACAGACAGACATATAACATAAATACACACATAGCCTTCGTACATTCATTTAATATCTATTTTGAACTAAACTTCTCTTGTAAATAAAATCCAGCGGCGTAAAAAAAAAAAAATAAAGCGAAGTAATAATCTGAAGAGATTGAGATTTTTCCTGATTACATTGAAATGTGAATCGATAACTTGTGCAGCTTCGTCTGATTATACTAGGCACGTGTTGGGTAGGGTGGGTGGAGGGGCTGAGTGTGGGGGTTAGGGGTGGTCGGCGTTTTCTGTGCGCACAGTTTGCACATTACGGCCCCTCCTCCCCCCCCCCCCCACACACACACGCCCACACAGCGCGACTCGGCTGTCTCGGCCTCAGCCTACAGACTGCTGCCATGCACCACACCGGGCGCGTTGGCCGAATCAGTAGAGCGCGGGCCTCGCGTGCGGAAGGACTCAAACCAATGACTTATACAATTTCTACTTGTCGCTTCCTAGCCTGGCGCTCAGCATTAATATGATGGAATACAGACTGGTTAGCTCTGCATCAGGATAATGTGACCGAGTGGGATATCAGGTTATGGTGGTGGCGGTCTGATTTCCCAGTGGGGCAGCACTATAAAGTCGACATGAGTGCACATTGTCACAAGTTGGTACCCATCCTGATATAACCTTAGATGTTGCTACGGCATGAAACTCCACCAACCGTGAATATTCACTCGGGGGTTGAAATAATGTTATTTATGAGAATAGTCTACTCAAAAACTGAAATCCGGTCAAATTAAACCCCAAATCCAAGCGATATTAACGCCACCGCCGCATCGGCAGCGTTATAGCTGTACTTTCTATCCAACCATGATGGCCGACGAGGCACTGCTCACGTGGTGCTAATCGTTTGACACAAATCCTCAAAAGCCAGTACACCTACTCCCCAGAAGGACGCATCCACTCATGCATTAAATAGATCATTTGACACTATTCACGCCGCGGCCATGTTGAAACCAGACCGAGGCCAGACACTCATCTCCGAGGCGCCGCTCTGTTTTTGCGTATGAAAATTGCTTCAAATATTTTTTCGTCGACCAATACCTCTCGAAATCACTCAAATTTGAGGGTATTCATTTTTTAAACTACCATATTCATGCTTGCATACCTGTTTTCTATCTATTAGCATATTTTCACGAAGATTGTGTGACCCTTGCATGGTGATTTCCACATTCTTTAACTGCAATGTCAACTTCAAGCCTGGATAGTTATGGTGGTACCATGTACCATGCAGCACTGTCAGCGTAGTTATCTGCATAACGTGGTTAAACAACTAGTCTTACTAATTACAAATTAATAAAAGCTTTAAAAGGGTTATATATATTAAAAAATATATATATATATATTAATTAAGAAAGCTATACAATTTTGAATTTAAGAAAAGATCGGCGACCAGCGTGAGCAACTTTGTTGACATCGCCTACTGTTCATCCTCAAAATGCATCTGATCATCACCCAATCTTCATGAATATTTGCCAATAGATAGAAAACAGGTATGCGAAAATGAATATGGTAGTTTCAAAAGTGAATATCTTCAAATTTTACTCCCTTATTTTCTGTCGTAATTCATATACATCGGCACAAAACAGTGTATTACGGCCATTTCCACTGTTTCGCCATACCCGACGCGTACTCAGCCTCGTTCTGACGCTTAATTAGGTCACACGTGAATAGTGTAATATTCCCTGATTGACACTATTCATGCGTGACCTAATTATCCATCGCAAATGCTTCGGGTTCTGGGCTTGATGTTATGACGGCAGCAGCCGTTCTGCAGTGTATGAGCCACCGGACGGGTCAGCTCGCCTAGAGCTCGGCACATTTGCGATGGATCCCGTCCAAACGATAATGCATAGGCACGATTAGATAAAAGATTCACCCGGTACTTGTAGTACACGGGTGAACGTCAACGTAGTCTAAATACAGGCGAAAATAGCTTTAGTATTGAACCTGAACTAGAAACTGTGGCTCCAGTATCAAATGGCTACTTATATCGGCACAGATTTGGTGAAATGGGAGAGAATGCAAAAAGACAAGATGGCGGCCGCAGAATGCCGTCGATTTCACTTTTAAATCTTATTAAACTAGATATTATATTATATTTTTCAACTCAAAGGTAGCGGGCTAATAATAAAACAGATGTAAAGAATAATTGTTGCTTCTTAGTTTGTGAAATTAGGCTCTCAATTCTTTGACCTGTTTTTTCGCCAGCTTTTACATAGGGTTGGTATGCACCCCTCCTGTGGCTAATGCAGCAGTACGGGGTGAATCTTGTATCTAAGGCACGACCAGAACGGCTGCTGGCTTCATAGCATTAAAACCGGAAACCTGTGTATTTGCGGTCAATCCCATCAAACCATTACTTCTCAGGCCCGTCTGATGTGGCAAGCATGGAACGCCTGCTGCATTACCTAATACAAAAGATCTGAAAGTCAAAATCTTTCAAATGCACATATCTCACTCAGATTTTGTAATATAATAAAAATTCAAAAAGCATATTGCTTCTGATTCATTGGATTCTTTGAACATTTTAGTGGGTTACCTATCTATGCACACCAGACCAGGTAAATGCCATGAGGTGACCTGAAGTCACCATACAGCCACAGTGGAAGTATGGGGTGAATCTTTTATCTAAGGGTGGTCATGCAGTGACAGTAAGGCTGCAGTAGGATGGTCTTGCAGTTTGTTTACATGAGCGATATTAAGTTATACCACTGCAATGACTCTCCCATACTAGTAATTATGAAGCTATTCAAGTAAAAACGTTCATTATTAGAACACGTATGACTTACTTCATATTTCATAGCAATTGTGTATTTATTATAATATGCTAAGTTAGTCTTTTTAACAAAACAGGTGGGTTGTATACTTTTCCCCTACGTTTTGTGTGGCTATCGCAGAAAGCTGGGGAGAATGTAAATGTTACGTCACTATGAAAGTGGCTAATGATGCCACATACTATGACGTAATAGTCTCGTTGTGAGATTGACGTTGCTGCTTAGCAACGGTCATAATGATAAACCGTTTCCTACACTTGAGGTGCGTGTTGGAAATAAATTGTCGAGCTATATCAATCAACAAGGCTCGCTTATCTGTGCCTGGTCAGTGGTGAATCTCGGTAAGTGTGCTTAATTACTTAGGCATTATTTGACGGTCACAATATATCAGCTCATTGTTGTTGGAACGTTGTGAAGCTGTGTCATCCGAACACTGTTCGCCATATCAAACATGTCTGATGTCATGACGCTTTCTAGAAATTTGCAAATAACATGTGGATTTCTTGTGGTTAATGCATTTTAGGTCGTTCTTGTGAAAGTCCAAGCTGCCATCAATTCGCTTTGTCTAAACGAGGTATTATTTAATTAGAATTAGCGAGTTCGCAATAAATTGTACCGGTAGTGAAAATAACAATAGTCACACTGTCACACTGTCAGTACTACAGTAGGCCTGATTATATTACAACTTACAAGGGAGCTTTGTTCCGATTTCTTTCAGTTTACGATAGTTTTCCTAATTTTGTGAACTTTGTTTTACTTCATGTCATGGGGCTTAATAGTTAGCTAACGGTTAGTGTTATATAACAGATAGTTTGGTCTACTTAACTTTCGTGTGCATTGAAGTGATGTGGGTAGCAACATTTCTGTTTGTGGTGAATACATTAATCACTTTGTACAAAGTATCTTTCAGTGCCAATGAACTGGCCTTCCAGTCCTTGTTGGTACAATTATTTAGACTTTAATACAAGATAACAATTTTCTTTAATGATTTAGTACAATAAAAAGAAATGGTTCCTCATGCATAGGCTCTACAATGAATTATCCTTAGTGTAACCTTAATGCTGAGCCATTCATTTAAAGAGCTATGTCTAGAAAGGTAATGTTATGAAGAGCTAATGGCAAAAATTATTCACACAATTATATAAGTTCGACAAGTTAATAAAGTATTGAGAGAGTAAAAGGTTGTAGCCAACACATATTGTTCATTTCTACATCGAATTTAGGAGTTGAAGATGAGAACTACATGACATTGGTTGTCATGCAGGTTAGGTATCATATAAGCCTAAGGTAATGATAAACAACTAAATAGTATTGGTTCTCATGTCGGTTAAATATCACCTGCTGCAGGTAGATTCACTTTTATTTTATATTTTGAATGCTTCATCTTAATGAACAATTTATTTCATAAACCTATTTTAAGTCCAGTATATTCTATATATATATTTATACGGAAAAGAAAACGTCACGGTAATCCCAAACTAAATATACATTTCCTAGTTCACTTACTTACCCTTCAGAACCAGGCATATATGTACTAGATTGACGATAAAAACTAAATCATTGAAAGTTTATTTAATATGACAGCGAATAAAATGAACTATATTCAAAGTGTTGTTGTCACATGTATTGCTATTCGTAATTGCATCTCTTTGAAAAGTGTGGCCCTCTGCATTTATATGTAGGTGGTGTTTTATGTAGTTTTCTATGGAGGGTTATCTCAGTACAGTCTCGATAAAATGGTAATTTAGTGAATTAAGTGGCAGTGATGTATCTAGTTTGTAGCAAGCATTCAGTGTGTGCATTGGTATCCATGGTACAGTGTAGGTGTGGGTCAAATGCTAATTTAGTGAACTAAGTGGCTGTGGTGTATCTAGTTTGTAGCAAGCATTCAGTGTGTGCATTGGTATCCATGGTACTGTGTAGGCATGGGTAAAATGCTAATTTGGTGAACTAAGTGGCTGTGATGTATCTAGTTTGTAGTGAGCAGTCAATGTGTGCATTGGTATCAATGGTACAGTGTAGGCCTGGGTAAAATGGTAATTTAGTGAACTAAGTGGCTGTGGTGTATCTAGTTTGTAGCAAGCATTCAGTGTGTGCATTGGTATCCATGGTACAGTGTAGGCATGGGTAAAATGCTAATTTGGTGAACTAAGTGGCTGTGATGTATCTAGTTTGTAGTGAGCAGTCAATGTGTGCATTGGTATCCATGGTACAGTGTAGGCATGGGTAAAATGCTAATTTGGTGAACTAAGTTGCTGTGATGTATCTAGTTTGTAGTGAGCACTCAATGTGTGCATTGGTATCCATGGTACAGTGTAGGCATGGGTAAAATGCTAATTTGGTGAACTAAGTGGCTGTGATGTATCTAGTTTGTAGTGAGCAGTCAATGTGTGCATTGGTATCCATGGTACAGTGTGGGCTTAGGTAAAATGCTAAGGAATATATGGACGGATTTGGTTAAAATGAATAAGGTGAGTACGTTTGATATTCATTGCTAGTGCCTGTGTGCAGTTATTTAATGTGTAGGCTGGGGTGGAATGTTGGTTAGCTACAGTTGTTGAGTGGATTAATTTATCGGATAGTGGTAAACAGCTATTTAACACAGAGTTGCCATTTAAGTACTACATACAACTTTTTATGTTAACATTTAAATAGGATGAATACATCCCCTCCCCCCCCAACCCCCCAACCCCCTTTGGAAAAGTAACTGAATAAATTCTGATTTCTCTTTTTGACCTGAATATGGCCTACGGGACAAAATCCCCATCAATCAGTCTGTTGATTACAGACTAGAGCATGGGCCTCGCATGCGGGAGATCAGGAGTTTGGTTCCCGGTCGAGTCAAACCAATGATGTATAATATTGATACTTGTCGCTTCCTAGCCTGGCACTCGGCATAAATAGGATAGGATAAGGTCTGGTTAACTCAGTGTCAGGATAATGTGACTGGGTGGGATATTGGGTCATTGATGCCAGCGGCCTGTTTTCTGAGTCGGGCAGCACTATGAAGTTGGTATGAGTGTGCACTGTCACAAGTCAGTACCCGTTCTGATATGACCTTAGATGTTGCCAGGATGTAAGACTTCAACAACCAACAACCAATCCTGCCATGGTTCTAATACAAATCATCTCTTCCGTGTCCTACAGGCACTTTGTATTTGAAAATGCGAAACGAGCACGACAGCTCAAGGGCTGCCACGAATGACAGCCAGGAAGACTCCACTGACTGCTCCGTCCAGCCCGTCCCACCTGAACTGCATCAGATTTGGGCCAAGATAAAGCGCGAGTTCAATCAAATCAAAGACGACCATCAAAGGAACCGCGTCAACATTGACACTGAATTCCGCAAGAATGTACTCGGCCACATTACAGCTGTGCCCACTGCCAAGGTCAAGATTGACGACAACACGTCCACGTGCGCCAAGGACGCACACGGAAGCAAGAGTCCCATGGAGGTCGTCCCCGAAGAGTCCCTGGAGAGTCCGGTTGAGCAGAAGAGCACCCTGATCGAAAACGAGGATGAGCCCTCGACCATCAAGGCATCCTCCTCCTCCTCCAGCCACCTCCTCAGCACTGTGTGAGTGTGACATGCATGTTGTGACACGTGGTGTGAGTGTGACATGCATGGTGTGACACCTGGTGTGTGAGTGTGACATGTATGGGCTGACATGTAGTGTGTGAGTGACTTGCATGGTGTGGCTTGTAGTGTGAGTGTGGCATGCATGGTGCAACATGTAGTGTGTGAGTGTGACATGCATGGTGCAGCTTATAGTGTGAGTGTGGCATGCATGGCACGACATCTAGTATGTGAATGTGGCATGCATGGTGCAGCTTATAGTGTGTGAGTGTGGCATGCAGGGTGTGACATGTAGTGTGTGAGAGTGACATGCAAGGTGTGGCTTGTAGTGTGAGTGTGGCATGCATGGTGCAACATGTAGTGTGTGAGTGTGACATGCATGGTGCAGCTTGTAGTGTGTGAGTGTGGCATGCATGGTGTGACACCTGGTGTGTGAGTGTGACATGCATGGTGCAACATGTAGTGTGTGTGTGTGACATGCATGGTGTGGCTTGTACTGTGTGAGTGTAGTATGCATGGTGTGACTTGTAGCATGTGAGTGTGGCATCCATTGTGTGATTTGTGTGAGTGTGGCATGTATAGTGCAACATGTTCTGTCTGAGTGTGGCATGTATGGTGCAGCTTATAGTGCGTGAGTGTGACATACATGGTGCGGCTTGTAGTGTGTGAGTGTGACATGCATGGTGCGGCATGTAGTGTGTGAGTGTGACATGCATGGTGCAGCTTGTAATGTGTGTGGTATGCAGGGTGTGACATGTAGTGTGTGAGTGTGACATGCAGGGTGTGGCTTGTACTGTGTGAGTGTGGTATGCATGGTGTGACTCGTAGCATGTGAGTGTAGCATCCATGGTGTGACATGGCTGTGAGTGTGGCATGTATAGTGCAACATGTAGTGTGTGAGTGTGGCATGTATGGTGCACCATCTAGTGTGTCAGTTTGGTATGTATGGTGCCACACATGGTGTGTTTGTGTGACATGCATGGTGCAGCTTGTACTGTGTGAGTGTGTCATGTATAGTCTGACATGTAGTGTGTGAGTGTGACATGTATGGTCCAACATGTAATGTGTGACTCTGGCATGCAGGGTGCGACATGTAGTGTGTGAATGTGACATGCAGGGTGTGACCTATATTGTGTGAATGTGGCATGGTGTGACATGTGGTGTGCCAGTGTGCCATGCAGAGTCTGACATGTAGTGTGTGAGTGTGGCATGCATGGTGCAACATGTAATGTGTGAGTGAGATGCATGGTGCCACATGTAGTGTGTGAGTGTGACATGCATGGTGCAACATGTAGTGTGTGAGTGGCATGCATGGTGCGACATGTAGTGTGAGTGTGACATTTAGAGTGCGACATGTAGTGTGTGAGTGTGACATGTATGGTGCGGCTTGTACTGTGTGAGTGTGGCATGCATGGTGCAACATGTAGTGTGTGAGTGTGACATGTATGGTGCGACATGCAGTGTGTTAGTGTGACATTCAGGGTGTGACATGTAGTGTGTGAGTGTGGCATGCAGAGTGTCACATGTATTGGGTGAGTGTGGCATGCAGGGTGTGACATGTAGTGTGTGAGTGTGGCATGCAGGGTGTCACATGTAGTGTGTGAGTGTGGCAAGCAGGGTGCGACATGTAGAGTGTGAGGGTGCAAGATGTAGTATGTGAGTATGATATGTATGGTATGACATGTAGTGTTTGAGTGTGACATGTATGGTGCAGCTTATACTGTGTGAGTGTGGCATGTATGGTCCGACATGTAGTGTGTGAGTGTGGCATGCCGGGTAGGACATGTAGAGTGTAAGTATGGCACATATATAGAGTAGAACATGTAGAGGGTGAGTGACGTGTATAACATGTATAATAGAACATGTAGAGCATATTGCGTAGAGGGGACATAGAGCATGTGGGTGTGTCAGGTAGAGTTAACTTTTTGTTCTGCTGAGGTCGGGTCACTCATTGATACATTGCAGAGTCCACTTGTATTAGAATTTGTCTAGGATCCAATTTGATTTCCTCGAGTAGATGGGGTGATCGGGTGTGCTGTCAAGGGATCTAATACTAATCTGATTACCCGGCCGGGGACCAACCACAGGCGCTATAACAAAATAAAAAAAAGATAACAAAATGATAAAAAAAAACACTTCACATAGGCCAATCTTGGAGACAGTCTCTAACAATGTTATCTGGTAAGAAATATACAGCCCGAGCAAAGACCGCCAGACAACTCCACTACCAAAACATACACACCAGATACTAAACCAACCCCAGCTGCATAAAGCCGAGACACAATGCACCATTAACCCGGGCAGTAAGTGCGTGGTTCAAGTCTCCCTCAGCACAGTGCCTCATCTAAATTGTACA
The DNA here is from genome assembly GCA_030323885.1 of Branchipolynoe longqiensis. Lineage (NCBI taxonomy): Eukaryota > Metazoa > Annelida > Polychaeta > Phyllodocida > Polynoidae > Branchipolynoe > Branchipolynoe longqiensis. Next base: position 62,926,361 of record CM059193.1, on the reverse strand, counting down.
GCGCTCGCCTCGCGTGCGGAAGGTCGAGAGTTCCGTACCCAGTCAAGTCAAACCAATGACTTATGTGAGGTACAAAATACTTATGCAAATATTATTATGTATGTAATTCTCTTGCCTTCTTATTGTTCTTATTCCGATGTTGCTCCTGTAACCTTCCTTTTGATATGCTCCTTTCTAATATGGGTTACTGCAGGCTGGGATGCGGCCTGGAGACCGGGAGGCCTGCTTCCAAGCAGCTCCCCTAATTCCCCTCCTTTCCTGCAGGCAGCGCTTCACCCACCTACTAACTGCCCATTTCGCCAACAATTTACTTCAATAAAATTAACTTAAGGGCCAGCCAGAGTTATAGGCTCGATTCATACAAATCTGACTTGTCTCCTTTTCTGTTATCTAATTGTTATGGAAGGAATTAATAATAAAATTGATTCTTGCCACTTCCTAACCTGGCACTCGGCATTAATCGGATATGGCAAGGACTAGTTGGCTCAGTGTCAGGATAATGTGACTGAGTGGGATATCGGGTCATGGTGCTGGCGGCCTGATTTCCCACTGGGGCAGCACGAAATGTCGCCATGAGTGTGCACTGTCACAAGTCGGTACCCGTCCTGATAGGACCTTAGATGTTGCCAGGATGTAAAACCCCCAACAACAAACCAACCATGTTAGGAGCCCCGCCTGCTGCCCCACCGGGAAGGTTGGACGTCATGCATTAGTGAGTGACACTGGGTATGGATTGCGGAGTGGTCTACCTCGATAGATGCGGTACCATTGTTGCACACCCAATCTCACTTTAGGTAACAGAGCGCAACCATCAAATATGCAATGAGATAACACAACTGTGATCTGTTCAATTGTCTAAGCATGATTAAACTCAGGCATAGAAATATAACCTGGTCCGGTCTCAAAGGACACCCGTGAGTAGTCCACTAATAGTTCTGTGTTCAGAACTGGGACATTCTGTTTGTATGCCCAGACCAACCACCTATTGAGTGACCACCCTTTTTTTTTTAGCAAGGAGGTTTCTCAAGTAAAAGCAAAACTATTTGATTTGTTCTGGCTCAATTGGCTTGTGTGTATGTTGTAGTCCTTATTAATTTGCAATCTATGACTGATTCGAGCTATCCTTGCCCAAGGTGATTGTTCTGGTCTAGGACAAACTGCACTTATTTTGGTATCAGTCATGAGTTTCTATGATGTGGCACAAGGAATCATAAATTGTGAAAATGTATGCTCAATGAAAGACTTGTTAAGTCAATCCAGTGGCCATATATGTGGGCTGGATGGGTTTCTTCCTTTCATCGCTGTTTGCACTTCTCAGAATAAGATGGACTCTGATAGTCATAACAACTGACAAAATTCTTTACAGAAACATACAAATTTATGTTAAATTATCCGTTGTGTGTCACGTGACCATCTACGTCATTCCTCGTCGCCTAGTGGCAAAGTACGGTATTAAAGCTAAGATTCTATATACGAGGTATGCAGTATCCGAATGCAAAGGTGAATGCGACAAACAATACCAAAGCATGTAAATGCACAGTGTTGCTTCTGGGGCTGTCACATTACGACGCATCGCGCAAACGTACCATGACGTATGTGATTTTTTGCCGCTACGTCGGGATACATTGTTATGCATTATGAGTGTGTTAAGCGCGCAGTGGTATACGTCAACGTTCTGCGGCGAGCATCAGGGGGTCGGTGAAGTTTTGGGGATGCACAACATTTTCGATGTATGACAATGCATGGGTGGTTACATTACGCCTACATTAGGCATACGTTGAGATACGTTAGACACACGTTGGAGGAACGTTGTTCTTACGTTGTCCTACGTTGACTTTCGTCTCTTTGATGGAGAGCGTTCTGTCCGTGTGTTGGCAATGTAATGCCAAAATATGACGATGTTGTTCTAACGTATGCATAATATATGGCTGACGCGCAGTTGGCATTTCTTCACCGTGTCTCGACGTATTTGATGCATAGGGCATGCGTCTGGCACTTGCTTAACGTTGGCCGGCGTTCTGCGAACTAGCCGTGAGCGTTTTGCACCTCCCCTCCACCGTGAAGCTGAATGTCACCACATGCATGATCCTTCACAAAAGGATGAAGATGCGATATCCCATTCTCCAGAATCAGCAGCTAGACCGTGAAGAGAATGGCCACCACACCATCATCCCCAGAGCATGGAGAGAGGGTCAAAGCCTGCCAGACCTAGCCGCTCAAGTACCTGACATGAACACTGGCTCCAGGGCAGGAAAGGAGCAGCGGAATCTCCTCAAGGACTGGACCAACTCCCCAGCTCGTTCAGTTGAATGGCAGGACAATATGATATAGTGATGTCTTTGTACTGTGATGTTATTGTACCGTGATCTCTGTCATTTCCTGATATGACCTTAGATGTTGCTAGGATGTAAAACAACAACAAACAAACTGTCATTTGCGATATTTACTGTGATATTTGTATGTAAACAAATGTGATAGTTCTATTGGTTTAAATAAAAGGCATCTGTTGTTGATACCGAACCAAGCTTAACATGTCAGTAATTCTTTTTGGGTGGGGAAGATTTAGGAGAAATGTTTTGTCTGGGCACAATTATATATACACTGACAAATTTACATGTCAGTTATTATTTTTTTTCTGGGCCCAATTATATACACTGACACATTTACATGTCAGTTATTAACTTGGGTGGGGTAGGTAACTTAAATTTGTTCTGGGCCCAATTATATACACTGACCAATTTACATGTCAGTTATTAATTTGGGTGGGTAGGTATACTTAATTTTGTCTGGGCCCAATTATATACACTGACAAATTTACATGTCAGTTAATAATTTGGGTAGGGTAGGTATCTTAAATTTTTTCTGGGCCCAATTATATACACTGACAAATTTACATGTCACTTAATAATTTGGGTGGGGAAGGTTACTTTATGGGGAAGCTTACTTACTTTTTAAGGGCCAAATTTAACATGCTACTTATTTTAAGGGGGGGGGGGGGGTGCAGGGTTCTTATTTACAGTTACATGTCAGATTAGTTTTTGTAAAGTAGGCTAACTGGGCAAAGGCCTACATTATTTTAAGTTTCATTTAATTCATTTTGACCATATTCCATATGGGGGATTTGTATAATAAAGATAAATAATGTTTACAAAGAAATAGACAGGAGACCAAAATCTGGATTAAAATATATATAGTTTTATTTACACAAACATTTTATAAATAGTGTATGGAGGCACATAATTACATTATTACAAATATACATATATACATGGCTACAATATTTACATACCACAAACAATAAATATATACATGTATACAGTGCCAACATTACAGTCACTTAGCCTCCGGGGCCTTTAGTGGGGTGTCCATGTCCCCCACAGGAGCAAACAGCTCCTGCGCCTCAATGTTCAAGTTGGAAATATTGGAATCCCCAACATCCTGGGCCGATTCAGCAAACTGTCCGCGGCTGTCGGAGTACTGGTGGACTGGTTCAGCACCTCTTTGGGCTGAAACCCATGCCCCGACGACAGAGCTGCCGGTCGGTTGTGGCATTGCTGCCGGTGCTGCCAGAGCTGCAGGTGCTGCCGGAGGTGATGCTGCTGAAGGTGCTGGTTGTGCTGTAGGTGGTGAAGGCATCCCCACCGGTGGAGGCAGAGCCATGGGCTGCTGGCCAAACAGCCTGGGGCTGCAGTACCGGCTGCAGTACCTGCGGCGTCGGCTGGTGCTGCATTCGTCCCGCCGGCTGGTGCATCGCCACCTCCGGCGCAGGCAGCACCATCTGCATCATGTACTGCTGCATATACTCCTGGCTCTGTGATGCCTATGGGGATCCTGGTGGTGGTTGGGGTCTCCACTGGTGGGGATACGGCTGATACATCTCGCTCGGCGATGGACAGGAGGACGCATGCATTGAAGTTGACTGCCATGATGTCGCAGATGCGGGCCGCACAGGACACACCGTGGAGGGGTTGGAACTGGACAGCTCCATGGGCAGGCGTCGCTGATCGTTGTCTACCTCTTCATCCAGCACCTCCGACAGGATGCGATAAATCCCGGCCTGCACCTTCTTTTCTTGGGTCTTGGACATAGTCTCCATCGCGTCCCTGAATAAATTAGCAAAGTCTGTCCCCACTGTCATGTCCCATGATGCAACTGGCTTCAGGGTCTCCAGCAGCTCCCCCGACTCATTGATGCGCTGCTGGAGAGTTGTCAGGAGACTTCTGTCCTCCTTTGCCATCCTCGGGCCGCGGCTGGGGGTCTGAGTCTGCCGGGTTGCTCGTCCAGCCAGATCCGCAGCTCCAGTTCGCCCTGAGCTGCGTCTATTGTGCCATGCATCTCCAAGACACAATAATAAACACCATAAGTAACATGAATATAAATTGATTGGCCAAAATGAGGTAAAGAATACAAAAAAGCATATCATTGCAAATTATAATGCCATTAAAATATATACATAGATTTATCCAGAATAAAGATCTATAATGAATCAAATCCACATCATTGCAAGTTACAATGTCAGTAAAACATATAGTACTTACAGTTCTGCAGGGCTCAGGCCGGTGCCTGAACTGAGGAAGCAAACTTGTCCATGATCCACTACTCCCTCTCGGTGCGCAGGGGTGTTGCAGTCACGTAGGGACTTGAACCAGCCCTGGAGATGCCCCACAGTTTTGCCCATCCTTTCGCCCTGGTCCTCCCAAAGCTTCCCTTTTTTGTCTGTCCACCTGTAGTCACTCATTCTGATGTTACATATGACATGGTTGTCCTGCAGGAACTCCAGCATCAGCTCCTCATCTGCTGCGGTCAGAGTGAGGTCGCACTTCATCATCTTCCTCTTGTTTGGCCCCTGCTGCGTGTTTGATGAGGTGGAGGCGATGGATGAGGGGTGGGACCGAGGAGCCAACGGAGACGTGGACTGTGTCTCCATCGTCTCCTTGGGCTGGCTAGATGGTGATGTCCGCTGAGGAGATCAAACAGGAGGAGATGTTAGAGATTGTGGTGGAGATGGTGAGGTCTGCCCCATCATCCTCTTCCTGTCTTTCCCTTTCCCTTTGCTGCGTCCCTGGCCAAACTGGCTGGGTGCTGATGAGGTCTTCTTCCGTGGCATGCTGGACGTGTTGTGAGAGCGACGACGACGACGATTGGGGGTCTTTGTAACCTTACGATGGTTACTGGTTGCAGAACTGCAACATTAGTAGAGAGGCTCCGATAAATCGGCCCAATCTTTGGTTGAAGACTTAACTTCAGTAGGGAGTGTTGTAGAAGCTGGGGACATCTTCGTAACGGCGAGGTGTTGGGCCGGCAGCGAATCTCTTCGGTCAAGCGGTAGTTGAGCTGTAGGTATAGTTGAGCACTTGAATCCGGTCAGCAGCAAGGGTTCGAGGAAGGGGGGTAAAGATGGGAGCAGCGGTGGTTCCACCAACAAGAAAAAGACAGAGAAATCGTAAAGGTGAAGGGCGTCACCCAAGAACACAACCACCCTGGTCAGGGGAAGAAGTGTGCCTGGGAGAAATTGAAAGGGCAGAGTCTAGGAAAGAGAAATAAGGAGAGTTGAGTCAAAGGACAGTGTCTATTTGCTCTATCGTGACCAGCCAGCGAGCCATAGACACGGACAGAGTAAGAGAAAGTGAAACGCCGGTGGGCTCCCCCTCCTGGAACTCTTTTCAGATATATCAAGGAGGAGCATGGCAGGCGGAGAGGTGATAGAGAGAGGTGTGGACAGAGTGCGGTCCGGATAGCAAGTGTGAGTGAGAGAGCCAGACTGCAGCCTTATTTATACCCAAAGCGCGGGTGGGTTGGTTGCCCCCGCATGTCGGCATGCGTTACTCACTTGTTAAACCGACGTCGTGTGCACTGGGTACACGCTGGCGCAGTGCTGAAATGCGCGGGACATGCGTCGCTCATGCGCTGGCACTACGCTTTCATATCTTGTGCAACACGCTTAACGGTCGCTAGCGGAACATTGGGAGCGCATTATGCCAACACTAGGTAAACGCTGCATGCGCGAGAGGGACATTAGCCACACGTTGGTCCAAACTTTTTTTCTTTTTTTTTCTCATGCGTTGACATAAGTTACCACTACATCAGACCGACGCTATGCTTACGTCCACTACGTTGCGCTGACATCCAACTTTTCCCCCAGCATCGAAAAGTTTGATGCATCTCGACGTAAAGAACTGATTTTATGTGTTGGCAGCACGCTTGCGAGATGCGTCATAATGTGACAGGGCCTTTCCATATATCCGAATGCGAATGCAAATGCGAATATGGAAAGTGGATCGCTCCATTGATCGATTGCTTCGAATGCAAATGTGAATGCGAATGTTGTTGCATTTGCTATAGAGCAAACAGGATCTTTGATTTTCCTTCACAAATTTGGTGCAAGAAAGACCAATGTTGCATGCCGCATACGCATTCGCGTGTCACATACCTATATATATATATATATATATATATAATGCTACCATGCGAGTGGAGAGTCCTACCCCAAAGAAGGGGGGGGGGGGGGCGGAGCAAGCAGGACCCACCCCAGGGGGGTGGGCGGGTGAGACCACTACAGAACTTATTACACACGATAAAGGGTTTATCACTATCCATATATATATAAATTTATATATATATATATATATATATATATATACATATATATATATATATATATATATGGAATTTTAGCTTAATGACCCCGTTTAAAAATGGGAATCCCCGGTGTAAACAAACCGTCACCATTGTAAGTTTTCACCGGGGGCCACTCACACTCACACTCACCTTCAGGAAGTTATCGCTGATGAGTGTCGTCTGTTTGATCTTCGTGTCGCCCTCCGTCGAATTGCTGGACGTGAGGTTGCGAATGTGATGATACACGTTGAATTTACTCGCGTACGACGTGTTCTGTATCAGGTCGCGGTGGAAGGCGATGTGGCGCGAGTGATGCGGCCAGGGTGCTGACATCTGGCGGTGATGGTAGGTGGTGGTGTGGCACTCGGGCAGGCACCTCGCCTCACAGTCCTCGTACACCTGCGGCACGCCGTAATCGCGCCGACACTTGAGCGTCCTCACCAACACGGTGATGTTGTTGGTGTTGAGCCGGCCGCAGAAGTTGTACACTTTGCGTGAGGCCGGCGAGGTTGGGATGGTGAGGTCCAGACAGTCGCACTGACTGACCGACGCGTTCTGAATGCACTCGTCCATGCACTGTTGGTGGTGGTAGGTCTCATCGTCTCGGCAGTTGCTGTACGGCCACTGTGCCCTCTGCCGCTGCACCTCGTTGAACTGGATGATGGTCTCTCGGCCCGGCGGGGCGGACACGACCCGGCCCAGGTCGGGGAAGTGATCCGGGTAGTGCAGGAAGACGCGGGCACCAGTCGAGTAGGAGATGAGCGGGTAGATGTCGAAGCCGGAGACGTCGTGGGAGGCGAAGTTGTCGAGGAACAGGATGAGGGAGAGTGTACGCAGCCGGCCGAACTCGGGCGTGTCGATCACCCTGAACGTGACGCATGCCGGGTAGGCGGGCGTCAGGAAGCGCCACCTGAGGGAACGCCGCGCAGCGAGAGAAGAGAAGAGAAGAGAAGAGAGAAGGGTGGTTATTAGATAGGCCTGTGGCTTATTACATTTTGTAGACAAGCATTTTACTATGGCATTTTTTCTTCTTCCATTAGTTAATCTATTTAGCGACAGATTTAATGAGATAGGACTTCTGTTGACAATATGTATACACATCTCACTATATGTAACAATTTATATATGTATATATATGCATATATATTTATACATATATATGTGATGTATAACACATTATACGAGTATAAATGCAAGGGTAACATGTATATCCTATATTTCCTCTGGGCGCATTCATGGAATAACCCCCCCCCCCCGCGCCCCCCTACCAACTGTCGGGTAAATTGCCAGGCGGGCCCCCCCTAGCATCACAAACTGGACGATATATACCGTCCTGATATGACATTACATGTTGCCAGGACATAAAACTATAATCAACCAACCATATATATATATTTGCTGAGGGCAGATGCAGGGTGATGGCAGCAACACCTGGAGGGAGAAGTGTGAAACAGAATGGTGCCTGCCTAGTAGCAGACCAGTTCGCCCCCCCAGGTCGCTCACTGCCTCCCTCCAGGACCTCAAATAGCAGTTGGATGTTATACTAGTTAGTTGACATATATCAGCACAATTACAAATAGAGTAGATTACAATCACCAGACAATTACATAATTAATCATATTTTATGCATATAATAAATTGAAACATTCCGTAATATTCAAAAGCGAGGGGAGAGCGACTGTTGATCAGGGTTCACAGGAGGCAGGGACCAAAGAGTGATCGGGTCACAGCATGTTACACTTACAGTGGTAAGCATCCTTTATGTATATTCACACAAATAAATTATATAGTACCCACATAATATTATATACAATATATATACATATATTTATATATATATAATATACATACAATATACATATATAATATATATATATATATATATATGGTGCATATTGAATTATGGTAATATAAAAGATGGAGGGTGAATATCTATTTATTGGTTGATTGAATATTGTTGAATATTATTGTGCATATTGGAGTCGCGCGCCAACCCACCGGGGCGACTTGTGCGACTGACACGCCACCGGGCTGTTGTGCCACCATGGCATTCACAGCCCAGGGAGATAAAGTCTTTCTGGTTCAAGTCAATGGGGACTCTCTCGTCAGATGGCGCACCATACCGGTCTCTGTATGCTTTGGTGTGTGGTGAGTGTGTATGGTGGGGTGGGTGTGGTTGGGGTGTAGGTGTGTATGGTGGGTGTGTGGTGGGGGCGGATGTTTGTGGGGTGGAGGTGTAGGAGTGTGGTGAGGATTTTGGTGTGTGTGGTGGGTGTGTGTGTGGATATAGGGGTGTGTAGTGGGGGTGTAGGCGTGGGTGGGTGGTGGGGGTGTATGTTTGTGTGGTGGGTATGTTGAGGGTGTGTGTGGTGGGGGTGTATGGGGATGTAGGGGTGTGTGGTGAGTGGGTATGGTGGGGTGGGTATGGTGGGGTGTATGGGTGTGGTGGGGGCTTAGGGATGTGGTGGGGGTGTAGGTGTGTATGTTGGGGGTTGATGGTGTGTGTGGTGGGGGTGTAGGTGGTTTGTGGTGGAGGTGTAGGGGTGTCTTGCAGAGTGGCACTTCTCAATCTTTAGCATCCCTAAACCCCCACCACACACCTACACCCCAACCACAGCCCTAAACCCCTACCACACACCCCACTACACATACCTATACCCCCTACACCTCACAACACACACCTATACTCCCAGTATCCCTTACAATCCCACCACACACCTAAACCCCCACCACACACTTAAACCCCAACTACACACCTACACCCCCACCACCCACACCACACATACACCACACACACCTAAACCCTCACCACACATACCTACACCCTCACCACACACACCAAAACACACCACACACCTAAACCCCCACCACATCCCTAGACCCCCCCACACACCTAAACGACCAAAAGCTAGAATGCAATGGGTTCTTCCCCTCATAGGGTCATACCCACGATTGCATTTCGACCATTAACCATGGTCGTGTCGGTTCTGCTTCTGACGTTCGATCTAACATGATCGATGTAGCCAACGCAGCGGTGTTAGGCTTTGGCTGTGATCAGTAGCTTTCTGCTACCTTTCCGGCTTAACCGCCGTTATGGAAAGAATTCAGGATCCTGGCCGGGTATACCAGCCATGCCCACTAATACGGTAAGTCTAAAACCACCAAAAGCTTCAATGCAATGGGTTCTACTCCTCATGGGTGAGCATGACAACCAATAACACGGCCATGTCGATTAAGCTTCCGACTTTCCGATCTAAGACCCAGATCGATGCAGCCAACGCTTGGCGTTAGTTTATTGGACATGATCAGTAACATTCACTGCTGCTTTTTTTCCTTATCTATATAAGCCTTACGGAAAAAAAAACCCAATCCATGCCGACAAGACCTGTCGTGCTTAAGCATTCATGCTACGACGGCAATGCAGGCCACATTGGCCATGCTGAAGCGTTTTGGCGGGGCTCCACCTGTGTGCACCCGGGCATGGCTTAATGCTACAACGGCAAATGCCGTCCATGCTGGCCATGCCTAAGGGTATTGACGGGCTCCCACTCGCATGTCGCCCGTCAGGGCAAAATGTTTTCATGCCAGTCACCAATGCCTCAGCGCGGGACAGGATCCTCCATGGCGTATGCCATGCTATCGATTTAATATATGCATTTATGCAAATATGTATGAAACAGTGCTAACTGATTCCCCGCGGATTCTTCACTTAGCGCATGGGCATCACCGCTGCAGAGTAACTTGCGGCATGGAGGAACACCTACACTGGTCCCTCCATACATCTTGGCTTTATGTTATGACAGTAGCCGGGGGTCGTAGAAACATCGTTTTGTACACTCGTCTATGACGAGCAGGGCATCACATCAATGTTCAGCTGATGTTTTCATATGTACTTCCGAGCCACCAGACGGGTTGGCTTAATCTGTAGAGTGCAGACTTCTCAGGTGGAAGGTTGTGAGCTCAAATTTCAGAAACGGTTAACGTTGCACCGTCGCTATACAGGCAGCTATAGATTTAACGTAGAACCACATTGGGTACTACACGTAATTATGGCGAGCAGCACATCACATAAACATTCAGTTAATACTATCAGATGTAATTCCAAACCACGGGTTGGCCAGATTGGTAGAGTGCAGGCTTCCCATGTAGAAGGTCCAGAGCTCGAATCCTAGAAACTGTAAACATTGACCCCACACCACATCGGTTCCTACACGTATTTATAGCGAATAGCACTTCACATAGATGTTAGCTCACATTGAGCATTCACAAACTCGGTCGGCTATATTAGCTGCCTTAGCATTATGACCAATAACTCCGCATGGATGACAGTGGGAGAACATTATTGGTTTCCCTCCACTCACCTTTGCTGTGGTGAGCAGCGCATCACATATTATCATATGTATAACCGAACAGGGTGGCCGATTGATCGAAAACTTCCCGTTTGGCAAGTCACTGATTGACACCTTCATAGGTTCCAGATTTGGTTGTCGTGAATATGGCCTATGCTGCTGCAATGGCATAAAGCAACCACCAATGAATCAATCAATAGGTTCCAGATTTAATGCAGCAGAATGTGCGGTAGAACGACCAGAGGTCATAGAAACATGGCAACAAGTACATATTTTACCCTGACATTTATATAATCCTAACCACCAGATGTGGTACTTGAATCGGTAGAGTGCAGGCTCCCCATGCGGCAAGAGGCGATTTCGAATCCCAGAAATGTTTCAGGAATACATATGCTCATTACAGGAATAGGATCTCTACTGAGTGCATTCAGACCTAGACATGATCAATCATGGGTATCTTGCATGTGCCCAAGTTACCAACAACTGCAATGCCATAGACGGCACCAGGGGCAAAAGTCCAGGGGGACATGCATTCAGACCTAATTATGGTCACTTACAGGGTTTTACACTTTGCAAATTTTCCACCGACTGCTTAAGGGGTGGCTAGGGCTCAGCGCTAAATACATTCAGACCTAACCATACTCGCTTAGGGGTATTTTATTCATTGAAAATACTCCACTAAGAGCACCAGGGGCAAGAGCTCCATATTAAAGTCATAGCTTAGCAACGGTCACCTATAGGTTTTTGACACTTTTTAAAAGCCAGCAATGGCACCAGGGCCAATAGCCCAGTGCTACAGGAATTTAAACATAACCACAGTCACATGGGCATTTTCCATTTAGAAATTACACCAGCAGCACTAGGGCCAGAAGCCCTGGGTTACGATGCTTACCGACCGATCCAGGGTTTTGTGCATGCCACCACACAGCACACAGACATCAACAGGGCCAACAGCCCAGTCAATTATTACATACTGACTTAAACATGGTTACATATGGGCAATCTTGTCCCCTAGGTCCTTCCTGACAGCCAGAGAGAGAACATATCCTTCGGTGGAAACCCCTGTGCATGCCAGAATTCCTTCCACTACCCTCTCGTTTTTCTGAAGAGGAACATAGCATTATGGACAAAAAGAAATTACAGCTACTCACGGTGAAGGGGAATACATTCAAATGCCTTCCTCAGACCGAAGACTGTCAACAATCACAGAATATTTCAGCACCTAATATTGCTGAATACGTCAGAACAATACCGACATAGAGTTTAGATGTTCTAACTATTACGGCAGATCACTCCTGATGCCTTGATGGCCAGGGCTGACTGGAAAAACATATTGCACCTTACCTATTGCCAAAGATCATAGCAAGTATTTACAGCTGGGTAAGCTAAACTGCTGCTAGTATTTACATGAGTATCCAATAGGTCTTTACATGCATTACGAATGCTTCCGCACATCTCTAACCCAGCTGAATGGATGACTAAGGGATATGTACAGTCCCTTACATTGATGAGTTCCATCATTGTGGAATCAAAAGATTCTCAGACCGGTAAACTGTTTAGGAAATAGATCCGTCCATGACACAGAATCTGTACTAGCACCCATGTGGGACCTACAGTCCTGGGCTTTAAACTAGTCAAAAGGAAAATGCTGGTTTCCATTCGAACAAGCAGCTGGCCTCCGAGGTTTAGAACTGGCCACAATGCATTAATTGTATCTCTGCTATGCAGATATGGTATGGTAAAACGGTATTCCGACTATCTTTGGAAGTGGGGCCTGTTCTGCTTGAGGAAGGGTATTAAACCCTTAGCTTCTCCCTTCACCCAAGTGTGTCGGTTGGTTAAACTATTCCCACTGTCTTCGGAAGGGGGGCCTTTTCTGTTTGAGGAAAAGTAAAAAATTCTTAGCTCCTCACTTCAGACCAGGTTGGATGCAGCAAGTACAGCAGGCTGCACACTTTCAGTCATCCTACCTCGAATCGAGGGTCAGACAGAGGGATACCCCAATTGGTGCACTGTTGCTTACTTTCGGTGCATGCTATGAACCTGCCCCAGCCAACATTCTCAAATTTGGGGAGGACAACAAAGGGTTTCAGACACTGAAGGACTGGCCAGGAAACAAGAATTTGGCTCTTCAAGACAATTAAAGTACTCATAGTCATACTCATTTTGTTAGGTATGGGTCACATTGACCCAACAGTAGTTAATCTGTCACTAGATGAACTAAAGGAACATGAAAAAGAGATGATGTTTAGTTAACCAGTCTAAAGCCGTGTTTACACGGGAGAGTTAAATCGCTTCATATAAATCGCCTTGCCTAGTTTGCCTCACATTCGCCGTGTAAACAGGACTCTGGGGCGGATTAGGGCTGATTCGCTTCATATGATTTACTTTATGTAATCCACCTTGCGAGGTGGTTTATATGAAGCGATTCCGCTGGTTCCCGGGCGGGGATAGTGCTTGCCGGCTACATGCGCAGCTGTAACTATCGCTGGTGCCTGGCAGTGTTAGGGACCGATTAGGCCAAAATCTATTAAATGCGATCATATCTAACCGAATTAAATCCTCAAATAATGAAATTTAATTAAATTGACCATAAATTCCAAGCGATATTAACGTAGCAGCTACATCTGCGTCGAATTGACGAGTGTAAAGTAAACAAATAGCAGTGCTTGCCGACTACAGGCGGAACTAAGGCTGCTGGTTCCCGGCGCCGAAACACTTTCAAACTCGCTTCGTGTAAACGCGCCGCTACTTCGTTTCATATGAATCGCTTTGTCTAATTCGCTTCACAATTGCCCGTGTAAACACGGCTTAAGAGACTGGGCGATCACCCCTCATAGATTACCGGGCCTTCCCAGGACAGGTGTCCTAGGATATGTGCTTAGAGCCTAGAAGGTTTACTTATTCAGGACACGAGAAATTTATTTGGGCAACCAACTATTGGTGAACTATATTGCCCACATGCTTCCATTACAGAGATATCCTGTCAAGATGGACACAACTGATGCTCGATAGAGCAGGCATTGACACCAGACGGTTGGGCACAAATTGCAGGAGTACTGTGGCCATCCCAAAAGGTTCCGGAGATCAGTGACAAGTATATTAAAAAATATGGACTGGGAGACAGCCAGATCCTCTTGTCTTGCATTACAACAAGAATAGGAAAAAAGAGGGCAACCTAGCAAAGAAGTTGCTAAGCAATTCAAATAAATGATCAGGTTAGGCTCTCACTGAAATTAGAGGCTTTTGTGAAAGCTCTGATAAACCAATAAACTAATCCATTGGTTTTGTGAAGGACAAATGTCCAGAGGGACACAGGTGACTCTGGTTCACAAGTGCAGAGGAACACATTAGCCTGACATTTCACTAATACAATTAAATGATATCAAGAAGAGAATAGCTTCACTAAGTGTTTTCTCAAAATACAAAGTTGCTTATAGCATAATAATATTCGGGTAATAATGGTAAGGTAAAAAATCTCCCTGGGCTGTGAATGCCCTGGTGGCAACAGGCCGAGGTAAAACAGAGTAAGTTATACAAGACTTACCTGGGTATAGTTGAAGAATTACTTCACTCCTAGAATATTTCGTTTAGCTAATTTATAATTATTCTGGTCTCATAGAAATGAATAATATTTACCTGGAATTAATATACAATTTACAATTAATAACTTGCTCAACTTTATGTGTGAACCTTATTGTTTCTAATCGGAGTACTAACTACTATATTGGTGTTCTGATATTAACAGTATTCAACTTGTATCAATATACAATTTATAATTAACAAGTTGCTGAAATTTACACACGCACTTTATTGTGTCTACTCATAAATGTTGGTCCACTGCGAGTTGTAGTAGCACACTAGGGCCTACTCTCTTTGGTGAACAGAATAACAACAGCAAGAATCGATTCTGCAAAATTAGTTAGGAATTCCCACATGGCTTTAACAAAAAGTGTTTTGTTTAATTTAAAGCTGCATAGTCCGATGAAAACATCAAATTTTCAAAACCAAAATAATTATCTAGATTTGATTCTTTCTCTCTAATTTGCAGGGATGAAAGATCTCCGCGATTTCGCGGATTTCCATGATTTTTCCTGTAGCTATAAGTGTATACTAATAAGTTGCACCCGTCCTGATATGACCTTAGATGTTGCCAGGACGTAAAACTCAACCAACCAACCAATACAATGTTTCACGCTGCAGCACCATCAGCGTATACTAATATGTGGTGCAAACGCCGCAGCACTAGCAGCGTATACGACTAATGCCTTCACGGCGCAGCACTATCAGCATATACTACTAATACATGCTTCTAATGCCGCAGCACTATCAGCGTATACCAATATGTGATGCAAACACCGCATCACTAGCAGCATATACTACTAATACATGCTTCAAATGGCGCAGCACTATCAGCGTATACCAATATGTATGAAACCCGACTTCCGGGAATTTTCAGCGATTCCCTGACAATGCTAAGCCTATGGGAGAATATCAGCATTTCCGCTTTTTTTCCCGGAGACCACTTTCATCCCTGAATTTGGATACTGATGCACTTATGAAACATTTACCGGCACATAGAAGGGACGACTGGGTCAATTAATAGAACCTGGTACTGCAGAAGCCTATGGTGATAGAGTTACGGGAAGCTTATCAAAATTAATTTAGCATGTTTCCATTTCAAATATCTCAAAAGTTTGCAATTTAAAATAAAAGTTACTTCAAACTAATGTAAGGTAGATTATAATGAGCAACCTAATATGTTTATCTCAGAAAATGAGAGATAGTCAAATACATCGGACTATGCAACTTTAACTTGTCTACATCCCTTACGCCTTATTCCATTTCATTTGTTATCAAACAATCTTTAGTAACTGTTCTTCTTTTTCTCTCTCAGTATAATTAACCCAACCCCTGTGAGCATGCGTCTGGAAGCGAGTTTTGCCGACTTCCGAGATCTAAATGTATGCCCACTTCCGTTGACCTAGTTAGGCGGAAACGCATCGAGCATGACCTAGATTTACAGCCGGGGTCAAGCAAAACCGAGAGTCGGCGACTCACACTTCAGCAAGCATGTCATGTGTTCCAGAAAAATCAATAGACTACATCACCGTTCCAGCGGCGCATTGCATTGTGGGATGCATCAGAGCAAAACAAACCCGCGAGAAGCACATGGCACATGCTAATACACTGGGTGCAGCTATGAAATGTGCTAGTTTCAGCTCATATCAGCTCTTGTTTGAAACATAGAATACCAACTAAAAGAATATATATAATAAATTAAGATATTAATCTTTTATCCAGCATTGCATTTACATCAATATAATATGCACATCTTATGCCACGTGCATTTAGATTTAGACAAATCTGGGCACTCAGACTAGTGTTAGAGCCATTGCCAGAGTCAGTTTTACTTATTTTATTAATGTTTTTATTCATATCCTATGGTGAATGACATATGTAGAACTAGAAAATTAACAGGGTTAATCAGATAATGGTTATATATTTCTCTGAAACAAGTGTATGTTGACACATTTGGCATTTTAATATTTAAAGAATTAATAATGGTGATGTGGATGTCACTGATTGTTTTGTGTGGAATTGTATGTTTCTTAACTCAAAATGTTTAACTCTGGCTAGTTTTGTCTTAACTATATTCATCAGATCATTATATTGCATGTGTGCATATATGTTTATGCCATATTGTTATGTATTTCTATTCATTTTGAATCAAATCAAAGTTTTTCCCTACCCGTATTAACAAACTCAATGACCATTTGCATTTGCTTTGCTGCCAAGGCCGTTTTCAGCGCATGCGCACTCGGAACCGTGATCCCGTCTATTGATAGAGCGTGAGCCTCGCAAGCGGAAGGTCGACAGTTTGGTTCTCGGTCGACATAAACCGATGACTTAAAATATGATAATTGTTGCTTCCGAGCCTGGCGCTTGGTATTAATGGGATAGGGCAAGGACTGGTTAGCCCAGTGTCAGGATAATGTGACTGAGTGGGATAATGGGTCACGGTGCCAGCGACCTGATTTCCTAGTGGGGCAGCACTATAAGGTCACGATGAGTGCACAGTGTCACAAGTCGGTACCCATTCTGATATGACCTAAGATGTTGCCAGGCCGGTATATATATATATTTGATGAATTATAGGAATATAATATAAGGACATGTTCACCTGTCAGTTCCATCTTTGCGATACTGTTATTATACAGGAGTTTAGATGCTCCTCCGTGGCGCCACCTGGGGGTGGTGAACTACCACATACCGCCCCATAGGCCATAATCGATTAACACTACTCGAGTGACTCGGGTCACCCGAGTTGTCAGAATTTCAAATCGAACACAGCGAGTGGAGTCAACAAATACACGTGCCATGTGCAAAACGACCCAACCCCATAACCCACCTCTTGGCTAGGGGTGACTAGGAGTAGGAGCGATGATGTCACATTTGCACTGGTACTGTTCTGCAGGATAACAGCTACCAGTACCAGTCATACATTTTTGTGTGTGGTTATAACCTAGATTAATGTAATGGAAATATATCTAAGCTATGCCATCATCAAAAACTTTAAATCCTATTTTGCTGTAGTTATATCCGTTATTAAAAAACAAAAAAGGTTTTGGATTAAGCGAACATTTTTTCCACCCCGAGTGTGGAGAAGCGTATTCGATTATTCGACCCGAGTCTGTAGGATGTGCGCATGCGCCAAAAAGTGGCTGAGGTGACCCGAGTCGATTACGCCCATTGTGGCTGGATTCTGTGCATGGCGCCACTTACGCGTGGTCAACTGCAATATACCACCCCCTGGTGGCTCGATTCTGCGCATCTCTCTGTGCGTTCAAAACCAGATCAGACCCGCCCTACTCCAGTTTCTTCTAACCCAGCCACTGGACGCAGTGGCCGAATCGGTAGGGCGCAGGCCTCGTGTGCGGGAGATCAGGAGTTCAAGTCATGTCAAACCATTGACTTATAAAAGTTATATTATAAAATTGATACTTGAGGGTAATCCTCGACACTTGGGGCCATCACGTGAGCCTCTAAGAACCTAAAGCTCTTCCTGGTACCAAAGGCAACCCACAGCTCATCTATGTTGAGGCATTTGGCTTCTGCCACCGCAAGGACTATGATATCCATGTCAACTGTGCGGATCAACACCTTGGTGAGCCCAGCTTCACAGCATCTTCCATGTGAAGCAGCATCCTGGTATCTGCTTCTTCATGTGTACATGGAGCAAGACCAGCTGTGTCTCTGGCATGCATATAGACGTCTTAGTGGAGAGTGCTGATGACTTGTTTCTCTGTCTCTTGAGCAGCTAGTCTTGTCGCTAGTAAGGAGAACAGCTCCACCTTGTTCTCGTCGATCCATAGGAAGGCCTGTCCGTTTCCTGGTATGGAACTAGGTGGCTAGACTTGTCTCCGGATACCTCTCTTTGTTCGAGTGTTGGCCTTCAAACTGTCTGGCAGGTATTCATCCCAGATGACATCCACTCTGATTGCATCCTTTAGCTGAGATATGATGTATGGCAAGAAAACCTGTGTTGCATAGTCAGAGAAGGTCTTCGCACCACCAGGTGCCAGCATGTTGGTGATAGCTGCTCCATCAAGGATGATGACTTCAACGTGAAGACTGGCAGCATTCTCTTGTGGAGGGATCATATCTTCTAAGCATCCCACAAGGTCAGACTTTTTTTGCCCAGTCTCAATTTGCCCATCTGTGACAGGGCAGGGGCCAGGCCTGGTTCTCATAATCAAAGAAGTCGTTGAGATCTCCATGACACATCTGGGATGCAATGAACAACTGGGAGAATAGGGAGCAGTCATTCTTGAACGACGACAGCTGAAGTTGGGTTCTTGATTTCTCTCTGACTGGAGATTGGCTGAAGAGAGGAAGGTTGTTTCTCCTGATTGGGTCGTTGATGGGCTTCATCTGGTTCACAAGCTGCTCATTGACATACGTGTGGTACTGCTCCTGCTCTAGCTTCTCGATCTGACGCACAGTGTTGCTGACTGCTGGGTCTGCCAGGTCCCTGCTGTCTAGTACCAGGAGATCATTGCTGTCATCACAGAAGAGGTTCCCCATCTCTCTCATAACACCGGAGATTGACTTCACATCTCGAGCAAACGGCAGCTGTGTATGCTTTGTCTGTTCATGGTGCCTGGAATCAGTCTTCTTTGTTCTCGTCTCTGCTGTGGCTTGGAACTCAACAATCACTCTTGCCATCTCAGGACCGGACACCAGCGCCACAATGCTGCAGGATTCTCAGAATTGCCGACTGCTCCACCATCACCTTTCACTGATGCGTTATTCTGCTCATGTGCCTGGGCGATGGCTGTGAAATTCCCAGCCATGAACTCTGTGAACACATCTGGATGCTTGTCCACTAGATCCACCATGTCACGCAAGTGAACTAGAATCCACCTTGCGTAATTTGTGTGAGGATGAAGGTGCCCTCGCGTAGATCATAATTTCCAGTTCCAGCTGCAGGATGATCGACCAGAACTTGAACTGGGGACTTGTATCAGCTTGGCTAGCACACCAGTTTTCTACTGACATTGAAACCTGTCCCTCATCCAACCCATCACAGTATTTGGTGTAATTCTCCTGTTGGAGGAGATACAGAATACTAGTTGTGACCTAGTGAGCCCATCGAGTGCGCGTCACATGGGCGTCTTTGATGAAGCAGTTGGCTGTTCCAGGTGTAGCACCTCCTGCCTGGACCAGGGCTTATATTTTCTATTAGTTTCTCTTTGGCCTACCCGGTCAACTGCACACCCAGCTCAACAACGTTGAGCCACTGATTCAGTGCCGATTATCCTGAAGTTTATCCTGTTCTCGAGCAAGCAGCTGATATTGAAAATATTATCAAGAAGGCACTGTAGCCACCACACTTTGATCACCCCTTGAGTACAGATTTGTTTAAATATAATAAACCGTTATTGTTTTATTACGTAGCAAGAGAGATCTGCCAGATATGATAAGCATGACAAGGAAGACAATTTTTATTTGTGTCCCTGTTAGGCCACCATGCATAATTGTGTTCAAGTCCCTCTGAGGCCTATGCATAACATGTCAATAACAAACAATACATCGATCCCCTAGAATGTGTTTTTCACCAACCATATTTGATATAGTTCAACTTATGGGCGAAAATAGCAAATTGTGGCTGCCGTTTTATAAAATGGCTGCCATGGCTACCATGGGACAGATATGCACAGTCCCTATTTCCAAAAATAGTCCTAGTGGTATGTCCTAACTGTGTTCCAAATGCCATGCTTTTATCATCAAACCCACAATTCTGTCAAAATGTTTCACATATCTGCTGCACTATAGATGGGACAGCCACCGGCAACCCACGGCTCCCCAGAAAGCAGACCCAGTACCAGCAACAGCAATAGCACCAGCAGCACCCGCACCAGCACCACCGGTAGCACCAGCAGAACCAGCAGTATCTGCAAAAGAAGCAGCCCCAGTCCAAGCAGCAGTACCAGCAGAAGCCGCAGCCCCAGTATCAGCAGTACCAGTAGCACCAACAGCAGCACCAGCAGCAGCACCAGCAGAACTAGCATCACCAGTACCAGCAGCAGCAGCAAAATTAACGTCGGCTAGTACATGGAAATGCTGGACCATAGAGGCCTGCCTTCTTTGCAGCAACCGGACGCGGTGGGCTATTCGGTAGCAGGGTAAAGCCCGGGTATTGTCATGGGGGTGATGAAAATGGGAAATATTGAGTCTAGAGCGGGACTCGAACCCCCATCTCTTTGCATTCCGGTCCAGTGTGCTAACCATTACACCACCTAGGCTCCGTGATATCACCACACTACCCACGCCTACTTGTCTATGTGGTTACTTGCCTGAGAGGTCAGTGCAGACTACTACAATATCGTGTGCGGGAGATCAGGAGTTCGGTTCACAGTCGAGTCAAACCAATGACTTATAAAAATGTATACTTGTCGCATCCTAGCCTCGCACTTGCCAGCAATAGGATAGGGCAAGGACTGGTTAGCACAGTACCATGATAATGTGACTGAATGGGATATCAGGCCATGGTGCCAGCAGCCTGATTTCCCAGTGGAGCAGCACTATAAAGTCACCATGAGTGTGCACTGTCACAAGTCGGTAGCCATCCTGATATGACCTTAGACATTGCCAGGACGTAAAACTCCAACATCTAATAACTAATCTTCACAGCAATTCATATTTAATGAGTGTGTAACTTCTATAAGTTGGATATCGGATAAGAAACTAGGTAACTTTTGACAATTTGATGCTTTCACCTGATTTTGACCGGGCATTCTTTGCGCGTTTCTTCGACTGCTGCTGCATCCTCGTTTTGATCTGATCGCGTGAACAGCCCGGTTACCAAGGTGACCGTCTGGTGACTCAGCCGGTGTCAGTCTGGGGCTATCAAATGAATCAGCTGGACGCGGGCGGTGTGGGCTGTGATCAGAATCGGTCTACACACGAGAACACGGCGTCCATATTGTGAAAGACGTGCATTATATTCACACAAATAACATCACCAAAGTAAAGATGGCTGCACGCGAGGTGGGGGGGGGGGGGAAACGCGGCCTGACAGACCCTGCCATTGATCCTCTCTTTGCAAGTCTGGCTCGAAATGAAGAAGGAACGTTTGGCCCAGTGTGTGCAGTGCATTCTTCTTAATGTGGAGACCAGACGAGATGGCCGAATGAATTAATCTTAATGCGGCGCGGTGGATTCTGGGACGAGAAGGTGGGGTGTGTGGGGGAGGGGGAGGGGGAGTTGGAGAGGGAAGGGGAGGGGGAGGAGTAGGGAGAGGGGGAGGGGTGGGGTGCTAAGCTGAACGGACTGTCTTTGAGAAGTGTCAACTTCTAGTCCACAGAGGGACGATCGATAAATGACGACCCGGGCAGCCCCTTCCGTCCACCCACCCACACAAACAGCACGGCCCGAGTTGGAAAACACTGCTCGGCTGTCTTATTTGCTATAGACCTATTTCATATAACGTCAGCATAGGTATTTAGGTCAGTGCATGCACTGCTTGGCTGCAGGACGACACACTGTCACACTGCAAACTCAATGGCCATGAGCAATCTTCATACAGAAAAAGTGAAATATCTCTAAAAGCACACCACCTAGAAACAAACCGCTTGGAACACATATAGAAACATATTCAATGAACAGATTATATTAAATTTATAAGGTTAGGGTTCTGGATTTCTATTAATTTTGAAACAATTATACGTTTTGCACTACACATACTGACAAACTCAATGGCAGTGTGCCTTCGTTCTGCAGCCAAGCTGCGCACACATACACAATGTTTATAAACATTGAGAGGGGTCTATTGGATGGTTCGTTGTTGGAGCTTTACGTCTTGGCAACATCTATGGTCATATCAGGACAGATACCCACTTGCGACAGTGCACACTCATGGCGACTTTACAGTGCTGCCCTCACTGGGAAATAAGGCTGCTGTCACCATGGCCCAATATCCCACTCAGTCGCATTATCCTGACACTGAACTAACCAGTCCTTGCCCTATTCTATTAATGCTGCCCACCAGGCTAGGAAGCGAACAGAGGCTGACCTTCACCTTGACCATTGGGTGGCGCCAGATCTCGTGGGACAATGCGAGATGCGACATACTCTCAGGTAGCTCTCAGTGTCACTAAGAGCAGCAAGATTATGGGATCGTCAGAGACAAACCCCCACAGATTCGTTATGACGTCACTTCCCATCAGCTGATGCTGCATATGCCACCAGACAGGACGCTGGCTGTTCACGTTCACGGCGCAGTTCGACCACGTTCCATGTCGTGTGCTGCATCATGGCGATCTGATGCAACACCGATAGCTGCACAGAAACTTCCATGCACGTGTACACCTTAGCTCCGAACGAAGTAACCTACTGTCTTAGCCAAATAAACAATAAGAGTCGCTTTAGTAATACTATGTGTTCCTTTTCTGTGTCAGACATCAAAGTCGACTTGTATATATATCCGTAATAAAGAATCGGTATGCCGGTATTGCAGTACCTCTGATACCTATCCGCTAAAATACCTCAGGGAGTTTGACGCCCCTCCATTGCAAAGTTGTAAACCACTGCCTTGTGGTACAGGTTCTTGATAGAACCAAAGGCTAAGGGAGCAAACCCTAACAGAAAACCATGTTACCATGTCAGCATTAAGGGCAGTGATGAAATTCATGAATGGAACTCCCATTATCTCCTGACTAGCCACTCCAGGGACAAATAGTTGGCCCTGTCTTGACGTGTTCTTGCCGGTGTGAAACCTTTATTTGCTCCCCGAGAGAGTGCCGCTAGTAACTTGCAAAAGCCAGCAGCACTTCAACACTTCGTCAGCTGAGGATTAATGAAGCCTATGTCCACTTTCAGAAAAAAATTATTTGTGTACATAAAACCCATATCAGAGTTGATCAGCTTTATTTCCCCAACCCACAGCTCAATATATAGAGCAAGTGAGTGCCTTGGGGGTTTATATATTGATCTCTGGGTTGGGGACATCAAACTTATCAACTCTGAGATGGGTTTTATGTATACGTATCATCTTTTTCTGAAAGTGGACATAGGCCTGGTTAATTCTCAGCCGACGACGTTGCAAGCATCTTTTATGAAATGCACAACCACACGAAAAGAGAGCTAAATGGAGAGCAGCAGTTAAGTAATGAAAGCAGCCTTTGTCGCATTGCGACCGGCAGCATGATGACAATGAAGGAATTTCACAAAACAAAAGCTAACAAAAACCTGCAGAGAAGGAAGGTGACGTAAAATGGCAGTTTGGTGGGAATTGTCTATTCCAATGCCCACTGACCTGCCGACCCTGATAAAATTGATATTAGATTGTCCTGGATCACCTTTTATCATTACACATTAGTTTAACTTAATCAAAATAGCTAAGGTTTGAGTTCTAGCCACTCAGAGTTGTGCATTGACATCAACTTTAACGGTTAATTGGCAGCCCAGCACACGACCTTCCAATGTCCTTCAGATCATAATCTCCATATTGTGTAAGCCCTGTTTATATTATATATATATATATAAATATATATATATATATATGCATATATACAATATGGATATACAGTAAAATCTCTGTAATGAACCACTTCCACACATCGACCACTTCCCTTTATCGTTTGCCTTATTTGGGTCCCAAATAATCGCCCATACAATAGCATTGTAACGATGCAAACACTTCCTAAACCGACCACCTCCCTAAATGGGACATTTAATGTCGATTCCACAGTCGATCGATTTAGAGAGGTTTTAGTACCGTATGTCTCATCATCATCATGCTGTTGGTCGCGATGCGACAAAGACTGCTTTCATTACTTGACTGCCGCTCTCCATTTAGCTTTCTGCTGTGAGAGTTGCGTCCATGAGTCGGTCTTAATGTCTCTCAGCTTCAAGTTTAACATTTCATGAAAGCTGCCTGCAAAGGTGTTGAAGTGCTGCTGGCTTTTGCAAGTTACCAGCGGCACTCTCTCTGGGAGTAAATAGAGGTTTCATACCGGCAAGAACATGTCAAGACAGGCGCAAAACTATTTATCCCTGCAGTGGCTGGTCGGGAGATGTTGGGAGTTCCATACATCAACCGCCCTTAATGCTGCCACAGTGACATGGTTTTTTGTTTAGGGTTTTCTCCGTTAGCCTTCGGTTCTGTCAAGAACCTTTACCACAAGGCAGTGGTTTACAAATCTGTAGGGCAGGGGCTTCAAACTCCCTGAGGTATTGCTATACCTGCATACATACCGTATGTATATATATGCTATATCCCTTCGAATACTTATATGATTAAATAGCCAACACCCAGTAAGTAGTGAGTAGTGGATAGAAATGCGAATTTGGTGAAGGCCAGATGTAGTTTGCCTCGTTTTGGATCACTGGGCATAACTGTCCCGAGAAACTCGGTGGGATTCTCCTTATTCCCTTAGAGGGACGGGGAGGGATGGAGTATTTCTGATGGCCTTACGCACACACACACAGAGTGCACACAACACACTTTTATTTAGGTTCATGTTCTGTGGGACTTTTTACTGAGTGAAGAATTCACTTCCTTCCACAATCTCTTAGCATGTGATATGGCCTCAGGGAGATTGTGAATTGCAAGGGAACTCAGATAAGGAATCCCTGTTTAATACAGGACACGTGACGCATATTTCTCCGGCCTTGGGCTGTTTGGAAGATGTGAGTTCGGAGATCATTCTGTGCCACTGAGACCGAACATCCCACAACCCGGGGTTGTTAGTTCTGAGACATGAAGGAACAGTGGAATGATCACGGTGTCAACATAAAAAATATCTGTGCAGGACAAGGCTAGAAAGCCCCCACTAGGCTGCACTGCAAGAGGGCATGTGATATGTCATGACCCACCAGCGGGGCGCCTAGTGGAAGGTAACCATGCAAAAAGTAGCCAGACAAGCACAACACACAGCTAAGTACAGGCCTATGATATATAGGAGTAGGCTAGTCTAGTAGTAAGAGTAGAAAAAATAAAGCACATACATACCAAGAAAATCCAAAAAAGCTAACATAGACTACTAACCAAAAAAACCAACTACTTATCTGCAACTGAAATGCAGGCAATCAAATGCCTTGTCAGCAGCTACTGTATGATAAGATAACTCCAACACTACAGCTGGCCAGCATTGAAAACAAGCCTGAATACCCGGGCTTATATGCTATGGACAGTATAAATACAGCCTCAAAAAAAAAAAAAAAAAAGAATCTGAGTATCCCTATTAACACTAGCACAGGGGGTAGGTATATGAGCCTGTCTCAAAAGGTGATAACTGTTTTTGTCCATTGTAACGATTGACACAAAACAGCACAGAAACGGTTACACTGAAATTGAAAACACAAGGACATTTGCTTCAAATCAATATGTATTCTATTGGGATGATGAAACACCATGTAAAAAACAAATCAGTTTATCCTGAACAAATGCATAAGCAGATAGTATGTTGATCGTTATAATGGACAAATTTTTGTCGCATATTGCCTAGCACCTCTGAGACAGTCTCATATATCAAAATATTGCAAATGTGGCACAAACAAAACTAAACTAACATACCTACTAACAGCTAAGATGACAAGGCTACTACCAAATTGAGGTTATTGCTGTTCAGCAATGAAAACAAGCGGCGTACTCGTTATGGACAGGGTAAATAAACCATCATAAAAAAAAACAAAAAAACACGCTGCCCTTTGCACTTTCTCTGAATAGTGAAGGGGCGCCTCCTGTCGGGGGATGGGCACACAACCCATATACTCCTCCATGGTGTACTTGACCTACTTTGTGAGAAAGGTGGCGACATGCCTGCCCTGCTGTCAGAGGCCGTGCGAGTGTGCCATGTTACTGTCTCATTTGATTTGTTTGTTTATTGGAGTGTTATGTCCTCGAAACATCTCAGGTCATATCAGGACGGGTACCACCTTGTGACAGTGTGCATTCATGGTGATTTTATAGCAGTGCCCCACTGGGAAATCAGGCCGCAGGCACCATGACCCGATATCCCACTCAATGATATTATCCTGACACTGAGCTAACCAGTCCTTTGCCCTATCCTATTAAGGCCAAACGCCAGGCTAGGGAGTGACACATATCAATTTGAACGTCATTGGTTTGACTCGACTGGGAACCAAACTCCCGACGCGCTTGGTTGTGTCCAATTTGATGTTCGCAACCACCAGGATGCTATTGACCGAATGAGCCGAAACTGTATGACATCAATACGCATTCCTAGAGCAGAGCAGACGACAAAATGAAGGCAAATGACGATCTCAGCTAAGAAAGGCGCCATTGCTGCATCAGTGCCCATGCACCAGGGACCGGCTGCGTCTCAGACCTCAGCGCACTGACGGGCAGACTGCAGATAAGGCAGATAACGCCAAGTGTGTCGAGTAGATTCTTGTCGTGGTTGGGCTTCCCCCTCCCCTTCCACCCGTCCCACCGCTGTTCCCGGGGGGAGGCACAGCGGGGCCGGGTAGAGGTGCAGGAGGAAAGGGGCAGGGGTGCAATGGGCAGGGGCGAAGAGGGGCAGGGGTGCAATGGGCAGGGGCGAAGAAGGGCAGAGGGATAGGAAGGAAGGGTGACAGGGGGCAAGGGGTGGGAACAGGGAAGCAGACGGGGGCAAGGCACAGAGAGCAGGGAAACAGCAGGGGGCAGGGGGCAAGGATGGAGAACAGGGAAGCAGGAGGCAGCAGGTGGAGGATAAAAAAGCAGGCGGAGGGAGGCAGAGGGCAGTAGGTGGAGGACAGGGAAGCAGGAGGGGGCATGGGGCCGTAGGTAGAGGACAGGGAAGCAGGAGGGGAGGTGGCAGTAGGTTGAGGACAGGGAAGCAGAAGGGGGAGGAGGCAGTAGGTGGAGAACAGGGAAGCAGGAGGGGTGAGGGGGCAGGGGGCAGTAGGTAGAGGACAGAGGGGGAGGGGGCAGTAAGTGAAGAACAGGGAAGCAGGGGGGGTAGGGGGCAGGGGGCAGTAGGTTGAGGACAGCGAAGCAGGAGAGGGAGGGGGCAGTAGGTAGGGGACAGGGAAGCAGGAGGGGAAGGGGCAGTAGGTGAAGAACAGGGAAGGGGGATGGGGCAGTAGGTTGAGGATAGGGAAGCAGGAGGGGGGAGGGGGCAGTAGGTGAAGAACAGGGAAGCAGGAGGGGGGAGGGGGGCAGTAGGTGGAGAACAGGGAAGTGGGAGGGGGCAGTAGGTTGAGGACAGGGAAGCAGGAGGAATGAGGGGGCAGTAGCTAGAGGTCAGAGAAGCAGGCAGGGGGCAGTAGGTTGATAACAGGGAAGCAGGAGGGGGAGGGGGCAGTAGCTTGAGGAGAGGGAAGCAGGAGGGGGGAGGGGGCAGTAGGTGAAGAACAGGGAGGCAGTAGGGGATGGGGCTGTAGGTTGAGGACAAGGAAGCAGGATGGGGGATGGGGAAGTAGGTTAAGGACAGGGAAGCAGGATGGGGGAGAGGGCAGTAGGTTGAGGACAGGGAAGCAGGAGGGGGGAGGGGGGGAGGGGGGAGGGGGGAGGGGGGAGGGGGCAGTAGGTGAAGAACAGGGAAGCAGGAGGCGGAAGGGGCAGTAGGTTGAGGAGATGGAAGCAGGAGGGGGGAGGGGGGCAGTAGGTTGAGAACAGGGAAGCAGGAAGGGGGAGGGGCGCAGTAGCTTGAGGAGATGGAAGCAGGAGGGGGGAGGGGGCAGTAGGTTGAGAACAGGGAAGCAGGAGGGGGAGGGGGCAGTAGGTTGAGGAGATGGAAGCAGGAGGGGGAGGGGGCAGTAGGTTGAGAACAGCGAAGCAGGAAGGGGAGGGGACAGTAGGTTGAGGAGATGGAAGAAGGAGGGGGAGGGGGCAGTAGGTTGAGAACAGGGAAGCAGGAGGGGGAGGGGGGCAGTAGGTTGAGGAGATGGAAGCAGGAGGGGGAGGGAGCAGTAGGTTGAGAACAGGGAAGCAGGAAGGGGAGGGGGACAGTAGGTTGAGGAGATGGAAGAAGGAGGGGGAGGGGGGCAGTAGGTTGAGAACAGGGAAGCAGGAGGGGGAGGGGGCAGTAGGTTGAGGAGATGGAAGCAGGAGGGGGAGGGGGCAGTAGGTTGAGAACAGGAAAGCAGGAAGGGGAGAGGACAGTAGGTTGAGGAGATGGAAGCAGGAGGGGGAGGGGGCAGTAGGTGAAGAACAGGGAGGCAGGAGGGGATGGGGCAGTAGGTTGAGGAGATGGAAGCAGGAGGAGGGAGGGGGCAGTAGGTTGAGAACAGGGAAGCAGGATGGAGGAGGGGGCAATAGGTTGAGGAGATGGAAGCAGGATGGGGGAGGGGGCAGTACGTTGAGAACAGGGAAGCAGGAGGGAGGAGGGGGCAGTAGGTGAAGAACAGAGAAGCAGGAGGGGATGGGTCAGTAGGTGGAGGACAGGGAGGCAGGAGGTGATGGGGCAGTAGGTGGAGGACAGGGAAGCAGGATGGGAGATGGGGCAGTAGGTTGAGGGTAGGGAAGCAGGAGGGGGGCAGAGGGCAGTAAGTGGAGAACAGCGAAGCAGGATTTAAGGAGGTTTTACTGTAGTTAGTACTGCTGACCGCAACACGCTTTGAGGTCAGCAGTACTAACTACAGTAACCTCTCCACGCCTCCAACCCTTATCACCCGCCTCTTCCGGGCCTCAACACCCATCTTCTGGTAAAAATGGGTGCTGAGCTAATTTCCTTACAGGATGTAGAACTGTCACGTGTTCGATAATGTCATAATTAACACGGTTAAGAAGTGAAATGGAAGTATATTTTTCTGGTAGGACTTGGTGCCAAATGTGTGATGAGTTGTGTACTCTCTCAGTCGGGCGTGGCGCAATCCTTTTTGCGGTCTTTGGGGCGATAAAGATTCAAGCTAAGATTCCTTATACGCAGTATGTAGCATGCGAATGCGAATGCGAAAGTGAATAAAAATCGAAAAGCATGTAAATGAATAGTGGTGCTTCCATATGTGCGAAAGTGCAAATGCGAATGCGAATGCGGAAAATGGATCGACCCATGGACCGATCGGTGCGGCATGCAAGTGTGAATACTGCTGCATTTGCCATAGAAAACAATACTGTTCCTTCACAAATTTGGATGAAAAACCCCAACAAATGTTGGGGGTTGGCATATATCTAACACATTCGCATGCCGCATGCCACATACCACGTATAAGGAATTTTAACTTTACACGTATTGTCATCAAAAGCCTTGCTATAATTTTCTCCACATTTCCCTTTATCTGTTTATTTGCCTGCTCTCATCATCATCATCATCATGCTGTCGGTCGCGATGCGACAAAGACTGCTTTCATTACTTGACTGCCGCTCTCCATTTAGCTCTCTGCTGTGAGAGTTGCATCCATGAGTCGGTCTTAATGTCTCTCAGCTTCAGGTTTCTCTTGATGGTATCTTTGAACCGGAGACGGGGGCGCCCTCTCTTTCTGTAGCCAAAAGACAGTTGAGAATAGAGGATCTGCTTTGGTAGCCTGTCTGATGACATCCTCATGAGGTGTCCAGTCCACCGGAGATTCTTTTTGATCAGAAGATCTTCCATAGAGGGCAGCCCCATCCGTTCGAGTATTTCCTTATTCGTCACTTTGTCCTTCCAGGTTAGCCTCATGATTGAACGCAGATGTCGCATCATGAAGGCATGCAGCTTTTTCACCTGCTGTCTGTACGCTGTCCAGGCCTCGGCTCCGTATAGTAGGGTGGATAGCACGATTGCGCGGTAGATCTTACCTTTGACCCGAATGGACACATGGTGGTTGTTCCAGAGTCTCTGGCGTAGTCGGCCGAAAGATGCGCTAGCCTTGGCCATCCTCCTCTGTATCTCAGCATCAATGCGTCCATCACTTGATATTGTGCATCCAAGATAGGTGAATTCCGGAACAGAGTTCAGCTTGTTTCCGTCAACCATGATCTCCTCCTCTCGGGTTCTTGTAGAGTTGGGTTGGTACAGCACCTCCGTCTTCTTGATGTTAATTTTCAGGCCAAACTTCTTTGATGCATCGGAGAAAGCGTCCACTATTTTCTGGGTCTCTTCAGCAGAGTGGGCAACCAGTGCACTGTCATCTGCGAATAGTAGCTCTCTCACCAGTATCTGAGTAGTCTTGGTCTTCGCTCTGAAGTGTGCGACATTGAATAGGTCAGCGCTCTGTCTGGACTGTATATAGATGCCATCCCCCATGTCTCGGAAAGCCTCGTCTAGCATTGCTGATAGGAAGATGGAGAAGAGCGTGGGGGCCAGTACACAACCTTGCTTGACCCCATTGGTAACCCCAAACGATTCCGAGACTTCCCCTCCAGCACTAACATTCGCCATCATTCCTGTATGTAGAGCCTCGATCATAGTTGTGAACTTCTCTGGGCATCCGTACTTCCTCAGTAGCTGCCATAGCCCGGTCCTCCCGACTGTATCAAATGCCTTAGTGAAATCGACAAATACCATGTACAGTGGTCGGTCCTGCTCAATGCACTTTTCTTGTAGCTGTCGGAGACAAAATATCATATCCACAGTGCTCCGGTTACCTCTGAAGCCACACTGTGACTCTGGAACTACACCAGGTGTTATGTGAATAGATAGTCTGTTGAGTAGGATCCTGGCGAAGATCTTCCCTGCTATGGAAAGAAGAGAGATTCCTCTATAGTTCCCACAGTCTGTTCGATCACCTTTCTTGTAGATGCGGCATATTGCACACAAAGTCATGTTTAAAGCTGCATAATCCGATTAAAGCCTCAGTTTTTCAAAACCAAAATGCTTATTTAGATTTGATCGCCAATAACCCCCTTAGATGCGAGTTCACTTGCTAGGCATCTATTGCTGTATGGACAGAAATAGTGTGGTGATATAATAGAGTATCATGAAGAATATTCGAACGATCCAGCCTACATATTTATATACAAAGTATGGTAGGAAATAAACAATATCCCAGCAAGCAACTTTAATGTCGGTTTCATTTGCAAACTAATGGGGCTGTCACACTACGACGCTTCCACCGGCGACCCGTCAGCGTTGAAAATAAAATTTTAAGTGTCGAGAAACGTCCAACTTTTCAGCAGTTTGGGGACAAAGTTTGGCATCAGCGCAGCGTGTTAGTAGCGCGCGGCCAACGTGTGTCGACGCGTTGGGGGAAAAAAAAAGAAGTTTGGTGCGACGTCTTCATATAACCTTAAATGTTGCTAGGGCATAAAACAACACCCCAGTTTGCCGTAACGGGTGGGAACGACCCTCCCGCATGTCCAACGGAGCTCGACGACCACCTAACGTCCTCCTAATGTCATTACCCTTATATTTGCGCGCGCTGCTGGTCGTTGTTTTTTTTTTTACATGCTTAAAACCTTGGGCGCCCGGCAACGCGCGCCGGCGTTCTGCACCGACCGTCAACGTCAAAGATACAAAGAGAGTGTACCGACGTGTACTGACGTGTCTCGATATTTCACCAATTATCACCCAAAATCAACACACGTCGACGGGTCGCCGGTAAGAAGCGTCGTAGTGTGACAGGCCCATTACGCTACCCATTAAAATGTGTATCACAGAGGTAATTGTCATATTGCATGACATTAGGCCATTAGTCAAATGCGATCAACCATGCACAATTTTAACAGCAGTCACTACTCTCCTTGTGCTTTCTAGACCAGTCAGCATGTTTTTTTTTCTAGCTGGTGTAGATTCACGGAAAAACGGACCAGCACGCCCAAATCGTAATGCTAGAGGCTACAAACTAAACTGAGGTAGATTATAATGATTAACCTAATATGCTTATCTCAGAAAATGAGAGAAACTCAAAACCATCGGACTATGCAACTTTAAGCATTCACAAGAAAGGGCCCGAGAAAGATCAGGTAAAGACTCCTGAGTGCGGGACCAGACCAATCCAGTATCACAGCTGTCCAGCGTTGAAAACAAGCACTCTTAGTGATGGCGCAGATGAGAACGAGGCTGGCTTACATGGTTGGGTCGTGAGCCAGCTGCATATATAACGGCCTTTTGGATGACGAGATCAACGAGGTAGACCAGATGGGATGACCGAATGAGTTGAGCGTCCGCCTTCCATTTTGGTAGGTCGTGCGATTCGAACGCACGGGTTGGAACCCTGGTCGAGTTAAAGTAATGACTTAAAAATTGATACTTGTCGCTTCCTAGGCAGGGGCTCGGCATTATTAGGATAGGGTAAGGAGCAGTGGAATGAGGAAGATAAATCGGCCGCGATTCAAATTTCCCCTGCGTAATCGACTAATGCGCCTCAAGAATATATGTGGAGACCAGTCTTGAAGACCCGCCTTGCAGAATACCTCCTGGTGCTCATATTGTAGTATGGTGCAGAACTGATAGGCGGCGCTGTGAATGAGTTAACAACCTCTTTTCTTCTTTTTTTTGCTTTTTAATTTTGATAAAAGATGGCGTTTCCCTCGAATCGAGTTTTGTGAAAAGACGTCAGTATCAATTCTTGCTTCTGCCATCTCCAGAACTATTAAAGGTCAAGATTTCACCAAATTAATTGCATCTCAGTAGGAAGTCACCCTATTCACAAATGCGTAATTTGATTGCTGAGTTCATATTTTAAAGCTATTCATATAGACCCCTTTCAATGTTGATAAACATTGTGTATGCGCGCGCAGCTCGGATGCAGGACGAATGCACACTGCCATTGAGCTTGCGGTACGCGCAGTGCAAAACGTCAATTTTATTCAAAATTAATAGAAATGCAGAACCCTAATCGTATAAATTTAATATAATCTATTTGGTAAATATGTTTTCTATATGTGTTCCAAGCTGTTTGTTTCTAGGTGGTGTGGTTCTACAGATATTTCAATGGTTCTCCATAATGATTGCTCACTGCCATTGAGTTTGCAGTGTAACAGTGTGTCATCCTGCATCCAAACAGCACGCGCACTGACCTAGATACCTATGTTGATGTCATATGAAATAGGTCTATTATGGCAGTTCTTTTGTAAAGCAATTTCTCAATAAACGACACCCCCCGACCCCCAATCATCTTCACCCCAGTCACCGCTAATAACACTTGCCTCTGTATGATGGCGGCACCCTTAGGCATAGCAGGAAGATCTAATCAAAGGGCGCCCTTTATCGAATTAAAGCAGCATAGTCCGATGAAGCATAACATTTTCAAAACCAAAACATTTATCTAGAATTGATTCGACTTAGATACTGGAGCACTTACTAAGCATTTGTTGCTACATATAAGTGACTAGTGAAGCAAGTTGCTCTCTAGATAAAAGATTCACCCGGTACTTGTAGTATACGGGTGAAGATCAGCCTTATATAAATACGGGCGAAAATAGCGTTAGTATGGAACATCACCTAGAAACAGTGGCTCCAGTATCAAATGGCTACCCATGTAGGCACAGAGTTGGTGAAATGGGAGAGAATGCAAAAAGACAAGATGGCGACCGCAGAACGCCGTCGATTTCACTTTTAAATCTTATTAAACTAGATATTATAATATATTTTTCAACTCAAAGGTAGCGGGCTCTCAATAATACATATGTAAAGAATAAATGTTGCTTCTTAGATTGTGAAATTAGGCTCTGAGGGTTGGTTTGCACCCCTACTGCAGCAGTACGGGGTGAATCTTGTATCTAGTTGCTCTCATACCGTGTCTATGTGGTGTGGGAGGTTAAAAATCCCTTGGGTCGGTAAAAGTGTAGACTCAGGCTTTCTATCGACAAACTGTCTAATGGTGAAAACAAGTCTATTCAGACTTATCCATGATAGGCAGAACAAAAAAATGCAAAAAAAAAAAAAATAATAGAACTTGTTAATGCTAGAGCTTACAGTGTCAGAGTTTTGTCATACTTGCCAAAAGTAATTTGACATGTTTACGATTCAAATATCCCAAAACATAGCTGCTTAAAATAAACAGTACTTGAAACTAAAGTAAGATAAGCTGCGTTTACACGGGCGAGTTAAAACACCTTAGGTAGAACCAGTTGCCTAGATCGGTTTACATTTGCCCGTGTAAACGCGCCGCTGAGGCGTTTTAGGGCTGAAACGTTTCACCTGAAACGTTTCACGTAAACCACCTCGGGAGGTGGTTTACGTGAAACGTTTTAGAGCACATATTATAGAATTTAGTCTATGAAACCGCTAGCTATCCACAAATATTCTTTTCATCATTTATTTTTAGGGTTTCACTGCCCAGCAGAAGTTTTGACCGTTCCAAACCAATACGATTCAGTCCATACAGATCTAGGTCGAACCCACTCTCTACTGGCGAAACTGGCGCTGGTTCGTATGGACTTGCTCATGCGCAGATATCGATTTCCGCCTTCAAACTCGGTGCGTGTAAACGCGCCACAAAATCGATTCAGGTAAAACACTTTGCCTAGATCGTTTTACTTTTTGCCCGTGTAAACGCAGCTATAGATTATAACAATCAGTTCAATATATTTATCTCCGAAAAATGACAGAAACTCAAAACCATCGAACTATGGAACTTTAAGGAATGATGTCAGACAGTGTTTTTAATAAAAACATTTAATTTCTATCAACCCTTTAACCAACACACCAGCAATATCCCGGAAGCAGTCTAACTTTGTGCACCACACTCACTTGGGCGCAAAACTACTATTACTATTACTATCACTAAAACTAAATTCAAAAGATTTGAATCAAATTGGACTAGTGCTGCCCAGCGGTGAAAACAAGTATTAACACACTTATCCGTTATGAGCATGGCAAATCAATTCATCACCAAAAAAAACAGACCCAAAACCATTTAGTGCTTGCAGACTAGACTTTTAGTTTGGCGACAGAAGGGAGTGAACTGGTGTGGATTCACAGGAGATTTGCAGATTTAGTTAGAGCAGATGACACTTTTAGCGACTGCTTTGCTGGCGGATGTTTAAACCAGGCCTTAGGACCATCCCTGATGGGGTCACGCCGGGGTCACGCATGTGCCGCGCAGAACTCACACCGCAGGGAACGCTGGTGTTGCAGTTTGAAAGGGTCCTGGTTTAAAACCGACCTTTTCGCAATGTGCATGCGCATGCATTTCTGCCTGATTGAGATTGGGCCCACGTTTAATACCTTTTTGATTGCTTGTTAACTTGTTAGTGCAGAGGATAATATATACTATGATAATATATATACTATCAAGCATAACATATTCACTGAACAGTCTCCTTGCTTGTCTCGCCCTATATTTCCAGAGAGCTCCTCCGACTTTGAAACATGCGCATTGCGAAAAGGCCGGTTTTAAACCGGGCACCCTCTCTAACTGCCACACCGGGAGAGGAGCCGAGCGTCTGGTGTGGAGCAGCGCTTAAAGTGGAAGGTTCATTAACGGTGGCTTCTCTGGGCATCTCTTATTCATGGTGATGGGAAGAAGAGTAAGAAGAACATGACGGGCTGGTGACGTCACCGCTCGACGCATGCGCACACAGTGCTGCCGCGTAACGCTGCAGACATTCTCCCAGAATCCCATAATTATGGTTTCAAACCAGGCGGATGGCCGGATGAGTTGAGCGTCTGTCTCCCATTCTGATAGACCATAGGATTGTCGGTTTGAATCCTGGTCGAGTCAAACCAATAACTTAAAAATTGATACTTTCGCTTTGTAGCCTGGCGCTCGCCATTATTAGTATAGGGCAAGGAGCAATGGAATGAGGAATATCAATTTCCGCGATTGAAATTTCCCCTGCTTAATCAACTAATCTACCAAAAAAAAGAGGAGTCGCTGGTTTCCGGCCCCGACTGGACTTGTACAGTCTCTGTCAACCCACTTCAGTCGCTTGACCGGGTGCAGTGGCTGAATCGGTAGAGCGCGGGCATCGCGTGCGGGAGATCGGGGAATTCGGCACTGTCTGTTAATCCTGCTCTTCTTCTGGCATAGGACCAGGCGGGATGGCTGAATGTGTTAGAGCATCCGTCTCCCGTGTTGGTAGACCATGGGATCGTGGGTTCGAATCCTGGTCAAGTCAAACCAAAGACTTGAAAAATTGATGCTTGTCGCTTCCTAGCCAGGCGCTCGGCATTATTAGGATATGGAAAGGACTGTTTGGCTTTAGTGTCAGGATAATGTGACTGAGGGGGATATCAGGTCATGGTGCTGGTGGCCTGGTCTCCCAGTGGGGCAGCATTATAAAGTCGCCATGAGAGCGCACTGTCACAAGTCAGTACCGGTCCTGATATGACCTTAGATGTTGCTAGGACGTAAAACAACAACAAACGACAAACATCTTCAGACATCCATCGTCTGAAAGCAGCCATGCCATAGCATATGAAGAGTTCAGGCGCAAAACTACGTAAACGCCAATCCAAAAATGGAAATAGACATTGGCATCAAACCTTATATTCATACTCGTTTGTTCATTGCTCTATAGTCATGTGATCATATGACAAGTGGAATTAGTGAGAATTAAAATTATTTTCATGTACAAATCTGTTATTTAAACTACAATTTTTAGATCGCGCTTACGTGGTTTTGCGCCTGAACTCTTCATATAACCAAACGATGCTGGTCCATCCTCCTCACTCTTACCAGTGGGTCTTTTTGTGGGCGCACTGGCTATTTCATCCTGCTCAATAACTCTGCCATTTATCGTGAATGCCCCTTTCAGCTTATGGAGCTTGCCTTGCGTGACCCGAGTTTGTCCAGTTGACATCAATATGCTGAGCATCTGTGGTATGCAACGACTGATGATGAATTAATGATTTAACCAAACACATTATTTATTGATGGTGGGATTATTTATTATTTGGATCTCAATGTCTGCAGTCACAGCTGCTCCCACCCTCAAGCAGCCACCTGCGTAGCTTGTTTGTTTGTTGTTTTTCGTCCTAGCAACATCTAAGGTCATATCAGGATGGGTACTGACTTGTGACAGTGAACACTCATGGCGACTTTATAGTGCTTCCCCCCTGGGAGACTAGGTGAACAGCACCATGACCTGATATCCGACTCAGCCACATTATTCTGACTTTGAGCCAACTAGTCCTTGCCCTATCATAATAATGTAGAGCACCTGGCTAGGAAGTGACAATTATCATTCTTTAAGTCATTGGTTTGACCCAACCACAAACCCATAGGTTCGGATCCTCAGATCTCCTAAAACAGGAGACAGACGCTCAACTCATTCGGCCATCCCATCTGGTACCTACCACCTGCATATGTACATCCGAGGCTGCCCGTTATTTATAGGATGACCAGAGGAGAACCTCGTTCCCGATGTGATGGCGCCACGTGACTGGCTGAGCTGGCTTTACATATTACATCGACGTCAAAAATAAAAAATAAAAGATAAAAATAAAAACCGTCCGCCCGTATAACCTGAGCTGCAGCTGACCCAGGTGCTCCCCTCGTACACGTAGCTACTTGGGCCGCCCCCTGGTGTGCCAAGAGGCATAATTCCAGCCATCAGCACAGTTTAAGGTTCACATTTCACATTCCCATGCGCGTATTCCGAGTTCTGCCAGTCCCCGAGAAAGGACTGAAGCTGCGAACAGGCTTGTTGCAAAAAGGAAAATTTGTTTTATTTAACGACGCCTCTAGAGCGCATTGATTTTTATCATTGGCTATTAGACGTCAAACATATGGTCATTCTGATATATTTCTTTGGAGGAAACCCGCTCCCGCCACATAGGCTACTCTTTCCCGATGAGCAGCAAGGGGCCTTTTCTATTTGCACTTTCCCACAGAGAGGACAGCACATACCATAGCCTTTGATGAACGGTAGTGGGATGAGCCGCTCCCAAGATGGCCCTTCACTACAGGCACTTTGCTTCAAACTCACTTTGAAGCCATAAACACATGGTTACTATGATTGAACGTAGTAGGGTCATTGCTACATTTACCAGACGGGATGGCCAAATCAGTCGAGCGTCCGTCTCCCGTTTTGGTAGATCGTGGGATTCATACGAGTAAAGTCGGCGGCTGGCGGTTTGAGTGGTGTAGATAGGCTAATAAGAAACCACTACAGGCAAGGATGGAAAATAGATAAAGAGTGAAAGGTAGGAGAGTGAGACTCTCTGATTTATTGTATTTATAGTTTCAAGAACAAGATGTTGGTGATCACATGATCCAGTCTTCCAATCCCTAACAGGCATTCCTCTGTCCACCAATGAGGGTTCAATATCCTTGTTACCCAGGCATGGTTAGATCTGGCTACAGTGCCCTGTCGTATCTGGTGCAGTGATCCATAAATAACTCTTGGAGGGGAGGGAGTATGTGAGGCGACGTCCCAAAGACTGTCCGAGTGACCCTCTCTCAGGTCAAGAAGTGACCCTCTCTCTCTATCTATATTGATATACAATTTCTATCTTCAATTAGTAATGGTTCACCAACTCCACATATACCTTGTATGCCTTTGGTTTTACATACCATTTACCATTTT
Source organism: Branchipolynoe longqiensis (assembly GCA_030323885.1). NCBI lineage: Eukaryota > Metazoa > Annelida > Polychaeta > Phyllodocida > Polynoidae > Branchipolynoe > Branchipolynoe longqiensis. The sequence goes on along the minus strand of CM059193.1, from coordinate 62,887,544 downwards.
ATAGACAAGTTGCAATTTATAGTATAGTTCTCCATAGCCCATATCTCATATATCGGAAAACTTTACACATGGGTTCGAACCGTGGTCGAGTCAAACCAATAACATAAAGATTGATACTAATTACTTCCTAGACACGCGCTCAGTATTATTAGGATAGGGCAAGGACTGGTTGGCTCAATGTCAGGATAATGTGACTGATTGGGATATCAGGTCATGGCACTGGGGTCTCCCAGTGGGGCAGCACTATAAAGTCACCTTGAGTGCGCACTGTCACAAATCAATAGCCGTCCTGATATGACCGTAGATGTTGCCAGGACGTAAAACTCAAACAACAAACCAACCAGAATTAACTTGCAGAAAAAAGTGTGCTTTTATTCCAAATGAGATAAAAACACCACATTCTTGTTTGTATGTGTAGGCCTACATCATCCCGTCATGATATGACCTTAGATGTTGCTGGGGCGTACAACAACAACAAAACAACAATCATCATGCACTGTGCTTAAACCCCAATCTAACAAGGACAGGTGCCTCACTAGGGCAGGGTGGACTCGGTATCTTGGAAGTGATCTATTTTCAATAAGGCACATTAATGTGTGATGTAGTGTTAACACAGTGTGTGGTTTAAGAGGGGAGGTTTGTCTGTACCACGTGATGCGCTTCGACATGGGAACCCCGTGATTTCACGACACTGGCCCCAGGAAGCTATATAACAAGTGTGTAAAACAAAATTCACTTTTGTTGATAAATAGATGATTTCAACGAAGCATACAAACTCAGCTGAAACTCGAATATACCCCCCACCAGATAAGCTAGTGACATCTATCAGAATCTCGAACCACTCTATTCGGGTACTTTGCCGAGTGCCTGTGATTTCACATGCTATATCTCCATAAAGAATGCGTGGAAAAATAATAAAATACCTGATTATATTCAGATATTCATATCACAACATGCATCAAGCTCTTATTCCTGGAATATATGTAAATATAAAGACAACTACATCGTATTTTTCTTCTGGAATTTCACTGCCGCTCTCTTCAAATGTATTACACCCTTCCAATTAAGCTAGTGACATCTATCAGCAGAATCTGGAACCACTCTAGTTGGGCATATCAAGCTTAAGACTCTGTCACACATCACCGGATTGGGGAAACGGAAAGAAACCAAACAAAGTCCATTGATATCCGGCAAAGTCTGGTTTGTGTCCATTGCATATCCATTGCATATCCATTGATATCCGGCCCAATCCGTTAGAAGTTTTGAACATGCACAAATCTTGGAACCGATGCCGCCAGATTGACGTGTACGTTTCTTGTCTGATTTGAGTCCGTTTAGTCAGCTTACCGTCCGTTGGCTATCCATTCATGTTTGTTTCATGTTCGTTTCATGTCCGTTCGTCCAGCGGCCTTGACCCGATATCGCAACATTTTGACACATTTTTATACATTTTGATACTTATCACACCCGAATACCACCGGCCTAGACAATTCTGTCCGTTGCTCAATCCGGCATAGTGTGACAGGCATTTTAACTGGCAGGGGTCTCTTGCATCTTTAGACATGAGCTCTAACTTTTTATAGAGATACCATCAACATTTAATGTATTAATTATTGAACCCTGCCATGAATAATTAGTTAAGAATGAATCAAATAAGAAAGTAACAATCGGTGTAGGATGTTGCCCGGGAATCTTTGCTCAACAAGAATTCTACGCATCCTCTGTACTTGCCAGGAACCATCACAGTTTTTGACAATATGAATAAATTAAACTGACTGACAATGTAACTCACTCTAGGTCTAATTATCAAATTTTCTATATCTAACAGCAGGTGAAAAATGTGTGCAGAGAAAGTTGTTTGACAGTAAAGCTTCGATTAAACTGACACTGAATATAGTTGTGTTTGTTTGTTGTTGTTTTACGTCCTGGCAACATGTAAGGTCGTATGAGGATAGGAACCGACTTGTGACAGTGTGCACTCATGGCGACATTATAGTGCTGCCCCCACTGGGCCATCCAGTCCTTGCCCTATCCTAATAATGCCGAGCGGCTGGCTAGGAAGCGACAAGTATAAATGTTTAAGTCATTGGTTTGACTCGACGAGGGTTTGACCCCACAAACGCATGGGTTTGGATCCCCTGATCTCCCAAAACAGGGGACGGACACTCAACTTATTCGGCTATCACATCTGGTCCGCACCGAATAGAAGACTCTGCCTTCCTAAATAGTGGTTTTATAGCGATATAGCGATTGGTAGACAGGAAGTGTGAACACTTATTTGTCTCTCATTTTTGCTTGAGTGCAAGTAATTAGCAACACAAGGAATAAATTAGTAGCATGTGGTGAATAATGCTCGGTATTTCTATGCTATTTTCCTGTAGTTTTATCCTGTTTTATTCTGGTTGTGGTTTTGGGTGATATTCAATCAATTATTTATCAAGTCCTACCAGACCAGGAATTCGTGCTACTGCCTTCAGGTTGGTTGGTTGGTTGTTGGGGTTTTACGCCATGGCAACATCTAAGGTCATATCAGGACGGAACTGTCCTCTCCTCACTTTCCCACTCACCGCTCGCCGAGACAGTCGCTTCACCCACCCACCCACCCTCCCGATTCTCATGGGTTGAGTGAGGTCTGATGTTTCGTTTTCGCTCTCCTCCTCTGTCCTCTGCCTGGTTATCGCAGTAACTTCTTGTTTCGACTAATACTCATTTATTTACATGATTATTTGATATTACACTGATTGATTGTTATGATGCTGATTTGATGACCAGTGATGACACTGATATGATATTACACATTGCTCGATATTATTCTTATCATCCCATGATATGCTATGATTGATATGTACTCTCATTTCTCACGATAGCACGATACACAATACCGATCATGCTCTCCACATTCTGATACCGCGACCTGCCTCCAGGTTATGTTCTCCAATAACATTTATTTTAAAACTCCCTCCTCTCCTCTTCTTCTTGTCTGAGTTACTAAATTAGCATTGTTGCATAGAAAGAATGACAAGTCAACTTAATAGAACCAGTCACTGCTGCAAAGAAGAGAGAAAGACAAAGGAAGAAAGAAATTCTAGGATCAGGCAATCCCATGTAATGCATATTCACCAAATGCGTAATACTTTTGTTGAACTGGAATTGTATGCAGTTACTATTACAACTAATAGTTAATTTATATTATGCTTCTGTAGTAGTCTGTACATGAGCTCTACTACGATGCGGTAGCAGCGGAGACTACGCCACACACCAGCGCAGTTCCATTACACTGCGCTAGGTGGTGGCTCGGCTGGCCACCAAGCTGACCCCATCTGGGCTGCCCTCTACTGCGTGTGGCTGCCCCCCCACCCCCACCCCCCCCACACCTATAGAGTCGATGTGGGATCTGGTGAGTCAGGGGGCGGGTCAGACAAGTACTTACGCCGCAGAGAGCAGACGGTTCAATAAACCAGGTTGAAGCATACACTAATTGAATCTTGGTGTTCTTCCATGTGTGACCGTGTGAGTGAGAGTCGGAGGGCCGTGGGCCCATTACACTTCTATTATCGAACATGATTTTCATGTTGTTATTATTGCAACTGATATTATCATTTATGTACCAACAAATTGTACTGAACAGCCGGAAGACCAGTGCTTTGTTACTGACAAAGGGATTTATTCGTTGAATAAAAATACATTTAGCACCAAAAAATAGAAAAAAAAAAAGTCATACAAATCTATGATATCCTTATCGAAATTACTTTGTAGGTCCTGATATGCCCCTACACGTTGCCAGGATGCAAAACTCCAACCAACCAACTTTGTAGCTTTTCATTTCGAAAAGTTACTTTTTACTCAAAATATTTCAGCATCCCAAAGCCATGCATGAAAGCTTGAAAGTGCTTAGTTCAATGACTATCTGTATTGTTCGGATGTTAAATACAAACTATCATAGATAAATACCTTGTGTAGAGATAGCACCGCAGGGTAGGCCTATTTACCTGGTTCAATCGCGGCATTTTAATTGTGTTTAAGTGGACGCTAATCTCACTGTTGGGTCAGCATTCAAATACAACTATAATAATACCTTCCACCAATAGAAATCAATACATTATAGTGCTGCCCCCACTGGGCCATCCAGTCCTTGCCCTATCCTAATAATGCCGAGCGGCTGGCTAGGAAGCGACAAGTATAAATGTTTAAGTCATTGGTTTGACTCGACGAGGGTTTGACCCCACAAACGCATGGGTTTGGATCCCCTGATCTCCCAAAACAGGGGACGGACACTCAACGTGTTCTGTGCCACTAAGCTAATGGCCCTGTCACACTACAACGCTTCTCGCCGGCGCGCCGTCAGCGCGCAAAATATCTCCAAATTTTCGGCAGTTTGGGGAAAAAGATCGCCTCAGCACAGCGCGTTAATTTCCCGCGGCCAACGTTAGTCGACGAATGAGGGAAAAAAAAAAGAAAGTTTGGTGCGACGTGCTCATATGACCTTAGATGTTGGTAGGATGTAAAACAACAATGCAACCATTTGGCACAACGTGTGGAGACGACCCTCATGCGCACGCGGCGACTGCCTAGTATTTGCATAACGTTATTCCAGCGCTGTCGACATCCTTCTGACGTCGTCATAATATTAGAACCCGCGCATTGATGCGCGTTGTGGGTTGTCGCGTTTTTTTGACATGCTTAAGACATTGAGCAACCAACTACACATGCCGCCGTCCTCCAGCGACTGTCGACGTCCAGGATAGTGTCCCGACGTGTACCGACGTTCGCATAATGTCCCCGTAACGTTTCCCGACGTTTCCCGACGTTTCGGCAAAAAATGACAAACGTTGACGCACATTGGAGAGAAACATCGTAGTGTGACAGGGGTAGAACAGTGACTGAACACGCAATGTTGCAGAACACTTACTCTGTTTATTCCGACAGGGTACATACACTCCAGGTTTAAAGTTGCATGGTCCAATGAAATATTTATTTTTCAAAACCAAAACATGTATCTTAATTTGATTATATATATCCATCTTAGATATTGGTGCATTAACAAGTGATTTGGTACAGCATATATAGAATAATCAGTGAATTTACTACCTCATCCTACTTTGAGAAACCCATCACACAAGGAAGCCATTAACCAATTAGGTCAATCTCGTGGCCAGTAGCCTAGACCCTTATTCCAAGGACCTAGTCAGGTTCCAGGATCTCCAGTGGTAATATTGCTGGCACCATAGCCTGGGTTGATAAAAAGTTGCATGGAATTTTGTATTAAATAATTGTTACAGATCTGAATAAGAGTGATGTAATAATTATGTATATTATTATCCAGGAACAATACATTTGATAATCATGCAAGTGACATGCTAGAATAGCTGTACAACAATAAAGACATACACTTAAGGTCAAACAGAGAATGGACAGAACACATGCAAACATAAGAAACGACACATGAAGCTAACTGGGTATGCATTTTGTTTTTATAAATGCCTTGTTTAAGTTGTCTTACATGTCATAGATGTTATCAAATAAATATTGACTCAATACTTATTAAACAAACAGAAGATGTTCACTGATGCAATTGTTATAATTAAGTAAGTGACATGCTAGAAAAGCAGTACAATAATTAATAACGACACATAGTTACGGTCAACCAAAGAATGGACACAATGCATGCCAACATCAGAAACAAAAGATGAACCCAACTGAGTATGCATTTTATATGTTTTTATAAATGCCTTGTTTAAGTTGTCTTACATGTCATGGATGATAGCAAATAAATATTGACTCAATACTTATGAAAAAAAAGAGTTCACTGGTGAAATTGTTATAATTATGCATGATTATTAATTTGAACATTTTTGGGGAAATTTTGTTCATAAAATACTATTTTGAATATTGCGAGTCTCATATGTTATATACAAAATATTACCATTAATTGTTAAGTTCGTTATAAATATAAATGGTTTTTGACTTTATAGTACACTCAATATTTATACATATTTATATTTAAAGGGAAAAAAATAAGGAAAAGGGTAATTGTGCATCAAGGTATGATTGAATTTTGTTCCTCTGTTCCAATGAAAGGCAGATGTAATGTATGTGTGTTCCAGTTGTGTTGTTGTCCGAACACCCCCAGTCTGGCGCAGGGTGATGTCACTACAGAATGTTCTAAATAAAAACAGTTGCAAACAAGAACTCACAGTGTCGACATCAACATATATTACACACATCACATCACATGCCAATAAACAATTGATGGCGCCATGGCGCCATCAGGAGAAAAAAAAGTGCCCAGGCTATATTTTATTTAGGTCATTCCACATCACGTGGTCATTGCGAGATGTCAATACTGATCATAGCGAGAGGACTTGTGGAAAGCTTGTCGAAAATATTTTGGGTTCTTTCAGCTCAAATTGCTTCAAAACTAGTCATTTTTCCACCAAAATGACTCCGGACTAATGATTAGTAGCTCATAAGAATCAATTTGATATATTTATCTAAAAAATAAGACAAACATTCAAGTGCCATCGGACCATGCAACTTTAAGTAACCCATCAGGTTAAATGGTTTTATTGGCAGGTCATCAGCGTTGTCAGCTTTTCCATTCAGACCATTTTATTGGGCATGGCTTACACTGACACTGGCACTGGCAGCCGTGACATAAATTAATTACTATTTACCTGTTTACTGAATATAAAATAATGATAAAAAAACTCCATAAACTGACCACGTCCCTAAAATGGACCATTTAAAGTGGGTCCTATGGTCGGTCGATTTAGAGAGGGATTACTGTATGTAGGATCAAATGTATGTTTTGAAAGAAAACTCCATTAGGCCATGCAACCGTAATATTAAATGAATCAATGTGAGTAGTTTCCTGGAATTTCACATTACTGAAATGTATGTTTTGAAAGAAAACTCCATTAGGCCATGCAACCGTAATATTAAATGAATAAATGTGAGTAGTTTCCTGGAATTTCACATCACTCAAATCTTTGTTTTGAAAGAAAACTCCATTAGGTCATGCAACCTTAATATTAAAGGAATCAATGTGAGTAGTTTTCTGGGATTTCACATTCCTGAAATGTATGTTTTGAAAGAAAACTTCATAAGGCCATGCACACTTAATATTAAATGAATCAATGGGAGTAGTTTCCTAGAATTTCACATTACTCAGATATATATTTTGAAAGAAAACTTCATTAGGCCATGCAACCTTAGAATTTAATGAATCAATGTGAGTACTTTCCTGACATTTCACATTCCTCAAATGTATGTTTTGAAAGAAAAGCCCATTAGGCCATGCAACCATAATATTAAATGAATAAATGTGAGTAGTTTCTTGGCATTTCACATTACTCATACGCTGTACATGACCAACATTACTGGCATTACTCGCCTGAATCCCGTGACTCATGTGGAACGTGTGACTCACCTGACTTATGTGACTCACGTGACTTACGTGACTCACATGACTCACGTGACTCACGAGACTTACATGACTCGCGTGACTCACATGACTTGCATGACTCACTGATTCATGTGACTCACGTGACTAGTGTGACTCATGCTACTCAGACAAGTTACAAGCCCCTCATTGACATTTATCAGGGACCTTTTATGTGGACGCGCAGTGTGGAGCCCTTGGCACCACCTGTAAGGCGCGTTGACACTTGATATCACTGCGCAGACGCGGCCTGCCAAGCCGGCACCAGGCCATGAACCTGTGCACATGCGCAGAATAGAAGCGCGGATCAGTGAGCAGCTCGGTCCTTCAAAGCAACCCCAGTCACACCAGATGTACCACAACAAGACTACACCACCGACACTGAAAGGAGGCGAGATTTTGTTGTTGTTGTTGTTTGTTTGTTGTTTTACATCCTAGAAACATCTAAGGTAATATCAGGATGGGTCCCGACGTGTGACAGTGCACACTCATTGTAACTTCATAGTGCTGCCCCACTGGCAGATCACGCCACCAGCACCATGACCTGATATCCCACTCAGTCCTGACACTGACCCAACCAGTCCTTGCCTGATCCTAATAACGCCGAGCGTCTGGCTAGAAAGCAACAAGTATACATTTTAAAGTCATTGGTTTTACACGACCAGGGTTTGAACCCACAAACCCATGGGTTTGATCAATCGATCTCCCAAAACAGGACATGGACGCTCAATTCATTTGGCCATCCCATCTGGTCAAGGAAGCGAGATGGTCAAGCAGTCTCTCCTAGCTGTACTCATAGAAACTGAGAAGTACTAATTTTAAATTGAAATCTCGCCGTGAATATGGTCTATGCTGTCGCCACAGCGTAAAGAAACCACCAATCAATCAATCAATCAATCAATCAACTACTTTTAAATTAGACTTGTTTAATACTCCACAACATCAGTTTATAGAGTTGAGACAGGAAACAATTAAAATAAACAAATTAAAAATATACCCTGCTAATTTCTAGTTAAACTGTGGGTTTTCTTTGCATCAACAATTTGGCATTTCTAACAAATAATATGCATAATATTACTTTAGCATAATACATAATTAATGTGACATTTTTACAATTAAAGTTACACGGCTCCTATCGCAGATCCCGTCTTGAAATGGCCTTTAGATGTTGCCAGGATGTAAAACTCAAACAACTAAGCAACCAACCTATCACAGACTGAACTCAAAAGTAGAATCAGCTAGGACGAGGTTTTGCTTAGCTTTGTCAGTGCTAGATAAAAGATTCACCCTGTACTTGTAGTACACGGGTGAACGACAATGTAGTGTAAATACGGGTTGTTGGTCCATTAGTTGATTAAGCAGGGGAAATTTCAGTCATAGACGACTGGTCTTCCTCATTCCACTGCTGGTCGATAGAAAGCCCGAGCCTACACTTTTACCGACCCAAGGGATTTTTAACCTCCCACACCACATAGACATGGTATGAGAGCAACATGCCTTTGATGACGCTGTAAGTTATACACAGCGGTGGAAATCCAAATTGGCAGAGCTGAGGGCATGGGGAATCGAACCACTGACCCTCAAATTAGGAGTCTGACCTAGAAAAAAGTCAGACACTCTAACCACACCGCCACAGAGAACGCCTGTGAAAACAGTTTTAGTATGGAATAGGAAGTAGAATGCCTGCCTCCAATATCAAATGGTTACTTATATCGGCACAGAGTTGGTGAAATGGAAGAGAATGCAAAAAGACAAGATGGCGGCCATAGAACACCGACGATTTCACTTTTAAATCTTATTAAACTAGATGTTTTATTATATTTTTCAACTCAATGGTAGCGGGGAAATATGAAGACATATACAAAGAATAAATGTTCCTTCCTAGATTGTGGATTTAGGCTCTCATTTCATTTACCCGCTTTTTCGACAACTTTTATATAGGACTGGTATTCACCCGTGTACTGCGGGTACAGGGTGAATCCTTTATCAAGGTCAGTGCACGATTCAAGTGTCATGTAGGCCCTATCACTACCGAGCAAGCATCCAGAATAAATTTATTTATTTGCTTCCCGGGAAGAGGGCACTCTCACCGGCCCTCGTCGCATACTCAGGGAGGGGTGGTAGGTGGATAGCACCCGGAAGTTGAGATAGTCGCTGATCTAGAACAGGCTGATAAGGAGCGGGATGTAGCTCAGGTGCTAGAGTGTCCATCTATGTGTAAAATATTCTGATTTACGTCATAGGGTGGAATGAAAATGTTCTATTACTGACCAGTGTACGTGACCAAGCGCATGTATGTATATATATGTAAGGGCTGGTGGTGCCTGAGTGGGATGTAAATAGACATAGTGGTGCTGACAGCTCTGGGTGTGAGGGCACTCAGGGCCTACAGCCTCTGTTGGGATAGTGATCACTAAACTCAAGGGTCAAGGTTGGTGGTGACCATGGGGGGCCATACAGCTTGGTGGTGGTGGCCAGACCACTGGTAGCTATGGGGACCAGAAATGCTGGATCCCTATTGGTACGGCCAAGAATGCTTGTTTCCCATTGGGGGAAAGGGGTGGGGTGATACTCTACAATGAACTCATGTTACCATATAAATAATAAACCAGAGGTCTTGACTCTCTCTCCTTCTTTACACTTTATACTCTTCTTTTCTCTTTGTCTGTACTGATTTCACCATAGCCTGCCTACACAACCACAGATTCGAGCTTTAGAGATATTACATATGAATGGATGGATCATCCAATCGATCCTGCTCAGTGGACCCATTTACAGTTTGGGCTATATTCCATTCCAACCAGTGATCCAAAACTGGTTCATCAAAGGCTGTGGTATGTGCTGTCCTGTCTGTGGGAGAGTGCATATAAAAGACCCCTTGCTGCTTATCGGAAAGAGTAGCCTATGTGGCGGCAGTGGGTTTCCTCCAAAGAAATATGTCAGAATGACTATATGTTTGACGTCCAATAGCTAATGATACACAAATCAATGTGCTCTAGAGGTGTCGTTAAATAAAACACCCTTCATTTTAGAACAGGGTGATAAAACCTTGCCATAATCCTATATTACAATATGTGCACATCGGTGGTGGTGCTGCGTCAATAAGGGGGAACGCACACCAGGGCCGCGTTCAGGCTCCGTCTCGGAGGTGCCTCGGAGATGGCCGTGACGTCACGCTAGTCTGAATGGCAAAAGCAGTTTGTTGTCTTGAAAATAGCTGCCCCCCCCCCATAGGCGGCAGCCATTTGCAATGGAAAAGCTGCGCTGTCATTGGCTGAAACCACTGAATGCGGCACCCATCTTCGAGGCGCCTTTCAGCTCCAGGATGAAAAGGGAGGCGTCTCCGAGAAGTCGCCGAGATGCACCCTGAACGGAAATAGGCCAAAAAGCATCGCCAAGACGTCGCCGAGGCGCTTCCGAGACGGACCCTGAACGCGGCCCAGGTGGCGCAGACGCTGCCTGCTCCAGTAGCGTCCGGTATCCTAGATAGTTTATTTTGTAGGATTTGGGTGTTAGTTGGACAATAAGACAAAGAAGCAACTGAATGCACAGTCAGAGCTGTGCCCATTGTGGTCCTACCCTCCTGTATGTCCTGCCTGCTGGCCTCCATCTCCCTATAGTCCCTTCCCACCAACATCGGGATTCCTCATTCCTCACACCGATTAATACATTAATTTATTTACTACAGAACAAACCAATAGTCAAGACATCTTGACTTATTAACGCAAAAATACCCCAACTGACCCCAAATCCTACTGCATACAAAACAACACAATGAATAAAAGAGTATCTGATCAAACTGAACTACGACTAAGTAAAAATATTAGTATCCTCTGAATTGGAAATCCTAAGCCAACAACTAAAACCTTTTATTTAAATGAAAAATGATTTAATGTACCTCATACTCATTACTGATTGCATTGTGTACACTTTAATTTAAGAATTAATGCCACACTTAAATTTACTATATATGTAAAAAAGAAATTGTGTAAATATCTGTATACCTATAACAGTTATGGTCAGAAGACAAGTACTACGGCACTGACAACAGATATATATATATAAGAATAATATTCATTTACAAAAAAAGAAATAAAAGAAAACTAGCTGACATTCTGGTTTGAGTCCCACTATAGGTGTGATGTTCTTGTTTGTGACAAAGTAGTGTCCAAGCCCTAGATAACATATTCGCCCCAACTCAGAGCAGGGGTGTAACTCCAAGGAAGAACTAACTGCCTTGAGAGGAATCAACGGTAGACTGGTGGAGGACCTGGTCCCAGCAAGGATTAGTGGGATTCGGCTGGTTGATTGTTGGAGTTATACGTCCTGGCAACATCTAAGGTCATAACAGGTAGGGTACTGACTTGTGACAGTGCACACTCATGGTGACTTTATATTGCTGTTCCACTAGGAAATCAGGCCGCCAGCACCATGACCTGATATCCCACTCAGTCACATTATCCTGACACTGAGTGAACCAGTCCTTGCCCTATCCTATTAATGCTGAGCGCCTGGCTAGGAAGTGACAAGTATCCATTTTATACGTCATTGGTTTGACTTGACTGGGAACCAAACTCCCGAGCGTCCACATTCGAGGCCCGCACTCTATCATTTTCGGCCACCACCCCCAGTAGTTTAGTAGGATAAGTGTAGTGAGGTGCACTGACCTCCCAACATGAAATTTAAAATATACAAGTTGATGTGGGATGGTTTTTGATGTACTATCAAACAACCTAGAGAGGCTATTGATGCTAACCCCCGAACAAGTCTGGGTTCGAGACCGCTTTGGGTGCAATATTTCCTTTCTTTTGCAAAATGACCATATTTGTTATTTGCAATATAATTGATTACATGAATATAAATTGGCAGTGCCTGCTTTATTATTATTATTATTTATTCCGCCAGTGCTTGTGTATTTCTTATTTAATATTGAATGAATCGTGTACGTGTGTATTTTGCGAAGCTGGGTGCTGCAGCCACCTGTCCCATTTCCGGTGCTTTGATATTGCCGTCATATTGTCATTCGCGGAACAATTTAAAACTTGTTATGGCAGAGTGGATTATCCGTTCGGGCGTATGCCATTACTCATAATAAATTGTTGTCTTTCTACCTTTTGTGCATAAACAAATTTATATATAATATTCACATATGAGATAACACCATGCGATAGCACTACTCAAACTTTCTGTATCAGTTAATGGATGACACTTTCCACACACAGATGGCGCCACCAGGCCTATAGGCAGTGTATTCTATCCGTACGGTGGTAAAGCGATGCTGTCTAGATCATAGATATGATATAACACACTGATATAGCACAGTCAGAGAAAGCTGTTTAATAACACGGGACGCAATAGTGCGCTGTGGTATAGCACGCTGACAGAGAACGCTGTGGTGAAATAGCACATTTTACCACAGTCACATAAAACAGGTAGCACTGCCGAGCATGCAATGAGACATCACACTTAAAGTTACGTAGTCCGATGAAGGATCAAATTTCCAAAACCAAAATAATTACATACGTTTGACGCTACATATCTAAGTTAGATATTGATGCACTTTTTAAGCATTTGTTGCTACATAGAAGGGAATATTGAGACTATTTAATAGAACCTGTTACTGCTGAAGCCTATGGTGTCAGAGTTATGGTGTGCTTGCCAAAACTAATTTTATGTTTTAATTTCAAATATCTCCAAACTTATCTATTTAAAATAAAAATTACTTTAACCTGAAATAAGGTAGATTATGACGATCAATTTAATACATTTTTCTCGGAAAAATGACCAAAACTCAAAACCATCGGACTATGCAACTCTAAACCAGTTTAACTAAACCAATTTAGCACTGCATTCACAGAATTTTGAAACTTGTCGCGTTCACACATGCAGTACTTAAGCTGGTTCATGGATGGAGTTTGTATGCAACATGGTCGACTAGGCATGAGAGTTACATGCTTATTCCAGCTTAACTAAACCTCTTGCGTTCACACGTGCAACTTAAGCCATTTCAGGCTAAAATGATTGAACTAATCCACATCACAAACTGGTTTCCATGAAGCAAATAATTCGACTTAACCCCAAATCGATTTAGCGTTTTAAGCTGGACTAGTTACATCGATTTAGTTAAGACAGTTTAACGTGCATGTGCAGGGACAAATAGTTTTGCGCCAATCTTGACATGTTCTTGCTGGTGGGAAACCTCTATTTGCTCCCCGAGAGAGTGCCGCTGGTAACTTACAAAAACCAGCAGCACTTCAACACTTTTGCAGGCAGCTTTCGTGAAATGAGAGTGGCAGTCAAGTAAGCAAAGCAGTCTTTGTCGCATCACTACCGACAGCATGATGATGATGTGAAGGGGGCTTTAGATGACGCAGAGACAGTCGTCAACCTCGGCTACCCTGGGTCTGCACCCCTGACTGCCCACTTGTACACCCAGACCTTAACGGTCTGTCGGAAGTGACGTACCAGCTGATGGGTGTTTCCTGTCCTAGCAACAGCTGAGGTTATATCAGGACGCGTATCGAAATGTGACATTGTTCACTTGTGGCAATGCGGAGTGCTGCGCCGTCAGTACTCTAATATAAATTATAATACGCCACTCAGTCGCATTATCCTGGTACTGAACCAACCAGGCATACCGTATTCTATCAACGCCCATAACAAAGAGAGGTGGTGACTATCAAAGTTGCAAGGGCCTTGCTTTGACTCAGCCAGCCATTAAACTCTCGACCTACCGCATGGCAGTGCGGCGCTCTAACCAGCAGTCTATTATTACCACAGTGCAACCTGGGCCGCGTTCAGGGTCCGTCTCGGAGGCAACTCGGAGATGGCCGCAACGTCACGCTAGTCTGAATGGCAAAAGCAGTTGGTTGTCTCGAAAATGGCTGCCCCCATAGGCGGCGGCCATTTGCAATGGAAAAGCTGCGCTGTGATTGGCTGAAACCACTGAATATGGGGGCCATTTTCGAGGCGCTTTTCACCTCCAGTCTGAAAAGGGAGGCATCTCCAAGATGTCGCCGAGACGCACCCTGAATGCAAATAGGCCAAAAAGCATCGCTGAGACATCTCCGCGGCGCCTCCGAGATGGACCCTGAACGCGGGCGGCCCAGATGCTATTTTAGGCAATCAGCAGCAAGACGTGTCCAAGTTTCCATTTTAAAATGATCCAATGATTGTGCTGTTTCTATCGCTTATTTGTCTCCCATTGTGTTTGTGTGCCGCAGTGTTTCTCTCCCTGCAGGGGATGGCCGAATGAGTTGAGCGTTTGTCTCCTGTTTTGGGAGATCGGGGGATCCGAACCCATGGGTTTGTGTGTTCAAACCCTGGTCGAGTCAAACCAATGACTAAAAAAATTATACTTGTGCATTCCTAGCCTGGCGCTCGTCATTATTATGATAGGGCAAGGGCTGGTTGGCTCAGTGTTAGGATAATGTTGCTGAGTGGGATACCAGGTCATCTTGCTGGTGGTCTGGTCTCCAAGTGGGGCAGCACTATAAAGTCGCTATGAATGCGCACTGTCACAAGTCGGTACCCGTCCTGATATGACCTTAGATGTTGCTAGGAGGTAACACAATAACAAAACAAACAACACACATCAGCAATGCTCGACGAGGCTTCCGAGAGATGGGGGACAGAGCGCTGACCTATTCAATGTCGCACACTTCAGACCGAAGACCAAGACTCCTTGGATACTGGTGAGAGAGCTGCTATTCGCAGATGACACTGCACTGGTTTCCCACTCTGCTGAAGAGATCCAGAAAATAGTGCACGCTTTCTCCAATGCATCAAAGAAGTTCGGCCTGAAGATTAACATCAAGAAGACGGAGGTGCTGTACAAACCCAACTCTAAAAGAACCCGAGAGGAGGATATCATGGTTGACAGAAACAAGCTGAACTCTGTTCCGGAATTCACTACCTCGGAAGCACTATATCAAGTGATGGACGCATTGATGCTGAAATACAGAGGAGGATGGCCAAGGCTAGCACATCTTTCGGCCGACTATGGCAGAGACTCTGGAACAACCACCATGTGTCCAAGCAGGTCAAAGGCAAGATCTACTGTGCAATCGTGATATCCACCCTACTATACGGAGCCAAGGCCTAAACAGTGTACAGGTGACAGGTGACAAAGCTACATGCCTTCATGATGCGACATCTGCGTTCAATAATGAGGCTAACCTGGAAGGACAAAGTGACAAATAAGGAAATCCTCGAATGGAGGACTGGACAAACATGCTACCAAAGTAGATCCTCTATTCTCAACTGTCTTCTGGTTACAGAAAGAGAGGGCACCCTCATCTCCGGTTCAAGGATACCATCAAGAGAAACCTGAAGCTGAGAGACATTAAGACCGACTCATGGACATCACTCTCACAGCAGAGAGCTAAATGGAGAGTGGCAGTCAAGTAATGAAAGCGGTCTTTGTCACATCGCAACCGACAGCATGATGGGATACCAGGTCATGTTGCTGGTGGTCTGGTCTCCAAGTGGGGCAGCACTATAAAGTCGCCATGAATGCCCACTGTCACAACTCGGTACCTGTCCTGATATGACCTTAGATGTTGCTAGGAGGTAACACAATAACAAACAAACAACACACATTGTCTCCCTTGTGTATTTACTTTATTCCAAACAGACTCGGGTAAAAGCTTGTTCTCGCCTACTTGGAATTTAAAGTTGTGTGCTCAAATAGGGGTTGTTGTGACTGCGTCTCACTGGGTGGTGCCACTATAGCTTAAGGGATTCCTCAGTTTGGTGCGATCAACAAATGATCAAGTTGCCAATACTTTTGGGAGAATTAAGATACTGCATTCAAGTTAAAGCCTATGATGGCTGCCAATACCTGCATTTGTTGTTGTTTCAATTATGCAATATAAGCAGTGAACACATTGACGCATGTAGGTATATTCATTAAATAGTTCATGCTTATTACCTAGTCCTAGTCTGTCATAAGCAGTTGAACGGAGGCTGTACAAACTTTCAAATTGATAAAATGTTGCCTATTTCTAAAACACTCCACTTAAATATTTAAGGAGAGAATCTCTGACAAATTAAAGTTGGATCAAGGGACCTCTGTCTTAGCATCTGCTCTAATCGACACATAAACGTGAGAAATCTTCAGCCAGAAGTGACCGAATCATTGAAGCACCAGCCTCACGTGCGGGAGATCTGGAGTTTGGTTACTGGTTGAGTGAAAACAATGACTTATAAAATTGATACTTGTCACTTCCTAGCATGGCGCTTGGCATTAACAGGATACGGGCAGTACTGGTCAGCTCAGTGTCAGGATAATGCAACTGATGGGGATATTGGTTTATGGTGCCAGCGGCCTGATTTTCAAGTGAGCAGCACTATAAAGTCACCACGAGTGCACACTGTCACAAGTCGGTAACCCATCCTGGTATGACCGTAGCTGGTGCCAGGACTTAAAACTCAAAACAACCGACCAATCAGCCGGAAATGTGTGGTGAATTGTTTGTACCGTGGTGCAGGGTCCCTGCAGGCGGCGCCAATTTGTTTTTTGTTGTCGCTTTATGTTTTTGCGGCGAGAAGATAAGTTGCCTGGAGCCACACGACATTCGACTGGAGCCAAGCCTCACGTTCACTTCAAGGGCACTTCTACCAAGGTGGTGTTGGTAGATCGTGGGGTCGTGGGTTTGAGCCTGGTCGAGTCAAACCAAGGACTTAAAAATTGATACTTGTCCCTTCCTAGCCTGGTGCTCGGGATTATTAGGATAGGGCAAGGGCTGGTTGGCTCAGTGTCAGGATAATGTGACTGAGTGGGATATCAGGTCATGGTGCTGGTGGCCTGGTCTTCCAGTGGGGCAGCACTATAAAGTCGCCATCAGTGCGCACTGTCACAAGTCGATACCCGTCCTGATATGACCTTAGATGTTGCTAGGACGTAAAACAACAACAAACAACAAACAACATCTACAAGGCATTTAACCTGGGCCTACATATATATATGTGCATATATATTTATCTAATGTTCTGCATATGATTACAAACGAATACTTGCATAAACATTTTTTTTTTAAAGACGGGGTGGGGGGTATTTATTCATCTGAACATATTTTGTCACTGCCGAGGTACTGGTCTTCCAGCTGTTGAAGCGATCGCATTTGCTTTGTACATGGTGATGGGGAAGTGGAATGTGCTGCATTGTGTACAGCACACCCCATTCTGAACATTAAAAGTCGGGGAGCAGCCTATGCTGTATAGTGATATACAGCATAGGTACTCGACATAGTGCAGGGATGAGTCTCCTGCACCAACAACGAATAGAAACTTGTAATTGTTTAATCAAATATGTTTAAACCACTGTATGACCCCCAATAGCCGATGTCTACTTTTTGTGCTGGAGGGTCGCTAAAGCGGCTGTCACACCTCGCCGGATTGAGCAACGGACAGAATTGTCTAGTCCGGTGGTGTTCAGGCGTGATAAGTATCAAAATGTGTTAAAATGTGTCAAAATGTTGCGATATCGGGTCAAAGGCCGCTGGATGAAACGGACATGAATGGATAGCCAACCGATGGTAAGCGGAATAAACAGACTCAAACCGGACAAGAAACGTAGACGTCAATCCAGTGCCATCCATTCAAAGTTATGTGCATGTTCAAAACTTCTAACAGATCAGGCCGGATCTTAACAGATATGCAATGAATAAACAATGGACACAAACCAGACTTTGCTGGATATCAACAGGCTTTGTTTGGTTTCTTTCCATTTCCTCAATCCGGCGAGGTGTGACAGCCGCTCAAACAAAGAAAGAAACAAAACAACAAAAAAGCAAAAAAGTGTCTCCTGCAATGGTTGTCAAGTTTTTATTGGCCTGCTGGGAAATAGGTGTCCCTTCCTCATCTCATAGCATGAGAGGTAATGTCGTACATCTTAGACGAGTGACAGGTTGGACAAGACTGAGCTGCACGTGGTTACGTGATATCGTCAGAATGTTGCGTCAATCAGATGCGCTGCGGTTGATACAATATACATTGGCCTCATTGGTCCAAAGCATGATGCAAAATACCCCAACTTACCCCTGTTATATGTATTGAAGTCCCAAATCCATTTACCAACACATCAGAGTCAACTTACATGACAGCAGAGAGCGTGTATATAAACAGATGAGAGGGACAACTCCCATACTAGAGCATGTAACATCTGCCGACTGTGGCGCTCCAAGTGGTGGTTGTTGAACAGCATAAGCATATGCCGTAGGCCCGACACAATATATTTATTCAAAATTAATTGAAAACCTTATAAATTTAATATAATCTTTTTGGTAAACATGTTTTCTATATGTGTACCAAGCGATTTGTTTCTACGTGGTGGGGTTTTAGAGATATTTCACTTTTTCTGTATATGGGTTAGTGTTAGTGTTAGTGTTAGTGAAAAGTGAAATATCTCTAAAACCACACAACCTATTAACAAATCGCTTGGTACACATATAGAAAACATCTTTACCGAAAAGATTATATTAAATTTAAAAGGTTTCCTATTAATTTTAAATAAATATATTGTGTCGGGCCAAGGCCGTTTGCTAGAAAAAACCAAGATGGCGGTGCTTCGACAACATTCCATACCAAATAATTTAAATCGTATTAACACGAATAATTCTATTAATATGTTGTAATAAATTACAAAACTTTTACAAAATAATCTGAACATATTAATAAACAAACCTGTTAAATAATTCCTTAAAATTCCTGCGATTTCTGGAGTTATTTGTTGAAAAAGAACGCTGCTCAACGATCGCACGTGTTCCGCTGGCGACTCGAGCCGGAAACCATATTTAACGAACTGCGCATGTGCGGATCAACACCATCAGCCCGACGGTGGCTCGACAGTGGCCCAAATGTGGAAAATCAATGGAAACCAGCGGCGAACCACCACCGTCGGCCCGACGATGGCTCGACGGTGGCTCAGATGTGGAAAATTAATGGAAACCAGCGGTGAACCACCACCGTCGGCCCGACGGTGGCCTGACGGTGGCTCAAATGTGGAAAGGGATTGAAAACCAATGTCGGACCACCACCGTCGGCCCAACGGTGGAAAGTCGGTGGCAACGGTCCGACCAATAGCCGACGTCGGCCCGACGGCTGTGTGCTATCTGGGTAATTTTTATTTATTTTTTCTACATTAGTTGATTAAGCAAGGGACATTTCAATCGCGGACAATTTTCAATGGCAGTGAGCAATCTTCATACAGAAAACGTTAAATATCTCTAAAACTACAAAACCTAGAAACAAACTGATTGGAATACACATAGAAAACATGTTTACCAACAAGATTATATTAAATTGATATGGTTAGGCTTCTGGATTTCTATTAATTTTGAATAAAACTGACGTTTTTCACTACGCCTACGGCAAACTCAAGGCATTGTCAATGGCTTTGAGCAGTCTTCGTACAGAAAAAGTGAAATATCTCTAAAACTACACCACATAGAAACAAACCGCTTGGAAGACATATAGAAAACATGTTTACCAAAAGGATTATATTAAATTGATAAGGTTAGGCTTCTGGATTTCTATTAATTTTGAATAAAAACAAATGTTTTGCATTGAGCGTACCGGCAAACTCAAGGCTTGTTCAACACTAACCGCCAGGAACGCCACTGTAGCCTGTGTTACCGTTTTTCGCGGGAGTTGTCCCTCTCATCTGTTTATATACACGCTCTCTGATGATAGCTTGGTTGGTTGTTGGGATTTTACATTTTGGCAACATCTAAGGTCATTTCAGGACGGCTTACATGAAGACATGGGAAGGGTGGTCACTTAGGGGAGGTGCAAATGAAGGACAACCACCACATCCTGAGGGCTGGATTCATTTAAGGTCACATCCCGGTTTACTTGGCGGACACAGCCACCCCTTACCAAGATAGCACACAGCCGTCGGGCCGATGTCGGCCCGACGGCTCGCCGCCATAGGCCCGACGGTGGCAGCCGCCGTTGAGCCGACGGCAGGAGGTTGGACAAAACAACGTCGGCCTGACGGCGGCTGCCACCATATGCCCGACTGCGGCTGCCGCCGTAGGCCCGACACAATATATTTATTCAAAATTAATTGAAAATCACTTTTTCTGTATATGGGTTAGTGTTAGTGTTAGTGTTAGTGAAAAGTGAAATATCTCTAAAACCACACAACCTATTAACAAATCGCTTGGTACACATATAGAAAACATCTTTACCGAAAAGATTGTATTAAATTTAAAAGGTTTCCTATTAATTTTAAATAAATATATTGTGTCGGGCCAAGGCCGTTTGCCAGAAAAAACCAAGATGGCGGTGCTTCGACAACATTCCATACCAAATAATTTAAATCGTATTAACACGAATAATTCTATTAATATGTTGTAATAAATTACAAAACCTTTACAAAATAATCTGAACATATTAATAAACAAACCTGTTAAATAATTCCTTAAAATTCCTGCGATTTCTGGAGTTATTTGTTGAAAAAGAATGCTGCTCAACGATCGCACGTGTTCCGCTGGCGACTCGAGCCGGAAACCATATTTAACGAACTGCGCATGTGCGGATCAACACCGTCAGCCCGACGGTGGCTCGACAGTGGCCCAAATGTGGAAAATCAATGGAAACCAGCAGCGAACCACCACCGTCGGCCCGACGATGGCTCGACGGTGGCTCAGATGTGGAAAATTAATGGAAACCAGCGGTGAACCACCACCGTCGGCCCGACGGTGGCCCGACGGTGGCTCAAATGTGGAAAGGGATTGAAAACCAATGTCGGACCACCACCGTCGGCCCAACGGTGGAAAGTCGGTGGCAACGGTCCGACCAATAGCCGACGTCGGCCCGACGGCTGTGTGCTATCTGGGTAATTTTTATTTATTTTTTCTACATTAGTTGATTAAGCAAGGGACATTTCAATCGCGGACAATAGAAGGGTTCGTAATTCCGATTGCTCATGCGCTGAAAACGGCGTCGACTACAAAAACAAATGCCCACAGCCTTTTAGTTTGTCAATACGCGTAGTGCAAAACTTCAATTTTATTCTAAATTAATAGAAATACAGAACAATTTGTCATAACAATGGATGCACACATCCGATATAATAATATAATGAATATATTTAAGACAAATCTATCCATAATTAAGCATTTTAAGCTAAGAAACATACAATTCCCAACAAAACAATCAGTCACTTTACCAATCAGTTCACATCACATTTTTAATTCTTGTTCTAAATATTAAAATGTCAAATGTGTCAACAGAAACTTGTTTCAAAGAAATACATAACCAATGTCTAACTAACCCTATCCATTTTCTGGCCCAACATATGTTATTAAACTATAGGATATGAATACATACATGAATAAAATAAGTCAAACTGACTCGGGCTATAATCTGAGTGATCAGATTTGTCTAGATCTAAATGCAGCTGGTATATGACGTGCTGATTAAGTTGATGTAAATGCAATGCTATATAAAAGATTCATATCTTAATTTATTATATATATATTTTTAGTTGGTATTCCCTGTGGTGTTTTCTGTAGTGGAGTGGTTAGAGTGTCGTTTTCTAGGTCGGACTCCTAATCTGAAGGTTGGTGGTTTGATTCCCCGTGCCCCCAACTCTGCCAATTTGGATTTCCACTGCTGTGTAGAACTTACAGCGTCATCAAAGGCCAGTTGCTCTCATACCATGTCTAGGTGGTGTGGGAGGTTAAAAATCCCTTGGGTCGGTAAAAGTGTAGGCTCGGGCTTTCTATCAACAAACTGTCTAATGGTGAAAACAAGTCTATTCAGACTTATCCATGATATGCATTATAAATCTTCTTCAATGTCTCAAAAAGGAGTTGAAATGCGGTGAAACTAGCATATTTCATAGCAGAAGTCAGTGTCGTAGCATGAGCCATGTGCTTTGCATGGCTTTGTTTTGCTCCCACACATCCCAAAATGCAACGTGCCGCTGGATGAACTAGTCTATTGGTCTTCCTCATTCCACTGCTCCTTGCCCTATCCTAGTAATGCTGAGCACCAGGTTAGGCAGCGACAAGTATCAATTTTTATGTCATTGGTTTGACGCGGCCAGTGTTCGAACAAGGGGGTTCGAATTCCATGACCTACCAGAACGGGAGGCAGATGCTTAACTCATTCGGCGATCGCGTCTGGTCAATAGTCCAATTCAAACCCTCGTGAGCCCTTACGGCCGTAATCGATTAACACGACCCGGGTGACTCCGGTCACCCGAGTCATCAGAATTTCAAATTGAACACCGCGAGTAGAGTCGACAAATACACGTGCCGTGTGCAAAACGACCCAACCCAAGTAACCCACCTCTTGGCTGGGGTTTGCTAGGAGCGATGACATCACATCTGCGCTGGTACCTGTAGGATAACAGCTACCAGTACAAGTTCTATGTGTTGTTTTAATGATGTTTTTTTTTAATAACCCAGATTCCCAGCTTATACAATCATAAAATACTTTAAATCCTATTTTGCTGTACTTTGTATCAGTTAGTAAAAAATATTACTAAGTTTTAGATTAAGACACCATTTTTTCCACCCCGAGCATGGAGAAGCGTATTCGTTTATTCAACCCGAGTCTGTAGGATGTGCGAATGCGCCAAAAAGTGGCTTCAGGACAAATCACATGCACCATGCTTACACCACTCACGCTGATCTGGCGCGGTGGCCTAATCGGTAGAGCGTGGTCCTCGCGTGCGGGAGATCGAGAGTTCGGTCCCCAGTCGGTTCAAACCAATGACTTATAAAATTCATACTTGTCGCTTGCTAGCCTGGTGCTCGACATTAATAGGATAGGGCAACGACTGGTTGGCTCAGTGTCAGGATAATGTGACTGAGTGGGAATGGTGTTGGCAGCCTGGTCTCCCAGCGGAGCAGCACTATAAACTCACTGTAAATGTGCACTGTCACAATTCGGTACCCGTCCTGATATGACGTTAGATTTTGCCAGGACGTAAAAGTCCAACAACCAACAACCAGTATACATAACGGAAGATTGCAGTAAATCACATTTCTCGGTTTGATAATATGCATTTCCGTACACAAAACTGCAGATTGCATGCCATCTGCCTCTCCTGTCTATTCACTTACTCTGTCAGGCGCCTCAATATGGTGAACTATATTGCAGCAGCTGTGCCTGTGAAGCAGACTTTGAAATGCCATTCATTGTAGAGTATGTATGTATATTGCAGCCCTGAGGCTTATGTGGATATAAATAAGGGATTGTTCTAGAGTATGCATGAGTTCTATAACAGCTTACCCAGAATTTATGTAGCCACTTCAGTTATGCTCTAGGTTTATGACGTGTATATATATATGCATAGTAATACCAAAGACCATGTACGATAAGATGCACCACTCAGCGCTTTCCTGTGAAATACAGCAAACTATGTAATTGGACAGGTCCCCATGCCCAGCCTGGCTGTTGTACCATTGGAACAAGGGGACAGGTTCCCTAGCCTACCCTGACTGCTGTACCATCAAACACAATGTACAACAATTATAGTGTATTATCTCCTAATATTAATAATGACAACAATATTCTAGTATAGTAAAGTTCAAACATACTTTAAGCACTTTAATCTGTGCCATACATAAATTATATTTGTGATTATGTCTGAGTAGGAAAACTACTATTACACCTAATCAAAGACAATGCACCTTGTTTGCCGTAGGGTGGCAGCACTGCATGATTATTTCAAAATTTCCTATATGAAAGCATTGAGTGGTACAGGTGGTGTATAGGTGGTGGGCTAGGTGACCAGTGTGTTAGGTGGTGTGGTGTACAGCTGGTGTACAGGTGGTGGGCTATGTGATCATTGTGCTGGGTGGTGTGGTGGTGTACATCTGATGTACAGGTGGTGGGCTAGGTGACCAGTGTGCTGGGGGTTCTGTTGGTGTGTTGGTGTGATGGTGAGGTGGTGTGCAGGTGGTGGGCTATGTGACCAGTGTGCTGGGTGGTCTGTTGGTGTGTTGGTGTGATGGTGAGCTGGTGTGCAGGTGGTGGGCTATGTGACCAGTATGCTGGGTGGTGTACAGGTAGTGGGCTACGTGACCAGTGTGCAGGGGGGTATGTTGTTGTGTTGGTGTGGTGGTGAGGTGGTGTGCAGGTGGTGGCTATGTGACCAGTGTGCTGGGTGGGTGGTGTGCCAGGTGGGGCGGGGAGGGGGGGGGAAGGGCTGAGGTGGGGGAGGACAAGTGTGCTCAGTGCCCATTCGCTTTAGGAGATTGATGCTTTCCAACCATGTCTACGTAGCAGTGCATGTGTGCGGAATCAATATGGGCTGAGAGTGGGTGGTCGGATGGAGGTGGAGGTGGAGGTGGAGGTGGAGGTGGAGGTGGGGGTTGGAGGTGAAGCTTAAGGTGGAGGTTGGGGTTGGGGTGGAGGTGGGGGGTTGGGGAGGAGATGGGGGGTGGAAGTGGGAGTGGAGGTGGGGGTGGAGGTGGAGGTGGGGTGGGGTTGAGGTGGGGTAGGGGTGGAGGTGGGGGTAGGGTTGGAGGTGGCGTGGGGGTGGAGGTGGGTTTGGAAGTGGGGTTGGAGGTGGAGGTGGGGGTGGGGGGTTGGGGTGGAGGTGGGGGTGGAGGTGGAGGTGGAGGGTGGGGGTGGGGTTGGAGGTGGAGGTGGGGGATGGAGGTGGGGGGGGGGGGGAATGCGTGGTTCTGGGATCGCTATGGTAGGCCTGACATGCCAGTAGCACCGTGCCTGTCCCGTGTTGACATTCAGTGTCACACATGCTTTCCGCTTCACTTTGTCATCCTGCAACATGGATGGATCTTTGTGTCACGCGGAGGACGGCTCTCTCCACTTCACTGTTCGCCCTATCAGCGCTTTGGGAACTGCGCATTTCTAGCATTAGCTTTATTTAATTTTGTTTGTTTGTTGTTGTTTTACATCCTAGCAACATCTAAGGTCATATCAGGACAGGTACCGACGTGTGACAGTGCGCACTCATGGCCACTTTATAGTGCTGTCCGTCTGGGAAACCAGGCCACCGATACCATGACCTGGTATCCCACTCAGTTACATTATCCTGACACTGAGCACACCAGTCCTTGCCCTGTCCTAATAATGCCGAGCACCTGGCTAGGAAGCGACAAGTATAAATTTTAAAGTCATTGGTTTGACTCAACCAGGGTTCGAACCAATGACCCCACGATCTACCAGCATGGGAGATGGGTGCTCTAACTCATTCGGCCATCCCGTCTGGTTACGTTATTTAATATGATTATGTGATATTTCAATTTGGTCTTCAATTGCAATTATTTAGCAAGGTTAACAAGGTTTGCATCATAGTTCAATATAACCAGCTATACTTTGTCTGTAATAATAAATTATGGTTAATCCACAAGACAGATGCCGACTTAATCCACGCTGCCATAGTTGATAGACGAATTAAATTGAACCAGGGAATCAAATAATTGGTTCATCACATATTATTCATGATATGGGTATAGTAATTGAACGTTGGATTACTTGCTGTTTAATTCTCATCTACTGAATGCATTTATGTCTGCATATTTTGTAATGCCTGCAACCTCCATGGGCTTCCCACCACACTTCTCAACTAAAAAGTTTGTTTTATTTAACTACGCCTCTAGATGAAATTGATTTTTATCATCGGCTATTAGACGTCAAACATATAGTCATTCTGACATATTTCTTTGGAGGAAACCCGCCGCCACATAGGCTACTCTTTCCGATAAGCAGCCAGGGGTCTTTTATATGCACTTTCCCACAGACAGGACAGCACAGACCACAACCTTTGATGAACCAGTTGTGGACCACAGGTTGGAACGGAAAATAGCCCAAACTGCAAATGTGTCCACTCAGCAGGATCGATCGGATGACGCACACCTTCACAGGTGGACACTTTACCACCTGAGCTATGTCCCGCTCCCACTTCCCAAATAATGCAAACATTTGTTATATATATACCATTAAGCCTGTATGTTAAGTACTGACTTCGTACAATAGACAAACAAAAAACCTGGGAATTCGCATTACAGCCTGGTAAAGACTGCGTCTGGGCAACACAAACAGAGCATACCTCCCGACAATGGGCACAATAGGCCTTTTCCCTAGAGGATGTACAGTAAGATTCTGGCCACTACATTAGTTTCTCTATAGAGGGCTCTATAGGACCTCTTAAACAGAGCATGTTGTACAGTTGCTAGCCACAACATTAGTTACTACCACTGCCAGCAGATGGCTTTGTAGGACCTTTAACATTTAATAAAGCATGCTGTACACCTGCTGGCCACTACATTAGTTACTACCACTGCCAGCAGATGGCTGTATAGGACCTATTAGACAGAGTATGCGATACAGTTGTTAGCCACTCCATTAGTTCCTACAACTGCCACCAAAGTAGGTGACTAGTGAAGAAACTTACTAGGGGATTGTTGAATTGATTGACTTAAAGTTGGGTTGATTGACTTAAAGTTAAAAAATTGGGGGGCCCTGGTAAGTTATGTAGCAGTCACACTACGACGACAAGCGGCGACGACAGCTCTGCGACAGCGACTTCCGGTGTCGCGCAGGTGTCGCGCAGGTGTCGCGCAGGTGTCGCGCAGGTGTTGCGCAGGTGTCACGCAGGTGTCGCCGCGACACCTCCGCGGCACCTCCGCGGCACCTCCAGTTTCTCCACTGTCGCCGGCTTGTCGTGGGCGTTTTGGACATGTTGAAAAACTTCGACGACAATCGACGACAGCCGATGTTGCGGCACTGTCACGGCACTGTCGCGGCACTGTCGCGGCACTGTCACGGCACTGTCGCGGCACTGTCGCGGCACTGTCGTCTTGTCGTTAAGCTGTAGTTGCTTCTCTCTCCATGTATGTGTCTCTGTGTGTCTATGTGTGTGTCTGTGTCTATGTGTGTCTATGTGTGTCTGTGTGTGTGTCTGTGTGTGTGTCTGTGTGTGTGTCTGTGTCTGTGTGTGTATGTGTGTGTATGTGTGTGTGTCTGTGTCTCTGTGTCTCTGTGTGTGTCTGTGTCTAGGTGTGTCTGTGTGTGTCTATGTGTGTGTCTGTGTAGGTGTGTGTATGTGTGTGTCTGTGTGTGTGTATGTGTCTCTGTGTCTATGTGTGTGTATGTGTATATGTGTGTATATGTGTGTATATGTGTGTGTCTGTGTGTGTGTATGTGTCTATGTGTGTATGTGTCTCCATGTGGGTATGTGTCTATGTGTGTCTATGTGTGTCTATGTGTGTAAATGTGCGTATATGTGTGTCTATGTGTGTGTCTGTGTATGTGTGTGTCTGTGTGTGTATGTGTGTGTGTCTGTGTCTCTGTGTGTCTGTGTCTCTGTGTGTGTATGTGTCTGTGTGTGTCTATGTGTGTATATGTGTGTGTCTGTGTGTGTATGTGTGTATATGTGTGTGTCTGTGTGTGTGGGTATGTGTGTATGTGTGTGTGTCTGTGTGTGTGTCTGTGTCTCTGTGTGTCTGTGTCTCTGTGTGTGTCTGTGTCTATGTGTGTCTGTGTGTGTCTATGTGTTTGTCTGTGTCTGTGTGTGTCTGTATGTGTGTCTGTGTGTGTCTGTGTCTCTGTGTGTCTGTGTATGTGTGTGTATGTGGCTATGTGTGCCTATGTGTGTATATGTGTGTGTCTGTGTGTGTATGTGTCTCTGTGTGTCTGTGTCTCTGTGTGTGTATGTGTATATGTGTGTCTATGTGTGTCTATGTGTGTGTGTCTGTGTGTGTCTGTGTGTGTGTCTGTGTGTGTCTGTGTATGTGTGTGTCTGTGTCTGTGTGTGTGTCTGTGTCTATGTGTGTATATCTGTGTGTCTGTGTGTGTATGTGTCTCTGTGTGTGTCTGTCTGTGTCTGTGTGTGTCTGTGTCTGTGTCTGTGTCTGTGTCTGTGTGTGTGCCTCACTCTCACTCTCAGTCACACCGACACAGACACACACAGACACAGACACATAGACACACACACAGACACACACATAAACACGCATAGACACACATATACACATACACATAGACACAGACACACACACATACACACACATACCCATACACACACAGAGACACAGACACACACATACACACACATAGACACACAGAGACACAGACACAGACATATACACAGACACACACAGACACAGACACACACATAGAGACACACACAGAGACACAGAGTCACACACACAGAGACACATACACACACAGACACACACAGACACAGACACACACAGAGACACAGACACACACAGACACACACATAGACACACATAGACACATACACACACATATACACAGACACACAGAGACACATACACACATAGAGACACACACATAGAGACACACACAGAGACACAGAGTCACACACACTCAGACACAGACACACAGACACTGTCGTCCCGCTGTCGTCCCGTCTGTTGTCCGGATGTCGTCCGGATGTCGTCCGATTGTCGTCCAACTTAGCCCGAATTTGCATAGGTCGTCGGGATTTCACAAAATCCCAGCCGCCGGGCTGTCGTCCCTACCTTGTCGTCGTAGTGTGACTGCTACATAAGATTTAGATTAGTTAACATTCTTCATACTACAAAGGCTGACTGGGACACGACTGGCGCAGGCTATTTATACTCTATTAAATAGAGCATTTTGAACAGTTACTAGGCACTACATTAGTTACTATCACTGCCAGCAGAGGGCTCTATGGGACCTTTTAAACATATTATCAATACAGTTGATAGCCATTACATTAGTTACTATCACTGCCAGCAGAGGGTTCTATAGGACCTACTGAACAGAGTATGCGATACAGTTGCTAGCCATTACATTAGTTACTACCACTGTCAGCAGAGGGCTTTATAGGACCTATTGAACAGATAATGCTGTAAAGTTGCTAGCCACAATATTAGTTTCTAAACTGCCAACAGAGGGCTCTATTGGACTTTTTAAACAGAGTATGCGATACAGTTACTAGCCATTACATTAGTTACTTCCACTTCCCGCAGAGGGCTCTATAGGACCTACTAGTACTAAGCAGAGTATGCGATACAGTTGCTAGCCACTACATCAGTTTCTACCACTGCCACCAGAGAATGCGCCCAGTTTCCTCAGGTTTCGTCTTGCCATTTGTAAAGTCAGTACTTGTATGTAGCCTCGCTCTCTGATGCGCAAACACGTAGAAAGGTGAATAACTCAGTGCGGGCCTTCCGTGTGTAATCTTAGAGAACAGTTCCTTGTGAGTAGTATAGGAGGGTTCTTTGACCCACAGGTCATCTAACGAGAAGCAACCCCTTCGACACGCATGAACACTCTCAGAAGGGGTCATTTAAGGTCAATGGACTCTCTCAGAGGGGGCATTTAAGGTCAATGGACTCTCCCAGAGCCAGGATTAAGTAAGCTCACGCTCAAAAGAACCCTCCTATGCTACTCTTGTGAGTATAACATTTATTTATTTAATTATTTCCTGGGGTTTAATGTCCTAGCAACATGTATGGTCATATCAGGACGGGTGTGAGTAGAACACACCTGGTGTGAAACGCCTTGGCTGGCTGCATACATTGGTGTTTCAGCCTGCACAAAGGGAAGGCGACATTCAGGTAAGTGGTGATTCATCGCAGGAGAGTGGTAAGTAGCAGTCACCAGTCGGCCGGAAGTGGGCGGGCCTGGACGGGTCACTACTTCCGGTTCGGGCAGACTCACTGCACCACTGCAGGCGAGCATTCTCTAATCATTATAATGTTACAACCTGTTTTTTTTGTATTTGCTGGGCATAGTGTATATTCCCTACATGAGACCCCTGCAACTACACATACTTGGAGGGTTCGAATATTATTATTTTAGCCTCCAATCAAATTGACCTATATATTAAGATCCTCTTGCAGCGCCCCCCTCCGGGAACGGTGGCACCCTCTCGCCTCCGGTCGTCCTATTCACCCGCCCTCATGTACCAGTCATATATATATATACAAATAGTTTGTGGCTGTCTTGACATGTTCTTGCCAGTGTGAGACCTCTATTTGCTCCCTGAGAAAGTGCCGCTAGTAACTTGCAAAAGCCAGGAGCACTTCAACACTTTGCAAGCAGCTTTTATGAAATGTACAACTGCACAAAGCGTTGGTTAAGTAATGAAAGCAGTCTTTGTCGCATTGCGACTGACAGCATGACGATGATGTTGATGATGATATATATATATGCGCTGCACCAGCAATTATACGGGTATAATAATGGGTTTTGTATAAATAACCTTGAATTGAAAAATGGCTGGAAGACCAGTGCTTCGCCACTGACAAAAGACTTATTCAGCAGAATAAACATATTTTCCACAAACAAAAAAAGATTATCCATAAACTTATTAGTTATAATATTACCCATGAACTGTGTCTTCAGTTAACACCAAAATGACACTACACAACTAATGACACTCAACTACTCAAGCGACTGGTGAGGCCAACTGCCTCGCCTGCTGCCACCTGGCCTATTCAGATATCCTGGCTCTGCCTCATGCCTATACCGCTCGCTCAAAACTATACAACAATACCTTTCTAAATCGACAGACCATGGGAGCGACTTTAAATGGTCCATTTAGGGAGGTGGACGAATTTGGGATTTGTTGAAAATTGTTATAGTGGTATGGTATGGGCAATTGTTTGAGACCCAAATAAAACGATGGATATAGGCAAGTAGTCGATCTGTGGAGGTGGTCGGTTAGAGAGGTTTTACTGTATGTGTGATGTATAATGCATTATGCGAGTATAAAGGCACGGAAGGGAATTATTTCCTTATTATTATTATTGTGTGTATTATTATTACACTATATACTGAACTGCCTCCTTCATGTTCACTCGCCGTGAATATGGCCTATGCTGCAGACACGACATAAAGCAACCACCAATCAATCAATCAATCAACCTTCATGTTCATGACTGGTGGCGCCACCTCCGGCGCTCCTCGGTACCTGCATACACTAAAACATGACTCGCGTGGGAGGATATACATGTGTGTAGTAAGCTGCACTAACCCTATCGGACACCGAGTTGCAGACAGGAATAACCAGGTAGGATGACCAGGTAGGATGACCAGGTAGGATGACCAGATATGATGACCAGGTAGGATGACCATTGCAATCCCGGGTTAACTGGCATCATCTGTGTGTGATGCGTGACTCATCCTGGTAGTCCGTGTATTATCCAGAGGTCGTCCGTGTCTCGTCTGGGGCAGTCCGGGCCATTTTATACTCCGGGCTATCCGGGAATAGTCCGGGGGTCGTCCGGGGGTCGTCCGGGGGTTGTCTGCGGGTTGTCCGGGGCTGATCCAGGACTAGTCCGGGGCTACACCAGGTAGTCCGGGGATTGTCCGTGCTGTGGTCTGTAGGTAGACCGCCGCTTGTCCGGGTAGGTGTGAGAGCGAGGCAAAAATTACCAAAAATAGCGATTTTATCCTGGGCTCTCCGGGACAGTCCGGGGGAATGGTCGGGGGTGGTCCGGCTTAAAATCAGGGGCTAGTCCAGTAGGTGTGACTTGGGCTGTAGGTTTGAACACGGAACATGTCAATCATTGTCCCTGCCTCTTCTCGCTCTAGGCGTTAATGTGATATGACAGAGTTTGTTGGTTGTTGGAGTTTTACGTCCTGACAACATCTAAGGTCATATCAGGATGGGTACCGACTTGTGACAGTGCGCACTCATGGTGACTTAATAGTGCTGCCCCACCAGGAAATCAGGCTGCCAGCACCATGACCCGATATCCCACCCAGTCACATTATCCTGACACTGAGCCGTGGGTCCTGCATCAGGAAGCCCTGTTGGTCTAACGGTAAAGATGCGCAGTGGTCGGATGGGTAAGAGCGCTGAGTGACACGCTACATGAGTGTAGATTCAAACCTGACCAGAGTCAAACAATCACTTACACGGTGACTAGTTCTAATTACCCACCCTGGCACTCAGCACTACTAGGATAGGGCAAGGACTGGTGTCCTCAGTAGTAGAATAATATAACTAAATGGGATATTGGGTCATGGTGCCAGTAGCCAGATTGAGCAGCACTATATAGCCGCCGTCAGTCCGCACTGGTACCATCCGGTTGTTGTGTCGATATGACCTTAGATGTTGATAGGTCGGAAAGTCCAAAACAAGCAAAGTCACCTGAAATGGCAGTAATGTGAGTGCGATTCCCTCTTTAGCCATAGGTCTTTGAAGCATTCCACCACACGCATAGCTAATATATATATATATGTGTTTGTAGACAGTGAATGGTTGATAAGTGCAGAAGTGCTTGGCAAAGCTGCCGACAGGTGGCGTCAGGAGTAGGACATTTATTCTGAAGATATAACACTAAAAGCTTATTTTATTTAACAATGCCTCTAGAGCGCATTCATTTTTGATCATCGGCTATTGGACGTCAAACATATGGTCATTCTGACATATTTCTTTGGAGGAAACCCACTGCCACCACATAGGCTACACTTTCCAACAAGCAGCAAGGGGTCTTTTATATGCACTTTCCCACAGACAGGAGACCACATACTACAGCCTTTGATGAACCAGTTGTGGACCACTGTTTGCAATGGAAAATACCCCAAACTGTATATGGGTCCGATGAGCAGGATAGATAGGATGACCTACACCTTTACAGGTGGACACTCTACTGCCTGAGCTACGTCCCATTCTGCTGAAGATATAACAAAGAGTAGGCTGCAGAAAGTGTGATAAACACAATAGTGGTAATACTTCAGACTGCATAGTTACATTACCTTATAGAAGGTATTTTTCCCCGGCTGCTGCTGGAGGCGGAATTGTGGTCGGGTACAGGTGGCGCCGTTGTGGTATGCATAAGAACTAGAGTGTTAATGACGGTTACATGCTATAACAAAGCGATATAGCCTAGAATAGCTTACAGTCTATATTCACATAATGCGAAAAACCTTTCTAACCGACCACCTCCACAGATCGACCATTCACCTATATCGATCGCTATACTTGTGTCACAAACGATTGGCAATATAATAAATACCATTGTAACGATACCAACAAATCCCTAAATGGACTATTTAAATTCGGTCCCATGGTCGGTCGATTTAGGGAGGTTTTACTGTGTAGTGCACATCTATTCAAATGTTAGCAGCATTTTTTGCAAAAGTATTGCTTGTTTTATTTCAAGACGCCTCTAGAGCACATTGATTTTTATCATCGGCTATTGGACGTCAAGCATATGGTCATTCTGACATATTTCTTTGGAGGAAACCTGCTTAAAAAAACATAGGCTACTCTTTCCGATAACTAGCACGGGGTCTTTTATATGCACTTTCCCGCAGACAGGGACAATTGGGTGTGGGTACATCATGCATCATGGTAGATTGTCTGTGGTACATCATGAATCATGGGAGATTGTCTGGGGGACATCATGAATCATGGCAGATTGTCTGTGGGACATCATGAATCATGGGAGATTGTCTGTGGGACAGCATGGATCATGGAAGATTGTCTGTGGGACATCATGAATCATGGGAGATTGTGTGGGACATCATGAATCATGGGAGATTGTCTGTGGGACATCATGAATCATGGGAGATTGTCTGTGGGACATCATGAATCATGGGAGATTGTGTGGGACATCATGAATCATGGGAGATTGTCTGTGGGACATCATGAATCATAGGAGATTGTCTGTGGGACATCATGAATCATGGGAGATTGTCTGTGGGACATCATGAATCATGGGAGATTGTCTGTGGGACATCATGAATCATGGGAGATTGTGTGGGACATCATGAATCATGGTAGAGTGTCTGTGGGACATCATGAATCATGGGAGATTGTCTGTGGGACATCATGAATCATGGGAGATTGTGTGGGACATCATGAATCATGGGAGAGGGTATGTGGGACATCATGACTCACGGAAGATTGTGTGTGTGGGACATCATGAATCATGGGAGATTGTCTGTGGGACATCATGAATCATGGGAGATTGTGTGGGACATCATGAATCATGGGAGAGTGTCTGTGGGACATCATGAATCACGGGATATTGTGTGTGTGGGACATCATGAATCATGGGAGATTGTCTGTGGGACATCATGAATCATGGGAGATTGTGGGGGACATCATGAATCATGGGAGAGTGTCTGTGGTACATCATGAATCACGGGATATTGTGTGTGTGGGACATCATGAATCATGGGAGATTGTCTGTGGGACATCATGAATCATGGGAGATTGTGTGGGACATCATGAATCATGGGAGAGTGTCTGTGGGACATCATTAATCACGGGATATTGTGTGTGTGGGACATCATGAATCATGGGAGATTGTCTGGGGGACATCATGAATCATGGGAGATTGTCTGTGGGACATCATGAATCACGGAAGATTGTCTGTGGGACATCATGAATCATGGGAGATTGTCTGTGGGACATCATGAATCATGGGAGATTGTCTGTGGGACATCATGAATCATGGGAGATTGTCTGTGGGACATCATGAATCATGGGAGATTGTGTGGGACATCATGAATCATGGGAGAGTGTCGGTGGGACATCATGAATCACGGGGTATTGTGTGTGTGGGACATCATGAATCATGGGAGATTGTGTGGGACATCATGAATCATGGGAGATTGTCTGTGGGACATCATGAATAACGGGATATTGTGTGTGTGGGACATCATGAATCATGGGAGATTGTCTGTGGGACATCATGCATCATGGGAGATTGTGTGGGACATCATGAATCATGGGAGATTGTGTGTGTGGGACATCATGAATCATGGGAGATTGTCTGGGGGTCATCATGAATCATGGGAGATTGTCTGTGGGACATCATGAATCATGGGAGATTGTCTGTGGGACATCATGAATCATGGGAGATTGTGTGGGACATCATGAATCATGGGAGATTGTGTGGGACATCATGAATCATGGGAGAATGTGTGTGTGGGACATCATGAATCATGGGAGATTGTCTGTGGGACATCATGAATCATGGGAGATTGTGTGGGACATCATGAATCATGGGAGAGTGTCTGTGGGACATCATGAATCACGGGATATTGTGTGTGTGGGACATCATGAATCATGGGAGATTGTCTGGGGGACATCATGAATCATGGGAGATTGTCTGTGGGACATCATGAATCACGGGAGATTGTCGGTGCGACATCATGAATCATGGGAGATTGTCTGTGGGACATCATGAATCATGGGAGATTGTCTGTGGGACATCATGAATCATGGGAGATTGTCTGTGGGACATCATGAATCATGGGAGATTGTGTGGGACATCATGAATCATAGGAGAGTGTCTGTGGGACATCATGAATCACGGGATATTGTGTGTGTGGGACATCATGAATCATGGGAGATTGTGTGGGACATCATGAATCATGGGAGATTGTCTGTGGGACATCATGAATAACGGGATAGTGTGTGTGTGGGACATCATGAATCATGGGAGATTGTCTGTGGGACATCATGAATCATGGGAGATTGTGTGGGACATCATGAATCATGGGAGATTGTGTGTGTGGGACATCATGAATCATGGGAGATTGTCTGGGGGACATCATGAATTATGGGAGATTGTCTGTGGGACAAGAGGAATCATGGGAGATTGTCTGTGGGACATCATGAATCATGGGAGATTGTCTGTGGGACATCATGAATCATGGGAGATTGTGTGGGACATCATGAATCATGGGAGAGTGTCTGTGGGACATCATGAATCACGGGATATTGTGTGTGTGGGACATCATGAATCATGGGAGATTGTCTGGGGGACATCATGAGTCATGGGAGAGTGTCTGTGGGACATCATGAATCACAGGAGATTGTCTGTGGGACATCATGAATCATGGGAGAGTGTCTGTGGGACATCATGAATCATGGGAGATTGTGTGGGACATCATGAATCATGGGAGATTGTGTGGGATATCATGAATCATAGGAGATTGTCTGTGGGACATCATGAATCATGGGAGATTATCTGTGGTACATCATGAATCATGGAAGATTGTCTGTGGATATATCATTAATCATGGGAGATTGTGTGTGGCTACATCATGAATCATGGAAGATTGTCTGTGGTACATCATGAATCATGGGAGATTGTCTGTGGCTACATCATGAATCATGGGAGATTGTCTGTGGGTACATCATTAATCATGGGAGATTGTAGGTGGGACATCATGAATCATGGGAGATTGTCTGTGGGACATCATGGATCATGGCAGATTGTCTGTGGCTACATTATGAATCATGGGAGATTGTCTGTGGGTACATCATTAATCATGGGAGATTGTAGGTGGGACATCATGAATCATGGGAGATTGTCTGTGGGACATCATGGATCATGGGAGATTGTGTGTGGGACATCATGAATCATGGCAGATTGTCTGTGGGTACAATATGAATCATTACAGATTGTCTGTGGGTACAGTGTCAATCGTGGGAGATTGTCTGTGGTTAGTCTTTCAGCAATTGCTACAAATTCCAATAAATTTACAATTTCGACATTTCAAATTGGAAATTTATCATATCTTAGTTTTATTTTACAGCAATAACCGGGTAGTTGGCTTCTCGATCCACGACAGAGTCAAATCAATATCGGGTTAAGGCATGATATTTGTCACGAGCCACATTATGATATTCATCAATGGGATAGGTCAAGGACTGGGTTACTTGTCATTATGTATTGTGACAAAGTGGGACACCAGGTCTTTGTGCCCAGAGTGGCAGCACTATGAAGTCATCATGAGTGCACACTGTTACAATATGGTACCCATCTGGATGTGACAATAGATGTTGCTGCGATGTAAAATCCACACAGACAAAAACAGCAGTAATAGCAATATATTAAATGTAATATGTTATTACTGGAAACTATAAACTACCCAATATTGTAAGAATAATTTCAATGATAATATCTCAAATGATTAAAACACATGTTTATAAGCGACTTAGGTAATTCCATACAACCAATTAAAATGCATATGCTTGTATATTTCGACACCGGCTGTTGGTCGTATTCTCTATTTGCGTTAATTTTGTATCGTCCGATAGTTTTGAGTTTTTGTCACTTTTCTGAGATAAATATATAAAATTGATTGGCATAGTCTACCTTAATTTACTTTGAAATAACTTTATTTCAAAGGGATAACTTTGAAGATATTTGAAGTGCAATAATTCAAAATTCTTTTTGGCAAGCACACCAAAATTCTCACACCATAGTAATAGGTTTTATTCAATTGACTCAGCATTCCCTTCTATGTGGCAACAAATGCTTAATAAGTGCAATTAGTATCTAAGTTAAATATGGAGGATCAAATCTAAGTAAATCTTTGGGTTTTGAAAATATGAGCAACTATTTGTTGTGTAGATTAGTTGATTAAGCAGGGGATATGCCAATTGTGGACGATTGGTCTTCCTCATTCCACTGCTCCTTGTCCTATCCGAATAATGTCGAGTGCCAGGTTAGGAAGCAGCAAGTATACAATTTTAAGTCATTGATTTGGCTCGACCAGGGTTCAAACTACCGATTCCATGATCAATCAGAATGGGAGACAGACGCTCAACTCATTCGGCCATCCCGTCTGGTGCATTAAACCCCTGGTGAGGAGCGCTGTAACTAAGGCCACCCAGCCTCGTTCTCAGTGCACACAAACAATGCACTGCAGGGTGTGGTGAGTAACCAGAGCCGACTACCCAGCTTTGCCTGTGACCCAGCTCACTGGGCGCCATTTTGTTTGCAGTGAAAATCGCGCAATTTCTGCAGATGAGATTGATAGTGTATATTGTTTGCCGCTAGGGTCCATCTCACGAAGGAGGTGAGGACAAGCAAGCAAAGATAGAAAATATCATGTCTGTTATGTGTAATCACAAAGTGTACTTAATAACAGCCAATAATAACTAGATATATAACTATGGAAATACGTAAATGCAGACGTAGGTAAACAATTAAATATATAAGTACGTAAATACATAAATGCGTGAATTCACAAATGTGTAAATAGTTAACTATGATATATATGTGTGAAAAGCTGAACTTCCACTAAACCATCCCGGAATTGCAATTTAGATCGTTGAGTAAAGACTATGAATAAAGTATGATGAATACACAATCAGATGTGGGTGCACTTCCCGCCGTCCCCGGCCCCGTCTCACCCCGCATGTCTGCTGGTGCCGGGTCCCTGTCTCACCCAGCTTGTCTGCTGGTGCTGGGTCCCCGTCTCACCCTGCCTGTCTGCTGGTGCCGGGTCCCTGTCTCACCCCGCTTGTCTGCTGGTGTTGGGTCCCCGTCTCAGCCCGCCTGTCTGCTGGTGCCGGGTCCCTGTCTCACCCCGCCTGTCTGCTGGTGCTGGGTCTGCGTCTCACCCCGCCTGTCTGCTGGTGCTGGGTCCCTGTTTTACACTGCCTGTCTGCTAGTGGTGGGTCCCCATCTCACCCCACCTGTCTGCTGGTGCTGGGTCCATGTCTCATCCCGCATGTCTGCTGGTGCCGGATCCCCGTCTCACCCCGCCTGTCTGCTGGTGTCGGGTCCCCGTCTCACCCCGCTTGTCTGCTGGTGCCAGGTCCCCGTCTCACCCCGCCTGTCTGCTGGTGCTGGGTCCGCATCTCACCTCACCTGTTTGCTGGGTCCCCGTCTCACCCCGCCTGTCTCCTGTGTCGGGTCCCCGTCTCACCCCACTTGTCTGCTGGTGCTGGGTCCCCATCTCACCCCGCCTGTCTGCTGGTGCTGGGTCCGCATCTCACCCCGCATGTCTGCTGGTGCTGGGTCCCTGTTTTACACTGCCTGTCTGCTGGTGCTGGGTCCACGTCTCACCCCGCCTGTCTGCTAGTGCTGGGTCCCCATCTCACCCCACCTGTCTGCTGGTGCTGGGTCCCCGTCTCACCCTGCCTGTCTGCTTGTGCTGGGTCCGCGTCTCACCCCGCCTGTCTGCTGGTGCTGGGTCCCTATCTCACCCCACCTGTTTGCTAGTGCCGGTCCCTGTCTCACCCCGCCTGTCTGCTGGTGCTGGGTCCATGTCTCACCTCGCCTGTCTGCTGGTGCTGGGTCCCTGTCTCACCCCGCCTGTCTGCTGGTGCTGGGTCCATGTCTCACCCCACCTGTCTGCTGATGCTGGGTCCCTGTCTCACCCCGCCTGTCTGCTGGTGCTGGGTCCACATCTCACGCCGCCTCTTCTGCTGATGCTGGGTCCCTGTCTCACCCCACCTGTCTGCTGGTGCTCGGTCCCTGTCTCACCCTGCCTGTCTGCTGGTGCTGGGTCCACGTCTCACCCCGCATGTCTGCTGGTGCCGGGTCACTGGCTCACCCCGTCTGTCTGCTCGTGTTGGGTCCCCGTCTCACCCCATCTGTCTGCTGGTGCCGGGTCTCTGTCTCACCCCATCTGTCTGGTGGTGCCGGGTCCCCGTCTCACCTCACCTGTCTGCTGGTGTCAGGCCCGCCTCTCACCCAGCCTGTCTGCTGGTGCTGGGTCCGTGTCTCACCCCACCTGTCTGATGGTGTCAGTCCGGGTCCCCATGCCCCATGTAGAAACTACCCACTCATAGTCGTCACCAGTTTGTAGAATCTAATGCTCGGATCTGTGGCTGTGTACATAGGCTATGACGAAAACAATACAGAGAAAGAGAAAGGAAGAGAGTAAAGTGTAAGAGAGAGAGTCCAGCCCTCGGGTTTATTATTATATAGTTACCAGCAGCACTCTCTCGGGGAGAAAATAGAGGTTTCACACCGGCAAAAACCTTGTCCAGACAGGCGCAAAACTATTTGTCCCTGCAGTGGCTGGTCGGGAGATGTTGGGAGTTCCATACATCAACTGCCCGTGTTGCTGCCACAGTGACATGGTTTTCTGTTCAGGGTTTGCTCTCTTAGCCTTCGGTTCTGTCAAGAACCTGTACCACAAGGCAGTGGTTTACAACTCTGCAGGGCAGGGGCGTCAAACTCCTTGAGGTATTGCAATACCTGCATAGCCATCTGTTACTACTGAAGCCTATACTGTCAGAGTTTTGGCCCCCTTGCCAAAATTAATTTGGCATGTTTGTACCACAAATATATCAAAAGCTAGCCATTTAAAATAAAAGTTACTTCAAACTAATCAGTTCTGCACTCAAAAAGTAGTGCCGTATGACAGCTAGGTATGTACCCACTATGATACGCATCTGAGACCCGCGCTTGATGTGAAAATGTCCATAATCCAAGCCATGTTGTGTCATTATCGCATATGATTCTTGTCGAATGCTTTTCATTGCAAATATTGTCACATTTGATTGGTTCCTGCAGCGCCACCTATCTGCTAAGCACTTAGTCTCACGTTTCACAGGCCCACTTCCACTGTAGAATAAACATGGCTCACTCCCGGGAGGGTGGGTGGGTGGGTAGACATTGCTGTTTAAACTGATCATCGACCGTGGCTGCATGACTTGTCGCTGGGCGATAATGGGGGAATATACATGCGAATCGATTCGGCTCGTCACTGCTGACAGTTGCGGCGGAACTGGTACCATGGATACACATCCACAGACTGGTCCCCACACCGCCTGCGTAAACTAACGCAGACAGGTACCTATTGGTACAGTGAGTGGCGGTGACAGTGTGAAGCGGGTGGTGGCACCACCATCGGAGCTGAGGTTGGGGAGGCTGGAGCAGTAGATGACTAGGACAGACTCCATCAGTGTATGGACTGAGATAGGGATGAGGGAAAGGAGGGATATTCCGGGTTATTATACTCGCATAATTCTTATACAGCATATGTACAATCATCAAAGGCTACCACCAGCAGGCTAAGATTAGGAAGTAGGTTTCACGTAGACAACTATTGAACTAGCAAAACATGAAGTGGTTCTCTGGACTCGGCTAAATCGACCAGTAAACTTGTATGTTATCACTTCATCTATCTGCAAAGATAGCACACCACACAGCTAAGTACAAACCTATGATATAAAAATAGGAGTAGGCTTGTCTAGTAGTAAGACTAGAACAAAATAAAATACATATATGCCAAGAAAATCCAAAAAAACTAACATAGGCTACTAACCATACCAACGAACTATCTATCTGCTACTGAAATGCAGGCAATCAAATACCTTATCAGCAGCTACTGTGTGATAAGATAACACCAACACTACAGCTGGCCAGCATTGAAAACAAGCCTGGATACTCGGACCTACTATGGACAGTATAAATACAGCCTCAATAAAAAAAGAAGAAGAGTTAACCCCTTCAAATAAAAATGCTCCAAGCTAAAGTGAAGCAGGTGTAGGTGATAACAATCAAGCTAATATGGATCTACATATAATGGCATAATCTCAAAACCATGAGATTATGCAACCCCAAAATGTTCTGTTATTCCCAGGTGAGACTCGTCATGCAGGCGGCTAATTTCCCAATAACATTTATGTCAGGGGTCATGCGCAGGGAACTGGTACCCACACCAGTAGTTCTTGCCACTCCAATTCAGTTAATGTTTCTTTTGTGTACATTAGTTAATTAAGAAGGTGAATTTTCAATCGCGGGCACTAGACCCCTGCCAGTTAAGCTAGAAAGTACCCAAATAGAGTGGTTCCAGATTTTGCCGATAGATGTAACTAGCTTAACTGGTGCGGTGTAATACACATGAAGAGAGCGGCGGTGAAATTCCAGAAGAAAAATTCAATATAGTTGTTATATTTTACAAGGATAAGAGCGTGATGCCTGTTGCGATATGAACATCTGGCATTTTATTATTTTTCCGTGCATTCTTTATGGAGATATAGCATGTGAAATCACAGACACTCACGGAAAGTACCCGAATACAGTCTTTCCAGATTCTGCCATTAGACGTCACTAGCTTAACTGGTGGGGTCTATTGGTCTTCCTTGGTGCTTCTTGTCCTATCCTTGTAATGCCAAATGCCAGGGGAGATAGCGACAAGCATAAGTCATTAAGTCATTGGTTTGACTCGACTATGTTTCAAACCGACAGGCTTGAATTTCATAACCTACCAACATGGGAGGTTGTTGCTCAACTCAGTTGGCAATGGTTGATTTGGAAGAGATGTATTTCAATGTATTCCAAAAACCTGTTTGCGTCACTCAGACAAATTGAAGCCATGCATATTATGGCCCCAGAAGTATCGCGTTGTGACTGGTTGGGGGTTGGATGGGGCTGGTCGGACTGGGATTATTCTGGAACCGGAAATGGTCGTGGGGATCACTGGCTGGCATGCGCATGGAATTGCGTGGCACTTAGATGTCGATCAACCTAATTTTACTCTACTACAAAAAAACAGATAGAAGTAGAAAACACAAAATGCATAGAAATTTCTAACAACTTTTGTGAGGGTTTAAGCAGATGATTAATTCTAAACATGTTAAACATGCTTATGAATCACTTCAAATAAATAACTCGCTTTATATTTTGAAAACAGAAATGGTTAGAAATAACATACAAATTATGTTGGGTAGGAAACCTTTTCCGAATTAATCTGAGTCGAATTAACAGAGACTGACTATACATCGCTTTCCCGTGCTGGCCATCAACAGTGAGTGACACATTAAGAGGAAAGTATTTTTGCAGGTCAAAACTAAAGCATGTATCTGGGTTTGATGCGGCTTGTCCAACTGATGTACTGATGCACTCATGGATCACCCCTCTGAGGTTTTGTCCCATACTAATGCTGGGGCTCCCTTAGACAACATGACACCTGTCCTAGTTAACATGGCAATGGCATACATCATAGTGAGACCTGACGTAGTTAACATGTCAATGTCATCCAGCATGAGGCCTGACCTAGTTAACACATTAATGCATACCTCATGAGACCTGACCTCATTAACACTGCAATGGCATACATCATGAACCCTGACCTAGTTAACATGATAATGGCATACATCATTAGTCCTGACCTAGTTAATACGGCAATGGCATACTTCATGAGACTTGGCCTAGTTCACACGTCAATGACATACTGCATGATACCTGACCTAGTTAACACAGCAATGGCATACCGCATGACATATCTGACGTAGTTAACACGGCAATGGCATCATACTGCCCTAGGTTTCAACTCATCTACACATGCCATACATCATGAGATATGACCTAGTTAACATGTCAATGGCACACATCATGAGTTCTACCCTAGTTAACATGCCAACGGCATACATCATGATACCTGACCTAGTTAACACGGCAATGGCATACCGCATGACATATCTGACCTAGTTAACACGGCAATGGCATCATACTGCCTTAGGTTTCAACTCATGTAAACCACAGCACGTGTTGCACACTTTCACTTATAAATACTCTCTCCACAGTTAAGCATGTATCACACAAGTCTCTCCCAATGAGTGCATTCAGAGTTCCGCTGGTACCTAAGGAAAAACGAGTGTTGAAACTACCCAGATAGCACACAGCCGTCGGGCCGACGTCGGCTATTGGTCGCACCGTCGCCATCGACTTTCCACCGTCGGGCCACCGTCGGGCCGACGGTGGTAGTCCGACGTTGGTTTTCAATCCCTTTCCACTTTTGAGCCA
Organism: Branchipolynoe longqiensis; assembly: GCA_030323885.1. Taxonomy (NCBI): domain Eukaryota; kingdom Metazoa; phylum Annelida; class Polychaeta; order Phyllodocida; family Polynoidae; genus Branchipolynoe; species Branchipolynoe longqiensis. The sequence goes on along the minus strand of CM059193.1, from coordinate 62,843,648 downwards.
CCGTCGGGCCACCATCGGGCCGACGGTGTTGTTCCGACGTTAGGTTTCAATCCCTTTCCACTTTTGAACCACCGTCGGGCCACCGTCGGGCCTACGGCGGTAGCCCGCCGCTGGTTTGCATTCATTTTCCACATTTGAGCCACCGTCGGGCCACCGTCGGGCCGACGGTGTTGTTCCGACGTTAGGTTTCAATCCCTTTCCACTTTTGAACCACCATCGGGCCACCGTCGGGCCGACGGTGTTGATCCGAGCATGGGCAGTTCTTTAAATTTCCGGCTCGAGTCGCCAGTGGAACATGTGCGATCGTTGAGTAGCGTTCTTTTTCAACAAATAACTCCAGATATCGCAGGAATTTTAAGGAATTATTTAACAGGTTTGTTTATTAATATGTTTAGATTATTTTGTAAAAGTTTTGTAATTTATTATGACATATTAATGGAATTATTCGTGTTAATACGATTTGAATTATCGGGTACGGTTTGTTGAGGGTTCGACTCAGTTCAAGTCGCCACCGGAACACGTGCGATCGTTGAGCAGCGTTCTTTTTCTACAAATAACTCCAAAAATCGGAGGAGTTTTAAGGAATTATTTAACAGGTTTGTTTATTAATATGTGTAGATTATTTTGTAAAAGTTTTGTAATTTATTAGGATGTATTAATGGAATTATTGGTGTTAATACGATTTGAATTACCCTGAACCGAATGTTGACGAAAAACCGCCATCTTGGTTTTTTCCGAGAAGACACTGTCACTATAGTGTCAATACGTACAGACTATCCTAAATTTATAAGGTTAGGGTTCTCGATTTCTATTAATTTTGAATAAAACTAATATTTTTGCACCTGTGCGTATTGACACTAGAGTGACAGTGTCTTCTCGGCTCGTCGGCGGTTTCTGCCGTCGGGAGGTTGGGCGAAACAACGTCGCCCGACGGCGTTTGTCGCCATCGGGCCGACATTGTTTTGTCGCCGTCGGCTCGTTGGCGGTTTCTGCCGTCGGGGCGACGGCGGCAGCCACCGTCGCCCGATGGCGGGAGGTTGGACAAAACAACGTCGGCCCGACGGCGGTTTCCACCGTCGGGCCACCAGAGCGGCCGCCGTTGGGCCACCGTCGGGCCGACGGCTGTGTGCTATCTGGGTAAGCACACCGGTGTGGCGTTTTCAGCCGTGTGCCGTGTTCAGCCGTGTGCATAGACTCAAACTTAAGGAATTGTCAATGGTGGTGAGCAATCTTCATACAGAAAATACAGAAAAAGTGAAATATCTCTAAAACCACACCACCTATTAACAAATCGCTTGGTATACATATAGAAAACATCTTTACCAAAAAGATTATATTACATTTATAAGGTTAGTGTTCTTGATTTCTATTAATTTTGAATAAAATTAATGTTGTGCACTGTGTGAACCGTCAAACTCAAGCCATTGTCCATATTGCTGTGGCAATATGGGTAATTCGGGGGAGGCGGACGACCACCCTCCCCCGGCCCTACCGCCCCCCCACCCACTCCTCACCCCCCCCTCCCCCGGCCCTACCGCCCCTCCTGCTCACTCACCCACTCCCCACACACCCTCACCCACCCAGATGGCGCCACCACCTCCTTCCCTAACTCACCCCACTCCCTCCAGATGCCGCCACCACAACTTCCTTCCCCGCTGGTCCCGCTGCTGGTCCCGCCGCTGGTCCCGCCGCTGGTACCTCCCCCCCCTTCCTTTCTTCCGCCTCCCCATCCCCTTGGCCACTTCTCCTCCTGCAACCACACCGACAAGACCTACTCTCACCGTCCCACCCACCCAACTCTCCGATAAGGTTGAGGCCCGGGTCACTTAAGACTCTAACTAACTATAAATGCCTTTGCCGATATGACATTTGACTTTGAACATTCACTACTTATCCATTACACTTACATTGCCTTAACGACCTATCCAACTTAACTTTGATCTACTCACCTCTGATTGCATTACTTCACTGTTACATTGCCTGTTCTTGAATAAATTGCCATACTATGTAGTCTGCCTCTTGTCCTGAATTATCAATGGTGGTGAGCAATCTTCATACAAAAAATCCAGGAAAAGTGAAATATCTCTAAAACCACACCACCTAGAAATAAATCGCTTGGTACTCATATAGAAAACATCTTTACCAAAAACATTATATTAAAGTTATAAGGTTAGTGACTCACGACCATTGACAATGCCTTGAGTTTGAGTCTATGCACACGGCTGAACACGGCACACGGCTGAAAACACCACACCGGGTCAAAGCTATGGCTTACCTGGCGGAAGAGGGTCAATACACATACATAAAGTGTTGGTTTATCTAATGTTATATAATTATTTTCTACCGGATTTCCCTGTAATCTACATTAGAACAACTGAATCATATGGGCCCCTCAAGGCTGGTCCTTTGCAGGCATGTGGTTATAGGTGCAAAGTGAGTTTGCATTTCGGCCCTATGGTGCAAGGTAGGGCTTGGGGAGAACTAGATAAAAGATTCACCCGGTACTTGTATTACACGGGTGAAGATCAGCCTTATGTAAAAAACGGTTGAAAAATCGGGCTAATGAAATGAGACTTTATGAGAGCCTAATTTCTCAATCTAAGAAGCAAGATTTATTCTTTGTATATGTCTTCATGTTTACCCACTACTTTTGAGTTGGAAAATATAATAAAACATATACTTTAATGCAATTTAAAAGTGACATCGATGGCGTTCTCTGGCCGCCATCTGGTCTTTTTGCATTCTTGCCCATTTCACCAACTCTGTGACTATATGAGTAGCCATTTGATACTGGAGCCACAGTTTCTTGTTCATGTTCCATACTAAGCCTATTTTCGCCCGTATTTACACTACGCTGTCCTTCACCCGTGTACAACAAGTACCGGGTGAATGTTATATCTAGGGGAGAAACAAACCCAACTTCCCCTCTGCCAGCTGTAGCTGCCACCCATGTGCTGAGTCACGTGGTCAGTTTGTCCTGAGGGACGAGCGGAACTCTGAGTAGCCGTATTAACGGAGAATAGCCATAATGTTCATTCTAATGGACATACAAATATGACAAAAGCAAAAATCAACAGTTTTAACAAAAACATGAATACGGGTAACCAATCAGAGCGCACGCCCCCCCCCCCCACCAGGCGGCCACCTCGTGAACCACCAGACAACCCCCAACAAGACCCATTTTTGCATGAACCGCAGTGACTGGTGCTGTACATTATACAGCAGGAGCCACTCCCGTAATTCTACAGGATTGGTGCTGTGACTAATACAGCACTGACCAAACTTAGATTATTTAGAATGTCAATTCCAATAGTAAAATGGCCGAAAGACCAGTGCTCCGGTGCTGACAAATGTCATATTCAGATGAATAAATACTTTACCAAAAAAAAAGACAAAAAAAAGACGCTGGACTCGCTACGCTGTCAACAAGTCGTGTTTGTTTTTCCCTTTAGGATATTACTTCCAGCAGCGAGTTACTCCTACCTTTTTCTGCTTTGTAAAAAGCGCGAACAAAAACAACAAAACAAACATAGTGATGGCCCAGCCTGTCACCTGCTAAGTCTACTTCCTTACCCCCATCTCCACACCGCCCCGCACCCCAACCAAAACACCTGAATTATCGCTCACTCATTTGCATTCAGATTGGCATTCGCATTCACATTCGCATTCACATTCGCATTCACATGAAGAGTTCAGGCGTAAAACCCCGCAAACATCAATATAAAAATTGACTTACATTTGTTTAATTATACATGAAAGTAATCTAAATCCCCTCTAATTCCACATTGGTTGTAAAGAACTGGCTATGGAGCAATAAACAAAAAATAGGAAGATGCAAAATTGACTTTTTTGAAGGTGTGATTTCCATGTTTATCTCAATTTTTTGGATGGGGTTTACGGGGTTTTGCGCATGACCTCTTCACATTCAAATTCGCATTCAGATTCACATTCACATTCACATTCGCATTTGTATTCGCATTCGTATTCGATTCGCATTCCCATTCACATTCCCATTTGCATCCACATACCACATACCCAGGTTGGAGAGCTTACTTCGATCGGGCTATGGTAGTTAAATACTTCATTCGAACCCCGGTTCCATTTCCAAGGTCAAATTTTATATAGGATTAGTTTGCAGGTTCAAAAATATGGTTATGGCACACTGAGTTTTGGGAGGTTTTCATATTGGAATACATCACTAGAAAGCAAACAATTATATCTAATTTCCTGGATCTTCCTAGGACATTTAGTTGGGACCGGATTGAGTAAATTAACAGTGAATATTAGGAAATAATTCAGTAGTTACAACACATGGCTACAGGACGGAACTACCCATCATAGAACTGTGTTGGTATAGCCATAAATCCCAAACAATAGAGGAACCTCCAGCCAACCATGGGGGTATATGCTGGTCTGTGGCCCACTCTTATACTTCCACTTGCCACTGGGGGAGGTCCTGTGGGGACTGTTGTGCATCATGTAGATATATTTTTTGCATACCAATATATATGTGCATAATAAATAATTCACTGTGATTATGCATCTGATACATAATCACCACAAAGATGGCTTGTCTTGCTGGTACAAGATTAAGAAAAACCTACCTTAAATATTATTGTATTTGATTTATTTTATTGTTGTGACAGCATATATATATATATATATACACATATACATATACACACATATACATATATTAATAAACACTTTATCGCATTTAAAACGGTATGTATAGCCTCCCAGCTTCCCAGTTCCGAGCCTCCCTCCACCACATCCCAAATATTTGAATAGAGGTAAAAAGCATTAAACAAAAGTCAAATAAATCAAATAAAAATGCCAACCACTCACCTTGGGTAAGGTCAGGTCGGGCAAAGGAGAGTTGGGTAACATGGAACTGGGTAAAGTGAGGTCGGGGAAAGTGAGGTCGGGTAAAGTCAGGTCGGGTAATGTAAAGTATTATTGCCATTTTTACCCTTTAAGACTCAGATTTTAACCAAAAAACTGTCAAGGAAAGCTTTCACACCTCAGGTTGCCAATGGCGCTCTGAGTTGCACATCCACTGACACCTTCACTCACTTACTGTGAACATGTTACAACTTATGCCCTTGGACTAGGTGTGAGAGTGGATTGGATTTGGTTTATAAGGGTCTGTGGCGCAGTGCACTGCACACACATATGTCTGAAGGCACACACTACACAACAGTCAACTTGTTACTTGCAAATGGATTACTATTGTGATGGATTTGACACAGTCATCCCTACATTTAGGAACAGTGGTAAGTTATTCTTCAACTGATATTGCAATATTATGTATATATTATATATAATATGGGGGAGGGGGTTGTTGTCGTTATATACATATAACTTTATAAGTATGTGTATGTGTACATGTACATGCATACTCAAAAATAAAATTTATAAAATATAAATGGAATATTATTTAGGGTAATGGCAGTGTTTGGTTAAAATCTGAGGGTGAAAGTGTCAGAGCTTAGGCCCCTTGCATTGGTGCAATAAGTCTGAGAGTGACACAGACTACATATGGATTAACTTTGCAGTGACAAATGGAGGACCACTCTAAGATATGTGATGCAGTCATCTCTAAATACAATATGTATTTATATTCATGTATATATTCATGTATATATGTCTACATATATGTATATATGTCTGCATATATATGTATGTGTATGTATACATATATATATATATGTGTATATATGTATATGGATGTATATGGATGTGTATGCATGGGTATACATGTGTATGCATGTGTATGCATGTATATGTGTATGTATGCATATGTATGGGTATATATGTATATGTATATATGTATATGTATGTATATGTATGTATGTATATGTATGTATATGTATGTATAGGTATATGTATAATATTTATAATAGTCATAGGGGGTTCAGCGTGGGAGGAGACGGCAGCCTATTAGTGCTGGGAATCCCGGCTTCCTGGTGCCAGGGTTCCCCACGCCGAGACTCCCGGCACCGGGCCTCAATTCAAATAATATAAATATCAATAAAATGTGATAACCAACAATAAAATAAATGAAATATAAATACAATAATATACAAGGTAAGTTTAATGTTAATGTTGCTGTACCAGCAAGAAATGCCATATTCATGGGGATTATGAATCAGTTGCATAATTACAGTGTTATTTATGAGCGTAGCTTACTGGCCTCACAGCACCAGGCCTTCCGGCACCACCCTTCCATTAAATAATATGAATAGAAATAAAAAGTGATAACCAACAATAAAATAAATCAAATACAATAATATGTAAGGTAGGTTTTTCTTAATGTTTTACCAGCAAGACAAGCCATCTTTGTGGTGATTATGCATCAGATGCATAATCACAGTGAATTATTTATTATGTATATATATATTGGTATGTAAAACATATATCTAAATGATGTACAACAGTCCCCACAGGACCTCCCCCAGTGGCAAGTGGAAGTATATGAGTGGGCCACAGACCAGCATATACCCCCATGGTTGACTGGAGTTTCCTCTATTGTTTGGGATTTATGGCGATACCAACACAGTACTATCATGGGCAGTTCTGTCCTGTAGCCATGTTTTGTAACTACTGAATTATTTCCTAATATTCACTGTTAATTTACTCAATCCAGTCCCAACTAAATGTCCTAGGAATATTCAGGAAATTAGATATATATTTTTGCTTTCTGGTGATCTATTCCAATATGAAAACTTCCCAAAACTCAGTGTTCCACAACCATATTTGTGAACCTGCACCATAATCCTATATGAAATTCGACCTTGGAAATTGAACCGGTACTCGAATGAGGTACTTCAACCACGATAGCCCGAACGAGGTAAGCTCTCCCACCTGATACCACGTATATGGAATATTAGCTTAAATCTGGATGAAGCATGGGACTTGTATGACATGCAAACAGTCTGTTCACGATCTACGCTGTTGTACGATGCATACATAGTCCGTACAACCAGACGGGATGTCCGAATTGAAAAGAAGAAGGATTCCCGCGCCGGAGGTCGTGTGTTCAACCCCCAGGAAAAGTCAAAACAATGACTCCCAAAATTGGTATTAGTATACCTAGCTTGGTGATCAGCATTAATGACTTAGGGCAAGGACTGGGTTTCTCAGTGTCAGGATAATGTGATTGAGTCGGGTATGAGGTCATAAGCCGTGTTTACACGGGAGAGTTAAATCGCTTCATATAAATCGCCTTGCCTAGTTCGCCTCACATTCGCCGTGTAAACGCGCAACTGAAGCGGATTAGGGCTGATTCGCTTCATATGATTCGCTTTATGTATACCGCGTCGCGAGGTGGTTTATGTGAAGCGATTCAGCTGGTTCCCGGGCGGCGATAGTGTAAAATAGCAGTGCTCGCCGGCTACAAGCTCAGGTGTAACTATCGCTGGTGCCCGGCAGTGTTAGGAACCGATTAGGCCGAAATCTATTAAATGCGATCATATTTAACAGAATTACATACTCAAATAATGAAATTTAATTAAATTAACCTTAAATTCCAAGCGATATTAACGTAGCAGCTACATCGGCGTCGAATCGACGAGTGTAAACTAAACCAATAGCAGTGCTCGCCGGCTACAGGCGCACCACTAAGGCTGCTGGTTCCCGGTCGCCGACATACTTTCAAACTCACTCGTGTAAACGCGCCACTACTTCGCTTCATATAAATCGCTTTGCCTAATTCGCTTCACAATTCCCTATGTAAACACAGCTATAGTGCCGGCATCTTCAGGTGCCAGTGGAGCAGCACTATAAAGTCACCGAATTACATTCCCCTACCGACCACTCACACCTCCACACCTCCACACCTCCACACCTCACACTCCACCCTTAAGCCCGGATGAAAGGGGTCTCCGACAATAAACGCGGACATCAGGCCATCATTAACCTTCGCCCCAACTGCAAATTTCGGCGAAAACGCGGATTTTCCCCCATAGGCTTAGCAATGTCAGGGAATCGAGCAAAACTGCCGGAATGAAGTCAGGTTTCAACCACTCTTGTTGTGACTATATTATCGCCCATATCTAACCCTTTCTTGTTTGAGTTTGATGTTCCAGCAACATCTAAGGTCACAAGAACGGGATCCGGACTGTGATATATATCTTATATATACAAACCCATATATACAGTAAAACCTCTCTAACCGACCACCTCCACAGATCGACCACTCTTCTATATCGATCGCTTTATTTGGGTCCCAAACGATCGCCCATACGATACGATGCCGGATGAAGGTGTGCGGATATCGATGATCTGAGGGGGGGTCAAGACACTTGGGTTCCAGCAATTAGGAACATGCGTATTGGATCTGTGGGACCCGCCTCAATAGTTAAGCTGGAAAGTACCCGACTAGAGTCGGTCCAGAATCTGCCGACAGATGTCACTAGCTTAACTGGAGGGGTGTAATACATGAAGAGGGCGGTGGTGAAATTCCAGAACAAAAATGCAATATAGTTGCCTTTTTTTAGATATATTACAAGGATAAAGGGCGCATTCCATATACGCGTAATGCGTAATGCGTTATGCGTTACGCGTTATGCGTTATGCGAATGCCAGCATTCCATATACGCGTAATGCGTAATGCGTTATGTGGCGCACGACTGGCTATATTTAAAAAATAATAATAAACAATTATTCTCCATACTGCTCTGTATGTGACCAAATATTGCATGTATATCTATGTAACTTTATGTATGTCACATGGGGGTTCCTACCTTTATCATAACCAAATTATAGATAAGTATTCATATTTCTGTGCATATGGTAGCATTTTTAGCTTTCCCCTAACCGTATGTCTCCCTGGTGCCCAGCTCACCATGTGTTTCCAATTAGCACCCCTCTGTGAGACTGTTCCATAATGCTCAGTCACCTCTCCTGGTGTTAAACTAATGGACGCATCAGACTCAGGTTTCTATTCACATCCAGCTTGACGCATAACGCATTACGCACCGATCGCTACATGGAGCGATCGGGATAATGAATTTCTGATGCATTCGCATTCGCATTACGCATTACGCGTGTATGGAATGTACCTCATAGGTTTCAAGGCATTTCGATTTTTTGTCGCATTCGCATTCGTATTACGCATTACGCGTATATGGAATGCGCCCTTAAGAGCTTGAACCCTGTTGCGATATCAATATCTCAATGTAATCAGGCATTTTATTATTTTTCCAAGCATTCCTAATGGAGATATAACATGCCAAGTCATAGGCAGTTGGGGAATGGTCCCGACTAGAATGGTTTCAGATTCTGCTGACAGATTTCACTAGCATAAGCCCCAGTCATACGAGGGCTGCGTTCGCTTACGATCGATCCGCGAGGATTTTGCAATTAAATTACGACCATCTTACGACCACCTTACGACTAATCGCTGAGCGATTGCCGACCGATGCGATGTTGCGCGTGTATGATCACGTCACAATGTCGCCTGGTCGACATGGCGACGTATTAAATAGTTTGTAACAAATTGTTTCAATTTTGTCACAAGGAGATCGCAGACTTTTGGTCACGGATCGATCGTAAGCGAACGCAGGCCGTCGTGTGACTGAGGCTTTAACTGGTTAAAGCTCTGAGGCTGGCGTCTGGATTCTCCATCCCCGGTGAGACAAGACATGTGACCACCTATGTCCCGCTGGGCCGTGTCATCTAGTTTAGATACATGTTAACCTGAAGGTGATGGCGCATTGGCCAACTAAAACATTGCAAAAAATTAGTGATCTTCCTTTTGAAATAAAGATCAGTGTCAGGTGGGCGGTTTTAATTTATTTTTTTAATTTTTGTGGAAGACATAATAGCCTAAGCAGACGCGATGGTCGAAAGAATTGAGCATCCACCTCCCATTCTGGTAGGTCGCGGGTTTCAAACTCCTGGGTTCGAACCCTGGCCGATTCAAACTAGTGATTTAAAAATTGATATACAAGTTGAATTGCTGCTAGCGTGATTCATTTATAAACGTTTTAAAATAAATTTAAAAAAATAAATGTAACAATAGGGGCGGGCAGATTTTTAAGGCATGGGCAGGGATGAGGACCAACTTTTTTATTATTTGGCCTTACTTGTAAAAGTAACATTTTCCGCTGTGACGTAGCACATCCTGGTTACACCCGCAGGGAGGTATTAATGCGTGCGGCAGTCACAATGAGTTACGTGCATCCAAGACATGCACCCTTAGCCGTTTATTTCATGCCAACCGCCCCAGGGCGACAAGACCGGGCATTAGGAAACACCCACATTCAATTTTGGGTTGGGCGCTCGGGGTCTAACATCCTTGTCACATGTGGTGTCATGTGAGGACTGGTGACTTGTGACATTGCTTCTAAACTGTGAGCCTGGGATGCAATTTGTGTGGTAGTTTTATAGACAGGCGGCTAAAAGACCTGGTGGGCAGGCAGGCTGGTTGACAGGCAGGCTGGTAGACAGGCAGGCTGGTAGACAGGCAGGCTGGTAGACAGGTAAACTGGTAGACAGGTAAACTGGTATGCAGGCAGGCTGGTAGACGGGCCGGCTGGTAGTGGTAGACAGGCAGGCTGGTAGACAGGCAGGTTGCTAGACGGGGAGGCTGGTAGACAGGCAGGCGGGTAGACAGACATGCTGGTAGACAGGCAGGCTGGCAGGCGGGTAAGTTCACCACTCAGCCTCATCCTGGCTCATACCACATCTATATTGCATGAGTGGATGGGGAGACGTTCTATATGCAGCGTCCTACCGGGAACCAGCCACCATGCTGCTGTGCCTTCCACTGACGCGCTCAGATGCTGTCAGAAAGCGCCACCAGGGAGCGCCACTTACTGCAGCGCTCGCCTCTAGTGCTACCCCTAGATCATACAAAGTAAGCAAAGCGCCAGTCCTGCTGCATATTCACTGCTCAGGCTAGGCGCTTTCGATGCCATAGATTGTTTTCCATAAATTGTCTCACCAGACAGACCACCCAATTGTACTATCATTTGTGAGGTTACATTCATTGACTAAGCAGGTGGAATTTAAATCACAAACGAAGGGACTTCCTCATTGCCCTATCCTAGTAATGCCGCGTACCAGGCAATGTAGTGGCTAGAATATATCTAGTGAGTCTTTGATTTCATTTGAGTTGGTAGATTGGCAGTCCTCCTACAGATCCTCGAGATGGGACGGGGTTATCCTCTGTCGCTCCTGTATTAGTCATATGTTTTTGATGCATAGCTATGTTTTGGCTGGGGACCACCCACCTCAGTGTGAGCACTGCCGGTGTATACTGACAGTGTGTCACATATTGGTGAGATGCTCTCACCTACAACCAGTTACAGATGATGTATTTGGAAATGAAGGGGTGATGGAGTCGTTCCAATTCCATCCGCAACTCATTGTTAAAATCTTTTTAATTTTTTTTTTCTTTATTTCTTTTTCTTTTTTCTTTTTTTTTAACAAAAGAAATCATTTTCCATTTTTAACTTGAAAAGTCTTTAACTGTTGATTTTATTCATCATATGCCACATGTGATTTTTACCATAGTTGCGTGCCCTTTTGCCATACAATACTGTGCTGCATTTTACCTGTTTGAAATGTACTGTTTTACTCAGATATGTTTATCCACCATATCACCCCCGATAGCCAATGTTTACTTTTTGTGCTGGTGGGGGTGGGGGGGGGGGGGGTTGTTGTTAAGCAAACAAACAAAATCATTTGAGACCTCACTCCTGGACTCCCGCTTGGTGAGCTGTCCTATATTTAGACATGCATTGTCCTTTTGTTCTGAGGGGGTGGGCTTCACCACTGCAGTGTAACGATACACACTGTAACATGACAATGCGAACCGATGGAGCATGGCAGTACATAGGTGGCACTAATGGAGCATGACGATACACAGGGGGTTCCAATGGAGCGTAATCGATTAACACGACCCGGGCGATTCGAGTCACCCGATTTGCTAGAATTTCAAATCGAACACCACAAGTGGAGTTGACAAAAACATGTGCCGTGTGCAAAACGACCCGACCCCAGTAACCCACCTCTTGGCTGGGGTTTGCTAGGAATGATGATGTACATTTGTGCCCGGTACCGTCCTGCATCATAATAGCTACCAGAACCAATCCTACATGTTTTTTTTTTGGTAATAACACAGATTAATGAAATGGAAATATAACTAAACTATGCAATCATAAAATACTTTAAATCCTATTTTGCTGTAGTTATATCAGTTATTTAAACAAAACAACACGTTTTGGATTCAGTCACCATTTTGTCCACCCTGAGCGTGGAGAACTGTATTCGATTATTCAACCCGAATCTGTAGGATGTGCGCATGCGCCAAAAAGTGGCTCGGGTGACCCGAGTTGATTAATCGATTACGCTCATGGAGTGCCACTGGAGCATGACAGTACACAGGGAATGCCACTGGAGCATGGCGGTGCGCAGGGGGTGCCACTGGAGCGTGATAATAGACAGGGGTACTACTGGAGCATGACGATACACAGGTGGTGCTAATGGACCCTGATGGTACACAGGGGGTGCTAATCGAGCCTAATGATACACAGATGGTTCCCCTGGAGCATGACGATACACAGAGGGTTGCCCTGGAGCATGACAATACACAGGGGGTGCCACTGGAGGATGACGGTACACAGCGAATGCCACTGGAGCATGACGGTGCATAGGGGGTGCCACTGGAACGTGATAATACACAGGGGTACTACTGGAGCATGACGATACACAGGGGGTGATAATGGATCATCTCGGTACAAAAGGGGGTGCTAATGGAGCATAATGATACACAAATGGTTCCCCTGGAGGATAACAATAAACAGAGGGTGCCACTGGAGCATGACGATACACAGGGGGTGGCAATGGAGCGTGACAGTACATATGGGGTGCTAATGGACCGTGACGGTACACATAGGATGCTAATAGAGCATGAATATATTATACAAGGGGTGCCACTGGAGTATCATGATACACAAGGGGTGGCACTAGAGTGTGACGGTACACATGGGATGCTAATGGAGCGTGAGGGTACACAGGGGGTACCACTGTAGCGTGATGATACACAAGCGGTGCCACTGGAGTATGACAATACACAGGGGAGGGGGTACCACTGAAGCATGATGGTACAAGAGGGTTCCACTGGAGCATGGCATTACACAGGCGGCGCCACTGGAGAGTGATGATATACAGGGGGTGTCATTGGAGCATGACGATACACAGGGGGTACTACTGGAGCAATAACGGGACACAGGGGGTACCACTGAAGCAATAACGGTACACAGGGGGTACCACTGGAGGATGACGGTACACAAGGGGTGCCACAGGAGCGTGACGGTACACATGTAGACAGGGGGTCCCACTGATGCGTGATGGTACACAAGGGGTGCCACTTGAGCGTGACAGTACACAAGGGGTGCCACTGGAGCGTGACAGTACACAAGGGGTGCCACTGGAGCGTGACAGTCCACATGTAGACAGGGGATGCCACTGATGCGTGACGGTACACAAGGGTGCCACTGGAGCATGACGGTACACAAGGGTGCCACTGGGGCATGACGGTACAGGGGGTATTACTGGTGTGTGACGGTACACAAGGGGTGCCACTGGAGCATGATGATACACTGAATATACTTGTTTTCACCATTAGACAGTTTGTCGATAGAAAGCCTGAGCCTACACTTTTACCGACCCAAGGGATTTTTAACCTCCCACACCACATAGACATGGTATGAGAGCAACCGGCCTTTGATGAAGCTGTAAGTTATACACAGCGGTGGAAATCCAAATTGGCAGAGGTGGGGGCACGGGGAATTGAACCACTGACCTTCAGATTAGAAGTCCGACATAGAAAAAAGTCAGACACTCTAACCACTCTGCCAACGAGAACTTTTAATTGGCATTACACACACCTTGGATTCAAAAGCAAAGGAATAACACATCACTTCATATCAGATAGGGCTAAAATATAGATGCCTGGACCACATTTCTACTACAGTATATTTATATACAGACATACTGGGAGGCATGGCATAAACCAGCGGGGTATAAATTCCCAGTGAGGGGGTTCTTAATATACTTTTGGTTTGGCCTTTGAAGTAATTAGCGACAAATGCACACAAGCAACAGGCAACATCTGGTTATCTTCGTCAACGGAACATTTGCACACCGAACCAAAGGTGGTAGCTGTCATTTTTATACTCATATAATCAATAGCATGCCACCTATGTCTATATGTATATATGACATGTATGTGTAACTGATTCAATGCGGGAACTGTATAGGTGTAGACTTGATTATGTCTCAGATTTCTGCCACTCTCATCCCCATACCTCGCTGCGTACACAGTTCTTCCTATCTTCTCGTGTTCCCCTTCCCCATCACACATCTGATAACTGGGAGTACTCTGCACTCCCAGTAGAAGTGTCCAACATGTGCGACTAGTTTATATGTAATAATTTGTCTGCACATACGCCTACACATATTCACATATTCACAGATAGACATGCACACATATTCATAGATAGACATGCACACATATTCACATATTCACCTGCACACATATGCATATATGCACATATACACACACCACGTACACAAACATTCACATATTCACATCTACACACATATTCACATATTCACAGATAGACATGCACACATATTCACATATTCACATATATACATGCACACATATTCACATATGACATGCACACACATGCATATATGCACATATACACACCATATGCACAGACATTCACATATTCACATCTACACACATATTCACAGATACACATGCACACATATTCACATAGTCACATCCACATGTATGTACACCTACACATATACACTGTATATGTACACCTATTCACATATTCACAGATAGACATGAACATATATTCACATATTCACAGATAGACATGCACACACATTCACATATTCAAATACACCCATATGTATACATGCACATATGCACACACATTCACATATTCAGATCGCACACATATTCACATATTCACATATTCACATATAGACATGCACACATATTCACATATTCACATGCACACGTATGCATATATGCACATATACACACCATATGCATACACATTCACATATTCACATCTACACGCATATTCGCATGTTCACAGATATACATGCACACATATTCACATATTCACACGTGCCTCCACCTCTGCCAATTTGGATTTCCACCGCTGTGGATAACTTACAGTGTCATCAAAGGCCAGTTGCTCTCATACCATGTCTATGTGGTGTGGGAGGTTAAAAATCCCTTGGGTCGGTAAAAGTGTAGGCTCGGGCTTTCTATCAATAAACTGTCTAATGGTGAAAACAAGTATATTCAGGCTTATCCATAATAGGCAGTATAAATCTTCAAGAAAAAAAAACATCCACATATATGCAGAACTACACATATACACTGTATGTGTACACATATTCACATATGCATATAGGGACATGTACACTGTATATGCACACATATGCACATATTCACATTCACAGATATACAGACCTGCACATATACACTCCATATGCACACATATTCACATATTCATATCCAAACACGTGGATATATGCAGATATACACTGCATATGTACACATATTCACATACTCAAATCTACGCACATATTCACAGATATACATGTACACATATTCACATATTCAATTCCACACATATGCATACCTGCACATTTACACTGTATATGCACACATATTCACATATACAGATATGCACATATTCACATCCACACATATGCAGATATGCACATATATACTGTATATGCACATGTATTCACATATTCACATATGCAGAAATGCAAACATATACACTGTATATGCACACATCCACACATATGCACATATATACACTGTATATGCACACATATTCATATATTCACATATGCAGAACTGCACACATATACACTGTATATGCACACATATTCCCATATTCACACATGCACATATTCACATCCATACATATGCTGATATGCACACATATTCCCAGGTAGACATGCACACATATTCACATATTCACAGATAGATATGCACACATATTCACAGATAGATATGCACACATATTCACATTCACACATATTCAAATCTACACACATGCATATATGCACATATACAATGTATATGCACACACATTCACTTATTCACATATAGACACGAACACACATATTCACATCAATACATATTCACATCCACATATGAGCAGATATGTGCATATACACTGTTTCTGTATTCTCTTATTCATAACATTCTCAAACCGTCTATAAATACAGAAAGCTTGTATCACTAGAAAACCAGTGACATATTCATCGGAATAAAACAGTACAAAATATTTAATATGTATACTCACCTAGTTAATAAGACAGTATATGTGTGATGTATAAGCATTATGCTAGTATACAGGCCTGGAAAGGAGTTATTATTATTACTATATACATGTATATATATTATTAATATATAATAGTGTAGTGGTCTGCACTGACCTCTCAGGCAAGTAACCACATGACAGGGAGGGGTGGGTAGTGTGGTGATATCAGGGAGCCTAGGTGGTGTGATGGTTAGCACACTGGCCCAGAATGCAAAGAGATGTGGGTTCGAGTCCCGCTCTAGGCGAAATATTTCCAATTTTCATCACCCCCATGACACTGATTGCCATGACCAGGATCCTGTACAAGCTACGCGCTGTATGGTTGTTGAACCTACCCTGTGTATGTATGTGTTAGTGCATTGCCTGTATGTATGTAATTGTAAGCATTACAAGACTTACAATTCCAGGGGGACGAGTGTAGTGGTCTGCACTGACCTCTCAGGCAAGTAACCACATAGACAGGTAGGTGTGGGTAGTGTGGTGATATCAGGGAGCCTAGGTGGTGTAATGGTTAGCACACTGGCCCGGAATGCAAAGAGATGTGGGTTCGAGTCCCGCTGTAGGCGCAATATTTCCCATTTTCATCACCCCCACGACAATACTGACACTTTTCTCTGAATAAGAGAACAGACAGTTCGATCCCGGTAAACCCTTCGTGATTTAACAGGTTATAATAGGTCGCTATTCACCCTCTTCTCATCGTGGCGCTTTGCAGTCAATAAGCAAACAGGAAAACCCTATTTACAACAAAACCTAATTACAACAACAAAAATACCACCCATCTGGATAAGAAACCGACTGATGCCAACAGAGCCACCAGAGGACGTGTTTCTTTCAAGACTCATCACGTTTTCATTAGTGTAGGCTACTTCTTTCTTTTTCCCTCTTTTACATTTTTTTTTAAAACACAATTTGGGAGATGGTGAGAGTGGAACGGGTCAATATTAAGGCGTCGTTGTTATCTTCTCTTTTCGTTTAAATAGATGGAAATGCTGATTATTCAATGTACACTTTCCACCACCAAACCACCCACCACCTGGTGGCAGTCGAGTGAACTAACAGCAGGGAAGTCTCCAAAGACTCAAGCAGCACACGGCGGCAATGGCCGCCACATGCATCCCAACAGGTCAGTATTTCGCACTTTAATACACTGTCGATGAACCTAATCTGAAGGATGGTGGTTCGATTGCCCATACAATCACCTCTGTCAATTTGGTTTTCCACCGCTATGTATAACTTACAGCATAATCAAAGGCCAGTTGTTTTCATACCATGTCTATATGGTATGAACTACTCTATATGGTGTGGGAGGTTAAAAATCCCGGAACCAGAGCTGACCCTTAGAACCTTGGTTCGGTCATGAGTGGATTACGGCAGCATAGTATACGGTTCCGCAAGGAAATCATATATTGGGCTGCTAGACACGATCCACCACCAGGGGCTGCGCCTGGCCCTTGGGGCCTTCCGCACCTCACCGGTGCAGAGCCTCTATGTCGAAGCCAATGAACCATCACTTAGCAACAGGAGAATCGAACTGGTCATGCAATATGTAGTCAAGATAAAAACTAATGCATTGAATCCTGCACACAATTGTCTATTCGAGCAACATGACAAATCCAGGTATGAAGCCAGGCCGAATTACATCCGGCCACTGAGGCTCCGAATGAAACCTCATTTGGAGGCCTTGGGCGTGGATTTGGACGTGTTGGAGGATGCCAAAGTCCCAGAATATCCCCCGTGGTCATTGAGGAAGCCATCATTTATCCTCCGACTCACGGAACTGAGGAAGTCTGGGACACATCCACTCGAGTACCAAGGACTGCATGCAGAGATTCAAGACCAGTTTGCACACCACCTCTCCATATTGATGGTTCGAAAGACCAAAGCCGGGTAGCTGCTGCGGCAGTCTGCCCGCGGGAAAAATTTGGCATACGTTTGCCTGATCAGAGCTCGATTTTCACTACGGAAGCCCAAGCACTCCTTCTCGCGTTGGAGTGTATCGAGGTATACAACCACACTAACTATGTTATATACAGTGATTTGTTCTCTTGTCTCTTGGCTGTTGCTGGACTGAAAATGAATCACCCTATTCTAGCAATGGTCATTTATCAAATGAACCAACTGGCAACAGATGGGTATGACATCCACCTGTGCTGGTTGCCTGGCCATGCCGGCATACAAGGAAACGAACGAGCTGATCGGGCTGCGAAGAAGGCGCTGAACTGTGATCTTGAACCGTGTCTGATCCCTCAATCTGATCTGAAACTATTAATAGCCACCCACATAAAATCCAAATGGCAACATGAGTGGGATGAAAACATTAATAAACTTAAAGAAATTGAACCATCTGTGGGAAAACCACCACAGACTCATGCGGGAGGTCGGCGGGACCAAGTGGTCCTTAGCCGATGCCGTATTGGCCACTCGTGGCTTACACATGCTTTTCTGCTCAAGGGGGAACCTACCTGAATGAATTGGGTGTCAGTCCCTGCTGACACTCAAACACATTTGACTAAGTTGCGTTGATTTGTTGGCCCTCCGCCAACAATTCTACACTGCAGACAGTACGCATGACCTTTTTACTAAAGTAAAACAAGAAAACATTTTAGCCTTTTTGAGGGCAGCTGGACTGTACCACCTCATATAGTTTACTAAATAAATTCTATCAATTATTAATAAAACTTTTCTTTTTCTATGGGAATTTGTTTCCCTTGACCACAAATATATGATTGTGAGCTTTCTAATTTAATGAGTGTCTATTGGCCCATAATTGATTGTCTGCTTTTACATGTAAAAGCGATGGTGTGAACAAAAAACAAACATTTCTCGCCGTGAATATGGCCTATGCTGCCAACACGCTGTAAAGCAACCACCAATCGATCAATCAATCAGTTAAAAATCCCTCGGGGCTGTAAAATTGTAGGCTCTGGATTTCTATCGACCAACTGTCTAATGGTGAAAACAAGACTATTCAGACGTATCCATGATTGATATGCAGTATAAATCTTCAAGAAAAAACAACAGCATTGCTTATAATCCTTTTCTGGGGTAAGGAGCATGCGCAATGACCTCTTCCCTACAACAATAACTCTTGCCACTGTCACTAGAGGGCGGGCTGGTGATGAAAATCCTCTATTATACATTTTCCACGGACCAGTCGACACCCGGAAGTGCTAGTCGCTACACCGGTTCTCCTCATTGCCACCAGGGGGAGGTTTGTTGTGGAAATCCTCTGTACGAGGTCTTTACTAGAGCAGGTGCCTCACAATGAGCAACTACCCAATCCTCTATGCGACATTATCCATTGAGCGTACATGACAAGTGTGAACTCACTACATTAATTAACACTCCTGTCAGAGAGCGGGTTTGTGGTGGAAATCCTCTATATGACATTATCCATAGAGTGTACATGATGAGAGTGCACTCACTACATTAATCAACACTCCTGTCACAGAGCAGGTTTGTGGTGGAAATCCTCTATATAACATTATTCATAGAGCGTACATGACAAGTGTGCACTCACTACATTAATTAACACTCCTGTCAGAGAGCTGGTTTGTGGTGGAAATCCTCTATACAACATTATCCATAGAGCGTACATGCCAAGTGTGCACTCACTACACTTATCAACACTCCTGTCAGAGAGCGGGTTTGTGGTGGAAATCCTCTATAAGACATTATCCATAGAGCGTACATGACAAGTGTGCACTCACTACATTAATCAACACTCCTGTCAGAGAGCGGGTTTGTGGTGGAAATCCTCTATATGACATTATCCATAGAGCGTACATGATGAGTGTGCGCTCACTACATTAATTAACACTCCTGTCAGGGAGCAGGTTTGTGGTGGAAATCCTCTATATGACATTATCCATAGAGTGTACATAATGAGTGTGCGCTCACTACATTAATCAACACTCCTGTCAGAGAGCGGGTTTGTGGTGGAAATCCTCTATACAACATTGTCCATAGAGCATACATGACGAGTGTACACTTAATACATTAATCAACACTCCTGTCACAGAGCAGATTTTTGGTGGAAATCCTCTATATGACATTATCCATAGAGTGTCCATGATGAGTGTGCGCTCACAACATTAATCAACACTCCTGTCAGAGAGCAGGTTGATAGGGGAAATCCTCTATGCGACATTATCCATAGAGCGTACATGACACTCCTGTCACAGCCTTTTTGAGGGCAGCTGTGCACTCACTACATTAATCAACACTCCTGTCAGAGAGCGGGTTTGTGGTGGAAATCCTCTATAAGACATTTTTCAGAGAGCATCCTGCACAGCGAGCTGCTATCCATACATTGTGCATGTTAACGTAACATGTCTAATTCACTGGGCGGGGACGGAACCCCCGACAAGAGCCGACCCCACTCCGCCTTGATATAGAACACCCATACGCCCAGCACTCTGCCGCCACCTAGCGTTAACCCTGGGTACCCCCCTCCACCCACAGGAGGAGGACGCGACCCACTCCCGCCAAAAAGAACACGTGACCGTTAAAACTCCACCCGCCTCCACGGCCACAACCCCTCCAGCTCCCGATCGGACAACTCCAACCCTAACTTCACGCAACGTAACGCAACGCAACGAAAATAATGCCGACCCCACGCAAATCAGCACGTAACACACCAAAAAAGGGCGGCAACAACAACCCACCAAAAGGGCGAGGACGCCCAAAGAAAACTACCACCGGGAGGAAGGAAGCCACGGATAATCTGTGCGATGCAGATAACACGGCCGACAACCAGACGCTGTCACCACCACCGCAGTCACAACAACCACTGTCACAAGAACCGCCACAGCCCTCAGCGGACACCAGCGGCATGGGTAGTGGCATCCTGGAGGCCATACAGGCAATGATGGCCGATCAGATAACGGACCTCCGCACGGACATACTTGCAACAGTGGATGCAAGGATGGGCGCTGCCACAGAAACTACAATCCAGCAACACCGAGCGCAAGGAGTGACGCCACGCGCCCCTCCGACCACAGCCTCAACGGTCGGAGCACCAACCGTCAACAGTCCCCCGGCTCAGCCCATGCTCACACCGGTCGTGACGTGCTCGGCCCCCCAGGCCGCTTACCACCAACGGCAGCCTCCCCTAGCTACACACCCCACAACCCACAATGCCACCCACTTCAGTGATGCTTACACGGAGGATAGTAATATACAAGCAGGATACGGCCAATACGTCGCCCCGGACTATGAGACTCACAGCACTGACCGCGCGGAAGCCATCAACGAGATGCTCGCAGCAGCAGGTTCAGCACTCGGCCGTAAAAGAGGTAAACCCAAATTCCTTCCTCATCTCTATGTGATACGTGGCACCAAACGCGAGAAGGTAGGCCTGGGCGATGCGACCTGGCCCGAGTACTGCGCGGCTCTGTTCAGGATGGGGAAGGACGCAGCAGTCCCCCATGACTGGAAGCCACACATGCTGGAGCACCACCATCAGCTGATGACAATGGCCACCGTCTGGGACTGGAACACCTGCCGGCAATGGTCCGAGCAGGTGTTCGACATGATTGATGACGGTCGGCTGCCACACGGATGGGCGGATCAGTACGCCATCAAGGACATCCAGAGGGATGCCTGCGTAGTGGGCACGCGTCTGGCAACGAAACAAACACAACGTACTAACTATAATGGTGCAAAGTCGAGTGGGTACGCAACTAACAGCGCGAATGACGCAAAAACAGACTTTAATAAAGAGACAGACGGGAAGCCCTGCCACGTCTGGAACTGGGGTAACGACTGTGGCTTCACGGCGTCGCACGGCCAACACCCCGACCGAAAAGTCCACATATGCGCGTGGTGTGCGAACAAATACCACAGGTCCAACAGCCACCAGGAACGCGCGTGTATGAACAAAAAGCGCTTCATGGAGAGAAAGACACCGTCGAGCTCTGAACCCACCACCCAGCAGACGAGCCAGGTTTTTTGCTAGGCGGCTCCACCCCCCCAGCTGACAGCACGGGCAAGGAGCCAGACGACAGTGCACGCCAGAACAGATACACCACAGTGTGCAGGACTCACAAAGTAAACAAACCAACCGGTGGCGCCCCAGGCGGGCCCGACAACAGCAGAGACCCCGCCTGGAGGAGACGCCCCCCCGAACCTGACAGCGCACCGTGTAGCGGCACCCCCCACACCCCCGGTGACCTAATTAACACTAGGGCGAACAAGGTCAGCAGAAACCACGCCAGAAACCACAATGCATACTAACGATATTACGAACTGCATCTGCGCGGATGACTCGGACTGCACCGAATGTAACAGCAACTTCGCCACCACCGACAGTGATGCCGACAGCAGCCACGAGGCCGGCGACCAGGAGGCCAGCCCTACTGCATGCCACACTGACCTCTCGAATTGTGTGTGTGCCGAGGTCTCGGACTGTAGCCTATGCAATGACGTGACAGATGAGCTCCACACGGATGATGGCGACGACAGCAGCACCGGAGGGCACGACGCCACACCGGCAAAACCAGTCAGCGGGGGCGGTGTGAGGAAACGCCCCCGCTGCGAGTGTCCCGGCATGTGTAAGGGTGTGTGTACAAACTATACTACGGTCGCCGGCGCCTGCTTCCCCCCTGAAACACCAGGGGGCAGCACCAGCGGTGATAGCCAGGAGGAACATGGCCGCCACCGCACACACGGCGACACAGGTGGCGCCACCTGGAAAGAGGCCGGCCGAGGTGACAACAACAACAGCCGCGACTACCCCGCTGACCCACAACACGGCCATGCCCCCCATAGACGCGACCACGCCCACGACCACCCGGACGCCGACACGAGCACCAGCCCGGATGGGGGAACGAAGCCACGCACCAAGCGCCTCAAAGTAGTGGTGGGTGAACTCCACAAAGTCTCAGACACACCCGACTCAGACTCAGACGGCCAAGGATACGCGACCCTCCCCCTGGTATCTCCACAACATTACCGTACCACACTTGACACCATCTGGCCACGCCCACTGGAGGACCAGTGGACCCGCCATGCAGAATACCTTGCAATATACAAGACGGTACGCCAAACAGCCCTCCCCAACTACATGGGAGCCAGGATACCAATACCCTCTGGCCTGAACATCCCACAATGGAGGAGGATGCTCACCGGATACCATGACTACGAGATAGTAGACTACCTCGAGTTTGGCTGGCCGGCAGACTACACTGCCGCCACGCCCCCCACACCGACCATGACTAACCACGCGAGGGACGCAGCCCAACTGGACGCCATCAGGGACTATATAACAACTGAGAAAGGCCACGGAGCACTCCTCGGGCCATTCAACAAGCCCCCCTTCTACCCCTGGTCACAAGTAAGCCCCATCATGACCCGCCCCAAAAAGAACACTACCGACAGGCGGGTCATAGTCGACCTCAGCTGGCCAAAGGGGGGCAGCATAAACTCCGGGATAAAGAGAGGCCATTACCAAGGACGCCACTGCACATACAGCCTACCCGGGATAATGGACGCAGCAGACGAGGTGGCCCGGGTGGGGCGAGGGGCGTATGCATGGGGGGCTGACCTCGCCAGGGCATACCGGCAACTAAGGACCTGCCCTCTCTCCACACCTCTCTTTGGCATAACGGCCGATGGTCAGTACTACACGGACGTGGCCCCACCTTTTGGGTGCCGCACATCCTCAATGGCCTGCGCCAGGACGACAAACGCAGTCGTCTACCTCCTGAGGAGGCGGGGCCACTTTGTCCACTGCTACCTCGATGACTTCGTGGGCGTGGCACCCACCAAGGAAGAGGCGGAGAAGGCGTACAACGACTGCCTCGAGATCACAGCCCGGCTCGGCCTGGCCCTCTCCCTAAAGAAGTGCACCCCGCCCACGAAGGTCATCGAGTGGCTCGGCTACCGCCTAGAAATCGACGGGATGCGGGTCACCATACCAACGGACAAGCTAGAGGACACCCTCACCGAGTGCAAAAAATGGGTCGCCCCCAGACAGGCTACTCGTAAAGACCTTCAGAGGCTGGTGGGCCGCCTCCAGTATGTGGCGAAATGCGTCATCCCCGCCAGGCGATTCATGGCCAGGATACGCGAGGCACTGAGGCAGGCCCCCTTCAGCGGCAGTCAACAGGTACACGACGAACTCCGGGCCGACATCCGCTGGTTCCTGGAGTTCGCCAGATGCTCCAACGGCCTGGTCCTACTCCCAAGTGACCCCAAACTCCCATGGGTGATCGAATGCGACTCATGCCTCACAGGGGGTGGGGCATACTCACCAAGCGAGTACTACGGCCAGCAATACCCAGCCAGCTTACAGGACAGCACGGCGAACATTGCTCACCTGGAGGCCATCAACCTAGTCGTGGCACTGAAGGCGCTCGCACCCCCACACCCCGACAAATACCACATAACCATCAACACGGACAATGCCGCCAGCCAGCAGGTCCTCAACAACGGCACCGGTCGTGACAAGACCCTCACAGCATGCGCCAGAGAGATATGGCTGTTTGCCGCAACACACTCATGCGAGGTGGAGATACTCCACAAGCCCGGCTCTGAACTCATCCTGGCAGACGCCCTGAGCAGGCGAGCAACAGACAGCAAAGCCCAGGCCGTCGCAGCCACACTCTGTAGAAACCTAGCAATAACTGAAATTAATGTGAATTTTAATAGAGTATTTACCGCGGGACTGTAGATAACCTGGGTAGCTCACACCTATTTGCTCTCCCTCCCCAGGTTATACAGATGAACAACACGAACGCATCCTCCACCTGTACTTTGCAGGACTGTCAGCAGGCACGTGGAGGAACAAAGCGGCCCAAGCAAAGCAGTACATCGACTTCGCAAACCACCACCAGGCCGACCCTCTTGCCCCCACCCAGTACGACATACTCGCATATATCTCACACCTGAGAGAAAAACTAACGACGCCAGGAGCGGTCCTCAACTATGTGAGCGGGGCAAAGACCTGGGTGCAGATATGCGGGGGAGACGTCTCGGCATTCAGCACCTACCCCGTCACGCTAATGAAGCGCGGGGTGCAGCGGCTCACCTCACACATCCCCCGTCAAGCCCCGCCCCTCACGCCCCATGACCTCCTCCAGGTGACCCGATACCTCACATCCGCGGGCCCCACAGCAAAGGTGCTCAAGACAGCGATCCTGATAGGATACTACACCCTCCTCCGTCAAGGAAATCTCGCCCACACAGGAGCAACGACCGACCCGGGCCACACCATCCAGGCCCGAGACGTTGTCCCCTCATCGACCGCTCTCACCATCACCGTCCACTCCACTAAGACTAGGTGGAGGACGGGACAGACTTACCGGGTGCTAGTTCCGGCCATTCCAGGCTCTCCATGCTGCCCACTAGCAGCCTGGCTAGACTATGTCGCCTACCAACGGCCACGCCCACTCGGGCCGGCCTTCCAAGTGGGGGGGGGGGGCTCCCCTTCTCACCCCGGCGCTCCTAGGAGCGCTCAGGATGGCCCTGGCGGCCTCCGGGAACGAACAGGCAGACAAGTACACACTGCACAGCCTCAGGAGAGGGGGGCCCAGGCCTGCGCCGCATCCGGGGCCCCCCTTGGGGCAATCATGGAGCTGGGGACGTGGTCCTCAGCCTCCGTTCATACCTATGTCCCGCGGGGCCAAATCACCGCCGGACCACGAGCCCTCTCCTCCATATTTGGTAAAGGGCTCGAATCCGGTCCCCACATACCACCACTGGGATCAAAAACCCCACGGGACGAACAAAACACAAAGGGCTAGCACCCAGATAAGACAACACCCGACATGTAAACCTCTTAACGAAGAAAATAAAAACCACTCTATGGAACTGCTGTCTCCGCCTTAGTGAATTGTGCATGTTAACGTAACATGTCTAATTCACTGGGCGGGGACGGAACCCCCGACAAGAGCCGACCCCACTCCGCCTTGATATAGAACACCCATACGCCCAGCACTCTGCCGCCACCTAGCGTTAACCCTGGGTACCCCCCTCCACCCACAGGAGGAGGACGCGACCCACTCCCGCCAAAAAGAACACGTGACCCTTAAAACTCCACCCGCCTCCACGGCCACAACCCCTCCAGCTCCCGATCGGACAACTCCAACCCTAACTTCACGCAACGTAACGCAACGCAACGAAAATAATGCCGACCCCACGCAAATCAGCACGTAACACACCAAAAAAGGAGGATGCCAAAGTCCCAGAATATCCCCCGTGGTCATTGAGGAAGCCATCATTTATCCTCCGACTCACGGAACTGAGGAAGTCTGGGACACATCCACTCGAGTACCAAGGACTGCATGCAGAGATTCAAGACCAGTTTGCACACCACCTCTCCATATTGATGGTTCGAAAGACCAAAGCCGGGTAGCTGCTGCGGCAGTCTGCCCGCGGGAAAAATTTGGCATACGTTTGCCTGATCAGAGCTCGATTTTCACTACGGAAGCCCAAGCACTCCTTCTCGCGTTGGAGTGTATCGAGGTATACAACCACACTAACTATGTTATATACAGTGATTTGTTCTCTTGTCTCTTGGCTGTTGCTGGACTGAAAATGAATCACCCTATTCTAGCAATGGTCATTTATCAAATGAACCAACTGGCAACAGATGGGTATGACATCCACCTGTGCTGGTTGCCTGGCCATGCCAGCATACAAGGAAACGAACGAGCTGATCGGGCTGCGAAGAAGGCGCTGAACTGTGATCTTGAACCGTGTCTGATCCCTCAATCTGATCTGAAACTATTAATAGCCACCCACATAAAATCCAAATGGCAACATGAGTGGGATGAAAACATTAATAAACTTAAAGAAATTGAACCATCTGTGGGAAAACCACCACAGACTCATGCGGGAGGTCGGCGGGACCAAGTGGTCCTTAGCCGATGCCGTATTGGCCACTCGTGGCTTACACATGCTTTTCTGCTCAAGGGGGAACCTACCTGAATGAATTGGGTGTCAGTCCCTGCTGACACTCAAACACATTTGACTAAGTTGCGTTGATTTGTTGGCCCTCCGCCAACAATTCTACACTGCAGACAGTACGCATGACCTTTTTACTAAAGTAAAACAAGAAAACATTTTAGCCTTTTTGAGGGCAGCTGGACTGTACCACCTCATATAGTTTACTAAATAAATTCTATCAATTATTAATAAAACTTTTCTTTTTCTATGGGAATTTGTTTCCCTTGACCACAAATATATGATTGTGAGCTTTCTAATTTAATGAGTGTCTATTGGCCCATAATTGATTGTCTGCTTTTACATGTAAAAGCGATGGTGTGTGAACAAAAAACAAACATTTCTCGCCGTGAATATGGCCTATGCTGCCAACACGCTGTAAAGCAACCACCAATCGATCAATCAATCAGTTAAAAATCCCTCGGGGCTGTAAAATTGTAGGCTCTGGATTTCTATCGACCAACTGTCTAATGGTGAAAACAAGACTATTCAGACGTATCCATGATTGATATGCAGTATAAATCTTCAAGAAAAAACAACAGCATTGCTTATAATCCTTTTCTGGGGTAAGGAGCATGCGCAATGACCTCTTCCCTACAACAATAACTCTTGCCACTGTCACTAGAGGGCGGGCTGGTGATGAAAATCCTCTATTATACATTTTCCACGGACCAGTCGACACCCGGAAGTGCTAGTCGCTACACCGGTTCTCCTCATTGCCACCAGGGGGAGGTTTGTTGTGGAAATCCTCTGTACGAGGTCTTTACTAGAGCAGGTGCCTCACAATGAGCAACTACCCAATCCTCTATGCGACATTATCCATTGAGCGTACATGACAAGTGTGAACTCACTACATTAATTAACACTCCTGTCAGAGAGCGGGTTTGTGGTGGAAATCCTCTATATGACATTATCCATAGAGCGTACATGATGAGTGTGCGCTCACTACATTAATTAACACTCCTGTCAGAGGAGCAGGTGTTGTGGTGGAAATCCTCTATATGACATTATCCATAGAGTGTACATAATGAGTGTGCGCCTCAACTACATTAATCAAACACTCATGTCAGAGAGCGGGTTTGTGGTGGAAATCCTCTATACAACATTGTCCATAGAGCATACATGACGAGTGTACACTTAATACATTAATCAACACTCCTGTCACAGAGCAGATTTTTGGTGGAAATCCTCTATATGACATTATCCATAGAGTGTCCATGATGAGTGTGCGCTCACAACATTAATCAACACTCCTGTCAGAGAGCAGGTTGATAGGGGAAATCCTCTATGCGACATTATCCATAGAGCGTACATGACGAGTGTGCACTCACTACATTAATCAACACTCCTGTCAGAGAGCGGGTTTGTGGTGGAAATCCTCTATAAGACATTTTTCAGAGAGCATCCTGCACAGCGAGCTGCTATCCATACATTAGTTTATCCACTGCCATCAGATAGTAGGCTGATGATGGAAATACTCAACTGACAGAGAACACCGATGTTATTCTTTGAATGCCTACATTCAAGATCACAATTTTCTCTGGCAAAATTGATTGCAATGTTCACTAATCTGGCCAATTGGGTTAAATGCCACACCCCCTCACAACCCCCTCACAACCAGCCAATCAGAGGCTCCCTCACAACCAGCCAATCAGAGGCTTCCTCTCCCTTCCCCTACCTCTCCACTCTTCCACTGACACTCGTCAGCTGCACATCTCTACTAAAAATCAATCAACTACATGACTACTGCTAATTTGATTGATGACCCTCACTCATCACTCCCATACCCCTGTCACTGGTGTCCACACTTTGCCACTCATGCTAATTGATTGACAATTTAATGATCACTAAAACCACTGTTTGATTTATGTTACTACTGCATTAACTTGCCCGTTCATAAAAAAACTGTAGATATGTAGATGATCAAGTTATTACTATTGCATAACTTTATGCTCATGTCAGACTTCGCCTTTGAGCCCGCTCAAACGTGAATAATCTAAATGAGTACGCCAACGACGATTGTCTTGAGAATAAAGTTATGTTATTCTCACTCCTGCTTCTTCATTCCTCCCTGCCCAGGCTAGTAATGAGTTAAAAGTCATGTTAAACTAGCTAATACTAGGTGTATATGTTCAGAACATACTGCTATGGCTGGTTGTGTGTTGGCATACATGGCAGCGGCTGCCCACTGTATTAGTTCTTCCACTGCCACCATAGTGTAAAGTCGCCGGCTGGTGGTGTGAGTGGTGTGGACAAGCCAAGAGAAATCAATACAGGTAATGAAGGCAAGTAGGTAAAGCGTGAAAGTAGGAGAGTGAGACTCCTTGATTTATTATCTTATATAGGTTTCTAGAATCGAAGATGGCAGTGGTCACATGAGTTGATCCACCAATCAGAGTTCAATCTGTTGTATCCAAGGCCTTTTTATGCTGGCTACAGTGCCTTGTGGTGGCCAGTGATCCATAAATAACACCATGGGGGGGGGGAGGGGGTATGTGAGCTGACTCCTCCAAAGACTATCTAAGAAGTGACACTCCTCCTCTATACTATTTTACTATACAATTTCTATACCTAATGAGTAATAGTTTACCAATTCCACATATCCCTCATATGCCTTTGGATTTTATATATCAGCATTTACCATTATATAGACAAGTTGCAATTTATTATAGTAGCTTCACATATATCCTCATGCCATTAGATCGGAAAACTTTACAACGTACTCCGCCCCTCCACTTCTTACCACCTGCCCAGCAGCGTAGAAAGAAGTGCACAGTACTACGTTGTAGTTATATCACCTTTAAATCTCTATCAACCAAAATAATAAATTGAGTCCAAGTCGTCGCGTTAATGGATAAGGTATATCTGACTTCGAGAGAAAAAACTTTGAATAAAAAATAAATTTTTCATTTTATTTTTATAATCTTAATTTTTACCATGTTTTGAATATTATATCATTCTTCTGATATCTCATATGATGTCTTAAGAAGCATCTGTTTCATTACTTTTATGCTGTAGACTAGCTAATTCCCGTCTCTCTCTATGCTCTTCCCTGTCATTATCAGCCTCGGTACGCTCAGTAATTTGCAATATTCTTTCTTCATTTTTGTCAGTAATACTTCCTAAGCTATCAGCCATAAATTTAGTCCATGCTTCCAACCTATCACAGTCAGCACTAAGAATACCTATATCTATCTGACTTTCAAACCACAACCCCACCACCTTTTGTGTAAATAACCCTGAATTGAAAAATGGCTGGAAGACCAGTGCTTCGGCACTGACAAAAGACTTATTCAGAAGAATAAACATATTTACCACAAAAAAACTAAAAAATACAAATTGTTCACGTAATGCATCCTCTTTTAACCGTGTTATAGGCATTGTGAGTGTGTAGTGTAAGTGTATTTAATACAATATATAACTTACCACCAGTCAAATATGTTCACGCTATTGAAATCCTCCTTGTCGCGGGTTATATATGAATTTTAGTGTGTTGTGA
Organism: Branchipolynoe longqiensis; assembly: GCA_030323885.1. NCBI lineage: Eukaryota > Metazoa > Annelida > Polychaeta > Phyllodocida > Polynoidae > Branchipolynoe > Branchipolynoe longqiensis. The sequence continues at coordinate 62,812,814 of CM059193.1, read as the reverse complement.
AAAGTGCGGTAGAAATTAATATAAAGAATTGTATCCAACTGATAGATATACCTGTAAAGTAGCAGAAAAGTGAAAAGTCTCTCCCGCATATATTAATACACTCTAATTTACCTCAGGGTTAAAGAAAATTACCGAAAGTAGTCCGAAATGAATAAAATTCTAGCGGCGACACGAGGCTTCAGACATGCGACATTACAGTAATATCGACGCCAAAGACTAATGCCTCCCTCAAGAAATGATGCTTTCGCCGGAAAACTCGTCGACAAAGCAATTTAATTTAATTTAGTCCCTGCATAAAGTAAAAAGATTGGAGAATCAATAGAAGAAAAACTAACTCATCCACTCCAACAACCCACCAGTCGTAGTCAATAGAAAAGTCTTCTTTTTTTTTTAGAATTTAGAATAACATATCAAATTAATTGAAATAAAAATACTACGTATATAATATATATTCTCTAAAAAAAAATTGAAGTTCTAGCCCTAACGTCAAAATTACAACACCACATGCGGTCAATTAACCAGCCGTCAACTAACAATTTAATTAAGAAATATAACCTTTATAGTATTAAATAACAAATAAAATGAAAATGCTACCGAAACACACCGAAAGTATCAAATACAGTCAATACAGTCACTACTAACCAATGTTGTGTAGGTTCAAATCCCGGTAGTTTCAACACGTCACGGTCACCATTTTGTAAAGTCGCCGGCTGGTGGTGTGAGTGGTGTGGACAAGCCAAGAGAAATCAATACAGGTAATGAAGGAAAGTAGGTAAAGAGTGAAAGTAGGAGAGTGAGACTCCTTGATTTATTATCTTATATAGGTTTCTAGAATCGAAGATGGCAGTGGTCACATGGTTTGATCCACCAATCAGAGTTCAATCTGTTGTATCCAAGGCCTTGTTATGCTGGCTACAGTGCCTTGTGGTGGCCAGTGATCCATAAATAACACCATGGGGGGAGGGGGTATGTGCGGTGACTCCTCCAAAGACTATCTAAGAAGTGACACTCCTCCTCTATACTATTTTACTATACAATTTCTATACCTAATGAGTAATAGTTTACCAATTCCACATATCCCTCATATGCCTTTGGACTTTATATATCACCATTTACCATTATATAGACAAGTTACAATTTATTATAGTAGCTTCACATATATCCTCATGGCATTAGATCGGACAATTTTACAAGAGGGCAGGTTGGTGCTGGAAATCCTCTATAGCACACATCAGCATCATGACCACACACAAAAATTACCATAGCTCAAACTGGTGATAACAAAAAACAAGCATCGTGACCAAACACAATTTGCTCATAGCTCAAAGTGCTGATTACAAGGCCAACCCCTAGGTGAAGCAAAGTCAATGTTCATTTTGAGAATTATTTGGCCATCAAATGGTTGACTAATATGGCAAATCCACAGGCAGACTACATTTAATTCATTGGATGATTGCCATCAATAATAATGCAATCACAAATACATCTCACAATTGGAGATTCGTTGGGAGTTAATGTCGCAACTACAAACAAAATAAGAGTAAAAGAATATTATTTCAGAAGTTTGTTCTTATGAGTTGCAATCATCAGACAAAGTAATTAAAAAAGCTACAGTCAGAATGTCGGTTCACATCTGCACCCGGAACTTTGTCCATTAACAAAAATACAGGACCTGCGTGTTGCTGCTAAAAAACTACATTCGGCTTGTTTTGATCACAGTTCATACATCACAGATCTTTTGTTTCCTGAAAGCGGGTGGGGTACAGCATTAGGGAGACAGACGTAGAAACCAAATTATTGGTGCCCAGTTCTAGAGAATAACTAGTAGTGTCCACCTGCTTGCAGCACTGTAGCCATACTGCATGCACACCACCGACTGTGGCTTTAACTACACTGCATGCACACCACCGACTGTGGATGTAGCCACACTGCATGCACACCACCGACTGTGGCTGTAAGCACACTGCACGCACACCACCTACTGTGGCTGTAACCACACTGCATGCACACCACCAAATGTGGATGTAGCTACACTGCATGCACACCACCGACTGTGGCTGTAACGACACTGCATGCACACCACCGACTGTGGATGTAGCCATACTGCATGCACACCCCCGACTGTGGCTTTAACTACACTGCATGCACACCACTGACTGTGGATGTAGCCACACTGCATGCACACCACCGACTGTGGCTGTAACCACACTGCATGCACACCACCGACTGTGGGTGTAACCACACTACATGCACACCACCAACTGTGGCTGTAACCACAATGCATGCACACCACCGACTGTGACTGTAACCACACTGCATGCACACCACCGACTGTGGCTGTAACCACACTGCATGCACACCCCTGACTGTGGCTGTAACCACACTCCATGCACACCACCGACTGTGGCTGTAACCACACTGCATGCACACCACTGACTGTGCCTGTAACCACACTGCATGCACACCACCCACTGTGGCTGTAACCACACTGCATGCAAACCACCCACTGTGGCTGTAACCACACTGCATGCACACCACCGACTGTGGCTGTAAGCACACTGCACGCACACCACCTACTGTGGCTGTAACGACACTGCATGCACACCACCGACTGTGGATGTAGCCATACTGCATGCACACCCCCGGCTGTGGCTTTAACTACACTGCATGCACACCACTGACTGTGGATGTAGCCACACTGCATGCACACCACCGACTGTGGCTGTAACCACACTGCATGCACACCACCGACTGGGGTGTAATCACACTACATGCACACCACCAACTGTGGCTGTAACCACACTGCATGCACACCACTGACTGTGGCTGTAACCACACTACATGCACACCCCTGACTGTTGGTGTAACCAAACTGCATGCACACCACTGACTGTGACTGTAACCACACTGCATGCACACCACCAACTGTGCCTGTAACCAAACTGCACGCACACCACCAACTGTGGCTGTAACCACACTGCATGCACACCACCGACTGTGGGTGTAACCACACTACATGCACACCACCAACTGTGGCTGTAACCACACTGCATGCACACCACCGACTGTGGGTGTAACCACACTACATGCACACCACCGACTGTGGCTGTAACCACACTGCATGCACACCACCGACTGTGGGTGCAACCACACTACATGCACACCACCAACTGTGCCTGTAACCAAGCTGCATGCACACCACCCACTGTGGCTGTAACCACACTGCATGCACACCACCGACTGGGCCTGTAACCACACTGCATGCACACCACCGACTGTGGCTGTAACCACACTGCATGCACACCACCGACTGTGCCTGTAACCACACTGCATGCACACCACCGACTGCGCATGTAACCACACTGCATGCACACCACTGACTGTGACTGTAACCACACTGCATGCACACCACTGACTGTGACTGTAACCACACTGCATGCACACTACCGACTGTGACTGTAACCACACTGCATGCACACCACCAACTGTGCCTGTAACCAAACTGCACGCACACCACCCACTGTGGCTGTAACCACACTGCATGCACACCACCCACTGTGGCTGTAACCACACTGCATGCACACCACCCACTGTGGCTGTAGCCACACTGCATGCACACCACCCACTGTGCCTGTAACCACACTGCATGCACACCACCGACTGTGACTGTAACCACACTACATGCACACCACCGACTGTGGCTGTAACCACACTGCACGCACACCACCCACTGTGGCTGTAACCACACTGCATGCACACCACCAACTGTGGGTGTAACCACACTGCATGCACACCACCCACTGTGGCTGTAACCAAACTGCATGCAGACTACTGACTGTGGGTGTAACCAAACTGCATACAGACTACTGACTGTGGCTGTAACCAAACTGCATGCACACCACTGACTGTGACTGTAACCACACTACATGCACACCACCAACTGTGGCTGTAAGCACACTGCATGCACACCACCGACTGTGGGTGTAACCACACTACATGCACACCACCGACTGTGACTGTAACCACACTGCATGCACACCACCGACTGTGGGTGTAACCACACTACATGCACACCACCGACTGTGGCTGTAACCACACTGCATGCACACCACCGACTGTGGGTGTAACCACACTGCACGCACACCACCCACTGTGGCTGTAACCACAATGCATGCACTCCACCAACTGTGGGTGTAAACCACACCGCACACACACCACCCACTGTGGCTGTAACCACAATGCATGCACACCACCAACTGTGGCTGTAACCACACTGCACGCACACCACCCACTGTGGCTGTAACCACAATGCATGCACACCACCAACTGTGGGTGTAACCACACTGCATGCACACCACCCACTGTGGCTGTAACCAAACTGCATGCAGACTACTGACTGTGGGTGTAACCAAACTGCATGCAGACTACTGACTGTGGCTGTAACCAAACTGCATGCACACCACTGACTGTGCCTGTAACCACACTGCATGCACACCACCGACTGTGGGTGTAACCACACTACATGCACACCACCGACTGTGACTGTAACCACACTGCATGCACACCACCGACTGTGGGTGTAACCACACTACATGCACACCACCGACTGTGGCTGTAACCACACTGCATGCACACCACCGACTGTGGGTGTAACCACACTGCACGCACACCACCCACTGTGGCTGTAACCACAATGCATGCACACCACCAACTGTGGGTGTAACCACACTGCACGCACACCACCCACTGTGGCTGTAACCACAATGCATGCACACCACCAACTGTGGCTGTAACCACACTGCACGCACACCACCCACTGTGGCTGTAACCACAATGCATGCACACCACCAACTGTGGGTGTAACCACACTGCATGCACACCACCCACTGTGGCTGTAACCAAACTGCATGCAGACTACTGACTGTGGGTGTAACCAAACTGCATGCAGACTACTGACTGTGGCTGTAACCAAACTGCATGCACACCCTGACTGTGCCTGTAACCACACTGCATGCACACCACCGAATGTGGGTGTAACCACACTACATGCACACCACCGACTGTGACTGTAACCACACTGCATGCACACCACCGACTGTGGGTGTAACCACACTACATGCACACCACCGACTGTGGCTGTAACCACACTGCATGCACACCCCCAACTGTGGGTGTAACCACACTGCACGCACACCACCCACTGTGCCTGTAACCACACTGCATGCACAACACTGACTGTGCTTGTAACCAAACTGCATGCACACCACCAACCGTCGCTGTTTGCTCCCATATCTTCCTCTATTAACTAGCGTTTAATGTTCTTTAATGTTCCATAATATAACTTGATATATAGCTTCTGAGTAAATGCTATAAGTATATACTTCCGATGTAAAAGTGCTGTAACACCAGCGCAGCAGGACTGAGAAGCGAACTATACAGATCCATAAATTATATACTAAGATATAAAACAAAACACCATTTCAATGACCTTAACAATTGTTAATATTCCCGATGTACAGTGCTACCACCTCAGTGCCAACATATGGCATTTAGAGCCGCAACCTTTCACAACTTTGGACGTCGGGAAGATGAAGTTGCCAACTTTGTTCGGCTCCTTGTCCCATGTTGTTTGTTACCATGGTATTTTCATGGTTGCCCATAACAACATCAACACAAAGAACGGGACCACGCCTCTTCCTACTCTCTGAGTCTACACTCCGGTAACAAGTCCACACAACACTAGCAGCGCCACCACGTGGTGCAGCATGGAACTACTGAGCATACGGACTAACAATAACCATTTTGATTTGTTTGTTTATTGTTGTTTTACGTCCTAGCCACATCCAAGGTTATATCAGGACGGATACCGACTTGTGAAAGTACGCACTCATGGTGACTTTAATAGTGCTGCCACATATACAACTGTACTCACCACAGTCCACACGTTCAACTGCACTCACCACAGTCCACACTGACAATTGTACTCACCACATTCCACACTGATAACTGTACTCACCACATTCCACACTGACAACTGTACTCACCACATTCCATATTGATAACTGAACTCACCACAGTCCGCACTGATAACTGTACTCACCACAGTCAACACTGACAATTGCACTCACCACAGTCCACACTGATAACTGTACTCATAACAGTCCACACTGATAACTGTACTTACCACAATCCACACAGACAACTGTGCTCACCACAGTCCCCACATACAATTGTACTCACCACAGTCCACACATACAACTGTACTCACCACAGTCCGCACTGATAACTGTACTCACCACAGTCGACACTGACAACTGTGCTCACCACAGTCCGCACTGATAACTGTACTTTCCACAATCCACACAGACAACTGTGCTCACAACAGTCCCCACAGACAATTGTACTCACCACATTTCACACATACAACTGTACTCACCACAGTCCGCACTGATAGCTGTACTCATCACAGTCGTTACTGACAATTGCACTCACCACAGTCCGCACTGATAACTGTACTCACCACAGTCCGCACTGATAACTGTACTTACCACAATCCACACAGACAACTGTGCTCACCACAGTCCCCACAGACAGTTGTACTCAACACAGTCCACACATACAACTGTACTCACCACAGTCCACACAGATAGGTGTCCTTTTTCTAATCACATTACACACTGATAACTGTAGTCATCACATTCCACACTGGCAACTGTACTCACCACAGTCCACACTGACAACTGCACTCACCACATTCCACACTGCCAGCTCTATTCACCACAGTACGTCGGCTGTGACACTGTGTCCGCCCCTGTCAATTGTCAAAGTACTCACCACTGCTTGGTGACGTTGCAGGGTTCCATCTCCTCGTTCCACAGCACGTAGGTGCAGTTGAGCACAAAGTCGCTGAGCGCGTCCTGGACGTGGTGGTCCTCGACTAGTATGTTCTGGTAGTAGCCGCTGTGCCCCTGCAGGTAGCGAACGTGTACACCCTGCGCAGCGTCTCCCTTACGCATGATGTGACTGACGTTCTGCAGGTAGTCGTCCAAGCTGTATAGTTTTCCGTTGTTTATCACCTGCAGCAAACAACACCAACAAGAACATCAGCGCTGCTCTAAGTCTCCGAAAAACGACGATTGTTATGTAAGAGGTCCACATAGAAGGACGTCATAATACACATGTTTTAATTAATTGTTGATTAAGCAGTTGTTGATTAAAGCTGCATAGTCTGATGAAATATCAAATTTTCAAAAGCAAACCAATTATCTAGATTTGATTTGATATATCTAACTTAGATACTGATGCACTTATTAAGCATTTGCTTCTGCGCAGAAGGCAATACTGAGTCAATTTAACAGAACCTGTTACTGCAGAAGCCTATGGTATCAGAGTTTTGGCAAGCTTGCCAAAACTAATTTTCCATACTTGGACTCAAAATATCTCAAAAGTTTACCATTTAAAATAAAAGCAACTTTGAACTAATGCAAAGTAGATACTAGTGATCGATCTAATATATTTATCTCAGAAAAAATACAGAAATTCAAAACCATCGGACTATGCAACTTAAAGTTCAATCGTGACTGCTCCTTTCCCTGTCCTAGTGATGCCAATTCTCAGCTTCAGTAACGATAAGTACACTGTGGCTCATTAGGCCACATGAAGAAAATACTTGTTAACATTTATCCAGGTGGGGCAGGAGGTTTTTATTTATATTTGTTGTTTTGTATGTAGAATGGAGGTGTACAGGAAGAAGAAAACTAACCATGGTATTCATGGTCAGAAGGCATGATAGGAAGGTAGAGAAGACCATATACAGTACAACCCAGTTAAACCAAGGTCGGTTAAACAGAACGATCGGTTAATCCAAACTTTTTTCGGCAGCCCGGCAAAATACTACCATTTATCATATAAAAAAGTTGGTTGAACCAAAGTCAGTTAATCCAAAGTATCGGTTAATCCAAAAAATATTGTCAGCCCCAGGGCACTTCCAGTACAGTTAAACCAAACTTTCATGTGGTTTTAAGGTCATCTGATACTTTTTTTATATGATAAATGGTAGTATTTTGCCAGGTCGCCGAAACAAGTTTGGATTAACCGATCGTTCGATCTAACCGAAGTTGGTTTAATGGGGTTAAACTGTGTATACATAAAAAACAATAATTATAGTGTCCACATACATTGTACATTCATAATGCACCCGTGTTTTTGCTAAAGCCAAGTCAAAGCCAAAGCTCGGTTAAACCAATGATCGGTTAATCCAAACACATTTCTAGGGTCCCTTCAAGATGGTTTAACGGGGTTATACTGTATGCACTTTGTAGCTTGAAATTGAACAAGAAAACATTAAAATTACTATAAAATCTTCATTCAACTGAAAGCTTAGCTTGCTGACACTCCGGGAAAGATGAACTTAGGCGCCCTTACTAGTATACTTTGAACAGCTTTTCAAAATGGGGAAAAAATTGCAAATGTAAGAATATAAGATTTTCTTGCAATAAATAAGCTAAAAAGAAAACAGTTCAAACACAGCATCAAAGTGTAAAATCGTTCCATTTATATAACTACGAGAGAGGCCAGATCTATCTTACTGGCAATGATCTTATAAGAAAAGAGGGTGAACTGTGGATTTAATACACATTTAATAAGAATAAGTTAAAAGATTAAATTGTATTTGGCGCCCCCTAGCAGGAGGCACGCCGGTGACTACCAGATTTACCAATACCTTCTTTCTGCCCTGATCTCAGGAATAAAACCACAAAGGACAGCTTCCCAAAAGGAAAGCTTGTTTTATTTAACGACGCCTCTAGAGCACATTGCTTTTTATCATCGGCTATTAGATGTCAAACATATGGTCATTCTGACATATTTCTTTGGAGGAAACCTGCTGCCTCCACATGGACTACTCTTTCCGATAAGCAGCAAGGGGACTTTTATATGCACTTTCCAACAGATAGGACAGCACATACCAGAGCGTTTGATGACCCAGTTGTGAACCACTGTGTAAAAAGGCTAAGGCTCGAATCTGTGGCTGTGTAGGCAGGCTATAGTGAAATCAATACAGACAAAGAGAAAGGAAGAGTATAAAGTGTAAAGAAGAAGAGAGAGTCAATATTCCTATTCATTATTTCAGGAATAGACTCAGATATCGGACAATAACTGGATTCTTAACTGAGATTCTAATCTACATCAAATGTATATAACAATTTATTTGTGTTAAATAGTTACTCAATTAAGCCATATTTTTGTAGGTAAATATCCGTTGGCAGATGATTGAAATCATTATATTTATATATCATAACCAATGCATCTACATAGATTTGTTGCTACATATCCAACTAAATGCTAGTGAACTCATTCTTTAATTCTTTGGGAATTCTCCCTAAAGAATTTTGAAATTTGCTGGTCTTCATACGACCTAAATCCAAATGTTCTTTTAGCATAGTTTTACTCTCTTCATTACCCCCAGTTACTGACTAATTTTCTTTTCTTGATGATTTATACTTCCTATCATGAATAAGTCTGACTAGCCTTGTTTTCACCATTTGACAGTTGGTCGATAGAAAGCCAGAGCCTTCACTTTTACCAACCGAAGGGATTTTTAACCTCCCACATCACATAGACATAGTATAAGAGCAACTGGCCTTTGATGACGTTGTAAGTTATACGCACTGGTGAAAATCCAAATTGGCCGAGGTTATCGCATGCGTTCCATGTATCTACAAATCTGTTATGCAAATTATTAGCCAACAATCCCACTGCTGGAATACCAATTCTGTGGTGCTGACACTCGAGTTATATTTGCTGAATAAATGATTTTACTCAACCCTGCACCCGCCTCATTCAGTGCGCGGCCGACACTACCGGAAACAGACACTTGGAACGGTGCCACTTCCGGTTGGCAAGCGATGCTTTCGATGGCATCTTAATAGCTACAGGAAATGGGTGTTCTCCTTTGGTTACCACTGAGGTGGTTCGATTACTTTGCTGTTCGCCAATCATCTTTTGGAAGAAGTGTCCATAGATCTGAAATGTTGCTAGGATGGCGCGCCCATATGAACCAAACCAAGCCGACTGCCTCATAAGGCTTTGACCAAGCCGATTAGCCCCACTGAACTTTGATTGAGCCAACCGACCGTTGTTTTTTTTTTTGATGAATTTATTTACCCTGCTCATAACGGACAAGTGTGTTAACACTTGTTTTCACCGCTGGGCAGCACTAGTCCAATTTGATTCAAATCTTTTGAATTTTGTTTTAGTAACAAGGCTTTGACCCACCGGACTTTGGGCCGACTGACTCACAAGGCTTTGACCAAGCCGATTCGCACCCCTGGATTTTGATTGAGCCGACTGACTCGCAGGGCTTTGACCAAGCCGATTCGCACCCATGGATTTTGACTGAGCCGACTGACTCGCAGGGCTTTGACCAAGCCGATTTGAACCCCTGGACTTTGACTGAGCTGACCGGCTTGCATGGCTTTGACCAAGCCGATTCGCACCCCTGGATTTTGACTGAGCCAACTGATTCGCAGGGCTTTGACCGAGCTGATTTGCAACCCTGGGTTTTGACTGAGCTGACTGACTCGCAGGTATTTGACCAAGCCGATTTGAACCCCTGGATTTTGACTGAGCTGACTGATATCAGGGCTTTGACCAAGCCGATTCGCCTGGATAGCGTCTCATATCAACATGCGGTACAGATCACGAGTTAATAAATCTGAGCAAGGGAAAGTTGCATAATTTAATGAAATCATATTATCAGAACACACAATCAGGGAAGGAATCACAATAACAGGTAAGCATTGGTAGGTTGATAGCATCAGCGAACCTAGATTGCCTAATGGGTAGGGCACCAGCCCCGGAATGACAAGACGGTTCTATTCCAGCTCTATGGGAAATGTTCTCATTGATCATGATCGGTTTATTCAATATCAGAATAATGTGACTAATTGGCGTATCAGGTCATATGGTGCCGGCGGTCTGGTTCGCCAGTGAGGCAACACTATAAACTTTCCATGTAATGTCGCCATGAGTACACACTGTCACACGTCAGTTCAAGGCCTGACCTTAGGTGTTGCTAATACTTAAAACCCCAATAAATATGATGTTTTCTGGCCTTTTAATGTTAGCTCCATAACCAAGTATGTTCCGTCGTGATATGACGTTCGATGTTGCCAGGATGTAAAACTGGCCATGATGTAAAACTTGCCAGGATGTAAAACTTGCCATGATGTAAAACATGCCAGGATGTAAAACTTGCCAGGATGTAAAACTTGCCAGGATGTAAAACTTGCCAGGATGTAAAACTTGCCATGATGTAAAACTTGCCATGATGTAAAACTTGCCAGGATGTAAAACTTGCCAGGATGTAAAACTTGCCATGATGTAAAACTTGCCAGGATGTAAAACTTGCCAGGATGTAAAACTTGCCAGGATGTAAAACTGGCCAGGATGTAAAACTTGCCAGGATGTAAAACTTGCCAGGCTGTAACACTTGCCAGGATGTAAAACTTGCCAGGATGTAAAACTTGCCAGGATGTAAAACTTGCCAGGATGTAAAACTTGCCAGGATGTAAAACTTGCCAGGATGTAAAACTTGCCAGGATGTAAAACTTGCCAGGATGTAAAACTTGCCAGGATGTAAAACTTGCCAGGATGTAAAACTTGCCAGGATCTAAAACTTGCCAGGATCTAAAACTTGCCAGGATGTAAAACTTGCCAGGATGTAAAACTTGCCAGGATCTAAAATTCCAACAACCAACCAACCAACCAATATGTGTGTCCGAAATAACTCTCAATGTTAAAAAGCTGGAAGACAAGTCTCCCGGTGCTGACAAATTATATATTTAGATGAATCAATATTTACCTCACACAAAAAAAACAATATTTCTACTGATTACAACAATGAATGACCTGTTAGATTGCAATCCATACCTCTATCAAAGGCTACTGTTTTCGAAAAGAAAACGCCTTAAAATACTCCCAAATCTTAATCCTAATATTTGGACAACTAACAACAAGTGGATAATTCAATATTTTCTTATATTTTCGAGGCTCTATCCACTCGACAATGGTCTCTGGTTTTGTCTGAATTATCTCTTAAAGCCCCAGTCACACCTACTGGGACGAGCCCCAGATTTTGAGCCTGACCACCCCCGGACCACTCCCGGACAGCCCCGTATAAAATTGCTATTTCGGTCGTTTTTGGCCTTGCAGTCAAACGTACCCGGACAAGCCACGGACGAGCCCTGGACCAGAGGCCGGATCCCCCCGGACCGAGCCAGACCACCCCAGACTCCCCCGGTGTATCCACAAACTAGTCCTGGATGATCCTGGATCAACGCCGGACCGCCCCGAACCACCCTGGACCACCCCGGATAAGCCCCGATAGACCCCAAACCAACCCCGGACTCCCCAGTCTTTCCACAATTTGTACCCGGACTGGGACTACTCCGGCCAAGCCCCGGACCACCCCTGGACAGCCCGGACCGGACCCGGTTCACCCCAGGTCCACTCCAGGACTGCCCGGACCACCCCCGGACTACTCCCGGAAGGCTGTGAGTATAAAAGACTGTGCGGTGCTGGAGAGCTCATTTCCAAATCCAGCAGCACCGGGCACACATCGCAGCATGACCAAGCCTATTGGAAAGAGAATTGCATCCAAGAGAGTTGCTCAGAAGGAGCCTGCCTCACACAAGTTGCCACGAAAGCATGGAGGAAACCAGCACCATCACCCTCAACTTCCGGGTTGTCTTCAGACCAGGACTCTGTCTGGGATGTGTCACCACCTCCTCGTCCTGTGATTCCACCTCCAGCAGTCCCGTTGACAAAGGGGATGTCGTCAGTGAGGCGGAAGAAGGTGGATGCTCTTCCTCTCACAATTCAGTAGCACATTGAGATGTCAGAGTGGCTACAGTTGCACCACTACATCTATGTGAAAGGACGGAGCGACTATAAAAACACCGCTGTGAAGAGACGTGTGTGCGAGGAGAAGCCCAAGGAGATAGGGTTGGACGACCCCACACCACTGATCACCTGGTGCGAGTCAATACCGTGAATCTGGAGGGACTGAAGTTTGGATCCTGGTCGAGTCAAACCAATGACTATAAAATAGGTACCTGTTGCTGCTCGGTGATTGGCGTTACAAGATCAGGACAAGGACTGGGCGCAGAGTGTCAGGATAATGTGACTGTGTGGGACATCGGGTCATGGTGCCGGCAGCCTGATTTCCCAGTGGGGCAGCACTATAAAGTCGCCATGAGTGCACACTGTCACAAGTCTGTGTACGTCCTGGTATGGCCTAGGGTCTTACTGGGTCGTAAAACTACACCAACCACCCAGCCTCCCCCCGGCCCTCTCAGAGCCCTGTAGTTGGGCTCTGAGGCTGCCTTTTTCCTTCCTTCCTCCCCTCCTCAAGTGCAAGACGGCACAGCTCCGAGGTGCGTGACCCGGTAGACTGGAGCAGCACGGCTTCCAGACGCCCATCCAGCACACCAGCAAGCAGTGCGGGAAACATCATGGGTCTGTACGATCTCAGTTTACCACATTAATGGCTGGGATGGGACACGATCTGGAGCAGCCTCTGTTACCTCTGGACCCATTTGGCCGTACATGGCGTGGTGTCCGAATCTGTAGAGCGCGGGCCTCGCATGCGGGATATCGTGAGTTCGGTTCCCAGTCGAGTCAAACCGATGACTTATCAAATTGATACTTCTCACTTCTTAGCCTGGCGCTCGGCATTAATAGGATAGGGCAAGGACTGGTTAGGATAATGTGACTGAGTGGGATATCGGGTCATGCTGCTGGTGGCCTCATTTCCCAGTGGGGTAGCACTATAAAGTCGCTATCAGTGCGCACTTGCACAAGTCGGTACCCGTCCTGATAAGACCTCAGATGTTGCCAGGATGTAAAACTCCAACAACCAAACCACCCATTTGGACACTCATCTGGATGTGCTGAGTCATGGCCTGTATACGATGCGGCACCTCCTTCCACAAGGTCAATCAATTCCAGGTCGTTCTAGTTGCACCGATTGCGTGAAAGAGGACGAACTATTTTCACAATTATTTATTCAGGATCCAACAACTAATCGATCCGTGTGACGCAGGAATGTATCACGCACATCCCAGTGAACAGGGCACGTGGATATGTTGTAATCCCGGCCAGCGAACAGGACATGTGTATGTGTCGTAAACCAGCCCAGCGAACAGGACACTTGTATGTGTCATAAACCAGCCCAGTGAACAGGACACGTGTATGTGTCATAAACCAGCCCAGTGAACAGGACACTTGTATGTGTCATAAACCAGCCCAGTGAACAGGACATGATAGAAGTTAAAAAAATAATAAATAACATCGACATGAAAAAGCCAAGTGGAATAGATGAAAAACCAACCAAAATACTGAAAGAGGCACTCCAAGCCATCCCGGCTACTATAGTAGACCTATTTAACATCTCCTTTGAGCAGGGGCATTTTGTCTCGGCCTGGAAAATGGCAACTATCACCCCCATTCAGAAAAGTCGAGACGAACAAAACATGAGAAACTACAGGCCAATCTCAATTCTTCAAACCCCCGGCAAGCTCATTGAAAAAGTGTTACATAGACACATATACAAACACCTGGAAAAAAACGATATACTAAACGAAAGACAAGGAGGCTTCAGGAAACTGCACTCCACCTCAAAAACAATAGGTAACCTAACAAATGACATACTATCATCAATGAACCGAAAACAATTAGTTGGACCAGCCTTCATTGACTTCAGCAAAGCATTTGATGCAGTAGACCATACAAAACTACTGGAAAAACTAAAAAAAACATGGGCATAAAATCCAACACTATGGATAGGATAAAATGTTACCTGAGCAACAGGCAACAGAAAACAAAAATAAACAATACACTATCACATAACCAAACCTGTCACATACGAAATAAGGCGGGTGGAAGGCCTGAAATAAGGCGGGTGGTAGGCCGGAATAACGGGTGTGGAAGGCCGTGAATAAGGGTTGTGGTAGGCCAGGAATAAGTGGGGGTTGTAGGCCGGGTATAACAGGTGTGGTAGGCCGTGAATAAAGGATGTGATAGGCCGGGAATAAAGGGGGGTGGTAGGCCGGGTATAAGGGGTGTGGTAGGCCGGGAAGAAGGGGGGGTGGTAGGCCTGGAATAACGGATATGGTAGGCCGGTAATAATGGGTGTGGTGCGCCAGGAATAAGGGGTGTGGTAGGCTGGGAATAAAGGGAGTGGTAGGCTGGGAATAAAGGGAGTGGTAGGCCGGGAATAAAGGGAGTGGTAGGCTGGGAATAAAGGGAGTGGTAGGCTGGGAATAAAGGGAGTGGTAGGCTGGGAATAATGGGAGTGGTAGGCTGGGAATAAAGGGAGTGGTAGGCTGGGAATAAAGGGAGTGGTAGGCCTGGAATAAGGGGTGTGGTAGGCCGGGAATAAGGGGTGTGCTAGGCCGGGAATAAAGGATGTGGTAGGCCGGGAATAAGGGGAGTGGTAGGCTGGGAATAAAGGGGTGGTAGGCAGGGATTAAGGGTTCCGGTAGGCTGGGAATAAGGGGAGTGGTAGGCGGGGAATAAGGGGAGTGGTAGGCCTGGAATAAGAGGTGTGGTATGCCGGGAATACGGGGTGTGCTAGGCCGGGAATATAAGGGTTGTGATAGGCCAGGAATAAGGGGTCTGATAGACTGGGAATAAAGGGGTGGTAGGGCGGGAATAAGGGATGTGGTAGGCCGGGAATAAGGCGTGTGGTAGGCCTGGATTAAGGGGTGTGGGAGGCCGCGAATAAGGGGTGAGGAGGCCTGGAATAAGGGGAGTTGATTCATGTTTTCGGTGCGGCCTCCCACCGTACACCCTCTGTGTGTACGGGGCCTCCCACCGTACACCCTCCGGTGTACGGTGGGAGGCCCCGTACACACAGAGGGTGTGTGCTTAATATTCCATAGATCTGAGGACTGCGCAGCTGCAGGCAGCAACCACACAGAGGCTGTGACCTTGACACCGTGACAAATCTGAGGGTGCAGTACAAACCCGGGCCTCAAGGTCACAGAGGTCACCGACTTCACGCCACCAGCGGCAACCAGAAATATTAAGGCTCTTGGTTTCTGTTTCTCTCCTTATGCCAAACAACAACAACAGCCCTCTTCCTTAAAGCTGCATAGTCCGATGAAAATATCAAATTTTCAAAACCAAAGCAATTATCTAAATTTGATTCTACATATCTAACTTAGATACTGGTGCACTTATTAAACAGTTGTCACCGCACAGCACTATAACGTCGCCATGAGTGCGCACTGTCACAAGTCCATACCCGCCCTGATATAACCTTAAATGTTGCTAGGACGTAAAACAAAAACACACAAAAGAAAACCCAGCCTCCTTCCACGAGGACTCCAGCATCCCCAACAATGACCCCAGGATCCTACCACTGGGACCACAGCATTCCACCATGAGGACCCCAGTATCCTACTACCGGGACCCCAGCATACTCCCACCAGGACCTCAATATATTTTCACCGGGACCCTAGTCTCCTATCACCAGGACCCCAGTATCCAAACAATGGGACCCCAGCCTCTTCCCAGTGGAACCCAGCATCCTAACACTAGTATCCCAGCCTTCTACCACCAGGACCCCAGACTCCTTCCACAGGGACCCCAGCTTCCTTCCACAAGGACCCCAGTATCTCACCACCAGGACCACAGCATCCCACCACCAGGACCCCAGCTTCCTTCCACGAGGACCTCATTATCTCAACACCAGGACCACAGCATCCCACCACCAGGACCCCAGCCTCCTGTCACCGGGACCCCGTTATACTGCCACCAGGACCACAGCATCCCACCACCAGGACCCCCAGCTTCCTTCCACGAGGACCCCAGTATCCCACCACCAGGACCACAGCATCCCACCACCAGGACCCCAGCTTCCTGTCACCAGCACTCCAATATCCTGCCACCAGGACCCCAACATTCCGCCACCGGGAACCCAGCCTTCTGCCATTGTCACATTATCCATGTGCATCATGTGCCTGTATATATATTAATGTATCCTAACATACTATAGTATATGTCCATGTAGTTGAACGTGTGCCTTATTGGGGCAGAGCTGGCATTCTGTGCCACCTCTGTGCACCACGTTAACGGTGTGTGTGTGTGGGGGGGGTGTGTGTGGGTGCGTGGGTGTGGGTATGTGAGTGTGTGGGTGCATGGGTGTGGGTGTGTGGGTGTGTGGGTGTGTGGGTGTGTGGGTGTGTGGGTGTGTGGGTGTGTGGGTGTGTGGGTGTTTTGGGGTGTGGGTGTGTGGGTGTGTGGGTGTGTGGGTGTGTGGGTGTGTGTGGGTGTGGGTGTGGGTGTGTGAGTGTGTGGGTGCATGGGTGTGGGTGTGTGGGTGTGTGGGTGTGTGGGTGTGTGGGTGTGTGGGTGTGTGGGTGTGTGGGTGTGGGTGTGTGGGTGCGTGGGTGTGTGGGTGTGTGGGTTTGTGGGTGTGTGGGTGTGTGAGTGTGTGAGTGTGAGTGGTGGAAGAGTCCAACTGTGAGTGGTTATCTGAAAGCGCGTGTACTCTGACCTAGAGCAGGGTGTGTGCTAAACTGGCTGATACCGTCACATCTCCAACTAACGAGCTCACGTTTGCTGGCAGATGTGTACTTGCAATAGTCTGCATAGGACACCGGTGGGACAATCTGGTTTTATTTAAAATACATCATCTTACATATAGCATAGACGTTTCATTCAATGGTGAATAAGACATATTATTAATTTTATGCAAATGTGTATCCAAACGAGATAAGGCTATTAAAAAAAAGGACTTTGCAATGCCAATGCCAAGTTCATCGATCGTGTTTTGGAAAAGAGCTGCGCTTAGAGCTCCTCACAGGTGGTGTCAGTCTTGACTTTGGGGGTGGCTTGTAACCTTAGGACAGTTACTGGTTGCAGAACTGCAACATTAATAGAGAGGCTCCAATAAATCGGCCCAATCTTTGGTTGAAGTAGGGAGTGTTGTAGAAGCTGAGGACATCTTTACAACATTGTCATGACGAAGCGTTGAGGCGGCCCCGAATCTCTTCAGTCCGGTGGTAGTTGAGCCGTAGTTGGCAATTGTACCCAGTCGACAGCAGCAAGGGCTTCGAGGAAGGGTGGGTAAAGATGGGCGCAGCGGTGGTTCCAGCAATGAGAACAATGCGAGAGAAAACATAATGGTACAGGGCCCCACCCAAGCACACAACTGCCCTGGTCAGGGGAGGAGTATGCTTGGGAGAAGAAAAAAAGGGTAGAGTATAGGAAAGAGAAATGAGGAGAGTTGAGTCAAAGGACCGTGTCTATCTGCTCTATGGCAACCAACCAGCGAGCCATAGACACGGACAGAGTAAGAGTAGAAATGCCAGCGGGCCCCCCTTCCTGGAACTCTTTTCAGACATATCAAGGAGGAGCAAGGCCGGCGGAGAGGAGATAGAGAGAGGTGTGGACAGAGTGCGGTCCGGATAGCAAGTGGGGCCAGTGTGGCCAATACTATCCTGTTAGATAGGATATAGTGAGTATACTATAATATAGGGACCTGAAGATAGATAGTGCCCTTGTTTATATTCCCTAATAGATTATAGAGCACACAGGTATATATATCTATATATATATATATATTTCAACATTAGATAGTTGATCTATATAAAGCCTGAGCCTACACTTTTACCGACCCAAGGGATTTTTAATATCTCACACCACATAGACATGGTATAAGAGCAACTGGCCTTTGATAACGCTGTAAGCTATACACGGCGGTGGAAATCCAAATTGGCAGAGGTGGTGGCATGGAGAATAATAGTTCTGTATGTTATATACATGTATAGGGTGTAATCTACATTAGTACTATATATGTATGAAAAGAGCTCTTTTCAAAAACTCGATCTGCAAACTATTTTTTTTGGATTGGCGCTTGTTGCATTTTGGAAAAGAGCTCTTCATATATCATATATAGAATGCACATTGTGTACTATATAATAGAATATATTCACTTACATCATATGGTAGGTAGCATGTAGTAGCCAGTTGGCTGTTACTATTGTCGTGGGGGTGATGAAAATGGGAAATATTGTGCCTAGAGCGGGACTCAAACCCACATCTCTTTGCACTCCAGGCCAGTGTGCTGACCATTACACCAGCTAGGCTCCCTGATATCACCATACTACCCACGCCCACCTGTCTATGTGGCTTCTTGCCTGAGAGGTCAGGGCAGACTACTACACTATGATCATTTTCATAGAGAATCATGCCAAGAAGCAAAGAGATGTTGGCATGAAGGCTATGCACATACACAGGGTAGGCGTCGTGGACTTGGCTGGTGCAATAGGATCGTGCTTCCGGCACCTGCTCACTGTCCAACTGTACATTTGTGTGGTGGGACTAAAGGTGGGAAGTCATATCTGGGGGTATGGGGCTGAGGCGGTCACTATGAATACACTGTATAATGACCAGGAATAATGTACATACCATCACCATCATCATGCTGTCGGTCGCGATGCGACAAAGACTGCTTTCATTACTTGACTGCTGATCTCCATGTAGCTCTCTGCTGTGAGCCTGCAAAAGTGTTGAAGTGCTGCTGGCTTTTGCAAGTTACCAACGGCACTCTCTCAGGGAGCAAATAGAGGTTTCAGACCGGCTAGAACATGTCCAGACAGGCACAAACTATTTGTCCCTGCAGTGGCTAGTCGGGAGATGTTGGGAGTTCCATACATCAACTGCCCTTGTTGCTGCCACAGTGACATGGTTTTCTGTTCAGGGTTTGCTCCCTTAGCCTTCGGTTCTGTCAAGAACCTGTACCACAAGGCAGTGGTTTACAACTCTGCAGGGCAGGGGCGTCAAACTCCCTGAGGTATTGCAATACCTGCATACCCATGTACATACCAATCATGGTAATAATAATGAGGTGTTTTTGACACTGAACACTTTTCTACTGCCTATCATGGATAAGTCTGAAGTCTTGTTTTCAACATTAGGTAGTTGATCTATCGAAAGCCAGAGCCTACACTTTTACTGACCCAAGGGATTTTGAACCCCCCACACCGCATAGACATGGTATAAGAGCAACTGGCCTTTGATGACGCTGTAAGTTATACACGGCGTTGGAAATCCAAATTGGCACAGGTGATGGCACGTGGAATAATACTTCTCTATGTTATCTGTTATATGTAGGGTTTAATCTACATAATAATGACATACAAGTCATCTAGTAACCTGTCCTGTAATACGCCATTTTCCTAAAACACTAATAAAGATAATATACAACAATTAAAGGAATTGAAGAGCAAATTACACAGCATGTTCTCACATGAGAATATTTATAAGGAACCTGGATGCAGTGCCAATGTTGGGATATATTTTAACTTCATTAAAAGCTTTGGTTGTTCCTAGACAGGTTGTACGATCAGCAGTTAGAGAATAAGGTGGCGACAGATAAACGATAGACCACACAGACACAGTAGTCACACTTACCCTCACGCACACTTCTAGTGGCCATACTTGGGTGGAGTGCTAAGACAGCAACCAATTGATATGTTTGTGTATAAGCAAGTTGGGTCCATTTATGTAATGTTTACATTATGCTATATGATGATGATTTGTTCAAATTCCAGTTTTATTTCTCATGGACTCGGTATTGTATTTTTATTCCGAGAAACGTGTTTATTAGAATAAACAATGATGATTCACTAGTAAAAGTCGCTAATTCTTTCAGATGCAAGCATTATGATGCCATAACCAAACATCTCTTTATTTTATTGTAGGATTAATTGAATATTATGTAAATGTTATACATGATAAATTGTTAGTAAACTATACAATAATATAAGGAATAGAAGACCAAATTAACTAATACAGCACTGATCAAACTTAGATTATTTAGACTGTCAATTCCAATAGTAAGAAGCCCGGAAGACCAGTGCTCCGGCGCTGACAAATGTCATATTCAGATGAATAAATACTTTACCAAAAAACAAAAAACAAAAAATATTACGCAGCATATTCTCAAATGAGAATATTTATAAGAAACCTGGTTGCAGTGATTCATTTAATAGCATATTAAACAAGTCATAGACTGCGAGACTTTACAGATATTTATTTCCATATTAAAACTGCCTCGGTTTCTAAATACACCTTGAAAATCCCATACAGCTTGAGAACGCAATGGTTTCTCCTACCTAATTAATATCAGACGTTAACTTCTCCAATAGTTGGAGACAACATCTCAGAAGAAAACCCGTTCAAACACACGTTACGTCAAACTAAAGCAAAACAGAAAATAACGATCAACCTAATATAATCCTTTTCTTGAAGATTTATACTTCCTATGATAGATAAGTTTGAATAGTCAGGTTTTCACCATTAGACAGTTGGTTGATAGAAAGCCTGAACTTATACTTTTACCGACCCAAGAGATTTTTAACATCCCGCACCACATAGACATGGCAGGAGAATAACTGGCTTTGGATGACGCTGTAAGTTATACACAGCGGTGGAAATCCAAATTGGCAGAGGTGATGGCATGAGGAAATATGAGATATGACCGAAACTAGAAACATCCGACTGTGTAACCGGAGGAGGGGATGAGGGGCCAAAACGAGGCTTGATTACGTCATCTTCCGAGTGGTAGTCAGGGGGTAGCCGGGAGGACCAGACCCTCAACCGTCGGTGGTGGTAGTGGTGAGGGAGGGGGGGGGGGGGGGTCGGGGGCGGCGCGGGGCAGGTAATTACCGGATAGCATGCACCCAGACAGCAGACCAAGGCGGACTGCATTTGTCTGACCTTGTCTGCTGACCTCTGTGCCCCCCACCCCGCCTGGCGTGCAACAAGCAATGCAAAGGTAAAACTGAAACTCCCTCTTCATCTCTCAATATCAGAAAATATCATCTTCACATGCAGACCAGGACTCGCACGTCAGCAGTGAATGTATATTATATCAAATTGTACACGTCTAAATGAAACAAGTATGCACCCAAACTAATGTTCAGTGAATTATGATGTTGGAGCGAGTCATCAGAAAATAGTGAGGAGGACAACAGCGAATAACCAAAACATAAGGAAAACCACGAACCCAAAAAACCTGTCTTTCTTGTTATCCCCCTCCCCTGCTTTCTTGTTACCACCCCTGCTCTTCTTGTTACCCCCCCCCTCCTTTCTTGTTACCCCACCCCCTTCTTTCTTATTACCCCGCTTCTTTCTTGTTACCCCCCTGCTTTCTTGTTACCACTCACTGCATTGTTGTTACCCCCGTGCTTTCTTGTTACCCCCCTGTTTTCTTGTTACCCCCTGCGTCCTTGTTACCCCCCTGGTTTCTTGTTATCTCACCCCTGCTTTCTTGTTACCACCCCCTGCTTTCTTGTTACCCCCCCCTGCTTTCTTGTTACCCCCCTTCTTTCTTGTTACCCCCCCTGCTTTCTTGTTACCCCCCTGCTTTCTTGTTATCCCCCCTGCTTTCTTGTTCTCTCCCCCCTGCTTTCTTGTCAACCCCCTGCTTTCTTGTTACCCCCCCCTGCTTTCTTGTTACCCCCCTGCTTTCTTGTTACCCCCTGCTTTCTTGTTACCCCATGCTTTCTTGTTACCCCCTGCTTTCTTGTTACCCCCCTGTTTTCTTGTTACCCCCCTGCTTTCTTGTTACCCCCGTGCTTTCTTGTTACCCCGCTGTTTTCTTGTTACCCCCCTGCATCCTTGTTACCCCCCTGCTTTCTTGTTATCTCACCCCTGCTTTCTTGTTGCCCCCTGCTTTCTTGTTACCCCCCTGCTTTCTTGCTACCCCCTGCTTTCTTGTTATCTTACCCTGCTTTCTTGTTACCACCCCCTGCTTTCTTGTTACCCCCCTTCTTTCTTGTTACCCCCGTGCTTTCTTGTTACCCCGCTGTTTTCTTGTTACCCCCCTGCATCCTTGTTACCCCCCTGCTTTCTTGTTATCTCACCCCTGCTTTCTTGTTGCCCCCTGCTTTCTTGTTACCCCCCTGCTTTCTTGTTACCCCCTGCCTTCTTGTTATCTCACCCCTGCTTTCTTGTTACCACCCCCTGCTTTCTTGTTACCTCCCCTTCTTTCTTGTTACTCCCCCTGCTTTCTTGTTACCACCCACTGCTTTCTTGTTACCCCCCTGCTTTCTTGTTACCCCCTTCTTTCTTGTTACCCCCTGCTTTCTTGTTACCCCCCTGCTTTCTTGTTATACCCCCTCCTTTCTTGTTCTCTCACCCCTGCTTTCTTGTTACCCCCCTGCTTTCTTGTTACCCCCCTGCTTTCTTGTTGCCCCCCCTGCTTTCATGTTACCCCCCTGCTTTCTTGTTATCCCCCTGCTTTCTTGTTCTCCCACCCCTGCTTTCTTGTTACCCCCCTGCTTTATTGTTACCCCCCTGCTTTCTTGTTACCCCCCTGCTTTCTTGTTACCGCCTGCTTTCTTGTTATACCCCTGCTTTCTTGTTATACCCACCCTGCTTTCTTGTTACCCCCTGCTTTCTTGTTACCCCCCTGCTTTCTTGTTACCCCCCTGCTTTCTTGTTACCCACCCCTTCTTTCTTGTTACCACCCTGCTTTCGTGTTACCATCCTGCTTTCTTGTTATCTCACCCCTGCTTTCTTGTTACCCCCTGCTGTCTTGTTACCCCCCTGCTTTCTTGTTATCCTCATCTGCGTTCTTGCTATACCCACCCTGCTTTCTTGTTATCCCCTCTGCTTTCTTGTTATTCTCCCACCTTTCTTGTTATCCCACGCTGCTTTTTTTGTTATCCCCCCCCTGGTAACGTCTAGTGGATGACCGGTTCTCGTAACATTTTAGACGACTACATTGTTTAAAGGTCACATACATAGGTTTCAAGTTGCTTTTTAAAAATCATGATATTTTAGTGGGTCTGGGCCTAACTGTTACAAAGGCTATGGGTTGTATACAGCCTACACGTCGTTGCACTCATGACTGTTCAGTCGTAGGCTGTGATTGGTGAATGATACACAGGCACTCTCCCATTATTAGGGAGCCTCCCCGTATCAGGCAGCCTCCTCGTATCATCCATCTTCCCCTTATCAGGCAGCCTACCCCTATCAGGCAACTTCCCCCTATCAGGCAACCTCCCCTTATCAGGCAGCCTCCCCTTATCAGGCAGCCCTCCCTTATCAGGCAGTTTCCTCTTATCAGGCAAACTTCCCTTATCAGGCAGACTCCCCTTATCAGGCAGCTTCCTCTTATCAGGCAACCTCCCCTTAGCAGGCAGCATCCCTTTATCAGACAGCCTCCCCTTATGAGGCAACCTCCCCTTATCAGGCAACCTCCCATTAGCAGGCAGCCTCCCCTTATCAGGCAGCCTCCCCTGATCAGGCAGCTTCCTCTTATCATGCAAACTTCCCTTATTAGCAGCCTCCCCGTATTATGCAGCTTGCTCTTATCAGGCAACCTCCCCTTAGCAGGCAGCCACCCCTTATCAGTCAACCTCCCTTTAGCAGGCAGCATCCCTTTATCAGGCAGCCTCCCCTTATCAGGCATCCCTGCTTATCAGGCAGCTTCCTCTTATCAGACAAACTTCCCTTATCAGGCAACCTCCCATTATCATGCAGCTTCCTTTTATCAGGCAACCTCTGCTTATCAGGATATCTCCCCTTAATAGACAGCCTCCCATTATCAGGCAGCCTCCCCTTATCAGGCAGTCTCTCATTATCAGGCAGCCTCCCCTTATCAGGAAGCATCTCAATAAGACAAATATGTGGCTGGAGGCTGGCTCTTTTCCTGAATGGCGCCCACCGCTTCACCAGACCACCACTAGGGGGCCGGAAGTTTGACGGAAAATCCGGGGCGTGCCTGCACAGCTGCAGTGGGAAATCTCCCAATCACAGAATGGCAGAGCAACGTGTGGTGAACCACAGCAGGATTACCACACTAGCGACACTGTCACGTGATGAATGAAAGTCTGCACAAATCTAAGCCCGAAATGAGGAGCGGCATGATGAACGGGAGTCTGCACTAATCTAAACCTGAGACAAAAAGCAGCATGATGAACAACATTCTGCACTAATCTAAACCTGAGACAAAAAGCAGCATGATGAACAACATTCTGCACTAATCTAAACCTGATACAAAAAGCAGCATGATGAACAACATTCTGCACTAATCTAAACCTGAGACAAAAAGCAGCATGATGAACAACATTCTGCACTAATCTAAACCTGAGACAAAAAGCAGCATGATGAACAACATTCTGCACTAATCTAAACCTGAGACAAATAGCAGCATGATGAACAACATTCTGCACTAATCTAAACCTGAGACAAAAAGCAGCATGATGAACAACATTCTGCACTAATCTAAACCTGAGACAAAAAGCAGCATGATGAACAACATTCTGCACTAATCTAAACCTGAGACAAAAAGCAGCATGATGAACAACATTCTGCACTAATCTAAACCTGAGACAAAAAGCAGCATGATGAACAACATTCTGCACTAATCTAAACCTGAGACAAAAAGCAGCATGATGAACAACATTCTGCACTAATCTAAACCTGAGACAAAAAGCAGCATGATGAACAACATTCTGCACTAATCTAAACCTGAGACAAAAAGCAGCATGATGAACAACATTCTGCACTAATCTAAACCTGATACAAAAAGCAGCATGATGAACAACATTCTGCACTAATCTAAACCTGAGACAAATAGCAGCATGATGAACAACATTCTGCACTAATCTAAACCTGAGACAAAAAGCAGCATGATGAACAACATTCTGCACTAATCTAAACCTGAGACAAATAGCAGCATGATGAACAACATTCTGCACTAATCTAAACCTGAGACAAATAGCAGCATGATGAACAACATTCTGCACTAATCTAAACCTGAGACAAAAAGCAGCATGATGAACAACATTCTGCACTAATCTAAACCTGAGACAAAAAGCAGCATGATGAACAACATTCTGCACTAATCTAAACCTGAGACAAAAAGCAGCATGATGAACAACATTCTGCACTAATCTAAACCTGAGACAAAAAGCAGCATGATGAACAACATTCTGCACTAATCTAAACCTGAGACAAAAAGCAGCATGATGAACAACATTCTGCACTAATCTAAACCTGAGACAAAAAGCAGCATGATGAACAACATTCTGCACTAATCTAAACCTGAGACAAAAAGCAGCATGATGAACAACATTCTGCACTAATCTAAACCTGAGACAAAAAGCAGCATGATGAACAACATTCTGCACTAATCTAAACCTGAGACAAAAAGCAGCATGATGAACAACATTCTGCACTAATCTAAACCTGAGACAAATAGCAGCATGATGAACAACATTCTGCACTAATCTAAACCTGAGACAAAAAGCAGCATGATGAACAACATTCTGCACTAATCTAAACCTGAGACAAAAAGCAGCATGATGAACAACATTCTGCACTAATCTAAACCTGAGACAAAAAGCAGCATGATGAACAACATTCTGCACTAATCTAAACCTGAGACAAAAAGCAGCATGATGAACAACATTCTGCACTAATCTAAACCTGAGACAAAAAGCAGCATGATGAACAACATTCTGCACTAATCTAAACCTGAGACAAAAAGCAGCATGATGAACAACATTCTGCACTAATCTAAACCTGAGACAAAAAGCAGCATGATGAACAACATTCTGCACTAATCTAAACCTGATACAAAAAGCAGCATGATGAACAACATTCTGCACTAATCTAAACCTGATACAAAAAGCAGCATGATGAACAACATTCTGCACTAATCTAAACCTGAGACAAAAAGCAGCATGATGAACAACATTCTGCACTAATCTAAACCTGAGACAAAAAGCAGCATGATGAACAACATTCTGCACTAATCTAAACCTGAGACAAAAAGCAGCATGATGAACAACATTCTGCACTAATCTAAACCTGAGACAAAAAGCAGCATGATGAACAACATTCTGCACTAATCTAAACCTGAGACAAAAAGCAGCATGATGAACAACATTCTGCACTAATCTAAACCTGAGACAAAAAGCAGCATGATGAACAACATTCTGCACTAATCTAAACCTGAGACAAAAAGCAGCATGATGAACAACATTCTGCACTAATCTAAACCTGAGACAAAAAGCAGCATGATGAACAACATTCTGCACTAATCTAAACCTGATACAAAAAGCAGCATGATGAACAACATTCTGCACTAATCTAAACCTGAGACAAAAAGCAGCATGATGAACAACATTCTGCACTAATCTAAACCTGAGACAAAAAGCAGCATGATGAACAACATTCTGCACTAATCTAAACCTGAGACAAAAAGCAGCATGATGAACAACATTCTGCACTAATCTAAACCTGAGACAAAAAGCAGCATGATGAACAACATTCTGCACTAATCTAAACCTGAGACAAAAAGCAGCATGATGAACAACATTCTGCACTAATCTAAACCTGAGACAAAAAGCAGCATGATGAACAACATTCTGCACTAATCTAAACCTGAGACAAAAAGCAGCATGATGAACAACATTCTGCACTAATCTAAACCTGAGACAAAAAGCAGCATGATGAACAACATTCTGCACTAATCTAAACCTGAGACAAAAAGCAGCATGATGAACAACATTCTGCACTAATCTAAACCTGAGACAAAAAGCAGCATGATGAACAACATTCTGCACTAATCTAAACCTGAGACAAAAAGCAGCATGATGAACACAAGTCTGCACTAATCTAAACCAGAGATGAGGAACGGAGTGATAAACAAAAGTTTGCACTAATCTAAACGTAAGATGAGGATCGGCATGATGAACGAAAGTCTGCACTAATCTAAACCTGAGACAAAGAGTGGCATGGTGAAGAAAACATGACAGGATTTCTAGGTTAGCGGCGAAAAGTCAGTATGTATGGAGCAGTGTTATGCAAACACCACGAGTTTAAGACTGGGTATGCTAACGCCACTCCGTAGCAGGTTTAAGGGTGATGTTAGGGACCAATTAGGCCCAAATCTATCCAATGCTATCATATTTAACAGAATAACAAAGTCAAAAAGTGAAATTTGCTCAAATTAACCCCAAATCGAAGCGATATTAATGCCGCCGCTACATCGGCGGTGATATTATATTGTCGAATCTAAACAAAACAAATCGTCGCCGCCACCCGCCGCCGCCACCGCCCGCCGCCACCGCCCGCCGCCACCGCCCACCGCCGCCGCCCGCCGCCACTGCTGCCGCATCGGCAGTGATATATTAGAGCCAAATCTATTCAATGCTATCATATTTAACAGAATAACATAGTAAAAAAGTGAAATTTGCTCAAATTAACTCCAAAATCGACTCCACTCGCAGTGTTCGATATTAAAGCCGCCGCTACATCGGTGGCGATATTCATACTGTCGAATCTAAACAAAACAAATCGCCGCCGCCACATCGGCGGCGATATTGTCAAATAGCAGTGCTCGCCGGCAACAGGCTCAGAGGGATTTCCCAAATCTATAAATAACTGCTAGGTTAGCTAATGCCTCCGCGCTTTGGCTCCATACATACCCTGTGACCCATTTCCCAACACTGGTGTTAGCTAACCCGGCGGCGGCTCTTAACACCAGAGCCGATAAAGAATTCTTCATCCATACGGCCCCAGGTCTTCCAGCCAGTTTTCAAGGGTTATTTACACAAAAGATATATAGAATAAGGTGTACAATAACTGTTGAATACACAATTTGCAGCATGTAACACAATGAAATTCTGTAACCCAAAAGTTCCATAGCAATATGGTAACAGTAGTGTCACATAATTAGATCAATATTAGTCAGGTCAATGTGAGTATTTACATAGTATTTAGAATGTAAGCAGAAGTTATCTTCTGTATTCAGTTGGTAAAGTTGTAGTAAGTTTTAATGTTCAGCTGCAGTTAGGCAAGCGGTATATAAATGTAAGTTTGTTAGAAATATTCTAATGTAACTCTAGTGTAGTTAATTATGTGAGTTTATGACTTATGTTGTTGGGGTGGGGTTCTTAATAATACACTCGACCAGTTGTGACCAGTGAAGCAGTGGGACCAATCCCAGTGCATTTAGGTCTTAAAATTAAAATTGTTATTTCGACTGTCTCTGTCATTGTATATGGTTGACTGGAAATAACAGGAACAGCAACAAATAAAAAAAGGGAGGGGGGAGAACTGATGCTGATGGTTTGGTGGTCAGCCACTTACGGTATACTGAAGCCATGGAACATACTTTACTCTAACTGCATAACATGTATAGAAAGGAAAGTTAATTTGATTTAACAACACCTCTAGAGCATATTGATTTTTATCATCGGCTATTGGACATATTGTCATTTTGAAATATTTTTTTGGAGAAAACACGCTGCTGCCACATAGGCTATTATTTCCAATAAGCAGCAAGGGGTCTTTTATATGCACTTTCCCACAGAGAGCACAGCACATACCACAGCCTTTGCTGAGCTAGTTGTGGACCACTGGATGGAACAGAAAATTGCCCAAACCTCAAATGGGTCCACTGAGCAGAATCGATAGGATCACCCACATCTTCACAGGTGGACACTCTACCGCCTGAGCTACGTTCCGCTCCGTATAGTCAGCTACACGCCTATCTGCGGTCAGTCTTTGTTCATGTGCTTCTCAGTTGGTTATGTCGTCAGTATTCGCATTCTGATTCCTCTCGGGATTTTCAGGGATTGCCTTCATTCAACTGATATGCAAATGTTACGGCGTTAGCCTCTGCGATGTATCTCTTCACAAATCGTCCCGTTTGTGTTGAACATATATACATATTTAATATACAAAAAAAGTCATAACTTTCTGAATATTGATCACACAAACATGAATTTTGTACCATATTAGTATTCATTTGAGACCTTCTTATTGATGTCAACAAAGGTGATCGTACAGTGTTGTGGAGTCTGGATTGGCAGGATTGCAGCCTGCAGCGTTGCGATTTTTCAAAGTTAAGATAACTCCAATTAAAAAAAAACACAACCCTTGCTGCGAGCAAAAAAGACATGGTGACTGTCACCCACCGTACGGTCACCATACGTCTGGCCGATGCGGCAACTTATGGTTGCCGCAAGCACACCGTAAGCACACTGTAACGCATTTGTGACCAAGGCATTATGGATTGATACTGCATTCACTGACACTTCATTGCTTCACGATAACACTGATAACACCAGTACATGTGACGTCATCAACATATAGGTCCACAGTGAAGAGAGCTCTGTACAACTGCAGTAGTCTTACTAAACGGAACACACAGATATGCACACTTGTAAGTATTCTAGCAGTCTGTCGAGGTGTGTAGGGGATCTAAAATGGGGCTCTGCTTTCTGCGGTTACCACCCATTTGAAACCACTCCACCACATGTGTGTACGTGTGTGTATGTGTGCATGTGTGTATGTGTGTATGTGTGTATGTGTGTATGTGTGTATGTGTGTATGCGTTTATGTGTGTATGTGTGTATATGTGTGTACATGTGCGTAAGTGTGTATGCGTGCAGGTGTGTGTAGGTGGGTATGTGTGTGCAGGTGTGTGTATGTGTGTATGTGTGTATGTGTGTATGTGTGTATGTGTGTATGTGTGTATGTGTGTATGTATGTATGTGTGTGTATGTGTATATGTGTTCATGTGCGTATATGGGTATGTGTGTGAATGTGTGTATGTGTGTATGAGTGTATGTGTGTATGTATGTGTGTATGCGTGTATGTATGTATGTGTGTATGTGTGTATTTGTGCATGTGTGTATGTGTGTATGTGTGTATGTCATTATGTGTGCGTTGGTATATGTGTGCATGCCTGTATGGCTGTATATGTGTATGTGTGTATGTATGTATGTGTGTATGCATTCATGTGTGTGTGTATGTGTGTATGCGTGTATGTGTATATGTGTGTATTGGTGTGTGTATTTGTGTATATGTGAGTGTATGTGTGTGAATCCATGTGTAATGCATATGTGTGTGAATGTAAATAGTTACCTGTGGATATGTGTAGCCACATGTGTATGTATACATGCATGTGTTTTATGTACAGATGTGGTCATGTGTGTATGTGTATGCGTAGTCACAGTCTAGATGTGGTCATGTGTAGATATAACCATGTGTGAATTTTGTGTAGTGACTGCTTAGATGTGGGCATGTGCAGATATAACCAGGTGTGTATGTGTGTGTAGTCACTGTATATATGGTCATGTGCTGATATAGTCATGTGTCAATGTGTATGTGTAGTC
Source organism: Branchipolynoe longqiensis (assembly GCA_030323885.1). NCBI lineage: Eukaryota > Metazoa > Annelida > Polychaeta > Phyllodocida > Polynoidae > Branchipolynoe > Branchipolynoe longqiensis. The sequence continues at coordinate 62,781,597 of CM059193.1, read as the reverse complement.
ACTGTATATATGTGGTCATGTGCAGATATAGCCATATGTGTATGTGTCTCTGTAGTCACAGTCTAGTTGTGGTCATGTGTTTATATAACCATGTGTGTATATGTCTGCGCAGTTACTGTATATATGTGGCTATGTGTAGATATAGTCATGTGGGTATGTGGCTGTGTTGTCACTATGTAGATGTGGTCATGTGCAGATATAGCCATGTGTGTATGTGTCTGCATAGTCACTGCCTATATGTGGTCATGTGTGGATATAGTCATGTGTGTATGTGTCTGTGCAGTTACTGTATACATGTGGTCATGTGTAGATATAGTCATACATCTTCCAGTATGGGACTGGGTCTATACCATTAACACATTCACAGCGCCATCTGCCAGATCCCAGCCGCATTAACGTTCCCACTTATTTCCCGGCAGTCTTTGCGGAATTTGTTATGAGTACCAGGTGTTTAATCTCTAATAATAAGTAACATCTCTTTCATGCTCTGCTTGCTAGTTTTAATTCATAAATCTGCTAGGTAATAATGATACGATATTTTGGTAAATGTGACACACTGACTGCCTGCATTAATGTTTGTTTGTTGTTGTTTTGCGTCTTAGCAACATCTAACGTCATATCAGGACGGGTCCCGACTTGTGTCAGTGCGCACTCATGGCAACTTTATAGTGCTGGCCCAGTGGGAGATCAGGCCACCAGCACCATGACCTGATATCCCACTCAGTCACATTATCCTGACATTGAACTAACTAGTCCTTAACTTAACCTAATCATGCAGAGCACCAGGCTAGGAAGCGACAAGTGTAAATTTTTAAGTCATTGGTTTGATTCGACCACCGTTCAAACCCACAAACTGATGGGTACGGATTCCCCAATCTCCCAAGACAGGAGACAGATGCTTAACTCATTCAGCCACCCCACCCCGTCTGGTCACATGAATTAATGCAGAGACCGCCTGATATCAGCATCACATTAACACAGGCCACGTCCTGCCGTGCAGAAGCAGTCATGCTGGCTGTTGTTATCGGAAAATCAATCAGCAGATCGTCTGCCACTCAGCAGATCGTCTGCCACTCAGCAGATCGTCTGCCACTCAGCAGATCGTCTGCCACTCAGCAGATCGTCTGCCACTCAGCAGATCGTCTGCCACTTACCAATTATTAGCAGGTCTCCTTTCATGCACAGCTAATTGTGTGTTTAATCCCACATTGCCTCCAAGCATCATCTGTCATAACCCTACCCCCTGCACCTCTCTGCATTCACCCACCCTACCTCACCCTGCCGCTGCTCTACTCTCTTCATCCTCCCTTCATTTTTTTTTTCTGGAAGATTTATACTGCCTATCATGGATAAGTCTGAATAGACTTTTGTTTTCACCATTAGACAGTTGGTCGATAGAAAGCCCGAGCCTACACTTTTACCGACCCAAGGGATTTTTAACCTCCCACACCACATAGACATGGTATGAGAGCAACCAGCCTTTGATGATGCTGTAAGTTATACACAGCAGTGGAAATCCAAATTGGCAGAGGTGGAGGCATGGGGAATCGAACCACTGACCTTCAGATTAGGAGTCTGACATAGAAAAAAGTCAGACACTCTAACCACTCCGCCATCATCCTCACCTTTCTTCTCCCAATTCCCTATTTCTGTCCCTTTCTCCCCCCTCCCCATCCTCACTCTTCCCTTCCATCTCTCCCATTCTCTCCCCCACCCCCCTCTTTCTCTACCCTCACCCTTCTCGCGACTTCCTCTTCCTGTCTTACACCATCTCCCTTCTGGTACTCTTCACCCCCTCCCCTTCCTGCATTCATACACCGTGCACTCAACCACATCCCCTCACCTTCCCACACCCTGTCTTCCACTGAATACCCCACTGGGCGCGGTGGCCTAATCGGTAGAGCGCTGGCCTCACGTCCGGGAGGTCGGGAGTTCGGTTCCCGGTCGAGTCACACCAATGACTTTAAAATTGATACTTGTCGCTTCCTAGCCTTGGGGTCAGCATTAATAGGATAGGGCAAGGACTGGTTGGCTCAGTGTCAGGATAATGTGACTGAGTGGGATATCGGGTATTTTTTTGTTTGTTTTTGGTAGAGTATTTATTCATCTGAATATGCCATTTGTCAGCGCCGGAGCGCTGTCTTCCGGCCATCTTACTATTGGAATTGACATTCTAAATAATCTGAGTGTGATCAGAGCTGTACTATGTCATGGTGCCAGCAGATCTGTTTCTCAACCACACAGCCCAGATCTACGTCTCAACCACACGGCCCAGATCTGTATCTCAAACACACGACCCAGATCTATGTCTCAACCACACAACCTAGATCTGTCTCGATCACACACCCCAGATCTGTATCTCAACCACATAGCCCAGATCTATATGTCAACCACATGACCCACATCTGTATCTCAACCACACAGCCCACATCTGGATATCACCCACACAGCCAAGATCTATTTCTCAACCACACGGCCCGGATCTGGATATCTACCACACAGCCCACATAGATCTATATCTCAACCACACATCCCAGATCTATATCTGAAGCACACATCCCACATCTGTACCTCAACCATACGCCCCACATGTGTATCTGGCCAACACGGCCCAGACGGCTCAGACAGGGTGGCTGGTTGAGTAGAACACCTGCTTCCATTTGGCATGTCATGGAATGCGACTGAAACCAATCACTTAACAAACGGTACTCAGACAAAGGGGACTGACTGCAATGAGAGGTTGAATGGTCCCCCGAGTAATCAACAAATGCAGCAACATTTCTATCGCAAAAAATTGATTTTCTTCATGCGACTTCTTCTTTCCCTATCCTAGTAATGCCCATCACCCGGCTTTCTAGCGATAAGTATACATATTATGAAGTAATCGGTTTAACTTGGAGGAGTTTGAACCTAGTCTTCGAATAACCAGACCTGTCTACCAGGAAGTAGATTGTTAACTCATTTAGTAATCGTGTTGGGATGTTCTGTGTTTGTTTGAAATACCTCCCCAAAAAACTACCAAATGATTCTCCCTCCTCCGTGAGGTGTTGACGACATCAGTCTGATTTAGTTTGGAGAGCCTCCAACTAAAGAAACTATGTATTTGCCTTAAGCTAAGATTCCATATATGCGGTATGCGGTATGCAGTATGTGGCATGCGAATGCGAATGTGGTATGTGCGGCATAGATATATGCCAAACCTAAATAGCCGGTGTTTACTTTTTGTTCTTGGGGAGTGGTTAAACAAACAAACACTCCAAAAAAGACACCTATAGCATTTTTGAGGGTTTTTGCTCCAAATTTGTGAAGAAAGATCAAAGTTACTATTGTTTTCTATGGCAAATGCAGCAGTATTCGCATTCGCATTCGCACCGATCGGTCCATGGGTCGATCCATTTGCCGCATTCGCATTCGCGTTCGCATTCGCATTCGGACGTATGCCTTTACATGCTTTTCGATTTTTTGCTGCATTTGCATTCGCATACCGCATACTGCATACCGCGTATAAGGAATCTTAGCTTTAGTGATCTAAGGCAGTCGACCTGGACCTTGGATGTCCATCCCCTCCTCTCTGTTATTGACCTTAAAGGTGTAGAATTAACAAGGCTATGGAAACAGGAGCGTATTTGAGTTTGACTATTCACCGTTTGTTGCTGTGTGAGAGACTCGTCTTTGGAAGTTATTTATTACTTTCATGAGCTTGTTTACGTCCAATAGCCGATGATAACAATCAATGCGCTCTATAGGCATTGTTAAATGAAACAAGCTTTTTTCATTTTTTTTTCACTTCCAAATAAATTCTCTCTGGAAAGTATCATAAGCTTTATTTAGCCTCCTAGTAGATCCATCTCACTTAACTTAATTATTTGACTGATTGATGTACATTAGGTGCATCCCGCCAACATCCTACAGTCTAGACCAGACAGGATGGCCGAATGAGTTAGAGCGCCCGTCTTCCGTGCTGGTAGATCGTGGGGTCATGGGTTCCCCGGTCGAGTAACCAATGACATAAAAATTGATACTTGTCGCTTCCTAGCCAGGCTCTCAGCATTAATAGGATAGGGCAGTGACTGGTTGGTTCAGTGTCAGGATAATGTGACTGAGTGGGATATCAGCTCATGGTGCCAGCGGCCTGGTTTCCCAGTGGGGCAGCACTATTAAGTCGCCATGAGTGCACACTGCCACAAGTCGGTACCCGTCCTGATATGACCTTAGATGTTGCTAGGACATAAAACAACAACAAACAAACAAACATCCTACAGTCTAACAATGACAGAATAACTATTGTCGTGGGTATATATGTTATATTTAAAAGATTTATATTGCCTATCATGGATAAGTCTGAATAGTCTTGTTTTCACCATTAGACAGTTAGTTGATACAATTCCCTAAGCCTACACTTTAACCAAACAAACATGTTTTTTTAGCCTCCTACACCACATAGACATGGTATGAGAGCAACTGGCCTTTGATGACGCTGTAAGTTATACACAGCGGTGGAAATCCAAAGTGGCAGAGTTGAGGTTCAGTGTCCAGCTTGCTCCATGGAAAAAAGGTTTTATAGAAAATGTCCATCACCAACCAGCCCATTAAAGCCAATGGAACAACTACCGCTGTGGGTATGCACTCGTAGTGAATCATGTTCTGGGGGAAAAGGAGAGAGGGTTATAGAGGATTTTCACCACCATCCTGTTCACTCATGGCAGTGCCAGGAAGGTGTGCATCTGACCGTTGATTGTCATGGCAACCAGACACCAACCATGTGAAGTGGTCAATAATGCCAACTGGTTGTCAGAAAATCAGTAAACCCAGAAATCGACACATTAGTAAGGTATATATGGCCATCAAAATACCGTCCATCCTGGTGGTGTTTGCCATCAGACACCCAGCTCCGCACCCACCAGGTGGCACGTTTATTGTGGTGTTTGCCATCACACACCCATATTCTCACCACTAGGTGGCATGTTTATTGTAGTGTTTTCCACCAGAGACCCAACTCCTCACCACCAGGTGGCGCGTTTATTGTGGTGTTTTCCACCAGACACCCATATCCTCACCACCAGGTGGCGCGTTTATTGTGGTATTTGCCATCAGACATCCATCTCATCACCCACCAGGTGGCATGTTTATTGTGGTGTTTTCCACCAGAGACCCAGCTCCTCACCACCAGGTGGCACATTTATTGTGGTGTTTGCCACCAGACACCCATATGCTCACCACCAGGTGGCGCGTTTATTGTGGTATTTGCCATCAGACATCCATCTCATCACCCACCAGGTGGCGTGTTTATTGTGGTGTTTGCCACCAGAGACCCAGCTCCTCACCACCAGGTGGCGCATTTATTGTGGTGTTTTCCACCAGACACCCACATCCTCACCACCAGGTAGCACGTTTATTGTGGTGTTTGCCACCAGACACCCATTTCCTCACCAGCAGATGGCGTGTTTATTGTGGTGTTTTCCACCAGACACCCATATCCTCACCACCAGGTGGCATGTTTATTGTGGTGTTTTCCATCAGACATCCATCTCATCACCACCAGGTGGCACGTTTATTGTAGTGTTTGGCACCAGAGACCCAGCTCCTCACCACCAGGTGGCGCGTTTATTGTGGTGTTTGCCACCAGAAACCAGCTTCTCGCCAGCAGGTGGTGCGTTTATTGTCGTGTTTTCCACCAGACACCCATATCCTCACCACCAGGTGGCGCATTCATTGTGGTGGTTACCACCAGACACCCATCTCCTCACCCACCAGGTGGCGCATTTATCCTAGGCGTGGAATGAGAGGATATCTGTATGTCTATGTCATCACTGAGATAAGCAATATACATAGAATCAACAGAGGCGTGTTCAGACTGGAGGTGAAGGCATGTCTGCACCCAGACCTGTGCACAGCGCTGATATTGGCTCGACTCCAAAATATGTGATATTCCAACACCAGGCTCATACTGCAATGTTTAGCTTGATTAACCAAAATGAGGCTCAAACTGAAATACACATGGTGAGTTACCAAAACGAGGCTCACACTGCACTGTGTTGGATGATTTATCAAAAAGGCTGGTACTACGATTTACTAAAACGAAGCTCATCCTACAAAATGCAGGGTGATAAATTACCAAAACGAGGCTCACACTACATACGATATGCAGGGTGATTTACCAAAATAAAGCTCATACTACATATACAATATGCTGACATGCAGCCTGATTTCCTCAGACGAGGCTCATACTACCTATAATATGCATGGTGATTTACTAAAACGAGGCTCATACTATATACAATATGCATGGTGATTTACCAAAACAAGACTCATACTACATACAATATGCATGGTGATTTACCAAAACGAGACTTATGCTACATACGATATGGAGGATGATTTACCAAAACGAGGCTCATACTACAATATGGAGGATGATTTACCAAAACGAGGCCCATACTACAATATGCAGAATGATTGACCAAAACGAGGCTCATACTACATACAATATGGAGGACGATTTATCAAAACGAGGCTCATACTATAATATGGAGGATGATTTATCAAAACGAGGCTCATACTACAATATAGAGGATGATTTATCAAAACGAGGCCCATACTACAATATGCAAAATGATTGACTAAAATGAGTCTCATACTACATACAATACGGGGGATGATTTACCAAAACGAGGCCCGTACTACAAAATGCAGGGTGATTTCCCAAAACAAAGCTCTTCGCAGCAAATTGAACCTTAGGCTCCATCTACTCTGCGGAACATCACCTCACTGCGGCGGTTATCTGGGTTTTGTAGCGGGACACCTGCAGGGTTCAACATGCATCCCAGTTCAGCAGCAACCAGACGGGGTGGCCGAATGTTGGCAGACCGTGGGATCGTGGGTTCGAACCCTGGTCGAATCAAACCAACGACTTAACAAATTATACTTGTTGCTTCCTAGCCAGGTGCTCGGCATTATTAGAATTGGGCAAGGAGTCGTTGTTGGCTCACTGTCAGGATAATATGGCTGAGTGAAATATCAGGTCATGGTGCCAGCAGCCTGGTATTCCAGTGGGGTAGCACTATAAATTCACCATGAGTGCACACTGTCACAAGTCGGTACCCGTCCTGATGTGACCTTAGATGTTGCTAGGATGTAAAACAACAATAAACAAACAAATCCTAGTTCAGCATTGCATACCGCCATATTGAACCCCCATGCCCTATTGTTCGCTACCTGATTGATTGATTGATTGGTGGTTGCTTTACGCCGTGTCGGCAGCATAAGCCATATTCACTACCCGTGCAAGTACGCCCCTCCTCAGGGCGTCACTGAGACCATGTAGATGCGAGCTGACCCAACATCTGGATCCTAAAAGTACTGGGCCCATATTCACGATGCGGTGTTAGCTTACACTCGGTGTGTTTGCACTCCTTGCGTACTGAGTTTTCGCCGCTAACCCAGAAATCCCGGCCAAAACCAGTTTTGGCTCGCTAACACCGCATCATGAATACGGCCCCTAAGCACATTACGACGCTACGAGACACGGTGCGGTGGGGAAAAGTTCGACGTCAGCACAACGTGGTGGTAGCGTATATCGACGCATGAGAAAAAAAACAAAAAAGGTTTGGCTCACCATCCTGTTATGACCTTAGATGTTGCTAGGATGTAAAACAACAACAAACAAAGCAACAGTTTGGCGCAACGAGCCTCACGCGCGCACGGCATGTGCCTAGCGTTCGCATAACGTTATTCCAGCACGTTTCACATATTTCGAAGCGCCCCATACGTCGCCATAATGTTCGCACCCTGGCGTTGTCGTGCGTCGAAAGTTTTGTGCAAGCACAAAACTTTGCCGATTCCCTGACGCACGCCGCCGACCGTCGCCGTCCATCAACGAATACCAACGCGCACCTAACGCGCGCATAATGCTTCCTGACGTATCCCAATGTTCCGCCAAAAAATCACATACGTCGACGCGCGTTGGCGACAAGCATCGTAATGTGACAGCACCATACAACAGCAATAATTTCCAGCTCACACAGTACAGCTCCTGTATACAACTGTACAGACAAGTATATGCCGAGGTGGTGCATAGGGAGCCAGGCTTCTGGGGAGGGGACTAGGTTATTCTGAGAGTCATTCTGACCTCATGCCAGCAGCTATCCTATCATCACCAACAAAAAACACTCCGAGCGGAATATCAGAAGAAAACAACATGGAGGAGACAAATAAATAAAGAGTAGTCAGGAAGAAAAATAAATACAAGTGACAGGTTATGGAAGGCACAGCCAAGGGAACACGGAAGCCCTGTATCTGAACAGGAGTATCTGAACAGGAGTATCTGAACAGGAGTATCTGAACAGGAGTGTCTGAACAGGAGTATCTGAACAGGAGTCTATACACAGGAGTATATCAACAGGAGTATATCAACAGGAGTATATCAACAGGAGTATCTGACCAGGAGTATCTGAACAGGAGTATCTGAGCAGGAGTATCTGAACAGGTGTATCTGAACAGGTGTATCTGAACAGGAGTATCTGAACAGGAGTATCTGAACAGGAGTATCTGAACAGGAGAGTGCTTATATGCCGTCAGTGCAGGGTCATTATCTACACAGATGAGAGGCAGTGACTCGATTAGAGGCAGTGACTCTAAGAGGCCACCACTGGACGCCCCAGCAATGTGAAGCGCGAACAGAAGTGAGAAGTGACTCATTTAATTTTTGTTTCCTGGGGGTAAATATTGTATTTAGTTGCAATCACTTCCTCAGGTGAAATGTCACACGCACAGGTAGGGGTGGGCAAAACTGTTACATTAGGGAGACTAGATGTGGTGTTCTCTGTGGCGGAGTGGTTAGAGTGTCTGACTTTTTTCTAGGTCGGACTCCTAATCTCAAGGTCGGTGGTTCGATTTCCTGTGTCCCCCCACCTCTGCCAATTTGGATTTGCCCAGCTGTGTATAACTTACAGCATCATCAAAGGCCAGTTGCTCTCATACCATGTCTATGTGGTGTGGGAGGTTAAAAATCCCTTGGATTGGTAAAAGTGTAGGCTCGGGCATTCTATCGACAAACTGTCTAATGGTGAAAACAAGTCTAGTCAGACTTATCCATAATATGCAGTATAAATCTTCAAGAAAAGACAGGCTAATGCTTAAACCGGCCGATCAAGAATGACAGCTAGAAATGGAGGTTCGGGTCCAGTTCTAGGCAGAGTGGTCATATTCACTTTCAACGCGATCCAGGACACTTGTGCCATGACCAGGATAATGCACATGCTTAATGCGCGATGGTGTTGAACCTTCTATGTGTATGCAATCGAAGTGAATATTTTCCACGATAAGGTTTTATAATGGAAGAATTGGAATTTGTACGGATGGGGAATGGTGAAGAAATAAATAGAAAATGTGCCTTAGGTGAGTTGATATCGGGAGTCCCTGATGGGCTAAGGTAGGGGCAGCAGTAGGGCAGGTTGGATGGGTGAGGGTGATGTGTTAGGGCAGCAGTAGGGCAGGTTGGCTGGGTGAGGGTGATGTGTTAGGGCAGCAGTAGGGCAGGTTAGATGGGTGAGGGTGATGTGTTAGGGCAGCAGTAGGGCAGGTTGGCTGGGTGAGGGTGATGTGTTAGGGCAGCAGTAGGGCAGGTTGGCTGGGTGAGGGTGATGTGTTAGGGCAGCAGTAGGGCAGGTTGGCTGGGTGAGGGTGATGTGTTAGGGCAGCAGTAGGGCAGGTTGGCTGGGTGAGGGTGATGTGTTAGGGCAGCAGTAGGGCAGGTTGGCTGAGTGAGGGTGATGTGTTAGGGCAGCAGTAGGGCAGGTTGGCTGGGTGAGTGGACTGCATGAGCACATCAGTAGGACTGGTTAAAGCTAGGATTCCTTACACGCGGTATGCGGCATGTGAATGCGAATGCGAATGCGGCAAAAAATCGAGAAGCATGTAAGTGAATAGGGGTGCTTCCATACCTCCGAATGCGACTGCGAATGCGAATGCGAATGCGAATGCGAATGTGAATGTGAATGCGAATGCGAATGCGAATGCGAATGTGGCAACTGAATCGGTCCCTATAGCCATCGGTGCGGCATGCGAATGCGAATGCTGCTGCGTTTGCCATAGAAACCAATACTGTTCCTTCACAAATTTGGAGGAAAAACCCCAACAAATGTTGGGGGTTGGCATATATCTACGCCGCATATACAACATTCGCATGCCGCATGCCACATACCACATACCGCGTATAAGGAATCTTAGCTTTAGGCCGCTGCTCCTTTTCCCATCCTTGCAATGCTGAGTGCCAGCTCACGAACGACGAGTGAAGAGTTCAGGCGCAAAACCCCGTAAACACCAATCCAAAAATACAATTAAAATATTATGTTGACCTGAAAGTAATTTTAATTCTGACTAATTCCACTTTTATTGTGAAAACATGATAATGGAGCAATGACCAAAATAGTAGGAATGTAAAAAAAAAGAAATTTGTCTAGGTTTGATTCCAATGTTTAACCCGATTTTTGAATTGACGTTTACGGGGTTTTGCGTCTGAACTCTTCAAGTACACATTTTTAATTACTCTATCTGACTTGACTGGGTTGCGAATGCTCGACCACCCACACAGGAGCAAGTGTTCACCCACCTGCCCACCTCGCCCGGGAAGGGTGCAGATTTGATTTGTAAGCACACTCCCCCTGACGGCGTGTAAGCACACTACACCTGACGGCGTGTAAGCGCACTCCCCCTGACGGCGTGTAAGCACACTCCCCCTGACGGCGTGTAACCACACTACCCCTGATGGCGTGTAAGCACACTCCCCCTGATGGCGTGTAACCACACTCCCCCTGATGGCGTGTAACCACACTCCCCCTGATGGCGTGTAGCCACACTCCCCCTGATGGCGTGTAACCACACTCCCACTGATGGCGTGTAAGCACACTCCCCCTGATGGTGTGTAACCACACTCCCCCTGATGGCGTGTAACCACACTCCCCCTGATGGCGTGTAACCACACTCCCCCTGATGGCATGTAACCACACTCCCCCTGATGGCGTGTAACCACACTCCCCCTGATGGCGTGTAACCACACTCCCCCTGATGGCGTGTAACCACACTCCCCCTGATGGCGTGTAACCACACTCCCCCTGATGGCGTGTAACCACACTCCCCCTGATGGCATGTAAGCGCAATCCCCCTGATGGCGTATAAACACACTACCCCTGACGGCGTGTAAGCACCACCCCCTCATGGCGTGTAAGCACACTCCCCCTGACGGCGTGTAAGCACACTCCCCCTGATGGCGTGTAAGCACACTCCCCCTGATGGCGTGTAACCACACTACCCCTGACGGCGTGTAAGCACACTCCCCCTGACGGCGTGTAAGCACACTCCCCCTGATGGCGTGTAAGCACACTCCCCCTGATGGCGTGTAAGCACACTACCCCTGACGGTGTGTAAGCACACTACCCCTGACGGCGTGTAAGCGCAATCCCCTTGACGGCGTCTAATGGCACTCCCCCTGATGGTGTGTAAGCGCACTCTCCCGACGGCATGAAAGCGCACCCCCCCTGATGGCGTGTAAGTGCACTCCCCCTGACGGTGTGTAAGCGCACTCCCCCTGATGGCGTGTAAGCGCACTTCCCCCAATGGCATGTAAGCAAACTCCCCTGATGGCCTGTAAGTGCACTCCCCCTGATGGCGTGAAAGCGCATGCCCCTGACGGTGTGAAAGCGCACTTCTCCTGACGGCGTGTAAGCACACTCCCCCTGACGGCCTGTAAGCACACTCCCCCTGACGGCGTGAAAGCGCACTCTCCCTGACTGTGTGAAAGCGCACTCTCCCTGACGGCGTGTGGCGGGGACTTCATCCCCCAGAGCAGCTTAGGCCTACTCGGCTTCCACTACTCGGGAACATGGGTGCGTGCCGTTGTCTGGCTGAGTGAGGTGTGGAGACTTGTCGGGTCCCCCATGCTGCTCTGCTTGCACTAATTGTTTTGTCTACACAGTCTGGTTCCCAGGCCTTCACATACATGCGTCAGAATACTAAGTGTTCTGCTCTCCTTGTATTGTGTCCACTAGCCCAGTTCAGTAGTTGTAATTGAAGTTGATGGGTGAGTGAGTCACTGTATAGTTAAGGTCCGGTCTGAATGGAGAGTGACCCACAACATTAATGATGAATGACTCACTACTGAGGTAATGTCCAGTCTGAATGGAGAGTGACCTACAACATTAATGATGAGTGACTCACTACTGAGGTAACGTCCTGTCTGAATGCAGAGTGACCCACTACATTAATGATGAGTGACTCACTACTGAGGTAATGTACGGTATGCATGGAGAGTGACCCACAACAGTAATGATGAGTGACTCACAACAGATTTATAAGGCCCATAGTGTACTATCAGTGGGAAAACTGGCCTACTTCTAACTTATCATATACTGTCCTTGTTACCACTGTGACCATGACTTATATCACAGACAAAACGATACTGACTATCAGGGAACAACATGCCCCATATCTAGGCAACCTTGTGGACTGTGACCCCCAAATCTGTCATAGGTGATTTCCTCCCCCTGCCTGCTCCAGTGACCAGTGCCTTTTAGGTAAAACATCATAGCCATCAATGCAATGTTCCATGGAGTGGATGTTGTACCACTTGTGGGGATTAGGCTATCTGGTAGTATACTGAACTTCCGATCGCTGTGTAATGGTGGTTCTCCCTGACAATGTTCTCCTGTTGTCATATTGTCAATGTTCTCAATGTTATAAATCATGTCAATTGTCAGTGATGGGTGCTGGCTGTGAGTCCTGGATAAAAGCATCATTGCCGTCGACGCGTTGTTGCATTTCGGGATGGTTGCGCCGCAAGGACCATTGAACGACCACATGACACAATGTGTGAAATGACCACTGAATAAAATGTGCGCAATGCTATTGAATGTGGAATAAGGTATATGCAATGCCCACAGAAAACAATGTGTCTACTGACCATTGAATGACTATTGAACAAAGTGTATGTATGACCATTAAATTACCACTGAATACAAGGTGTGCAATAAGACACCTATTATACCTTTAATATATATTGTATTATTTCTAATCTATTGTACTTTAGTTTCACTGTATCGTTGTATGACTGAGTGTGATATTGCACGATGATTCCCTCTGTTTGTATCGGGGTTTAAGCAACACAATAAAGCTCTTGTTAGGTGCTCTTCCTGAGATGCATCTAGAACCACGCTCACACGTTAGGGAAAGGACCGGGTGTGGTGGCTGAATCGGTAGGGCGCTGGCCTCACGTGCGGAAGGTCGGGAGTTCGGTTCCCGGTCGAGTGAAACCAATGACTTTATAATTGATATGTGTCACTTCCTAGCCTGGCACTCGGCATTTATATAATAGAGCAAGGACTGATTAGTTCAGTGTCAGGATAATGTGATGGAGTGGGATATTGGGTCATGGTGCCTATGGCTTCATTTCCCAGTGGGGCAGCACTATGAAGTCGCCATGAGTGCATACTGTCATAAGACGGTACCCGTGCTGATATGACCTTAGATGTTGCCAGGATGTAAAACTCCAACAACCAACCAACCAAACGCTAAGAAAGGCCGTTCAATTGAGAGAATGCGGGCGTTGACTAATTGCTGAATTAAGATCAAGCTATGTTGATTACTTGGTAATTTACATGGAAGCCAGAAGTGTTTGATATGAAACGATTATCTGGGGAAGTATATATATAAATAATAGTGAGTAACCCTGGTGTGTTTCAAGTTAATATGCAAAGACAGCAGTTTGGCTTCATTTTGTTAAAAAGAATAGTGGTATCAGATTAACACTAGGGAAACAATCGTCTGAACTCAATGCGTGTGTTGATTGTTTTTATTGGTTCCAGATAGGGACCCCTGTCAAAACTTTTCTTATAATGTTGTGTCTACACGTAGGCCTACACCTTGCAAGCAGATTAAATAAAAGAAGACCTGGGATCAGTAACGCTGAAAATACACACGACATAGACGAAGATAAAGTAGCCCTGCCATAAGCCAGGTGACCTCAGAGGTGTGCCTCATGCAGGTGGCCCCTGAGGTCCGGCATCCGAAGGGAAGCGCAATGTCAATGTAGAGGCGGTCATCGACCATTATGCAGAAGAGCGCAGCCGACAGGGTGTCAGCGCGGAGCTGCCGGTAGGCCTGGGAGATGTCTGCGGTCCAGGAGTATGCCCCTGGCCCTCCTGCGTGAGCCTCGGGCCCAGGTCGGTGACCAAGGGGAGGGTGTATGCAGCGGGAAGGCCGAGGTAGTCTCCCCTGTGGAATGCCCACATTGACACTCCTGCCGGGCGGGTGTGATAGGTCGACTATGATGCATTTCTAGTCAGGGGTGGACTTCTGCCTCGTCATAATGGGGCTGCATTGAGCCCATGGTGTGTAGGGGGGACCTTGAACGGCCCCAGGAGGGCGCTGTGGTCGAGCTGCTCCACCACATAGTCTGTCAAAAGTGGGTGTGGGCGAGGTCCTCCCAGTGCTTGTGGAAGGTAGTCATGGGAGGCCTCGATGCGGAGTAGTTGGCCGGGAATCCAAATTCCAATTGGTGGACCAGGGTGGTGTCGGGGTGCTCGGCCAGAGCGCCCCTCCAGCTTGGGATTTTCAAGTTGGAGGGAAGGGGGACGGGGCGGGCAAAAAAGTTTGGGAGGGCCGTGGCCCGGGCAGCGCTGTATGCTGCTGCATACCCGGGGTACCGCTGCCAGGCCGAGCCGGATATCACCGGCCACATGTCGTCCAACGTTTGCCTATACTCATGTGGGGTGGGGCACACCAGGGCTCCACTGGGAGTGTTTGTTGAACTAGGCCAACAATGATGTCGGTGACTGGCCCGGAGAGGCCCACCGGGCTGACTGCCCCTGCTTCCAAGGGTTCCCGCAGCTGAGCCGGCTCGCACACCGGAGCCGGGTGACAAACATCAGGTAGGAGTCGGGTCGATCAGGGTTGCGGTTCCAGGCCAAGCACGGGGCGCCCATCGCCACCTTGTGCTGGGCATCCGAGCTCGCCTTCTGGGCTTTAGCGCCGTCGGCAGTAGTGCTGTTCGCCATTGTCGTTGTGTGTCTGGTTATCGCGATTATTCTATTTGTACTGCTGTAAAGGGTGGCCACGTCTCTCCATCCCATGGGGAGGCGGCCGTCGGTGATACAGGTGAAGATTTCCTCGGAGTACCGACGCACTATGTTCCTGGGCAGCGAACGGTTGTCTTGGACTATGGCTTCCTGGTGTACCGAGAGTGCAGCTAGTGCATGGGCTGGGAAGCCACGCTGAGTCTCGAGTCGCTTCAGGCCAAGCGCATACTCCTTCCGTGTGGCATCTCTCTTCTTTATGAACTTCCCTTCATCCCCCCTTTCTACCAAGTCATACCGGAAGAGATACTTTTGCAGAAATAGCTTTTTTCCGCGTGAATGACTTCCCATCGGCTGCAGTAGTGATGATCCACACCACTTCCTCGGCCATTGAGCAGGGCTACAGTTGTAGCCGTCGGCCTCCCGAGGGTGTTGGAGGCACTCAGCCACAGCATGAGCTGGGCGCCGGGGTGGAGTGTCCAGGCTGTCCCTCCATGTTCGTCTCTGCTGTCTGGCCCTGAGGACGTTTCCCATGACATGTCCGCCTCCCCGAACTCGCCCTCCAGGTCACCAGGTAGGTAAGCCGGGGGAGTATTGGGGGGCCGTCTGGGCCCATGGACGGCGTCAGTGGTCCTCGCTGGGAGCCGGTTTTGGCCCCCTCCGGGGCCAGGCCTATCGGTCGTCAGTCCGGGGGTGGCCAGGGCCGCCCAGCCCGTGCCCACCTCCACGAGTGCCTTCTCCTGCCAGAGGACGTGCTGCTCCATCCACTGCCAGCATGTCTCCATCACCTCTATTGTTTCTTGCATTTTTGTCATTAGGTCTTCTTGCATTTTAGTCGTATTTGTCATGTTGGTGGTTCGCTTTGCCTTTCCTGGGGGCGGTTGCTTCCAGGGAGGGGCAGCGGCTGGCCACAGGTGCGGTGCGCCGGCAGGGGAAGCAGCGTCACCAGCATCTTGTACGCTCATCTCTGCGACCTGCTCCTCTGCCTTTCGTGGGCCTACCCACCGGACCTGAGGTTCGACTTGTTCTCTGCATCTTCCTTTTCACGTGGATCTGCTTTTTTGACATGAGAACCCTGCATTGAATATCATCTACGCACACCGCCAAATAGACGATTCCCACCATAAACCCACCCTCTGAAGGCTATATTTGTTTTGTGCGTTTGTTGTTGTTTTACATCCTAGCAACATCTAAGGTCATATCAGGACAGGTACCGACTTGTGACAGTGCACACTCACGGCAACTTCATAGTGCTGCCCGACTGGGAAACCAGGCTGCCAGCACCATGACCTGATATCCCACTCAGTCACATTATCCTGACACTGAGCCAACCAGCCTTGACCTATCCTAATAATGCTAAGTGCCTGGCTAGGAAGCGACAAATATACATTTTTATGTTATTGGTTTGACTCAACCAGGGTTCGAACACACCAACCCATGTGTTCGGATCCCAGGATCTCCCAAAACAGGAGGCAGACACTCAACTCATTCAGCCATCCAGTCTAGTCAAGACGGCAGTCGAAGGAGTGATGTTGTGGGTAGCCGCTAACTGTGCAGCATGTACATTCCTACCATCAGCCTGCCCTCTGGTGTCAATGGCACGAATCAATGTGGGTAGCTGCTCACTGTGCAGCAAGTACATTCCTACCATCAGCCTGCCCTCTGGTGTCAATGGCACGAATCAATGTGGGTAGCCGCTCACTGTGCAGCATGTACATTCCTACCATCAGCCTGCCCTCTGGTGACAATGGCAAGAATCAATGTGGGTAGCCACTCCCTGTGCACCAAGTACATTCCTACCATCAGCCTGCCCTCTGGGGGCAATGGCACGAATCAATGTGGGTAGCTGCTCACTGTGCAGCATGTACATTCCTACCATCAGCCTGCCCTCTGGTGTCAATGGCACAAATCAATGTGGGTAGCCGCTCACTGTGCAGCATGTACATTCCTACCACCAGCCTGCCCTCTGTTGTCAATGACAAGAATCAATGTGGGTAGCCGCTCACTGTGCAGCATGTACATTCCTACCATCAGCCTGCCCTCTGGTGTCAATGGCAAGAATCAATGTGGGTAGCCGCGCACTGTGCAGCAAGTACATTCTTACCATCAACCTGCCCTCTGGTGGCAATGGCACGAATCAATGTGGGTAGCCGCTCACTGTGCAGCAAGTACATTCCTACCATCAGCCTGCCCTCTGGTGGCAATGGCAAGAATCAATGTGGGTAGCCGCTCACTGTGCAGCAAGTACATTCCTACCATCAGCCTGCCCTCTGGTGTCAATGGCAAGAATCAATGTGGGTAGCCGCTCACTGTGCAGCATGTACATTCCTACCATCAGCCTGCCCTCTGGTGTCAACGGCAAGAATCAATGTGGGTAGCCGCTCACTGTGCAGCAAGTACATTCCTACCATCAGCCTGCCCTCTGGTGTCAATGGCAAGAATCAATGTGGGTAGCCGCTAACTGTGCAGCATGTACATTCCTACCATGAGCCTGCCCTCTGGTGTCAATGTCAAGAATCAATGTGGGTAGCCGCTCACTGTGCAGCATGTACATTCCTACCACCAGCCTGCCCTCTGGTGTCAATGGCAAGAATCAATGTGGGTAGCCGCTCAATGTGCAAATTCCCCAGAAAAACGATCTATCCGGCACATCCATGGTAAAAATATGACGTACTTATATTAATGGGATCTGGACGTAGCTCAGGCGGTAGAGTGTACACCTGTGAAGTAACCTAACTAAGTGGGATGATGGTGAAGGTGGCACGGTCTCCCAGTGGGCAGCACTATAAAGTCACCATGAATACACGCGGCCACAAGTCGATATCCGTCCTGGCATGACCTTAGACGCCAAACCCCAGCTGTTGTTCACGTTGCTGTATGGCTGATACTGATAGCGCCCTCTTGTGGGCTACAAGCCTCGCGCTGGCCTCTGCTAGGATGATTAATCATGACTGCTGAGTGACATGCGGCCACATGTGACTCTATTGCAGTAGACAATGCATTAATATGCAGTGCAGCAGTCATCAACTAATTCATTGACTAGGACAGCCAATACACAACAGTGTAATTTACTAAATGCATAACTTTGCAATAAATAACCAAAGCAAAGGTATTGCTAATTGCTAATTCCGTGAATTATTAATTCAATGATCAATTTGCTTCCGATTAAGTTTGTACTTTATGGATGATTGTATGTTGTATAATTGTTTTGCTGCGATAGACATGGGTCTATTCCACTATGAAATGACACATGTATTAGTCAGTGGGTAGTGAGGGTGGACGCTGAGTGGTGGCGCCACCCGTAGCAGTCAGTGAATAATCGGCTAATAATGCAACATTGTATAGCTCCTCCGTAAACTCGCATAATCCAATATACATCACATATTTGCTTTAAAATGAATACATAATATAGTGCATTCGGAGATTGTGACCATGCTCTCTGATATGGCTGTCTGATCTATGTGTAAAGAATAATTCTTTGATTATATCAATTAAAAGATATATATAAAACAATGCTCACTACTGAATAAAGCAACAACAAAATACCCTGCAAGACATTTTGCGCAATCGTGACTGCATAGTGCTGCCCCACTTGAATACCATGCCTCCGGCGCTATGATACCTCATACGGCTTAGGCACATTATTGGGATATTGAGCCACTCAATAGTTTCCCAAGCCTAGTAAATCAAGCCGCAGACAAGCTAGTTGCAAATATCAATTGAGTTAAGTCTTTAGTTTGACTAAAACAAAACAGGTGTCAAGAATGGAACACAAAAGCACACCATCCCTAATACAAGGGCACAGTCAGAATCTCCCAATGCACTATATTCCATTCATCTGATGTCCAGATCTTCTTGGAGATTGCTTTGATGGGGTAGGGTTTTCAGTGTGCTCGAACAGTCATTGTGTTTCATAGTCTTCATGGAAGCCTGCCATTACTGAGCAATAGTATTGCCTCATGCTGGAGAATGTCTTAGGACCTGCTTTGTTCTTGATCATTCACTTTAGATGTTGCTAGGACGTAACACAACAACAAACAAACAAAACTGATCTTGCACTTGAAGAAATTACTGAGTGGGGAGGTGTGCCCCAGGAATGAGGTTCCCCACACAAACTCTCTAGTCGAAACCTTTTCTGGGTTCATTTCTTTGAATTCAATATTGTGCAACTACTCAGGCCTGTAGAACCTGCAATTAATCAGATTGTTTTGTCCACACATCTTAACCACTTTAACTCCAGTGTGGGATTTTGCAAGTACATACATTTTCTGGACTGTGCATTCCTGCAGTAATTCATCTCCAGTGCTATCGGGACCATTGCTGATTCCTCCATATTATCAGTTTTCATTGATTAGATTTGTTGCTCTACATAGTTCCTTGCATTGTTCCTTGTTTTGCATGTTGTTTTGCATGTTGATTGTGCTCAGTGGGGCAGCACTATAAAGTCGCGATTGTGCAAACCTGAGCCGGGTAAATGGCATGAATTGCTGATGTCCAATTCGGGACACATAAACCCACACCTTGGGCCGTATGCATGACGAGTAAGTTATCGCCCCCGGGGATAAGGACCGAGTTTGGGGTAGCTATCGCCTTGGGTAAGAAATGGGTCACGGGGTATGCATGAAGCCAAATCGGCGAGGAGGTAGCTACCCTTGTGTTTATTTATAGATTTGGGAAATCCCTCTGCATTTGTAGCCATATATTAGGCTCAAATATATTAAATGCGATCATATTTAACAGAATTACATACCCAATAAATGAAATTTTATCAATTTAACCCTAAATTCGAAGCGTTATTAAGGCTACCGCCGCATTGGCGGCGATATCAATAGATATATTTTCGAATCGACGAACGTACAGTAAACAAACCGCCGCCGCCGCCAGTCATGGCCCTGTCACACTACGATGTTTCTCACCGGCGACCCGTCAGCGTTGAAAATTAAATTAAAGCGTCGAGTCTGTGTCTGTGTCTGTGTGTCTGTGTGTCTCTGTCTGTGTCTCTGTCTGTGTCTGTGACTCTGTCTGTGTCTGTATCTCTGTGTCTGTCTCTGTATGTGTCTCTGTATGTGTTTCTGTCTGTGTCTCTGTCTGTGTCTCTGTGTCTCTGTCTGTGTCTCTGTCTTTGTCTCTGTGTCTCTGTCTGTGTCTCTGTCTGTGTCTCTGTGTCTGTCTCTGTATGTGTCTCTGTCTGTGTCTCTGTCTGTGTCTCTGTGTCTGTCTCTCTATGTGTCTCTGTCTGTGTCTCTGTGTCTGTGTCTCTGTCTTTGTCTCTGTGTCTCTGTCTGTGTCTGTGTCTGTCTCTGTATGTGTCTCTGTATGTGTTTCTGTCTGCGTCTCTGTGTCTCTGTCTGTGTCTCTGTCTGTGTCTCTGTCTCTGTGTCTGGCTCTGTATGTGTCTCTGTCTGTGTCACTGTCTGTGTCGCTGTGTCACTGTCTGTGTCTATGTATGTGTCTGTGTCTCTGTCTGTGTCTCCGTGTCTCTGTCTGTGTCTCTGTGTCTGTCTCTGTATGTGTTTCTGTCTGTGTCTCTGTCCGTGTCTCTGTCTCCGTCTGTCTGTGTCTGTGCCTCTGTCTCTCTCTCTCTGAGACACAGAGACACACACACATACACACACAGACACATAGACACACACAGATACACAGAGACATGCACACATACACAGAGACACACACAGAGACACAAATACACACACATACACAGAGACACACACACAGACACAGAGACACACACAGACAGAGACACAGAGACGCACATAGAGGCACAGAGACACACACACAGACACAGATACACACACAGAGACACAGACACACACAGAGACACAGACATATACACATACACATACACCGACAGAGACACATACACAGACACTCAGAGACACAGAGACACACACACAGAGACACAGACAGAGACACATACATAGACAGACACAGAGACAGAGACACATACACAGACACAGACAGAGACACATACATAGACAGACACAGAGACAGAGACACATACACAGACACACATACAGAGAGACAGACACAGACACATACAGAGACAGACACAGAGACAGAGACACAGACACAGAGACACAGAGAGAGACACAGAAACACAGACATAGAGACACAGACAGAGACACAGACAGAGACACAGACACAGAGATACAGACAGAGACACAGACAGAGACACAGACACAGACAGAGAGACACAGACAGAGACACATACAGAGACAGACACAGACAGAGACACAGACACAGAGACAGAGACAGAGACACAGGCACAGAGGCACAGACAGATACACAGACAGAGAGACACAGACAGAGTCACATACAGATACAGACACAGACAGAGACACAGACAGAGACACAGACACAGACAGAGACACATACAGAGACAGACACAGAGACACAGACAGAGGCACAGACACGGAGACACAGACAGAGAGAGAGACAGAGACACATACAGAGACAGACACACAGAGAGAGACACAGACACAGAGACACAGACATATACACAGACAGAGAGACACAGACAGAGACACAGAGACACAGACAGAGAGACACAGACAGAGACACATACAGAGACAGACACATAGACACAGACAGAGACAGAGACAGAGACAGAGACTGAGACACAGAGACAGACAGAGACACAGACAGAGACGTTTCGCCAAAAAAGGACACACGTCGCCGTGAGTTGGAGAGAAACGTCGTAGTGTGACAGGGGTATATGGAACGCGACGTCAAGGCGGCGGCGGCGGCGATTTGTTTACTTTACATTCGTCGATTCGACAATATTAATATCGCCGCCAATGCGGCGGTAGCCTTAATAACAGTTCAAATTTAGGGTTAAATTGATAAAATTTCACTTATTGCGTATGTAATTCTGTTAAATATGATCGCATTCAATAGATTTGGCCCGAGTCGGTCCCTACCCCCAGCCTTATACCTGCTACTAGGTAGGGGTAGCTTACCAGACTTTTACCCCCCCGGGGTAGCCTTACCCCGGACACATCCATAGCAACTTTTCGCCGCTACCCCGGAAATCCCTACTACCCGAGAGGTAGAGCGCTACCCCCGCATCATGCATACGGGCCCTTGTGTCAATGTGGGTGTTTAAGCAATCATGTGATACATGTTTGGTGTGTGATGAGCGATGGTGATCTTACACCGTAACCAGACGGGATGGCCGAATGAGTTAGAGCGTCCGTCTTCGTGGGGTCGCGGGTTCGAACCCTGGTCGAGTCAAACCAATGACTTAAAAAATTGATACTTGTCGCTTCCTAGCCTCGCACTCGGCATTATTAGGACAGGGCAAGGACTGGTGTGCTCAGTGTGAGGATAATGTGACTGAGTGGGATACCAGGTCATGGTGCCAGCAGCCTGGTTTCCAAGTGTCCTTAGATGTTGCTAGGAAGTAAAACAACAACAAAACAAATCTTACATGGTGCTTACATTACAGAGGAGTAGGATATCCAAACCAGTTTGATTTCCGTATGTTACACCCGCATATATATATATGTATGCAGGTATTGCAACACCTCAGGGAGTTTGACACCCCTGCCCTGCAGAGTTGTAAACCACTGCCTTGTGGTACAGGTTCTTGACAGAACTGAAGGCTAAGGGAGCAAACCCTAAACAGAAAACCATGTCACTGTGGCAGCATTAAGGGTGGTTGATGTATGGAACTCCCAACATCTCCCGACCAGCCACTGCAGGGACAAATAGTGTTGCGCATGTCTGGACATGGTGTTGCCAGTGTGAAGCCTCTATTTGCTCCCCGAAAGCAGTCCGACAGCATGATGATGATGATGACCCCGCCCACACACACACACGCACACACACACACACCCACACACACAGACACACAGACACACACACACCTCCCACCCACCCACCCACACACACACACACCCACACACATACCCACACCCACACACACACCCTCCCACCCATACACACTCACCCACACCCACACACACACACACAAACACACACACCCTCCGGCGAGTCTATTCTGGTAGGTTGTCCGTGGGGGAATCAGAAGGGGATGCTTGAAACCACTACAGCGGGTTGGATGCGCGATATGATGAGGGTGGCTTTTACCTCACCGACAGATAGGGGATGCCTCGATCCAATTTTACCATTATCCCTACAGTAAACAAAGGTATGATGGTGTTAGCGGGGAATTGAGAACATGGCACTGCCAACAAGCAGTATAAACACATGATACATATATATAACATGGCACTACCCACAGCAGTGTAAGCATGATATATATATATATATATATATATATATATATAACATGACACTACCCACATCAATATAAGCATGATATATATATATATATATATATATATATATATATATATATTAAATGACACTACCCACAACAGTCTAAGCATGATATATATATAACATGGCACTACCCACAGCAGTCTAAGCATGATATATATATATAACATGCCATTACCCACAGCAATCTAAACATGACATATATATATATATATATAACATGGCACTACTCACATCAGTATAAGCATGTGATATATATATATATAATATATATATATAACATGGCACTACCCACATCGGTCTAAGAATGATATATATATATAACATGGCACTATCCACATAAGTCTAATCATGTGATATATATATATATATATAACATGGCACTACCCACATCGGTCTAAGAATGGCATCGGTCTAAGAATATAACATGGCACTGCCCACAAGCAGTCTAAACACATGATACATATATATAACATGGTACTACCCACAGCAGTCTAAGCATGTCATATATGTATATAACATAGCACTACCCACAGCAGTCGAAACACATGATATACATATATATACATAACACATCACTACCCACAGCAGTCTAAACACATGATATATATAACATGGCACTGCCAACAAGCAGTCTAAGCACATGATACATATACATAGCATGGGAATACCCACATCAGTGTAAGCATGTGATATATATAACATAGCACTACCCACAGCAGTCTAGCATATGATATACATATATATATATAACAGCACTGCCCACATCAGTTTAAGCATGTGATACATATAACATGGCACTGCCAACAAGCAGTCTAAACACATGATACATATAGATATATGTATATATATATATAGCATGGCACTACCCACAGCAGTCTAACCATGTGATATACATATATATATATAACACAACACTGCCCACATCAGTCTAATCTCATGATACCTATAACATGGCACTGCCCACAAGCAGTCTGAACACATTCTAATATTTCTGAATGCCCGGCCGTGTTTGGGACACCAGATAATATTAAAAACTCTCCCCCTTCATATCACCTGTGATGCTGTTATTCAAATACTGACTATCAATTCAGTAACCAATACTAAGGAAGAATGAAGACAAGTCACACAGATAAACAGTCGAGAAGTTGTGCTTTATTGGCATCAACTCCTGTCCACCTACCAGTGACCTATCATTCACACTCCTTACCTTCTGTCCACACAGTATCTCATTACTACTACAGCCCATGGGACAGGAGTCCTATGGCTGTGTACACACTCAATTGGAATATCTGAATTTGCCTAGCATCAGACAGAGTGTCTGGGGTTCCTGCTCAGGAGTAGGTGTGTCTCACTCAGGAGCCAGGAGTAGAGTGGTCTCTCTTCAGATGTCCCAGAACATCCCCCATGGTCGTTGAGAAAGCCATCGGTTATCCTCCGTATCACGGAACTGAGGAAGTCTGGGACACATCCACTGGAGTACCAAGGACTGCATGCAGAGATTCAAGGCCAGTTTGCAGACCACCTCTCCAAATACACTGATGGTTCGAAAGACCAAAGCCGGGTAGCTGCTGCGGCAGTCTGCCGACGGGAAAAATTTGGTGTACGTTTGCCTGATCAGAGCTCGCTTTTCACTGCATAAGCCCGAGCACTCCTTCTCGCGTTGGAGTGTATCGAGGTATCCAACCACACTAACTATGTTATATACAGTGATTCATTCTCTTGCCTCCTGGCTGTTGCTGGACTGAAAACGAATCACCCTATTCTAGCAACGGTCATTTATAAACTGAACCAACTGACAATGGATGGGTATGACATCCACCTGTGCTGGGTGCCTGGCCATGCCGGCATACAAGGAAACAAACGAGCTGATCGGGCTGCGAAGAATGCCCTGAACTGTGATCTTGAACCGTGTCTGATCCCTCACTCTGATCTGAAACCACTAATAGCCACCCACATAAAATCCAAATGGCAACATGAGTGGGATGAAAACATTAATAAACTTAAAGAAATCGAACCATTTGTGGGAAAGCCACCACAGACTCATGCGGGAGGTCGGCGGGACCAAGTGGTCCTTTACTGCTGCTGTATTGGCCACTCGTGACTTACACATGCTTTTCTGCTCAAGGGGGAAACCTCCCGCTGAATGTATTGGGTGTCAGTCCCCGCTGACACTCAAACACATTTTACTAAGTTGCGTTGATTTGTTGGCCCTGCACCAACAGTTCTACACTGCAGACAGTATGCATGACCTTTTTACTAAGGTAAAACAGGAAAACATTTAAGCCTTTTTGAGGGCAGCTGGACTGTACCACCTCATATAATTGACTTAATAGATTCTATCAATTATTAATAAAACTTTTCTTTTTCTATGGGAATTTGTTTCCCTTGACCACAAATATATGATTGTGAGCTTTCTAATTTAATGAGTGTCTATTGGCACATAATTGATTGTCTGGTTTTACATGTAAAAGTGATGGTTTGAACAAAAAACACACATTTCTCGCCGTGAATATGGCCTATGCTGCCAACACGGCGTAAAGCAACCACCAATCAATCAATCAAAGTCTTCAGTGTGTCTGAAGCAGAATCTTGAATAATTAATGAATCTCAAAATGAGGCTAGTGTGGTCAGAGAGTCAAGGTAGTGTAGCTGACCGGGCAGCCCCACAGTCAGCCAATCAGGTGCCCCCACAGCTGGGGTGGGAGCCAACCCCCAGTGGAGGTGGCTGTCACTCAACTCAGCTGCAGGTGGTGCCCTGAGTGCATATGCAAATGAGGCTGGAGTGGGCCCGCCCCATGGTCATGGGTGAACAGGTAGTTGCAACAGTTACAATAGATCTCTGTTAATATGACTTTTTCTCCAATTGCACTCCATATGGATGCATAGAGAAACATGTCAATAATCATGTATTGTCTTCTTATATAGAAACATCTCTTCAGTAATCTCAGGCATCATATATAACATATATTTCACATCACTCATTATCATCTACAATGGGAGTGGGATACTATTGCTTTTAGGTTACATAACATTGTCCCCACTCCGTCGCCCAAGAATAATAATGCCTTCTGTCAATATATAATTCTTAACCGAAAATCCGTATATTTTTACAACATGATACATATATATAACATGGCACTAGCGACAGCAGTCTAAGCATGTGATATATATATATATAATATGACACTACCCACAGCAGTATAAGCATGATATATATATATATAACATGACCCTACCCACAACAGTCTAAGCATGATATATATATATATATATATATATATAAGATGACACTACCAACAGCAGTATAAGCATGATATATATAGTTACTGATCACTGTTGACATTGCTACTACCATCCAGAATACAATCGATCAATCTGACACTGCTAACATTAACTGGGCCAAGTGACGACTTTGCTTGATTATATCAATTATCGATCTAGTCTACAATAACACAGTTACTTGAGTTGATCAGCTGCTATAGACGGCCTCAGGACGACGTCCCGGCTACTAACACGATTGATAGAATATCTATTTAACTTGTCCAACCTGTAACGGCCGAATCGGGCCTTTGGACGACGTCTGTCTTATTTAACGGTCGTTTGTCATGATTTGCTGCTCGTACTTATATCGGACTCTGCTTAAATCGTTAACCTTGGCCAAGTGACGACTGCTTCGGTCATTATCAGGGCTACCCCAGCCGATCGGGCCAACGGACGACTTTTATATATATATACACAAGGGCCAGCGGACGACCGATGCAAAAATACCTCAGTTTTCAACATAATCTCTACTGATCCATACTGAGATCTGCCCAATGGACGACCGATGCCGCTACCATACTGTAGCGACTACGGGTTTAACCACAAGAGGGATGACACAGCGACTTGCTGCGACCACCAGGAACGGACGACGGTCCGCACGAGAAGTATGGCCTCGAGTAAAGCGAAAGACGATTTGGGCCAGGTGACGACGGCTATGGCTGATTTATCGATCGACGAAAAGGAGCAGGAAGCAAGAACTGCGATTGCAAAAATCGAGGCGGAGTTACGGTTACAGGACCTCCATGACCGTTTGAGTGACTTGCAGGCAGAGAGGGACAGAAGGAGGTCCGGTCGTCCACGGACTAGGGATGAGCCGGAAAAAGAGGACGACATGACGGAGAAGTCCACCCACAGAACTGACATTCACGTGATTCCCGAGGAGGAACGGCCAGATTGGAAGACAAAGGATAGAGAAGACGAAGGCCACTCTTCCTATGGCCGGTAACGGAGAAGATCGAGGGAAACCGGACGACGACGACGGACAACACGCTCGCGGAGCGACAGCAGTGCTTCCCGACGTAGACGGAGTAAGTGGGCTCTGAAAAAACATACTCTGGGGGGAAAGGATGTTAGGAAGCTCAATGCCTATGAGCTAATTAATGCTAGTGCTTCCTGGTGCCTCACCATAGCGGACTTGTCCGTACAAGACTACAAAGCATTCTTGCAGCATCTGAAGTTTATCACAAATCGTGCGAGGGACGACCATTACAAAGACATTGCATGTGTCGAGTACGAATTGGAGATACGGAAGCTAGCGGAGACGATTGGATTCGCTGCGTTCTCATCCAAGTACCAGAGCGAGAGCATGTCCCACTACAGCGACCAGAACCGCAGGCTGAAGAAGACGAGCTACGGTTCAGCGACATCACGAAGGAAGTTGCCATCCGGACCTGGGAAGCGCTCCTGCTACACCTGGAACTCGGATGGGGGATGCGACCGTGCAGAGGACGTGTGCCGCTTTAAACACACCTGTTCTAAGTGCGGTGGGAAAGGCCACAAACGCTACAAGTGCAGGGAGTGACTGGGACAGGAACATCTCACCGACCAGGTCGAAGCAAGTTCTGTTGTAGCGGAGCAAGAACCCTTATTCGCATATCATGCAGGTAAGTGGGTCAGTGGGCAAACTAGTGCCCAGCTGACTCAGTGGCCCAAGGCAGGTGTGTTGGACAGAGACTTGGTTGACAGGGAGACTGTCAACAGGGAGGTTGCTGAACTGGGTGCTAGCCAGCGGGGGGCTAGCAACTATGGGGAGTACTCAGCCCCTGTGACTAGCCAGGGGCTCGTACACAGCCTGAGCAAGAGCAGCAACACATGGAATGACAGTGGTACACCAACCGACATTATGGCTGAGAGCAGCAACACAGTTGATGACGGAGATACACTTGTGGACTTTGGTGAGGACATGGGTGACATGACTGACAATGGAGACGGTGGTGGCCTGGACTTTCATGTTGAGAAAAACGGCGAACATTCTGTGCACATTGATACCAATGCTAATCTGATTCCTTCTTCCAATGTACAGGAGGGAGGCGTCGAGACAGGTAGCATTTGGGGTACGGTTGATATAAAAGATGTTGAGGGCCGATTGCACATTTGGGATGTAGGGGATCATATAAGGGTATCTTTATCCGAGTTGATAGGTGGGAAGAAGGTCCATTTTGAAGTATATGAATCATGTTTTCGTGGCAATTGTGAGTGTACCCACTTTATTGCAGGAAACCGCTCCCAGCTTAAGCCTTGTAGAT
Source organism: Branchipolynoe longqiensis (assembly GCA_030323885.1). Classification (NCBI taxonomy): domain Eukaryota; kingdom Metazoa; phylum Annelida; class Polychaeta; order Phyllodocida; family Polynoidae; genus Branchipolynoe; species Branchipolynoe longqiensis. The sequence continues at coordinate 62,752,679 of CM059193.1, read as the reverse complement.
TTGTAGTTGAGCTGTTTTTTAGAGGAGATAATGATCCTGACGCTATGTTTCTATTGTTAGGAGTTGTCTATGGCTTCAGGGTTATAAATGATGATTGTGATATAACCTATAACACCAGGGAGAGGAAGCCTAGGAACAATTGGGAGCATGATATCATTTATGAGAAGTTTCACGGAGAGCTAGCTGATGGGAACATATCCAGGGTATGCAATCAGCCAAAATGTACACATTCGGTGTTTGTCGTACCGAAGGACGATGGCGGCGGTAGAACCGTCATCGATTGTAGTAGACCAAAGGGCAACTCTGTAAACCAGTTCACACGAGGCATAGCCACTACTTTTAGCTACAAAACCATCGATACTGTCACGGACTGCATGGAGAAAGGAGATTTTCTATCTACAATAGACATTAAAGATGCTTACAGAGCTGTCTCCATCCATCCATGTGACAGGCCTCGTCAGGGTCTTGCCATTGCTAGGGCGCTTACTGACGATGGAGCCTATTATCTAGACAATAGGCTTAGCATGGGCCTGTACTCCAGTCCTTATATATTTTCAAAAATTTCAGATTTCATTGTCAGATGTGCTCTAAGAGAGGGAGTTACTCGTGTAATTAATTACCTCGATGACTTCTGTGTATTAGGATGGAATAAATTCGAGGCGATGGGCGCCCAGAAGCTAGTGTTAGGTATTATCCGCAGGCTAGGTTTCTATGTCAGCTATAAGAAAGTGAGCCAGGCTGCCCCGCGGGTGCGGTTTCTAGGGATCATATTTGATTCCAACAAGTTAGAACTGACCCTCCCGATAGATAAATTAGACAAGATGAGACGGGTACTTGAGACAATGAGGGGTCAGAGGAAAGCTTCGAAAAAGGAGCTGGAACAGGTCGGTGGAATCCTAGCCCACTGTGCAAAGGTGATCAGGGGCGCGCAAACCTTTACGAGAAGGATATTCGATATGTCCGCAAAACTCAGGGAGGGCCACCATAGGGTTAGGCTGACCAAGGGGGTACGTGAAGACCTGGAATGGTGGATCACATTCTCTGGCCACTTTAACGGTAAGGCCAAAATTCTTGGCCACTTTGCCCCCCTGATCTCCTCTTACAGTGATGCATCTGGATGGGGCCTCGGCGCTCTCCATGGTAACGACTGGTTAGTCGGCTCCTTTGTCGAAGCTGATGATAGATTGTTGGCTGGCTATGTGGGTCACCACCACTCGAGCCCCGAGGGCCATGTCGCTTCAGCTCATATAAATGTTCAGGAGATGGCTGCGGTATACGCAGCCTGCGAGAGGTGGTCGCATAAATGGTCGGATGCAACTGTTGTTATGGTTACGGATAGTGCTGTCGTGCGGGCCGCTCTGAGCACAGGCAGATCTAGATCAACTGGGATCATGTACTATCTCAGGAGGTTGTTTTGGATGGCCGTTGAGAGGAATTTTGAGTTTAAGTCTGTTTATATTCGCAGTAGCGATAATGTCATCTGTGACTCTCTGAGCCGCCTGGACGACAGTGCGAGTAACACGAGAATTTTGAACGCTGACCCGGAAGGCGTCCTTTGCTGTAGGGCTAAACTGTGTTACACCCTACTTTCTTACAGAGATATCTCAGCTGAGAAGTGAGCAAAAGGGTTATCAGGACCATTTCTACACGCCGAATTCGGTAACAACAAGGGCTGTTCAAGTCAAGAGATACCTGGACTTTGTAGACACTTTCAGTTCTAATCGCGCTCCTGTTCCATGTTCAGATGAGCAGGTCGCCCTTTACGCAACTTGGCTTGCCCGCACTATGAAGTATTGCTCAATCAAGAATTACCTGAGTGGTTTAAATTATTTTCTAAGACAGAATGGCGCTCGGCCGATTGATTATAACAGTTTTATTATATCCTCAACACTTAGGGGGATTAAGCGGGTCAAGGGTGATGCCCCACACCGGGCTAGACCCCTGCTGTCGTCAATGATGAAAAGGATATTTGCTATGCTGTGCACCTCCTCTGGCTGCGTCCTTTGGCCCCGGCGCTTCCTCACGAGACCGTCAAATCGTCACTTGCCTCCAGTTTTTTGCTTTTAAATTAGGTAGGGCATTTATCGCTCAGCCCGGTGTCGAATAAACGATCCAACACAATCTGCTGGTCTCCTTCTCATTCGTAGGGAAGTCTTATATATATATAACATGGCACTACCCACAGCAGTCTAAGCATGATATATATATATATAACATGGCACTACTCACAGCAGTCTAAGCATGGTATGTATATAACATGACACTACCCACAGCAGTATAATATTGATATATATATATAACATGACACTACCCACAGCAGTCTAAGCATGATATATATATATATATATATATATATATAACATGGCACTGCGCACAAGTAGTCTAAATACATGATACATATAACATGGCACTGCCCACAAGCAATCTAAACACATGCTACATATAACACAGCACTTCCCACAGCAGTCTAAACCAATGATACATATAACATGGCACTGCCCACAAGCAATCTAAACACATGCTACATATAACACAGCACTTCCTACAGCAGTCTAAACAAATGATACCTATAACATGGCACTGCCCACAAGCTATCAAAACACATGCTACATATAACACAGCACTACCCAAAGCAGTCTAATCACATGATATACATATATATATATATAACACAGCACTGCCCACAGCAGTCTAAACAAAGGATACCTATAACATGGCACTGCCCACAAGCTATCTAAACACATGCTACATGTAACACAACACTGCCCACAGCAGTCTAATCACATGATACACATATATATAACAGCACTGCCCACAGGAGGCTAAACACATGATACCTATAACATGGCACTTCCCACAAGCAGTCTAAACCCATCATACATATATATAACATGACACTACTCACAGCAGTGTAAGCATGTGATATATATATAAATATATATATATATAACAGCACTGCCCACAACAGTCGAAACACATGATAGATATAACATGGCACTGCCCACAAGCAGTCTGAACACATGATACATATACATAACATGTCACTCGCCACAGCAGTCTAATCATGTGATATATATATATAACATGGCACTACACATATCAGTCTAAGCATGTGATATATATATATAACATAGCACTACCCACAGCAGTCTAAGCACATGATATACATATATATATATATATATATAACAGCACTACCCACAGCAGTCTAAGCACATGATATATATAACATGGCACTGCCCACAGAAGCCTAAGCACATTATATATATATATATATATATATATAAATATGTGCTCTATAATCTATTATGGGAATATAAACAAGGACACTACCATCTTCAGTTATATCTGTATTGTTAAATTGCGAACCACAGTTAGTGGATGACATTGTTTAGTTCCAGGTTTGGCCACGCTGCGCCACCTGTCAGGGGCTCTGACCTCATATACAAGACGGCACTGCCCATGATATATATGCTGTATAGGTAATTATACGAACATAATTACCCGGAAAATGATTATGAACTGTGTCCTCAATTCATACCAACCTGACTGTACACCAACTAAGGGCACTCCTCTACTAATTGACTGGACAAGCCTTCTGCCTCGCCTGGTGGCACCACCTGCCGCGTATTAATCCTCGACTGGCTCTGCGTCGCGCCTGTTCCACTCACTCCAAAATGTATGCAAACTTTATAACATGGAACTGCCCACAGTAGTCTAAACACTTTATATATATATATATATATATCTATATATATATATATATATATATATATATATATATATATATATGTGAGCGTGTCTGAAAACGTGATAATGCTTCTTTTTGTTTGTCCATTGTAATGATTGACACAAAACAGCACAGAAACGGTTACACTGAATACACAAGGACATTTGCTTCAAATCAATATGTATTCCATTGGGATTATGAAACACCATGTAAAACACAAATCAGTTTATCCTGAGCAAATGCATAAGCAGATAGTATGTTGATCGTTACAATGTTCAAAGTTTTGTCCCATATTGCTTAGCACCTTTTGAGACAGTCTCAGATATATATATATATATATATATATATATATATATATATATATATATATGACGGGGTAGCGTGTTGCCCACTACACACTAACCCAATTATTTCCCGTCTTAGCTTATTGATCTACTCTATCCAGATAACAACAGTATAACTGTATGCAGTCTAATGCCGATGGTTGATGATTATTGGAGTTTACGTCCTGGCACCATTGAAGGTCATATCAGGGCCTGTATTCAAGTGCTAGTGCCAGGGCCTTAACTGCGGCTACGGTAGCCCCACACGGCTAACGGTGGAAAATCCGTATTCATGTGCCTGTGCCAGCACTAGTCACCGACCGTAGCCTAGGCTAAGCTACCCCACTTTCAAATCATGGGTAAGGGAGTAGCCCGAGAGGTTAGTGAGCGTGTGTGGGTCTCAATCTATTCAAAGCGATCATATTTGACAGATTTACATACGCAATAAGTGAAATTTAATCAAATTAACCCTAAAATCGGACCGTTATTAATGATGCCACCGCATTGGCTGCATTATGCATATTGTCGAATCGACGAATGTAAAGTAAACAAATCGCCACCGCTGCTTCGACGTCGATACCCATACTGCCACATATCAACAAAACGCACATCGCCGCTGCCGCCGCCGCATCGGAGGCAATATATTAGGCCCAAATCTATTCAATGCTATAATATTTAACAGAATTACATACACAATAAGTGAAATTTGATCAATTTAACCCTAAATTCGAACCGATATTAATGCCACCGCCACATTGGCGGCATTATTCATATTGTCGACTGGAGGGAGTTCCCAAATCTATAAATAACTTCAGGGTTAGCTATCTCCACCGGCTGCAACATCGGTGAATATGACTTGACCTAATTAACCGGCCCCGTCCTAGCGGCAGATAGCTACCCCAAAGCTAGCGTGTAGCACCGGCTACGCCTGGCACCAGCCCATGAATACGGGCCCAGGACGCATACCGACTTGTGACAAGACGCACTCCTGCCGACTTCATAGCCCAGACATCAGCACCATGACCTGATATCCTTCTCAGTCACATTATCCTGACACAGAGCCACTCAGTCATTGCCCTATTCTAATAATACTGAACACCTCGGTAGGATACGACAATTACCAATTTTTAAGTCTTTGGTTTGACTCGACCAGGGTTCGAACACCACTATTGACCAAGACCAGAGACTGACGCTCAACAGATTCGACCATTCTATCTGGTTCGTGGAATACCAATGGTTGGAATAGTTATGCCTCTGACCTGAGAAAGTGCATATATATTCTGAGGAATACATTGTTTACCAAACAAAGAAGAATATGATAATTGCTTACAGAGCTAGATTATCATTTTCAATGGGAGTTTACTGCTGATTGTATGTATATATGTGGTGCGAACCTATTGGATAGAACACCTAGAGTGGGACTCAAACCCACACCCCTGCCACGTTTATCCAGTGATATATGACTATGTACGTACGTGATATATGGTGGATTACGGGAGTATATCATGTGTTATATGCCTATGTACATACGTGGTATATGGTGGATTACAGGAGTATAAACAAAGTGGACTTAGGTCTGTCATGTGTTATATGCCTTTGTACATACATAATATATGGTGGACTGTGGGAGTGGATCATGTGTATATGCCTATGTGCATATGTGATACATGTTGGATTACAGGAGTATAAACAAAGCATGCCCTGCCGCCCGGCTACACCTATGTATGTCATGTCCTATATGCATATGTACATACGTGATATATGGTGGATTATGGGAGTATATCATGTGCTATATGCCTATGTACATACGTGATACATGGTGGATTTATGGGAGTATATCATTTGCTATATGCCTATGTACATATGTGGTACATGCTGGATTACAGGAGTGTAAACAAAGTGCACGTTGCCACCCAGCTGGACCTATGTCTGTCATGTGCTATATCCCTATCTACATACATGATATATGGTGGATTATTGGAGTACTTCATGTGCTATATGCCTATGTACATACATGGTACATGCTGGATTACAAAGCGCATGATGCCGCCCGGCTGGACTTACGTTTGTCATGTGCTATATGCCTATGTACATAGGTCATATATGGTGGATTATGAGAGTGTATCATGTGTATAGGCCTATTTACATATGTGACACATGTTGGATTACAGGAGTATAAACAAAGCGCGCGCTGGCATTCGGCTACACCTAAGTCTGTCATGTGCTATATGCCTATGTAAATATGTGATATATGGTGGATTATGGGAGTGTATCATGTGCTATATCAGTATATATGCTCATGTACATATGTAATACATGCTGGATTATGGGAGTATAAACAAAGCACGCGCTGGCGCCCATCTGCACCTACATTGATCTGCGGCGGTGGGTTCGTCTTGCAGACTGTCACGTCTGGGAAGTTGGCGTTTCGCGTTCGGAACTCAACACTTGTCGATGTCTCAAAGTCGCAGTAGACCTTCAGAAGGATGTAGCTCTGGTACGTTGCCATGGCAGCGCCAAGCAGGACGCAGCTGGTCCACAGGGTGCGTCTGATGGGGCCGCGCGCCCGCATCAACTTGGGCACCCCCTTCACCGACGTCGTGTCGCAGAACTTCTGCACTTCCACCCGCCAAGGGTTCGTCGATTTTGACTTGGAGCTCATTTTGATGAATTTGTGATCCTTTCTGAGGCACTTGTGTGTCCTTTTATTATTTGAACTCCTTCATAAGACACTTTTGTGACCCTTTATTATTTGAACTCCTTCCTAAGTCACTGTTGTGACCTTTTATTATTTGTACTCCTTCTTGAGACTGTCCTTTTTGGTTTAGCAGTAGAGTGTTATATATTTATGGAGAATACAACTTTCTTACTTCACAGTTGTATTGGTGGGCGATAATAAGGGAGCATTAGTGAACAGTAATAGGTGGGTGGCATTAGGGAACGCTTAGAGGGGGACAGGAGTGAGAGATAATATCTGGATAGGAGTGAGTAATAATATAGGGAATACGCGTGAACGATTATAGGGGGACAGTAATGAGCGATAATAGGTAGTTCATAGTCAGGGGTAATAGTGTCAATTTTTCGAGGCTGATGAACTACAGAGTATAGAACCTTTTAAAAATTGGCATTGAGTTCTATACATGGGCGATAATGGGTTTCTTAAGCGGTGTATTATCACCCGGAATAAAGGTTTGCTGGTCAATACCTCCTTAGATAGTAAGTATGGTTAGCACAACATGCACTGTTAGTGCCCTGCTAGGTCAAACTAGTTCACATTTAGTTTACATTTAGTGCACATCTATTAGACCTAGTGCAGATGGGCGACACAAGTACACACCTGTGTGAGAGAGTGTGTGGGTGAGTGTGTGGGTGAGTGTGTGGGTGAGTGTGTGTACAGTATACACTATAAAGCATACTTAGTACGGTTCCTCCATAGAAGTGACACTCCACGGATGCAGTGATAATTTCTTGTTGTCCTCTGCTTCTCATCCTCCCTCTTATCTCTCTCTCTCTCTCTCTCTCTCGTGTCTCTCTCTCTATCTCTTTCTTCACACAGTTCCGCCCAGTCTGTGGCGCTGTCTCCCTGTGCTTGACACCTGACGATGGCTGCCCCAAGAGTGTCCTGCCTCCGAACTAGCCGCAACGGTTTGAGAATTCATCATAGAAGCGTCAATACTGGTCGCAATGCACAGGGAACATCGGTACAGGGTTGCACAGGGAGTATGGAGCTGTGCCGCTTAGCGAGGGCAGCACAGGAGGGCGGACCAATATGGCACAGGCCGGCACAGGAGGGTACAGGAGTGTGGCACAGGAGGGCGACACAAGAGGGAGGCACAGGAGGATGGCATACATTAACTGTAGGCTCCACTCTTAATTCCCCCCCCCCTCCAGTAACTTCCAGCCTTCACTCACGGTCTCACTCCAACAGTGTCCAGTCGTGTGTAACTCTCCGTGGGTGGCGGGAGGAAGACGCCCGGGGGCCGGCGCCGCAGATCCCGGCAGCGTACCCAGACACTCACTCCCGCACTCACACACACACAGCCCGCACAGGCAGCGCACGCGACTCCAAGATGCAGGCACTCCCGCGTCTCCTCCAGGGGGTCAGTGATGCCTGCAGCACGCGCACATCGATCATCACTTCCCGTTCCGGTACGGGACGCTACTAGCGGTGTGTGCGCGCGGCGCCCGACCTCCTCCATGGTACGGAGTCACGTGGGCGCGCCACCCGTGTTTCGCTGGTCATCCCGGCCCGCCTGCTTGCACTGGTGCCCTGTTTTGTTGTACTTACTGCTTGTTGTTTATGTGGGGATAATTTAAATGGTGGACGGTTAGTTGGTGTTCCTCATTCCACACTACTCCTTCCTTTCCTATCCTGGTAGTGCTCAGTGACAGACTAGGTAACGATAAGTATACATTTTGAAGTGAGTCATTTCACTCAGCTGGGGTTTGAACGCAGGTTTCAAATCCCATAACGCGCTACATGGGATGCTGGTACTCCCTTGATTCAGACATCAGTATCATTGGGTCTTCCTATGCATACTGGTGCATATCTAAATTTGAATGTATATGAATGCGAGGAAGTGTTTGTTATTGACTAGTTATATGTATATATATATATATACACATGATTATTTGTATATACAGTGAAACCTGTCTAAATCGACCGACCAAAGGACCAAATTTAAGGGGTCCATTTAGGGCGGTGGTCGGTGTAGAGAGTTAGAATATCCTTACAATGGTATTGTTCGGACACAAATAAAGCAATGGATATAGGGGAGTGGTCAATCTGTGGAGGTGGTCGGTTAGAGAGGTTGTACTGTATATATATATATATATATATGATGTATAACCCAGCACACAAGTATAAATGCAAGCGCAACATATACACACGATCTTTCCTCTGTGCGCAATGGTGGAGTGCCCCCCCCTCCCCCACGTCCTCCCAGCTGTCAGAAGGCCGGAAGGTGTTAGTTATCCACTGTATCCAAGCACTTAGCAAATCGTGATATATTCCACATTATACACACACTGCCTGTTTCAGCATAGTCCAGTGCTGCATCTCGCATAACATCCACTGCTTCCCGTGTGACGGCACTCAGTAGCCAGTGCGCGGTGAGTAATCCCGTCACATCCCTGACCGGGGGGGGGGGGGGGGTGTCTGAATGAACAGCGTAGAAACATCGAGAGTCTCCCCACAACACTGACTCCCAGCGAATTCAGTAGGCTGGCACGTACACTGGCTTCCCCAGTGGCTTCTTGGCCTCTTCTAGTGGCTTCAACTTGTCGGTGGTCGCAATGGTGCCGACTTCCTAAAGTGACTCCCGAAGTGGCTTCCGAAGTGGCTTCGTCGCCGTGCACTGGCTTCCAAAGGCCACAATGCAAAATGAGAGCGTGCGGTAAGTAAGCTTTCACAGGCGACTGCTACTCCTCCTCCGGGCCGGCCGGAGCTGCAGCAGTCGCAGCGGCGGCAATCATTTTTTAAAAACCACCCAATAAATACCAAAAAAAAACAGCGGTATAAATAAAGCCAACACTAAAATGAGAGCTACAAACCGAAAGCTGTGCGGGGTGGCGTTGCGGTAGCTCGCATTGGACGCACGGGACGCTGCGCGCACACTGCACTCGTCGCGCCACGCCACCACGCCACACATTGGCGCGAACACCACGCGCATGCGCAGACGCGCATACACGCGCCCACGCGCGCAGACGCACAACTGCGCAAGCGCGCACACAGCACAAACATCTACCCCCCCCCCCCAGCCCCCGGCCCTCGCACAGCGGACCGGCCGCACAGGGGAGCTGACAGTATAATGCAGGTTGGGAACTGGAGCAGCATCGACGGGAGCAGGACCCGGCCTGGCACGGGGACCAGGCCGCCCGGACCCGGTCCCTCCTTGGCCCCTCATGTTCACCCGACAACAATCCCAGCGTACCATGTACTGCTTCCTGCTGGTCAACCACCTTTTAGTCTTGACACATGCTTTGGCATTGTAATACTCCGGCACTAGCCGTATATATATATGAAAAGTTCAGGCGCAAAACCATGTAAACGCCAATCCAAAAATGTAGTTTAAATCTGGCACCTGAAAATAATTTAAATTCTCACTACTTTCACTTTTCATATGATCACATGGTTATGGAGAAATGAACAAAAGAGTAGGAATTAAACAAAAATTAAGTCTTTGAGGGATTGATTCCAATTTTTATCTCCATTTTTGGATTGGCGTTTACGTGGTTTTGTGCCTGAACTCTTCATATGTTTAAATTTATCCTGAATGTAAAGGTAGAGAAAATACAACAACCTTATTTGTTTCTAAGATAATTTAATAAAAAAACTAAGAAATGCACTACACTTTAAGAATTGCGACTCCAACATCTTAAATAAACCACCAATTGGCCATTTTCGTGAGGCTGACTCATTTATATATATATATATATATATATGATGTATAGCGAATTATGCAAGTATAGAGATACATAAGGGAATAATTATTACTATTGTTATACTCCATAAGACCAACACTGTACCGGTGGCTCCACCTTCGGCCTCCTCATCTTCACCAGATGTAGACCAGTGTCAGTCGCACTGGAGGTATATTAATATTATTATGCATATATATATATAATGCATATATACATATATATGAGTCAGCCTCACGAAAAAGAGCCAATTGGTGGTTTATTTAAGATGTCGGCATTGCAATTCTTAAAGTGTAGTGCATTTCTCTGTTTTATATTAAATTATCCTAGAAACAAATAAGGTTGTTGTATTTTCTCTCTACCTTTACATTCAGGATAAATTTAAGGACTTTGCAACACCCCTGTCAATGCTAAACTATAATTATGACAATCGACGCTAACATCCAATAATCGACACCGACAACTTTACCAGATGTCGGTGTTGCAATTCTTAAAGTGTAGTGCATTTCTTTGTTTTATATTAAATTATCATAGAAACAAATAAGGTTGTTGTACTTCTCTACCTTTACATTCAGGATAAATTTAAGGACTTTCCAATACCTCTGTCAATGCTAAACTCTAATTATGATGATCGAAGCTGACATCCAATGATCGACGCTGACAACTTCCCCCAATTGGCCTCTTTTCGTGATCCTGACCCACATATATATATATATATATATATATATAAAGTCGCCATGAGTGCGCACTGTCACAAGTTGATACCCGTCCTGATATCACCTTAGATGTTGCTAGGACGTAAAACAACAACAAACAAAATATATACAAGTTTTGTCGATGTTCAAAGCTTGCCATTATGGACACCACCGGACACAGAACGGACACGACGGATGTGTACTGTATATAAACCATACATTGCCGTATTTCACGGGACAGTGTCTGTTTTCTATCCTTTTCCCCAGTCCGGCATGGTGGATGTGGTGGATGTGGTGGATGTGGTGGATGTGGTGGATGTGGTGGATGTGGTGGATGTGGTGGATGTGGTGGTGGTGGCTGTGGTGTATGTGGTGGATGTGGTGGATGTGGTGATGTGGTGGATGTGGTGGTGGTGGATGTGGTGGATGTGGTGGATGTGGTGGATGTGGTGGATGTGGTGGATGTGGTGGATGTGGTGGATGTGGTGTATGTGGTGATGTGGTGGATGTGGTGGATGTGGTGGTGGATGTGGTGGATGTGGTGGATGTGGTGGATGTGGTGGATGTGGTGGATGTGGTGGATGTGGTGGATGTGGTGGTGGATGTGGTGGATGTGGTGGATGTGGTGGATGTGGTGGATGTGGTGGATGTGGTGGATGTGGTGGATGTGGTGGATGTGGTGGATGTGGTGGATGTGGTGGATGTGGTGGATGTGGTGGATGTGGTGGATGTGGTGGATGTGGTGGATGTGGTGGATGTGGTGGATGTGGTGGATATGGTGGATGTGGTGATGTGGTGGATGTTGTGGATGTGGTGGATGTGGTGGATGTGGTGGATGTGGTGGATGTGGTGATGTGGTGGATGTGGTGGTGGATGTGGTGGATGTGGTGGATGTGGTGGATGTGGTGATGTGGTGGATGTGGTGGATGTGGTGGATGTGGTGGATGTGGTGGATGTGGTGGTGGTGGCTGTGGTGGATGTGGTGGATGTGGTGGATGTGGTGGATGTGGTGGATATGGTGGATGTGGTGATGTGGTGGATGTTGTGGATGTGGTGGATGTGGTGGATGTGGTGGATGTGGTGGATGTGGTGGATGTGGTGATGTGGTGGATGTGGTGGATGTGGTGGATGTGGTGGATGTGGTGGATGTGGTGGATGTGGTGGATGTGGTGGATGTGGTGGATGTGGTGGTGGTCGTGGATGTGGTGGATGTTGTGGATGTGGTGGATGTTGTGGATGTGGTGGATGTGGTGGTGGATGTGGTGGATGTGGTGGATGTGGTGGATGTGGTGGATGTGGTGGATGTGGTGGATGTGGTGCTGGTCGTGGATGTGGTGGATGTTGTGGATGTGGTGGATGTTGTGGATGTGGTGGATGTGGTGGTGGATGTGGTGGATGTGGTGGATGTGGTGGATGTGGTGGATGTGGTGGATGTGGTGGATGTGGTGGATGTGGTGGTGGTGGTGGATGTTGTGAATGTGGTGGATGTGGTGGATGTGGTGGATGTTGTGGATGTGGTGGTGTGGTGGATGTGGTGGATGTGGTGGATGTGGTGGATGTGGTGGATGTTGTGGATGTGGTGGCTGTGGTCAATGCGGCGGTTCCTCCAGTAGAACGCCGCATTGACCCCGCCCCGTACCGGCCCGCTCCCTTCCGTCCCCCTCCGCCCCATCAGCCCCATCAGCCCCCCTCCGCCCCCTCAGCCCCCCTCCGCCCCCTCAGCCCCATCAGCCCCCCTCCGCCCCCTCCGCCCCCTCAGCCCCATCAGCCCCCCTCCGCCCCCTCAGCCCCCCTCCGCCCCCTCCGCCCCATCAGCCCCCCTCCGCCCCCTCAGCCCCCCTCCGCCCCCTCCACCCCCTTCGCCCCTGCCCCCATATCCCGCAACGCGGGGGCACCCAGTGCGGGACAATAAGAGGCCCCCGCCCTGTACAGCAGCACGGCACACGGGCCGCCCCACCTGGCGGACGGTGGGTATGTTTGGTGTGGGTACGGTGTGTGTCGGGTGTGTGTCGGGTGCTTGTCGGGTGTGTGTCGGGTGTGTGTCAGGTGTGTGTCGGGTGTGTGTCGGGTGTGTCGGGTGGTTGTCGGGTGTGTGTCGGGTGTGTGTCGGGTGTGTAGCGGGTGTGTGCCGGGTGTGTCGGGTGTGTCGGGTGTGTGTCGGGTGTGTGCCAGGTGTGTGTCGGGTGTGTGTCGGGTGTGTGTCAGGTGTGTGTCGGGTGTGTGTCGGGTGGTTGTCGGGTGTGTGTCGGGTGTGTGTCAGGTGTGTGTCGGGTTGTGTGTCTGGTGTGTGTCGGGTGTGTGTCGGGTGTGTGTCGGGTGTGTGTCAGGTGTGTGTCAGGGGGTTGTCGGGTGTGTGTCGGGTGTGTGCCAGGTGTGTGTCGGGTTGTTGTCTGGTGTGTGTCGGGTGTGTGTCGGGTGTCGGGTGTGTCGGGTGTGTCGGGTGTGTCGGGTGTGTGTCAGGTGTGTGTCGGGTTGTTGTCTGGTGTGTGTCGGGTGTGTGTCGGGTGTGTCGGGTGTGTCGGGTGTGTGTAGGGTGGTTGTCGGGTGGTTGTCGGGTGTGTGTCGGGTGTGTGTAGGGTGGTTGTCGGGTGTGTGTCAGGTGTGTGTCGGGTGTGTGTCGTGTGTGTGTCGGGTGGTTGTCGGGTGTGTGTCGGGTGTGTGTCAGGTGTGTGTTGGGTTGTTGTCAAGTGTGTGTCGGGTGTGTGTCGGGTGTGTGTCGGGTGTGTGGCAGGTGTGTGTCGGGTGTGTGTCGGGTGGTTGTCGGGTGTGTGTCAGGTGTGTGTCAGGTGTGTGTCGGGTGTGTGTCGGGTTGTTGTCGGGTGTGTTTCGGGTGTGTGTCGGGTGTGTGTCCAGTGTGTGTCGGGTTGTTGTCGGGTGTGTGTCGGGTGTGTGTCGGGTGTGTGTCGGGTGTGTGTCGGGTGTGTGTCGGGTGTGTGTCGGGTGGTTGTTGGGTGTGGGTCAGGTGTGTCGGGTGTGTGTCGGGTGTGTCAGGTGTGTCGGGTGTGTGTCAGGTGTGTGTCACGTGTGTGTTGGGTGTGTGTCGGGTGGTTGTCAGGTGTGGGTCAGGTGTGTCGGGTGTGTGTCGAGTGTCTGTCGGGTGTGTGTCGGGTGTGTGTCGGGTGTGTGTCGGGTGTGTGTCGGGTGTGTGTCGGGTGTGTGTCGGGGGTGTGTCGGGTATGGACGTGCAGTGAGAGTGTGTGTGTGTCAGTGCTTGATGATGTGTGTTTGGTGTGTGTTGGTAGCAGCGGCTGCAATGCGTGTATGAGCGTGTGTCTGATGTGTGTGTGTATGGGCAGGGGGTGCAGGAGGAGGTTAGTAGCAAACAGGTAAAGGGACTCAAATCCCACTGGTGCAAAAAGTAGTGGTTGGGGTGGGGACTAGGAGGGGTAGGATGTCGGAGTGGTTGAAGGTGCTGAGGCGATGATGGTGAAGGTGTGGGTAGGGGATGGCGAGGAGTGTGGGGGGGGGGGGGGGGGGGGGGTGGGCGCGTGGTGTGCAGTGGGTGAGTGGTGCAACGACCATGATGCGCAGTACAGTTCTGTACCGTGGTGTGTGGTGGGTGAGCGTGCTAGTATGTGGGTATATGAGTGGGTGTCTGTTAGTGTATGAGTGTGTGAGTGTGTGAGTGTGTGAGAGTGTGAGTGGGTATGTGGGTGTATGGGTGGTTCAGTGTGTGTGTGTGAATGTGATTGTGAGTCTGTGGATGTGTGGGTGCTTCAGAGTGTGTATGAGTGTGGTTCATTGGGTGTGTGTGGCTGGAATACTGTACATTGGCGGGCCACCAGACGCCTCTGATTCTGGATCGATACTAATCCAGTCTGCATCGCTTTGTCGCCGCCTCCAGGCGGACTCCCCCTCCCCCTCCCCATCTCCCCACCCCACCCCCTCCTCCAGCATCCCTCCCCCAGTAGCATCCCCCCTCTCACCACTGCAGCCCTCCTCCAGCACCCATCCCCCATCAGCACCCCCCATTTCATCCCATCACCCTCTCCTCCAACCCCCCCATATCACCACATCACCCCCTCGCCAGCCCCTCCATCTCACCACATGACCCCTCCTCCAGCACGCCTCCAACCCCTACCCCATCTCACCACAGGACCCCTCCTCCACCCCCCTCCAGCCCCCTCCAGCACCCCTCCAGGCTCCTTCCAGCACGCATACTCCAACCCCCTTCCGGCCCCCCTCCACCCCCCCCCCCCCTTCAGCACCCATCCAGCCCTTGTCTTCCAGCTCCCATTCCGCGCGCCGTCTTCCTCCTGCGCCCACATGGCGTTTCCTCACCACTACGACATGCTCCGCTCTCTGCTCCTCCACTCTGCTCCTCCACTCTGCTCCTCCACTCTGCTCCTCCACTCTGCTCCTCCACTCTCCTCTTATACCTCTGCACCCACCCGGTCCCTTCACAGAGCGCCACATACTCCCCCCTCACGCCTTGTCCTGCAGACGCGCTACCCCCATTTCCGACTCTCCTTCTCACCCCCCCCCCTACCGCCTGCACCACCACCTCCCGCTACCCCCGTCCAACGCTGTCATCCCCACCCGTCGCCCTCTCCTCCAACCTCCTCCCGCCCTCGTCCCACCTCGTCCCCACATCCCCATACCTTCACCTCCTGCCTCCTCTAACATCCCTCCCCTCCCCCTCCCCTCCACCTCCAGCCCTGTGCTGTGTGTTCGTCTTTCATGCCACCCCCCCCCCTCCCTCTCCTCCCTCCCGCCGTACCGGGCGGGCAGGTGTGCCAGGTCCCGAGCTGGAGGTGGGGCGTGGGGGGGGGGGGCATGGCCGGGGCGAGAGGCAGACGGATCCTGTCGTCCTGAGACGTGCTGCCACCACCGGAGTGGACCCCGACTTCCGGTTTCGTTGCACTCCATTCGCCTAGTGTCACGTGGTGTCGTGTGATGTTGCGTGGTGTTGTGTGATGTTGCGTGGTGTCGGGTGGTGTGGCAAGATGCTGTCTGGTGTCACATGGTGTATTGTGATGTTGTGGGAGGTTGTGTTGTGTGGCAAGATGTCACCTGGTGTCACGTGATGTCATGTGATGTTGCGTGGCGTCATGTGATGTTGCGTGGTGTCGTCTCATGTGGCAAGATGTCGCCTGGTGTCAGTGCGCTCCATTCTCATGGTGTCACGTGGCGTCGTGTGATGTTGCGTGGTGTGGTGTGATGTTGCGTGGTGTGGTGTGGCAAGATGTCGCATGGTGTCACGTGGTGTCGTGTGATGTTGCGCGGTGTTGGGTGATGTGGTATGATGTCACATGGAGTGGCATGATGTTGTGTAGTGTGGCATGAAGTCCTGTGGTGTGGCATGATGTTGCCTCGTATCATGTGGTGTCATGTGATGTTGCATGGTGTCATATGGTGTGGAATGATGTCGCCTGATGTCACGTGGTGTGTGGTGTCACGTGGAGCCGTGCGATGTCGCGTGGTGTCATGTGGTGTGGTGTGGTGTGGCAAGATGTTGCATGGTGGCATGTCCTGTTGTGTGATGTAGCATGGTTTTGTGTGTTGTGGCAAGATGTTGTTTGGTTTCACCTGGTGTCATGTGATATTGCGTGGTGTCATGTGGTGTGGTATGTCGTCGCCTGGTGTCGCCTGGTCACGTGCTGTCGTGTGATATTGCGTAGTGGCGCGAGTATCGTGCAGCGGCATGTAGCATCATATTGGCTCGTGTGAAATCACATGATGTCGCGTGGTGTCATGTGGTGTCACGTGGTGTCACGTGGTATCACGTGGTGTCCCGTGGTGTTCCGTGGTGTCACATTGTGCCGCGTAGTGTCTCATGGTGTCACATGGTGTCATGTGATGTCCCGTCTTGTTGTGTGGTGTCATATGGTGTCATCTGTTGTCATGTGATGGTGCGTGGTGCCACGTGGTGTCATGTGGTGTCCCGTTTTGTCAGGTGTTGTCGCCTGGTGGTGCGTGGTGTCACTTGGTGTCATGTGGTGTCACGTTGTGCTGCGTGGTGTCTCATGGTGTCACGTGGTGTTATGTGATGTCCTATGTTGTTGTGTGGAGCGGTGTGGTGTTATGTGGTGTCACCTGTTGTCTTTTGATGGTGTGTGGTGTCACGTGGTGTCATGTGGTGTCCTGTATTGTCATGTGTTGTCGCTTGATGGTGCGTGGTGTCATGTGGCGTCACGTGGTGTAATGTGGTGTCATGTGGCCTCGTGTGGTGTCACATGGTGTCACGTGGTGTCAAGTGGTGTCACATGATGTAACGTGGTGTTATGTGGCATCACGTTAGTATCATGTCGTGTCATGTGGGGTCACTTGGTGTCACTTGGTGTGATGTGGTGTGATGTGGTGTGATGTGGTGTGACGTGGTTTCACGTGGTGTGACGTGGTTTCACGTGGTGTGCCGTGGTGTGACGTGGTGTGATGGGGTGTGACGTGGGATCACGTGGTGTCACATAGTGTCATGTAGTGTCACGTGGTGTCATGAGGTGTCAGGTGGTGTCATGTGGTGTCAGGTGGTTTCACTTGGTGTCACATGGTGTCACACGGTGTGACGTGGTATCATGTGGTGTGAGGTGGGGTCACTTGATGTTACGTGGTGTGACGTGGTTTCACGTGGTGTGACATGGTGTGATGTGGTGTGCCGTGGTGTGGCGTGGTGTGATGTGGTGTGACATGGTGTCACGTGGTGTGACATGGTGGGACATGGTGTGACATGGTGTCACGTGGTGTTGTGTGGTCATGTGACGTGACAGGTTTGGGGTGTGACGGGGCTAGGTGGAGACATGGGAGTGGAGTAGGTGTGTGGAGACAGGGGCGGAAAGGTTGGTTGGTTGTTGGGGCTTTACGTCCTGGCAACATCTAAGGTCATATCATATCGGGTACCTACTTCTGACACTAGTGACAGTGCGCACTCATGGCAACTTTACAGTGCTGTCCCACTAGGAGACCAGGCCACCAGCACCATGACCTGATATCCCACTCAGTCACATTATCCCCGACATTGAGCCAACCAGTCATTGCCCTATCCTACTAATGCCAAACACCTGGTCTGGGAGCAACAAGTATCATTTTTTAAGTTATTGGTTTGACTCAACCAGGATTCGAACCCGTGGGTTAGAATCCGACCATCTACCAAAATGGGAGACGGACGCTCAACTCATTCGAACGGAAAGGGGACCAGGTCGGTGGGGTGTTGCGCTGACGGGGGTCAAGGGTCAAAGTTTGATGTGGTGGATGTGGTGGCTGTGGTGGATGTGGTGGATGTGGTGCATGTGACTTTCCAGGAAAGTAAACTGACAATTTGGGGGCTGGGAACAAATAGTTGGATGGACGGAGGACGTAGCGGTTCCAGTTTGGGCAATTATCGGTGAAAGAGAGAGACAATTCGGAACGGTAATTTGTTCGGTGTACGGGGGAAAAAAATGGCCGACCTAAAAAGTTTGAGTGTGGGAAATACGTGTAATGTGTGTAGGGGGGAACCTTCGATCGCAACGAAAATCAAAGTAGGAACCGAAAACGGACTCGCAACAACAGCTGATGTTTTTTTCTTTCTTTCTTTCACCTGCTGATTGACAGATTGAGATCCACGATTATCTATCTGTCTTAATCCTATGGACAGATATTCCCTGTCTGGTGACAGCTATCATCAAATCACTCTTTAAGGCTGCATTACAATCTGTCATATTTTAAGTCGAGAGCAATATTATGTTGGGTACTGGATTATTTAATATTTGAAAGGTAAATTGTTCATCTAAAGCTGAAGTGGTTGAGAGCTGCTCATTGAACAGGTGTTTCATAAACTGGAAGTCGATTGATGCTGACAGATGGCAGGCTTTTCTGTCACAGTACAGGTCGTTGCATTTCCATACTTTTATATTGATGTTAGTATCCTTGAATCAGTTCATGATTAAGTAAATGGCAAATGTGTTTGACTGAGTGTAGAATATGTTTAGTTGAGCACACGCAGCTTGTAGTTGAGCATACACTGTACACACACTGTGTTTACGTGATCACACAATGTGCACATACTGTGTTTAGGTGATCACACAATGTGCACATACTGTGTTTAGCTGATCAGACAATGTGCACACACTGTGTTTAGCTGATCACACAATGTGTACACACTGTGTTTAGCTGATCATACAATGTGCACACACTGCATTTAGGTGATCACACAATGTGCACACACTGTGTTTAGCTGATCACACAATGTGTACACACTGTGTTTAGCTGATCATACAATGTGCACACACTGTGTTTAGCTCATCATACACTGTGCACACGCTGTGTTTAGGTGACCACACAATGTGCACACACTGTGTTTAGGTGATCACACAATGTGCACACACTGTGTTTAGCTGATCACACAATGTGCACACACTGTGTTTAGCTGATCACACAATGTGTACACACTGTGTTTAGTTGATCACACAATGTGCACACACTGTGTTTATCTCATCATACACTGTGCACACGCTGTGTTTAGGTGACCACACAATGTGCACACACTGAGTTTAGGTGACCACACAATGTGCACACACTGCGTTTAGGCGACACACAATGTGCATCCACTGTGTTTAGGTGACCACACAATGTGCACACACTGTGTTTAGGTGATCATACACTGTGCACATGCTGTGTTTAGGTGACCACACAATGTGCCCACACTGTGTTTAGGTGACCACACAATTTGCACATGCTGTGTTTAGCTGATCAGACAATGTTCACACACTGTGTTTAGCTGATCACACACTGTGCACACACTGTTTTTAGGTGATCATACACTGTGCACACGCTGTGTTTAGGTGACCACACAATGTGCACATGCTGTGTTTAGGTGACCACACACTGTGCACACACTGCATTTAGGTGACACACAATGTGCACACAGTGTGTTTAGGTGACCACACAATGTGCAGATGCTGTGTTTAGGTGATCACACAATGTGCACACACTGCATTTAGGTGACATGCAATGTGCACACACTGTGTTTAGGTGACCACACAATGTGCACACACTGTGTTTAGGTGACCACACAATGTGCACACACTGTGTTTAGGTGATCATACTCCGTGCACATGCTGTGTTTAGGTGACAACGCAATGTGCACACACTGTGTTTAGGTGACCACACAGTGTGCACACACTGTGTTTAGGTGATCACACAATGTGCACACACTGTGTTTAGGTGATCATACACTGTTCACATGCTGTGTTTAGGTGACCACGCAATGTGCACACACTGTGTTTAGCTGACCATACAATGTGCACACACTGCGTTTAGGTGACACACAATGTGCACACACTGTGTTTAGGTGACTACACAATGTGCACACACTGTGTTTAGGTGAGCATACACTGTCCACATGCTGTGCTTAGGTAACCACACAATGTGCACACACTGTGTTTAGGTGAGCATACACTGTGCACATGCTGTGTTTAGGTGACCACACAATGTGCACACACTGTGTTTAGGTGACCACACAATGTGCACATGCTGTGTTTAGGTGATCACACAATGTGCACACACTGTGTTTAGGTGACCACACAATGTGCACACCCTGTGTTTAGGTGACCACACAATGCGCACATACTGTGTTTAGGTGATCATACACTGTGCACATGCTGTGTTTAGGTGACAACACAATGTGCACACACTGTGTTTAGGTGACCACACAATGTGCACACACTGTGTTTAGGTGACCACACAATGTGCACACGCTGTGTTTAGGTGACAACACAATGTGCACACACTGTGTTTAGGTGACCACACACTGTGCACACACTGAGCTTAGCTGATCACACAATGTGCACACACTGTGTTTAACTGATCAAACAATGTGCACACACTGTGTTTAGGTGATCATACACTGTGCACACGCTGTGTTTAGGTGACCACACAATGTGCACACACTGTGTTTAGGTGATCATACACTGTGCACATGCTGTGTTTAGGTGACCACACAATGTGAACACACTGTATTTAGGTGACCACACAATGTGCACACACTGTGTTTAGGTGATCATACACTGTGCACACACTGTTTTTAGGTGATCGCCCAATGTGCACATGCTGTGGTTACTGTGTTGTTATGACCAAACAACCACATCACAATAGGGGTACATCCAGTCATCCATGTGTGTATATGTAGGTCAGTGGCAAACCCTGTGTGACTGCCCCCCCCACACCCACCCATACACACACGCACCGTTAACACCCGTTCATATGCAGGGGCGAGCTTACTTATTAGAATTGTCATTATTAGTATTGTCATTATTGTCCTTATATTGTCAGTATTATTATTGTTATTATAGTTATTGTCAGTATAATTGGCATTATTATTATCGTTATCATTACCGTATTATTTTCGTATCATTGGCATACATAAATATATACATATATGTGCACGTGTAGCCATACACATACATGCATATGTATATAACCGGATAGTGATAAATCCTTTATCACATTAAAAGAGCCCTGTTGTGTCCTACCCCCTCTCGCATTGAGGTGTGGGTGGTGGTGGTGGTGGTGGTGGTGGGGATGCGCCGCGGGGGCGTGACAACCCAATTCGCGCGAGGCAGAGGTGACAGTGTTAGAGCCCCCAACCCAACCCCATCCCCTGAGGCAATTCAAATGCAATGCAAAGGATTAGGACATCCCCCCCCATCCCCCACCCCCGTCGTGTGTGTGTGGGGGGGGGGGGGGGCATAACGCTAGGAACACATGGACATCACGCGGGCGCAAAGTACAAGCAGGCGGCATACGGTATTCACGCTGAATGCGTCTTCCAAGCAAAAAAAATATATATATATATATATATATATATATACATATACTACCCGACTTGACTTGACCTGACCTCACTTTACCCGTCTTGATTTTACCCGACTTGACTTTACTCAACCTCACTTTACAAGTCTGAATAGACTTCTTTTCAGTGTTCGACGGTTGGTTGATAGAAAGCCCAAGCCTACACTTGTACTGACCAAATGGATTTTTAACCTCCCACACCACCTGGTATGAGATCAACTGGCGTTTGATGACGCTGTAAGTTATACACAGCGGCGGAAATTCAAGACAAAAGCTCCTAAAAATAATTGAACAATAAATAATCGTAGGCGATCCTGATACGCATGCATATGTTTTTGTACTTTTTTTGTGTTGTTTTTTTGATGAATTTATTTACCCTGCTCATAACGGATAAAATGTGTTAATACTTATTTTCACTGTGGGGCAACACTAGTCTAATTTGATTCAAATCTTTTGAAATTAATTTTAATAGTAATCTTGGTTATCTTACTCTTTGTTTATGGCTTGTAACTGTTTGTAGATTGCAAACAGTCCAAAATCCAGCTTTCTAAATACTTTGTGTTGTTCCATTTAAACATCATCTGTGTTTCAAGGTTACATTATTTTTTAGTAAATTCTTTAACACTGATATGTAAAAACTATATTGCTGGTGTTAGTGAACCTTTAAGACGCTACAAATTCCTGTTACAGCAGAAAGGACGGTAACCAATTTACGAACAGATGAGCGCAGAAACGAAGTGTTATTTGAGTGCTTGTACAGCTCGGTCATAATGACCCTGATGATGAGCAGGTGTGAGCTGAAGTAGCGAAAGCATGCTTAATTCAGCAGGTCGTTACCTCTGCAAGACTCTTTGGTTATTGGCATACTGGAGCAGCGGTAGAAGGTATGCAGGTATTGCACATATTGCAGGTATAGCAATACCTCAGGGAGTTTGACGCCCCTGCCTTGCAGAGTTGTAAACCACTGCCTTGTGGTACAGGTTCTTGACAGAACCAAAGGCCAAGGGAGCAAACCCTAAACAGAAAACCATGTCACTGTGGCAGCATTAAGGGCGGTTGATGTATGGAACTCCCAACATCTCCTCACCAGCCACTGCAGGGACGAATAGTTTTGCGCCTGTCGTGACATGTTCTTGCCAGTGTGAAACCTTTATTTCCTCCCCGAGAGAGTACCGCTGGTAACTTGCAAAAGCCAGCAGCACTTCAACACTTTTGCAGGCAGCTTTCATGACCCGATATCCCACTTAATCACATTATCCTGACACTGAACCAACCAGTCCTTGCTCCATCCTATTAATGCCAAGCGCCAGGCTAGGAAGCGACAAGTCTCAAATTTGTAAGTTTGGGTAGGGTTAATCACAGTTGGAATATTTCGATACTGACCACTATTTATAATTATGCTATGACTGTCGAGTTCATGCTGTGACTGTTGGGATCACTTAGCAGTGATGCACCTTCTATTATAGTATTGCCACTGAAGAGGACTGAAGGGGCTGTCACATTAGGTTTTTTTTGGGGAGCGTACGGCGGCGTAGGCGCGTTACGTCATATATGTCGGCATACGCCGTCATACGCCGCCATATGCTACGCATATGCTATGCATATGCTCCGCATACGCTCTCCATACACCATCATGTGCTGGCTTATGCCGGTCTATGCCGCTGTACGCTGCCATACGCTTTCTCCCGTCCGTCCGTCCAAATCTTTTTGTGCATGCTAAAAAAATCTCGACCTATGGGAGCGTATGGTTAATACGCTACTCATACGCTACTCATACGCCGGTGTATGCTCCTCATATGCCGGTGTACGCTCCTCGTATGCTAGGGGTGCACCGGCGTAGGTTACGCATATGCTCAACTTCCGTCACCGGCGTATCTCTAGCATATGTAGCGTATGCATAACCTACGAGTTACATATGGGAGCATACTCCTGGCGTATGCGCAGCGTATGCACAGCGTATGCACAGCATATTCCAAGCGTACGCCATAGGTCTCGACATCGATCTTGGCTCATACGGTACTCATATGCTCATATGCTATGCATATGCTATGCATATGCTATGCATACACTACGCATACGCTATGCATATGCTATGCATATGCTACGCATAAGCTACGCATACACTACGCATAGGTTCCATATGCCAATCAAAACCGTCAACAAATGTCACAGTATGCTCTCATACACTCCTCGTACGCTCCTCGTACGCTCCTCATAGATTACGCATACGCTCAAAAACACCCGATAGGTCATCAAAGGTCATGATAGGCTGGCACATGCAGGACTTACGTA
The DNA here is from genome assembly GCA_030323885.1 of Branchipolynoe longqiensis. NCBI lineage: Eukaryota > Metazoa > Annelida > Polychaeta > Phyllodocida > Polynoidae > Branchipolynoe > Branchipolynoe longqiensis. The sequence goes on along the minus strand of CM059193.1, from coordinate 62,728,452 downwards.
GGTTTTCAATACGCTCCCGCCATACGCCGTAATGTGACAGGGCCTTTAGGTTGAATGGGTTACCCGGCCAGGTAGGACTGACACAGTGTAGGTCCATAGATCACTAACTATATATGGTATATGCGTTGTAAGCATCTTATTAAACATGTGCACTGTTGTTCTTTATTATGCTTCTCTCTTCTTGGTTGTCCATTAATGGCGATGACGACAGCAACTCATCATTTTGCAAAATATTCCGATACTCAGTGAGGGGGGAATGCAAATGTTCTATTACTGATTGGTGTACATGACCAGGCGCAGGTATGCATATATATGTATGGGTTGGTGGTGCCTGAGTTTGATGTAAATAGACATAGTGGTGCTGGCAGATCTGGGTGTGATTGCACTCAGGACCTAGCCCTTCTGCTGGGGTAGGGGTCACCACACTCAAAAGGTCAAGGTTGATGGTGGCCATGGGGCCATACAGCTACTGGTGGTGGGCAGACCACTGGTATCCATAGAGACCAGGGCCGCGTTCAGGGTCTGTCTCGGAGGCGCCTTGGCGACGTCTCGGCGATGCTTTTTGGCTTATTTCTGTTCAGGGTGCGTCTCGGCGACGTCTCCGAGACGTCTCCCTTTTCAGACTGGAGATGAAAAGCGCCTCGAAAATGGCCGCCGCACTCAGTGCTTTCAGCCAATTACAGCACAGCGTGTGCATTGCAAATGGCCGCTGCCTATGGGGGGTAGCCATTTTCGAGGCGACCAACTGATGTTGTCGTTCAGACTGGCGTGACATCATGCCCGTCGCCGAGGCGCCTCCGAGACGGAGCCTGAACGCGACCCAGGAATGCTGGATTCCTATTGGTAGGACCAGGAATACTCGATTCTCATTGGTCGAAGGAGGTGGTATGATACTCTAAAATGGACCCATGTAACTATAAAACAATAAACCAGAGGACATTTATATAATGTCACAACTTAGTCGGTGCTCCAGATTAATGGGATTGGAAATGACTGGTTTGTTAATTATCAGGGCCGCGTTCAGGGTGCGCCTCGGAGACGTCTCGGAGAAATTCCAGACATCATGCTCATGCTAGTCTGAATGGCTTGAGCTGTCTGGTGCCTCGAAAATGGTGCCCCCCCCCCCCCCCCCCCCGATAGGGCACAGCCATTTGCAACTGAAAAGAACAGCTCTGATTGGCTGAAACGAGTGAATATGGCGGCCATATTCGAGGCCCTTTTGCCTCCTACCTGAAAAGCGAGACGTCTCCGACGTGACTCCTAGGTGTACTCTGACTGCATATAGGCCAAAAAGACGTCTCGTAGCCGTCTTGGAGTTGATTAGGAGGCATACCCTGAATGTGGCCCTGGTGAATGAGTCATCCCTCTCCACTGCGGCTGCACTATAGTTGGTTGGTTATTGGAGTTTTACATCCTGGTAACATAGCAGGTCATATCAGGACAGTGGCAACACTATAATGTCACCAGGAGTCTGAACTGTCACAAGTCGGTGCCCATCGTGGTGCGCCCTTTGATATCAATAGGATGTACTGCCCGAACACAAAACACAAACCGAATCCCTATCACTTTATCGGTATTGTAGTACATCTCTTTATCATGAGACCTTCATTACCCCTAACCCTACCATTATTATTGCCTATATTGCTATTTTCCTTATCGTTATCGCTAATCTTGCTCCGACTATTCCCCTTATCATTACGCCTGTCATTATTCATATCATCCCCATCATTGTAAAAGGCATTTCCCAGATAAAATCTAAATTATATCAGTGTCCTGAGCTGCTGACCATCGCCGATATCTTTATCAGAACTTGACAGCTTGCATCAGACCTCGATAAGATGTGCTCTAGATGCCGTCACGCCTCTCTTTCTCTTCTCTTTCTCTTCTCTTTCTCTTCGCTTTCTCTTCTCTTTCTCTTCTCTTTCTCTTCTCTTGCTCTTCTCTTTCTCTTCTCTTTCCATTCTCTTTCCATTCTCTTTCCATTCTCTTTCCATTCCCTTTCCATTCCCTTTCCATTCCCTGTCCATTCCCTTTCCATTCCCTTTCCATTCTATTTCCATTCTCTTCCAATTCCCTTTCTATTCCCTTTCTATTCTCTCTCTAAAGTCTTTCCATTCTCTTTCTATTCTCTTCATATTCTCTTCCTATTCTTTTTCTATTCTCTTTCCATTCTCTTCCCATTCTCTTCCCATTCCCTTTCTATTCTCTTTCTATTCCGATTCTATTCCCTTTCTATTCCTTACTATTCTCTTTCCATTCTCTTTCCATTTTCTTTGTTGTAAATATAGTTTATTCATTGAATAAAGTCTTTTGTCAGCGGCGTGGCACTGGTCTTCCAGCCATGTGACAATACAGTTATTTACAATATATGCATATGTAGTCTGATATTGTCATCAGCAGCTAGCCCAAATCAGCTGAAATAACAATGGTATAGTTTGACAATTCACATATAAAAATAGCAGTTATATGTTGTATTCATACACACTTGATACATACATGTGTATTGATTAGAGCTTTACATTACGGAGTGGTTAGGTGCATAGTTTCCCTTCATGGGTTTGTATGCCTACTCTGTTGTGAATTGCAAAACTATCATGTTGTTGGAGTTAACATTTTGAGATGGAGTGAGTGTCAGTAGAATGGTTTGTTTATTCTGTTAGATAGAGTGTGGTTAGCTTGTAGGGTTATGCTTAAAAGGTTAATACCTCCGGTGTTTTTTTTTGACTACATGAAGTAGTTTGAGTAAGTAGGTTGTTAGTAATGATGGGATAAACAATGCTTGGAGGATTGTACGTTTCAGTCATTTAGTAGTCTAGTACAGACTTTATTAGTGTCTATGTTTATACAAAGACCCTATAATACCTAGACGGCTCACTCAGCCTGTACTGTGTAATCAAAATGATCAAACCCACCACTTGGTACGCTGGCTGTTCCCCCGGCTAAACAGATGCTATATTATATGCACAAATGTATGTATGAATGTGAAAGATGTGTAATGATGGTGATGAGGACGATGATGATGTGTGCCTGTTCATAGCAATTTCATATTCATGTGTATTCACGCTTACCCGTCTCATGCATGATATAACCGTATGTGTTTACATGTGAAACGCCAACCAGCAGCTGGGTCGATCAAACCCACCACAAGGAGGCGCCGCAAAATTTACATCACATAGGAGAGATAGGGAGTGAGCCGTCCCAGTACAATATGGCCCCTGGTCTATAGCAATACTACCAGACTGATACACATTTCCGAATTTGCTGGGCAAATAATTTGTACAGTGGATAACTTGGTTTGTTGGCAGCAGGTAAAGGAGCGCGTGGGGTGGTGGGAGGGGGTGGGGTGGCCATAGGTGCTTATAATAGATAGCTAATTAAATATCTTTCCATTCTCTTTCCATCCTCTTTCCATCCTCTTTCCATTATCCTTCCATTCTCTATCCATTCTCTTTCCATTCTCTTCATATTCTCTTCCTATTCTCTTTCCATTCTCATTCCATTCTATTTCTATTGTCTTTCCATTATCTTCATATTCTCTTCATATTCTCTTTCTATTCTCTTCCTATTCTCTTTCCATTATCTTTCCATTCTCTTTATATTCTCTTTCCATTCTCTTTCCATTCTCTTTCCAAACTCTTTCCATTCTCTTTCAATTCTCTGTCTATTCTCTTTCTATTCTCTTCCTATTCTCTTCCTATTCTCTTTGAATTCTCTTCCCATTCTCTTCATATTCCCTTTCCATTCCCTTTCCATTCTCTTTCCATTCGCTTTCCATTCTGTTTCCATCCTGTTTCCATTCTCTTTCTCAGGGCTGTCAAAGCGTGGAATAGCGCAATGATGACCTTGTGAACAGAAACTAAGTTGGTGAAGTTCTTTCCCGACAGACATCCCCCAGCTTCACTCAGTGACGTGAGGTGTGGGGAGTGTGGGCTGGTGAAGCTCCTATTAGTTAGATGACTTTGGTAAGGCCATCCGCATTTGTATTTTGATTGTTTTTGTTTTGTTGTTTTACGCCCTAGCAACATCTAAGGTCACATCAGGACGATTACTGACTTGTGACAGTGCGCACTCATGGCAACTTCATAGTGCTGCCCCACTGGGAGACCAGGCCAACAGCACCCTGTCCTGATATCCCACTCAGTCACATTATCCTGACACTGAACGAACCAGTCCTTGCCTTATTCTAGTAATGCCGAGTGCCAGGCTAGGAAGCGACAAGTATGCATTTTTAAGTCATTGGTCTGACTCGACCAGGGTTCGAACCCACAAATTCATGGGTTCGAATCCCCAAATCTCCCAAAACAGGGGACGGACGCTCAACTCATTCGGCCACCCCGCCCTGGTTCAGCATTGAAATGCGGAGGTGTGCATAGTGCTTTGCTCCGTCTAAATGTTAAATCTATCCACTGCTGAGCTGTTCTAGTATTCACCACCAAAATGCTGCTCTTTCCAAGTACCGCCTAATGTGACATTTTAGCTAAATGGATACAACAGATAGGAGTATATATAGGGGATAGCTTTTTGGGTACATCACTCATGGACGCAGATAATTCTTGACATTTCGTCAAATATGAGATCCATTCTCTGGTGGTGTCAGAGTTACGAAGCTGTAGTGAAGAGTCGTATTTACTCACACAGACAGTGTCCCCCGGCTCCGTCCCGTCGGGGCGCATCGGTCTGGACTGCGCTGGGCATTAGGGTTGGGGGGTGCGGCGAGCCTTTCGGGGCGCATCGGTATGGGCTGTGCCGGGCATTAGGCGGGGTGCGGGGTAGTTGGTGCGGCGAGCCTTTCGGGGCGCATCGGTCTGGGCTGTGCCTAGCATTACTAGGCGGGGTGCGGGATGTGGGGAGGTGTTGTTGGTTCGGGGTGTCTGTCGGGAGCCACAGGCCAGCCATCAGGGTGTCGCTGACAGGAGGGGACAACTAGAGCCATACGGGGCTCTCTGGGAGGCGGCCCTGTCGGGTAGCGTGTTTGGGGGGTGAGGGAGGGTGGTGAGGTGGGTGACTGGGTGTTTTAATGGCTGTGTGTGTTTGGGGGTGAGGGAGGGTGGTGAGGTGGGTGACTGGGTGTTTGAATGGATGTTTGTGTGTTTGGGTGTGAGGGAGGGTGGTGAGGTGGGTGACTGGGTGTTTGAATGGCTGTTTGTGTGTTTGGGGGTGAGGGAGGGTGTTGAGGTGGGTGACTGGGTGTTTGAATGGCTGTGTGTGTGTTTGGGGGGGTGAGGGAGGGTGGTGAGGTGGGTGGCTGTGTGGTTGAATGGCTGTGTGTGTGTTTGGGGGTGAGGGAGGGTGGTGAGGTGGGTGACTGTGTGTTTTAATGGCTGTGTGTGTGTTTGGGGGTGAGGGAGGGTGGTGAGGTGGGTGACTGGGTGTTTGAATGGATGTGTGTGTGTTTGGGGGTGAGGGAGGGTGGTGAGGTGGGTGACTGGGTGTTTGAATGGCTGTTTGTGTGTTTGGGGGTGAGGGAGGGTGGTGAGGTGGGTGACTGGGTGTTTGAATGGATGTTTGTGTGTTTGGGGGTGAGGGAGGGTTGTGAGGTGGGTGACTGGGTGTTTGAATGTATGTGTGTGTGTTTGGGGGTGAGGGAGGGTGGTGAGGTGGGCGACTGGGTGTTTGAATGGCTGTGTGTGTTTGGGGGTGAGGGAGGGTGGTGAGGTGGGTGACTGTGTGTTTGAATGGCTGTTTGTGTGTTCGGGGGTGAGGGAGGGTTGTGAGGTGGGTGACTGGGTGTTTGACTGGCTGTGGTGTGTGTGTTTGGGGGTGAGGGAGGTTGGTGAGGTGGGTGACTGGGTGTTTGAATAGTTGCGTGTGTGTTTGGGGGTGAGGGAGGGTGGTGAGGTGGGTGACTGTGTGTTTGAATGGCTATGTGTGTTTGGGGGTGAGGGAGGGTGGTGAGGTGGGTCCCTGTGTGTTTGAATGGCTATGTGTGTTTGGGGGTGAGGGAGGGTGGTGAGATGGGTGACTGTGTGTTTGAATGGCTGTTTGAGTGTTTGGGGGTGAGGGAGGGTGGTGAGGTGTGTGACTTGGTGTTTGAATGGATGTGTGTGTGTTTGGGGGTGAGGGAGGGTGGTGAGGTGGGTGACTGTGTTTGAATGGCTGTGTGTGCTTGGGGGTGAGGGAGGGTGGTGAGGTGGGTGACTGCGTGTTTGAATGGCTGTGTGTGTTTGGGGCTGAGGGAGTGTGGTGAGGTGGGTGACTGTGTGTTTGAATGGGTGTGTGTGTTTGGGGGTGAGGGAGGGTGGTGAGGTGTCACTGCGTGTTTGAATGGCTGTGTGTGTGTTTGGGGGTGAGGGAGGGTAGTGAGGTGGGTGACTGTGTTTGAACGGCTGTGTGTGTGTTTGGGGGTGAGTGAGGGTGGTGAGGTGGGTGACTGGGTGTTTGAATGGCTGTGTGTGTTTGGGGGTGAGGGAGGGTGGTCAGGTGGGTGACTGGGTGTTTGAATGGCTGTGTGTGTGTTGGGGGTGAGGGAGGGTGGTGAGGTGGGTGACTGGGTGTTTGAATGGCTGTGTGTGTTTGGTGGTGAGGGAGGGTGGTGAGGTGGGTGGCCAGGTGTTTGAATGGCTGGGTGTGTTTGGGGTGAGGGAGGGTGGTGAGGTGGTGACTGGGTGTTTGAATGGCTGTTTGTGTGTTCGGGGGTGAGGGAGGGTGGTGAGGTGGGTGACTGGGTGTTTGAATGGCTGTTTGTGTGTTTGGGGGTGAGGGAGGGTGGTGAGGTGGGTGACTGGATGTTTGAATGGTTGTGTGTGTGTTTGGGGTGAGGGAGGGTGGTGAGGTGGGTGACTGGGTGTTTGAATGGCTGTTTGTGTGTTCGGGGGTGAGGGAGGGTGGTGATGTGGGTGACTGGGTGTTTGAATGGCTGTGTGTGTGTTTTGGGGGTGAGGGGGGGTGGTGAGGTGGGTGACTGGGTGTTTGAATGGCTGTGTGTGTGTTTGGGGGTGAAGGAGGGTAGTGAGGTGGGTGACTGGGTGTTTGAATGGATGTGTGTGTTTGGGGGTGAGGGAGGGTGGTGAGGTGGGTGACTGTGTGTTTTAATGGCTGTGTGTTTGGGGGTGAGGGAGGGTTGTGAGGTGGGTGACTGGGTGTTTGAATGGCTGTTTTCTGTTTGGGGGTGAGGGAGGGTGGTGAGGTGGGTGACTGGGTGTTTGCATGGCTGTGTGTGTGTTTGGGGGTGATGGATGGTGGTGAGGTGGGTGACTAGGTGTTTGAATGGCTGTTTGAGTGTTTCGGGGTGAAGGAGGGTGGTGAGGTGGGTGACTGGGTGTTTGAATGGCTGTGTGTGTTTGGGGGTGAGGGCGGGTGGTGAGGTGGGTGACTGGGTGTTTGAATGGCTGTTTGTGTGTTTGGGGGTGAGGGAGGGTGGTGAGGTGGGTGACTGGGTGTTTGAATGGATGTTTGCGTGTTTGGGGGTGAGGGAGGGTTGTGAGGTGGGTGACTGGGTGTTTGAATGTATGTTTGTGTTTGGGGGTGAGGGAGGGTGTTGAGGTGGGTGACTGGGTGTTTGAATGCTGTGTGTGTTTGGGGTGAGGGAGGGTGGTGAGGTGGGTGACTGTGTGTTTGAATGGCTGTGTGTGTTTGGGGTGAGGAGGGTGTGAGGTGTGAGTGGGTGTTTGAATGGCTGTTAGTGCTTGGGGTGAGGGAGGGTGGTGAGGTAGGTGACTGGGTGTTTGAATGGCTGTTTGTGTGTTTGGGGGTGAGGGATGGTGGTGAGGTGGGTGATTGTGTGTTTGAATGGCTGTGTGTGTTTGGGGTGAGGGAGGGTGGTGAGGTGTGAGTGGGTGTTTGAATGGCTGTTTATGTGCTTGGGGGTGAGGGAGGGTGGTGAGGTAGGTGACTGGGTGTTTGAATGGGTGTGTGTGTTTGGGGGTGAGGGAGGGTGGTGAGGTGTGAGTGGGTGTTTGAATGGCTGTGTGTGTTTGGGGGTGAGGGAGGGTGGTGAGGTAGGTGACTGGGTGTTTGAATGGGTGTGTGTGTTTGGGGGTGAGGGAGGGTGGTGAGGTGTGAGTGGGTGTTTGAATGGCTGTGTGTGTTTGGGGGTGAGGGAGGGTGGTGAGGTAGGGCACTGGGTGTTTGAATGGGTGTGTGTGTGTTTGGGGGTGAGGGAGGGTGGTGAGGTGGGAGGCTGTGTTTTTGAATGGCTGTTTGTGATTGGGGATGAGGGAGGGTGGTGAGGTGGGTGACTGTGTGTTTGAATAGATGTGTGTGTTTGGGGGTGAGGGAGGGTGGTGAGATGGGTGGCTGTGTGTTTGAATGGCTGTTTGTGTTTGGGTGTGAGGGAGGGTGGTGAGGTGGGTACTATACATGATGAGACATGCACTGCCACACAATGCCTGGTCCTGCACATGATGAGACATCCGCTATCCATAATGCCTGGGACTATGCATGATGATACATCCATTACCCACAATGCCCGGTACTGCACATGATGAGACATCCACTATCCATAATGCATGGGACTATGCATGATGATACATCCATTACCCACAACACCTGCTACTACACATGATGAGACACTCACAGCAAGCAGCCCCAAGTGGAACGCCTCACTCCTGGTGCCTTCGGCGACTGTTATATTTGACGATTACAGGCACCCCCCCCCCCCCCACACACACACTCACATTCACATATATTGAACACCACCACACTCAGCGACACACACTCAGACACCACCCACCCCCACTCACCCCCACCTGCGCGCCCCTGCCCGCCCCTGCCGCCCCCACTCACCCCCACCTGCACACCCCTGCCCACCCCATCTCACCCCCACGTGCACACCCATGCCCACCCCAACTCACCCCCACCTGCGCACCCCTGCGCACCCCCACTCACCCCCACCTGCGCACGCCTGCGCACCCCCACTCAACCCCACCTGCCCACCTGCCCACCCCCACTCAACCCCACCTGCCCACCCCTAGTAATCCCACCTATCCTGCTCTTCAGTCAGCAGCCAGTCCGGCTAACCTTCCCCAAATCTCCCTCTCCAACGCTACCTCGCGACGCCCTCCGCCCCCCCCCCCCATCCCCGCCCTCCGCCCCCCGTCCCCCAACCCCCGTCCCCCAACCCCCACATACAGGGCACAAACAGCTCAGTGCGCATGTCTTTGCAGTTTATCTGCCACATCTCGCCGGTCCGAGCAGCCAACTGTAACACGTGTACGCACCACATTGTGACAGCAATCTGTGATGGAGGAGCCCTTACAGTGGACTTGGAGAGTGGCATGTGACAGTGGGGTCTTAATTGGGTTGTGGCAGTGAGGTCGTGACTGTGGCTGTGACAGTGGGCTGTGACAGTGGATCGTCACAGCGGTCCACAACAGTGGGATGTAACAGTCGGGTCATAACTGGGTTGTGACAGTGCAGGTCGTGAATGTGGTCGTGAGAGTGGGCTGTGACAGTGGATCGTGACAGCGGTCCACAACAGTGGAATGTAACAGTCGGGTCATAACTGGGTTGTGACAGTGCAGGTCGTGAATGTGGTCGTGAGAGTGGGCTGTGACAGTGAATCGTGACAGTGGACAGTGACAGTGGAATGTCACAGAGGGGTCATAACAGGGCTGTGACAGTGAGGTCGTGACTGTGGGCATGAGAGTGGACTGTGACAGTGGATCGTGACAGTGGACCATGACAATGGAATGTTACAGTGGGATCATAACTGGATTGTGAGAGTAAGTTTGTGACTGTGGTCATGACAGTGGGGCATGACACTGCGGCCGTGAAGGTGGAATGTGACAGTGGACCCGGACATCGTGACTCTGACAACAGAGTCATACGGTGGACCGTAACCCTGGATCGTGACAGTGGGTTGTGACAGTGGGGTCATAACTGGGCAGTGACAGTGGGCCGTGACAGTGAACCGATCAGTGGGATCGAAACTGGGCCGTGACAGTGGCCAAGACAGTGGCCGTGACAGTGGCCATGACAGTGAGCCGTGACAGTGGCCGTGACAGTGAGCTGTGGCAGTGGCAGTGACAGTGGTGATGTTGGAGAGAAGCCATGACGAGCGGGTAGTGGCATGGGGTCTTCATTACAAATTCGCCTTTTATCAGTGGGAATAGCAGTCAGCTGGGTGCCGGCATTGATCGTATCGCGTTCAGAGATATAGACGACTTGGTTCTATGGTTGGAGGAGTGTTACACGCAAATAGCAAACTCATGTCTAGGTTGTCAGTATAACACGTTCAGTTCATCAGTCTCAGTACCACACTCCCAGTATAGCACCTCCAGTACACTTGTGTCAGTACCACACTCCCAGAATAACACATCCAGTACATCAGTGTCGGTACCACATTCCCAGAATAACACCTCCAGTACACCAGTGTCAGTATCACACTCTCAGTATAACACCTCCAATATATCAGTGTCAGTACCACATAAACAGCACATCAGTATCAGTACCACATTCCCAGAATAACACATCCAGTACGCCAGTGTCAGTATCACACTCTCAGTATAACACCTCCAGTATATCAGTGTGAGTACAACACTCCCAGTATAACACACTTTCACAGAATAACACATCCAGTATATCATTGTCAGTATCACACTCCCAGTATAACACTTCCAGTACATCAGGGTCAGTACCACATTAACAACACATCAGTATCAGTACCACATTCCCAGAATAACACATCGAGTACATCAGTGTCAGTACCACATTCCCAGAATAACACATCGACTACACCAGTGTCAGTACGACCCTCTCAGTATAACACCTCCAGTATATCAGTGTCAGCACAACACCCCCAACATAACATCTCCAGTACACGAGTGTCCTTTCTACACTCAGTATAACATAGCCAGTACAGCAGTGTCAGTACCACACTCTCAGTATAACATTTCCAGTACACCAGTGTTAGTACCACACTCCCAGTATAACACCACCAGTATATCACTGTCAGTACCACACTCTCAGTATAACACCTCCAGTACACCAGTGTCAGTACCACATGCACAGAATAACACATCCAGTACATCAGTGTCAGTACCACATTAACATCACATCAGTGTCAGTACCACATTCCCAGAATAACACCTCCAGTACATCAGTGTCGGTACCACATTCCCATAATAACACCTCCAGTACATCAGTGTCAGTACCACATTCCCAGAATAACACCTCCAGTACACGAGTGTCAGCACAACACTCCAAGTGTAACATCCAATACACGAGCATCACTTCAACATTCCCAGTATACCATCTCCAGTATAACTGTCAGTACCACACTCCAAGTCAAAGACTCCCCAATACACGAGTGTCCGTACCACACTCCTCCGTATGACATATACAGTACATCATTATAATACATCCAGTACAGCAGTGTCAGTACCACACTCTCAGTAGAACACTTCCAGTACACCAGTGTCAGTACCACATTCCCACTATAACACCTTCAGTACATCACTGTCAGTACCACACTCCCACTATAACACCTTCAGTACATCACTGTCAGTACCACACTCCCACTATAACACCTCCATTACATCAGTGTCAGTACCACATTATCAGTGTAACATTTCACCAGTGTCACTACCACCTTCTCAGTATAAGACCTCCTGTACATCAGTGTCAGTACCACACTATCAGTATAACACCTCCAGTATACCACTGTGACTACCAAACTCTCACTATAACACCTCCTGTACACCAGTGTCACTATCACACTCTCAGTACAATACTACCAGTATACACACTCAGTACCACATCGTCACTGTGCACACACCAATACGCCGCACCATACGCCCTCTATCGGATATTGGCGCCGCGTGTTGCTGCAGAAGTTCACCACTAGTTTCTGCACAATGTAAGCATTGATCTGTTTGTAAGCCCGACTTACAGTTGATGACAATCTGTGTCTGGCAATTCTGACGCTCCCGGTACTTTTCGTTAGTGTAATGTGTGGCGTGTGTGATTGTGGTAGTGTGTGAGTGAGGGGGGTGTGAGTAGGGGGGAGGGGGTGGTCTGTGTGAGTGAGGGATGAGGGGGAGTGTGAGTGGGAGGACGGAGTGATGTGTGTTAGTGAGGGGTGAGGGGGTGTGTGTGGGGGGGAGGGGGTGGTGTGTGAGTGAGGGGTGAGGGGGGAGTGTGAGTGGGGGAGGGAGTGGTGTGTGTGAGTGAGGGGTGATTGGGTGTGTGAGTGGGGGAGGGGGTGGTGTGTGAGTGAGGGGTGAGGGGGGAGTGTGAGTGGGGGGAGGGGGTGTTGTGTGTCCGTGAGGTGGGGAGGGGTGGGGTGAGTTTGAGTGGGCGTAGGGTTAATGCGTCAGTGTGAGTGGGGTGAGGGGTTGGGAGAGTGTGAGTGTCGGGAGAGGGGGGTGTGTGTCAGTGAGGCGGAGGGCTGGGGAGTGTGAGTGGGGTGAGGGGTGGGGAGAGTGTGAGTGTGGGGAGGGGATGGTGTGTGTTAGTGAAGGGGGAGGGGTGGGGGGAGTGTGAGTGGCGGGAGGACCGGTGGTGTGGGTCGGGAGAGGGGTGAGTGGGGGCAGGGTGAGGGTCGTGTTGGCCAGGACCCAAGGCTGACTGCTTAGAGACAGACTAGGGTGGGTGTATATATATACACAAAAATATACACATATACCATATGTATCACAGTGTATATATATATATATGAAGTGGGCGAGACTACTCGACCGATTATTTGCGGGCTCACATTTCGCGTGGGCACGCATTTTGCTCTTATTTGCGTGGGCTCGCAACTGCCACATAATTTGCGAGGCCGGGTTCCCTGCTGTAAAGCGTTGCTTGGATACATCGATTGTGACTATCCTAGCAACGATAGGAGGTCTGGCGTTCAGACCCAGACCCTTCGGACGTGTTTTTGCACGCTCCGATGTTTTATCCGAGATTTAGGCCTTTATTATGGAAATTCCAAACTTATTTAACTGGGAGGGGATTTGACTTATAACATACATTCCACTGTTGAACTATATTTAAATCATAACATAAGTTATATTGCTAAATTCATTCTGTTAGTAAGAGGTAAGAATAAAATGGTGAGCTCCTAAGAAGTGACATGAACGTTCCTTGCATTCTTTACTGTCCTCCAGACTTATTATTAACCGTTATGGTCAACTTCAGATTGCTATTTGGATTGCTCTATAATCTTATTTAATTAAGGGCCTTCTGCCCATGGTCTGTCAGGAGTCAAACTCTCCACCTCGGGCATTGCTAGTCAAGGGTCAGGCTGGCAGGATGACAGACAACCGGCGGCAGGAGGCACAAGTCATTCACATGGAAACAATTATTTATATTAACACGTAGGGTCGCCTTAAGCGGGGGTGGAATAGCCCGACGGTTAAATATATATATATATATATATATATATATATATATATATATATATATATAAATATGAAGAGTTCAGGCACAAAACCCTGTAAACGCCAATCCAAAAATGCAATTAAAATGAAAGTTTCTGACCTGAAAATAATTTGTATTTTGCCTAATTCCACTTTTGTTGTGATGACATGATGATGGAGCGATGACCACAAAAGTAGGAATGTCAACAACAAACTTGTTTGTAGGTTTGATTCAATGTTTATCCCAATTGTTGGATTGGCGTTTACAGGGTTTTGCGCCTGAACTCTTCATATATATATATCATTATTTCCTACAAGATGGAAGGAAAGACAAACAAGGTAGTGGGATGAAATTGTTTTTTAAGCGAGTGGTACAGGCAAGAGGCTGATTCGTGACAGCTGAATAGGCCAGGTGGCAGCACCAGGCAAGGCAGGGACCTGAGTTGTTAAGCGTCAGTAGTTGTGAAGTGTCCAGACATCGTACAACCTGAGGCACGATTAGAGGATAATCAGTTTACGGATAATTATTCTCGTATAATGCTTATACAGTGCATATTATGTAGAGCCATATATCAAGAAATGACCGTTAGAATGTCGTCTGATAGCACACATAAATAAACGGCTTCTTTCTGAAAGAAAACTTCCTAATGGCATGGTGTGGCATTATTTAGGATGGATACCGACTTGTGACAGTGTGCACTGATGGTCAATTTATAGTGATGCCAAACCAGGAAATCATGCTGCTGGCATGATGACCTGATATCCCACTCAGTCACATTACCCTGACACTAAGCTAACCAGTTCTTGCCCTATCCTATTAATGGTGAGCGCCAGGCTAGGAAATGGCAAGTATCAATGTTATATATAAGTCATTGGTTTGACTCGACCAGGAACCAAACTCTCGATCTCCCACACATGAGGTCCACGCTCTACTGATTCAGCTACCATGCCTGGTGCAAACAAACGGACCTGCACTTTGAAGATATAATTTATTAAGTACACGCATTACAGCTTTTAGAAACACTAGAGAGATGGTAGACTATCACCATTATGCAATGAACTGCAATACTAGCATGCACAATTATTCTAAGACAATGCTGACCCCATGACTGCCACCGACAACAGTGTCTAAGCGGCCCCTGCCCTGGAACCCTCAATCTACGTATCTGTTTAGATATATGGCATCTTCTTTTTCTTGAAGATTTAAATTGCCAATCATGGATAACCCTGAATATTCTTGCTTTTACCATTAGATCGATAGAAAGCCCAAGCCTACACTTTTACCAAACCAAGGTTTTTTTTAAAACTTCCAACAGGTAAGTTGCGCCCACTCACACTCCCCTCTCACTCACACACACCACCCCCTCCCCCCACTCACAGTCCCCCCCCCTCACCTTCACTCACACACACCACTCCCTCCATGGTATGAGAGCAACTGGCCTTTGATGACGCTGTAAGTTATACACATCGGTGGAAATCTAAATTGGCAGAGGTGATGGCATGGGGAATAACACAATGGCTACATGACACACATATCTCGTGACCAATGAGTGTTTCCCTCACCTCACAACACCCCCTCCCCCCAGTGTACGCAGCGCCCCCTGCCGAGACTTCAGGCAGTCACTTGCACACTGGCGGCTGACCACCGCACATACTGTGACTCAGTGTGGTATCTCACAATGTGCAAAACCGGGCACGGTGACAGAATCGGTAGAGCGCGGGCCTCGCGTGTGGGAGATCGGGAGTTCGGCTGCCGGTCGAGTCAAACCGATGACTTATAAAATTGATACTTGTTGCTTTCTAGCTTGGTGCCCAACATTAATAGGATATGGCAAGGACTGGTTAGTTCACTGTCAGGATAATCTGACTGAGTGGGATATCGGGTCATGGTGCCGGTGGACTGATTTCCCAGTGGGTCAGCACTACGCAGTCACATTCAGTGTGCACTGTCACAAGTCGGTACCCATCCTGATATGCCCTTAGTTGTTGCTAGGATGTAAAACTCAACAACCAACCAACCACAATGTTCAATGGTGACATACCTAACGGACGAGTGCTCAAAAGTAATGACTAACGAGTCATTGCTTACTGACGACAGACACAAGCATCATTTGGGAAAACACACCATTTATTTCACTCACAACATAAACCTCAACTCATCGGTCTATCAACCAGACGGGGCGGCCAAATGAGTTGAGTGCCCGTCCCCTGTTTTGGGAGATCGAGGGATCCGAACCCATGAGATCGTGGGTTCCAACCCTGGTCGAGTCACATCAATGACTTAAAAATTGATACTTGTCGCTTCCTAATCTGGTGTAAAGTCGATCTGTGGTTGTGTAGGCAGGCTATAGGAAATCAATACCAGCGAGAAGAGAAAGGAAGAGTATAAAGAATGAAAGTAGAGTGAGAGCTTGTACCCTCAGGTTTATTATTATATAGTGGTACATGGATCTGGTATGGCATACCGCCTGACCATTATCTCCAATCAGCAACAAGCATTTCTAGTTCCACCAATGAACAGTACACATTCTGGGGTCACCATGGCTACTGTGATCTACCCACCATCTTGGCCTCCGCCTGCCTGAGCTGTGTGTGTGGTGATCCGTGACTAACAGTTGGGGGGAGGGGGTAGTGAGTAGAGCTCTTGAGGCTCCTTACCCACTATCACTAGTGCCTCATTCACACTATCTACATAATGCACAATGACTATTGACAATAAGTAAAGAATCACCAGCAACTACATAAATACATTCATGCACCTGGCCCTATATATCATTTACATTAATAGACCATTTGTACTCCCCACCAATGTGTTTTATCGCAATATTTTACACAGGACACTCAGCATTACTACGATAGGGCAAGGACTGTTTCGCTCAGTGTCAGGATAATGTGACTGAGTGGGATATTAGGTCATGGTGCTGGCAGCCTGATTTCCCAGTGGGGCAGTACTATAAAGTCGCCATGAGTGCATACTGTCACTCTTCGGTACCCGTCCTGATATGACCTTAAATGTTGCTAGCACGTGAAACAACAAACAAACAAACATAGGTCTATTGGTGTAGAATTTTTTTTATCTTTGTGACTCGGCGATTGGGAATTCTGTCAGTGATACAAGATATGCATAGCTATATTGGTCGTAATGCTTGCATTGCGTTTGATTCGCAGTGAAGGAGGAGTACCCCCCCCCCACTCCTCACCCTGCCACCGACCGTTGGGGTTGCATAACCCCCCCCCTCTTTTCTCCCTTATAAGGCGCTCCCCTGCCTTCCCACTCCACTCCACCTCCATGCCCTGCCAGACGAACTACCCAACACTTTTTCTCCACCCACCCACCCAAACTCTTTTCTCTTACTCTATAGGGCAGAGGGCTCTTCGGGGCCCCTCCCCTAACATGACATTTGACACTCTCCTCATTACTTGCCTCATGCACTTTATTACATTTGTACATTATCCTTGCCCCCTTCATTGTACATTGCCCCCCCCCCCCACACACACTTTGTGCTGGTCTCCCAGTTGGCAGCACTATAAAGTCACCACGAGTGTGCACTGTCACAAGTCGGTACCCGTCCTGATAAGACCTTAGATGTTGCTAGGACGTAAAACAACAACAAACAAACAGCTTAGGGTATGAGGTGGAAGTGACACTACTAGTGAGTGGTGGAGTGTGGTTGATTGGTAGTGTCTGCCACAAGGTGGTGGCTAGGTGAGCTGTGTAATATGATTGGCTAATTAATTAAATGGGGTAGACAATACAGTAGCTGATGTAGCCCTGTGTCCCCCAATGACAGTGACTGATGAGAACCCGGTGTGTCGCGATATTGATTTTGGGTTATGCAAGTGGACATTTGAATAGGCCTTTAATTGAAGAGCGCAAGAACACATACAAATGACATCAGAGAATGGCAATACTATAAAGCCATGATGACCATGCTTCAGTTGATGTATAGCAAGTGGTTTATTTATGGAACTCCCTGTACACGATCCAGGCGTGGTGCGTGCAGGCGCAGGCGCGCCACACACATATATACACATATATGACATCTCCCTTCCGACATCTGATCATATTGATTTTTCATTTACGACTTGAGTGCTTGCTCTGGTATCATTGCATCTTCATACATCATCAATGCTATTCTCCCTTTTTTTTCTCTAAAAAAACCCCCAACTTAAACCTAGGCTTATTCTAACATTGTTGTCTTGATTTATTTAGGGTCTATGTAGGGTCTATAATAGGGTCTATGCACTTATGCATGATTTATCACTCAATTCTAACAGTGTAACAATTCTTAAAATTCTTGATTTTGATTTAGTTTTTAACGTTGTATAGGTACTCTATCAAGTTAGTGTAAACTTAAACCTAGACTTATTCTAACATTGTATTGTATTATTTGATTTGTTTGACCAATTATCTGATAGTGAGGTCTATGCACTTATGCTTGTTTATCGCTTAACTCTAACAATATTATCTGATAGTAAAGTTTATGCACTTGTGCACGTTTACGCTTAATTCTAACATTGTTGTAGCAATTTAATTCTTGATTTTTATTTTATTGTTAATGATTGCATATATAATCCACTTGGATGTTCATTATTTTGAATGATTCAATATCTTCTGTGTTGCTTATAGATCTAGTTGTATTACCGGTTTTATCACCCGTCCAAAGCTGGACACTCTGACTGGCAGTGGCGTAGGTGGGTCAACTATTTCTGGTTGTTGTTCTATGGCCAGTTGTGGCGTGTCTATTTGTGGTTTCTTGTGGCGGCGGTGGGATGTTTGCTTCTACATCTGGCGCTATATCGGTCAAGTATTCCTCGGCTGGGGATTTTATTATGTGTATGAGGTTATGGTTGATGTGTTTGTTTCTCGTATTTTGTATTTTGTACTCTCATCCGGTCGGTCCTATTCTGTTTGTGATTGTTCCGGGTACCCATTGCTTGTTGTGATTTTGATACCTAATTTTGTCCGCTACCTTTAGTTGTTTGTGGGGGCGCCCTGCCTTTATGTTGTGATAGTGCTTTTGTGTCTGTTGTGTCTTGTTTTTTAATTTGTTTTTCTGTGCTTGCAGCTTTAAGTTTGTTGGGTGTATTGGTATTCTGGATCTGAGCTGTCTACTCATTAGGAGCTATGCCGGGGATGCATTTAATGTCATGAGTGGTGTGTTGCGGTAGTTCAATAATGCTAACTCTAAAACTTTGTTCTCTTTTCATTTTGTAAACATTTATTTTGACTGTTTGGACAAATCTTTCGACCTGGCCGTTGCTTTTGGGGAATTGGGGGTTTGAATATATCGGTTTGAAATTGTAGTGTTCTGCAAACATGGCATATTCTTGGCTTTGAAACTATGGACCATTATCCAACACCACCTGGCGTGGTATTCTATGCCTGGCAAAATGTTGTTTTAGTGCTTTTATTATACTTTGAAACGAGATGTCTTTAGATTGGGTTATCTCTGGGTAAGTTGCAAAGTAGTCTACTGTTATGAAATAGTCTGTGTTTTCTAACGCAAATAAACGGTCCCGATTTTTTCATATGGCTGGTTGGGTATTTGATGATTTATCATCAGTTCAAGATATAGTTGTTTTCTGTGTATTTGGCATGTGGTGCGCTGCTCGATTCATTTTGCAATATGCGTGTCTATGTTTGGCCAGCAGACTGTTGCTAGCAAGTTGTTTTGTTTTAGTAATACCAAGGTGCATTTCATGTAGAATTTCTATGACTTGATTGCATAATCTGCTGGGCACGATTAGTCTATTGCCTTTCATGATCATGTTGTTCTGGACTGTAAGATCGGCTTTATGTGTGTTGTATGGGATTAGTGATGCTTGTATGTCCTTATCATGGACATGCATTGCATGCATGTGGACAGCTTGTATATTGGCTTTTCCATTATGGCTAGGAGCGGTTTAAGATCTGTCTCGATTTTTATTACTTGGCCGTATGCATACTCAAGAAAGTGTTGACACCCAAACGAGATGGCAAGCATCTCTTTTTCTATTACCGCATAGTTCCTTTGCACATTATCGAGTGCCCTGGAGGCCATAGCTACTGGCTTCTGATTTTGTAACAATACGTCCACCTGAATGACGATAGGCTTGTGTACATCATAAGCCGTGGTCACACGGGCAAAATGTGAGGCGAATCAGGCAAATCGAATCGGGTGAGGCGAATTAGCGGCCCGTCCACACGGGCAGTACTTGGGCCGGAAATTGAATGCTGCGCATGAGCAAGTCCAGTGTGACCAGCGCCACCACAAGAGAGTGGATTCGACCTAGATATGTATTTAATTAATCGTATTGGTTTGGAACGGTCAAAACTTCTGCTGGGCAGTGAAACCCTAAAAATAAATGATGAACAAAATATCTGTGCATAGATAGCAGTTTCATTAATTAAATTATATAATATGCGCTTTTGATCGACCGGAAAGTCAACAAACTGAGGTGTTGACTGCGCATGCGTGTGAGGTGCTTAATCCGCTTCAGAGCATCCACACGGGAAAAATAAATCGACTCAGAGAAATCTACTCGCGTAATGCATCTCCACAAGTGGTTTCCAGTATCAGGATCACAGGAATCGATTCAGCCCTAATTCGACTCAGACGCCCGTTCACACGCGAAATGTAACGTGAACTAGGCAAGTCGCTTTCGGTGAATCGATTGACATGGCCCGTGTGACCACGGCTATAGTATGCCAGCACTAGAACATCTTTGAGTTTTTGTTTCAGGTTACTGAATGCTGATTCTTGTTTGACTTGCCAGTGCGATGCCACATCCTTTGCTAACAGTGTCCTTAAAGGTTTGGCGATTTCTGATATGTTCGGTATGAACTTATGTACATACCCGACCATGCTGAGAAATTGCTGTACACTGGGCTTGTCATGTAGCACGGGCAAGTCGACTATTGCTTGTACTCGAGCAGCAGGATCTGGTCGCACTCCCTCTTGAGTGAGGAGATGACCGACATACAACACCTGTTTTCGGCAGATTTTCGATTTGTCTGCATTTAATTTCAAATTTACTGCTCTTGCGCATTCCAGTACTGACTTAAGCCTGTGGTCATGTTCCTCAACTGTGGCCCCGTATATTAGTATGTCATCTGTTACCACTCCTACTCCTGGTAGATCCCCTAGTATCCACTGCATTTCTTTGATAAAGATATCCCCGGCTGTCTTAATGCCAAAAGGCAGTCGAGTATATCTATACTGCCCCCATGGGGTGTTGAAACTGCAGAGATGTGAGCTTTGTTCATCTCGCTGGATCTGCCAGTACCCTGACTTGGTATCTAACACAGATAAATAGTTAGCGTGAGCGGTGTTTGCTATTATTTCATCTATAGTCTGGGTGGGGTATGGGCCTCTCATGATTGCCTTGTTAAGCTTTGTGTGGTCTAAACATATGCATAATTTGTGTGGCTTATGGACAATTGTTATTGAGTTGACCCACTTGGATGGCTCATGATGTTCGGTAATGACCCCTAATTTAATCAGTCATTTTATTTCATCGTGAACTTGACCCTGAATAGCATATGGGATATGTCTTGGTGGATCTACCACTGGCGTTACATGCATATCGGCATAGATTAGAGTGTTTGTTTTGATCAGGCCAAAGCCACAGAATACATTAGAATATTGGCTCAGCAGTTCATTGGCTCATTTGCTGCAGGATCCTTTGGACTGTGTCCCATTGCCCATTGTTTTTGACACCTCATCAATCCTGGCGAGGATTCCCACTTGGATACACACCTTTTGTCCTAATATGGGGTGCCCTCTTTGAATGATCTGGAACTTGATCTTGTGCCCATTTGTGTTTAGGATCACCTCGCCATCCGGGACAATTCGATGCCGCGAATAGGTGATCAGTCGATATTTCGTTTTCATCAGTGTTGCCTCCTTCAACTTGTTGAAGATCTCATGTGTGATCAGGTTGGCCTGTGATCCCGAGTCCACCTTGAAACGTATATCCTGGTCCTCCATGCAAGAATGTGTGTGCCACAGTCCGGTGCAATCGTCATGATCGTCGTCGATTGCGCCGACGAATAAGTCCCCATCCAGACTGTCCACATTCGATGCCGCTGATGCTCCTTTGTGATCTATGTCGCAGATGGTGTCTGGATGACCTTTACATATTTCATTCACTGGTGTAGACTTGCTTCTGTATACACTCTCAAAGTATCCTAGCTTGTGGCAGTAATTACATGTTTTGCCACGGGCCGCACACGCTCCCCTACGGTGATCGTAACTGAGGTTGATGCATGTTGTGTTGCTGGCCCTGTTGTTGTTGTTTGTTCAGAACACTTGGCTTCCAAGATAGCGTCGTTGTGGGCCTGCCAGCACATGTGGCAGCGCTTCCAGAGATGGCATCTACTTCTTTCAAGTGGTCTTCCGGCTTTTCGTTCAAATGTCCGGCGTTGTACTCACTCAACTGTCATATTTCCATGCATTTTTGTAGAGTGAGGTCCACCTCCTCTGTTTGAAGTAACTTGTTTTGTAATTCCCTGTTTCGAAGGCCTGCTACTATTTTGTCACATAATAATGTTTCCTCCATTGGACCGTACTCACACTCAGACACTTTGTCATGAAGAGCAGTGATATACATAGTGGTGTCTTTGAAAGCTTGGTTATGAGTGTTGAAACAAAATCGGGTTATAATGATGTTTCTCTAACCGATACAGTATCTCTGATATGTGTTGACTAGCGGTTCTATCTTCTCTTCGTTCTCAGGTGGCAAGTCCAAGTTGTCATACACTTTGTGGGCTTCATGGCCTGCCATGTGCAGGAACACGCAGCACTGAACGTCTTCTGGTTTCGTTTTTACTCCTGCACTCGTCGCATATATTCTATAGGCCCTGTACCAGGTTTTCCAGTTACTGCTTGCATTTGAATCTAATATTAGTGGTCCAGGATGCTTTTAGGCCTGTCAGTGCCATATCGGTAGTTGACATCTGACACCATGTAAGGAGAACATCTGTACACTTCAGTTGATGTATAGCAAGTGGTTTATTTATGGAACTCCCCTTACACCAACTGCCCGGGTGCGGCGCAGGCGCTCCACACACATATGACAACTATGAGTGTGCCATGTCACATATCATTAGGACTGTCCCCACGTGCCTCACTGTGTTCCCATCTGGGTTATCCATGTGTCTCCGAGTTCTCTATTTGTCCTCATCTGGGTCCTCTCTGGTTCATCAATATGGATCTTCCCCGTGTCCCCATCTGGGTTCTCTCTGTCTCCTCATCTGGGTCTTCTTCATGTCCCCATCTCGCTCCTCCTTGTGTCTCCATCTGGGTTGTGCATGTGTCCTCATCTGGGTCTTCCCTGTGTCCTCATCTAGGTCATATCTGTGTCCTAATCTGGGTCTTCTTCGTGTTCCCAACTGGGTCCTCCCTGTGTCCCAATCATGGTTCTCCCTGTGTCTCAATCTGGGTTATTTCTGTGTCCTCATCTGGGTCTTACCTGTGTCCCCATTTCAAAACATTAGCAGAAGGGTAGAACTATTCCAGTCTTTGAATGCCATATTTGCATGACACAGGAATCTATTGTGTGCTTGTGACAAGCAACTACGGCCACACACTGATAACGGTTTTGTTTCCATCAATAACATATATATTTTCCCTCAACGAGGTAACCGGAAGTGAACGTTGCACAGAGGACTGGGAATTTCCCGACGGAAGGAGTAACCGAGAACCAGCGAAGAGTGGAGAAGAATGAGAAGTACATAAAATATGACACTGCAATCAAAGGACACAAGTATATATATTCCGATGCAGTGACTGTGATTTGGCAATGGACTAGTTCATCATTCCAGCTGCGCCGTGCATTGTGGGATGTGTGACAGCAAAACAAACCCGCAAGAAGCACATGCCGCATGTTAAGACACTGGCTGCTGCTATGAAACGTCCTACTTTCAGCTCATTTCAGCTCATGTTTGAGGCGCAGAATACTAACTAAAAAATATTTATATATAATAAATTAAGATGTGAATCTTTTATCTAGCATTGCATTTACACCAATCTACTCAGCACATCTTATACCATCTGCATTTCGATGTATACAAATCTGGGCACTCAGACTAGTGTTAGAGCCACTTATTTTATTCATGTTTTTATTTATATCTTATGGATAATGACATAATATAGAGTGAGGAAATGAGTAAGATTAATCAGATATTGGTAATTTATTTCTTTGAAACAAGGTTCTGTTGACACATTTGACATTTTAATGTTTGGAACGAGAATTATACATGGTGTTTAAACATCAGCCTGTAAAGAGACTGATTGTGTTGGGGGAAATGTTATGTTTCTTAACTCAAAATGCTCAATTATGAATAGTTGTGTCTTAAATATATTCATTATATTATTATATTGCAGTCATACATCTATGTTTGTTTGTATCTCTGCTAATTTAAAATATAATCAACGTTTTTCATTGCAGGTATCGGCAAAGTGAATGGCAGTATGCCTTTGTTTTGCGGTCGACATCGTTTTCAGTGCATGCGCAGTCGGAAAGACAAACTAGTCTATTCTCAGATGGTATGTGGTGTTCTCTGTGGCAGAGTGGTTAGAGTGTCTGACTTTTTTCTAGGTCGGACTCCTAATCTGAAGGTCAGTGGTTCGATTCCCTGTGCCTCCACCTCTGCAAATTTGGATTTCCACTGCTGTATATAACTTACAGCGTTATCAAAGGCCAGTTGCTCTCATACCATGTCTATGTGGTGTGGGTCTGTGTGGGTGGGTTTAGTATTTTGTATTGATCATTATAATATGCAGCTTCCACTTTCAGGAATTACACTTTTTTTCTCAAAATATGTCCTTTGATTCCAGATCATGATAAAAAAACATAGTGGTTGTCTACTCAAAATGATTGTTGCAGGACATGTGAACCTGTAATTCTTAATAGTGGGGTCACTGCGCAGATGGTGGCCGAATCGGTAGAATGCAGGTCTCGCCTGCGGGAGATCAGGGCCGCGTTCAGGGTCCGTCTCGGAGGCGCCTCGGTGACGTCTCGGCGATGCTTTTTGGCTTAAATCCATTCAGGGTGCGTCTCGGCGATGTCTAGGCGATGCCTCCCTTTTCAATCAGGAGACAAAAAGCGTCTCGAAAATGGCCGCCATGTCCAGTGGTTTCAGCCAATCACAGCGCAGCTTTTCCATTGCAAATGGCCACCGCCTATGGGGGCAGCCATTTTCGAGACAACAAACTGCCTTTGCCGTTCAGACTAGCATGACGTCAGGCCCGTCGCCGAGGCGCCTCCGAGACGGAGCCTGAACGCGGCCCAGGAGTTTGGTTCCCGGTCGAGTCAAACCAATGACTTATAAAATTGATACTTGTCAATTCCTAACCTGTCCCTCTGCATTAATAGGATAGGGGAAGGACTGGTTAGCTCAGTGTCAGGATAATGTGACTGAGTGAGATAATGGGTCATGGTGCTGGCACCCTGATTTACCAGTGGGGCAGCACTATAAAGTCACCATGAGTGCACACTGTGACAAGTCAGTACCCGTCCTGATATGACCTTACATGTTGCCAGGACTTAAAACTCCAACCACCAACCAACCAACTGGTGGAGGGGCCTTTTCACATGGAGACTCACATTTACTGGGGTGGAGGGGGGAGCGGGACGTAGCTCAGGCAGTTGAGTGTCCACCTATGAAGGTGCGGGTCATCCAATCAATCCTGCTCAATGGACACATTTGCAGTTGAGCCTATTTTCCATTCCAACCAGTGGTCCACAACTGGTTCATCAAAGGCTGTGGTATGTGCTGTTCTGTCTGTGGGAAAGTGCATATAAAACACCCCTTGCTGCTTATCGGAACGAGTAGCCTATGTGGCGGCAGTAAGTTTCCTCGAAAGAAATAAGTCAGAATGACCATATGTTTGACTTCCAATAGCTGATGATAAAAATCAATGTGCTCTAGAGGTATCTTTAAATAAAACAAGCTTTTTCACATTTACAGAGGACAGATCTGACTGCCTGCAGCCATCTTGAACAGTGAACGGAAAGGCAGTGTGCGTGTGACCTGCTAGGGGCATGACCTCTCCTGGGGGTCAGTCTCCTATCTGAGTCAATCAGGTGGGTGCCCGGAAGTGACCTTGCGGACGGACTCTGCGCAGTGGCCGGTGTGACCCGGGTGTGGTGAAACAGGCAGGTAGCTACTGACGGCAGGCTGACCTTCAGCACCTCGCTAACTGCGCAACTAGCGGAACTGGAGGGAACTACTATTAAATTAATGATGTCTGGAAGAAATGTAATAGTGCAACTTTGAGCCACTAGGATACAGCGACTTGTGGTTTCTGTCCATTGAAGGACACGAGAGCAATACCAGTAGTTCCTGGTTGACCAGACGGGGTGGCCTAATGAGTAGAGTGTTCGTCTCCTGTTTTGGGAAATTAGGCTACCAGCACCATGACCTGATATCCCACTCAATCACATTATCCTGACACTGAGCTAACCAGTCCTTGCCCTATCCTAATAATCCTGAATGCCTGGCTAGGAAGCGACAAGTATCAATTTTAAAGTCATCTGTTTGACTCGACCGAGAACCGAACTCCCAACCTTCCGCAGGGGAGGCCCGCGCTCTACCGACTAGTCCACTGCGCCCAGTTGGAGCATGTTCATACGCACGTAATGTCTGCACTGTCCTTCTGTCTTCCCCCTGTCCTTTAAAAAAGGCCTCCTCCCCCATCTCTCTCATCACCGTCCCCCCATTCCCCATGTGTGTCTGCCATTTCCCCCTGTTACACGCGCCCCTTGTGGCCATATATTCCCCTTATGCCACCATGTGCCCTCCCGTGTCGGCATCTGGATCCTTCCTTTGTCGCCATTTGAGTGCTCCCTGTGTCGCCATCTGGGTGTTCCCTCTGTCCCCATCTGGGTCCTCCCTCTGTCCCCATCTGGGAGCTCCCTGTATATCCAGCTGGGTCCTCACTTTATCGCCATTTGGGTCCTCCCTGTGTCGCCATCTAGGTCCTCTCAGTGTCCCCATCTGGGTCCTCCCTCTGTCCCCATATGGGTGCTCCCTGTATCTCCATATGGGTCCTCCCTATGTCCACATCTGGGTTCTCCCTGTGTCGTCATCTGGGTGCTCCCTGTATCTCCTTGTGTGTCCTCCCTATGTCCACATCTGGGTGCTCCCTGTATCTATATCTGGGTCCTCCATCTGTCCCCATCTGGGTGCTCCCTGTATCTCCATGTGTGTCCTCCCTATGTCCACATCTGGGTTATCCCTGTGTCTCCATCTGGGTGCTCCCTCTGTCCCCATCTGGGTGCACCTGTACCCTCTTGTGAACCCATATTCTCTCCCCCCCCGCCCACCATTCCACCTCCCTTCCACGCTTCCTGGCCGATCAGCGAGCCGATGACCATTAACACTTGCAGGGGTCAACTGACGGTATCTACGCGACCTTGACCCCACAAAATAAAGAAAAACTGCAGGCGCCAAGAAAAGAACCGGAAGTGGCAGATGTAGTATATTATAAAGCGTGCAGGATTTCAATTGTGTATGAAGCTGTATTAACGGGGACAAACAGTATTTACTCTGTGAATATCGACCCCGTCCCAGCCTCCCTCCCCCTAACACACATGTCTGACCCCCATTCCAGTTTGGCGTGAGCGCTGAGCAAATATGTGTGTGTGGGAAAAGCCACTGGGTGGCGCCCCGGAGCCAGACAGGACTGCCAGAGCAGGGGATGTTTCACTAACGGTTTAACAACCATGTGTCCATTTGTAATGCGCCTCGATGAGTTAGCTACGCGGCAACACCTGGAGAAGGGAATAAGGATGTAGGTCAGGTGCAGCGGAAGTAGATGGAAACGCCACATCCTGATTGGTTGATGAGTGGCCATATGCCAGCGCGGATTGGAAGTGTGGTGGTGACACGTGACCAGCGGCTTGGTTGCGCTGTAGCACTGTCCGCGCATGTGCACGAGCTGCATGTATATGTAGATGAGCGCCTGCGCATCAGGCCACTTCTGGTCGGACGGCGGCTCACAGCCCTTTGTGTACCTCAGATTTGATTTGTTGAAGGTGCAGTTTATGATGTATAATTATAAATATGCGCATTTGTGTGGTGTCCTGTCAGATGTACCTGTGTCTGTGTACGGTGATGTGTACAGTCATCTGGTTGTAAAAATACACAGATTTTCGGTTCGGATTTATATATTGGCAGAGAACATTACTATTCTCGGGTGATGGAGTGGGGACCAGGGTTATGTAAAAGAGAAGCAATGGGTGCCCCACTCGCTGTGTGACATAAGAGAGTATGTGGAAAATGTGATAACTCATAATGCCGGAGATTGTGATGTGATGTTCATATTTAAAGAGACAGTTAATGTTTAGTGAAATGTTCCCTCTATGCACCAGAAGGAGTGCAAGTGGAGGGGACAGACATTTTTAATATATGTTTATTGTAACTGTCTGCAACTACCTGTTACCACGGGGCCGATGGGCAAGCCCACCCAGCCATCCTGCATACCTTATGGACACCACCTGTAGCTGGGGGTTGAGTGACAGCTGCCCCCTATTAGGGTGTCACCCCCAGGCTGTAGAGGGTGTCTGATTGGCTGGCTGTGGGAGCCCAGTCACCTGAATTCCTTATACCTGACACACACACCCCACTCTTGGCACTCTTGGCTAGGCACTCTAGCAGGCTGCACTCTTCTCTTGTCCAGGGCTCCAGACACTCTGTCTGAGACCCCACTTTCTATACACAAACTAGCAGCAGCTATTCAAAAGGCACTGAGCTGTGTGGGACTCAGGTTCAATGGGCTGTAGGCACTGATTCTTATACACACCAGCAAGAGACATGAGGATCTGTGTGGGCAGTTGGTAAGGGGTGAGGGTGATAGGTCGCTAGTAGTTGAACAGGAGTTGATGCCAATAAAGCGCAACTTCTTCACTGTCAATCTTGCGCAACTTGTCTTCCCTTTCCTCCTTATGAGTTTTTTTGAGAGGGACATCAGGTGGGAACTGACAGACAGTTGCCAGGACGCACCTAGGGAGAGTGGTGGTATCCGGGGCTCTGACGGCCGAAACTCGCAGATGTTACATGGTGTTTGTGTTTGGGGTCTGTCATGTGGACAATCAGGTGGTTCTTGTGGTTGTTTGCTGTCATTTGTACATCATGTTTGTGTGGGTGTTGTCCTATTTACCGTCACATGGTGTTTGTGTTATTCTGTTTATAGTCACTGTGAGTATCTGTTCTGTCATGCATACAATCAGGTGGTGCGTGTGGTTGTTTGCTGTCATGTATACATCGGGTTTGTGTGGGTGTTGTCCTAATTACCGTCACATGGTGTTGGTGTTATCCTGTTTACAGTCAGATTGTGTTTGGGTTCTGTCATGTGTACAATCAGGTAGTGCTTGTGTTTGCTTGCTGTCATGTGTACATCGTGTTTGTGTGGGTGTTGTCCTAGTTACCGTCACATGGTGTTGGTGTTATCCTGTTTACAGTCAGATTGTGTTTGGGTTCTGTCATGTGTACAATCAGGTGGTGCTTGTGTTTGCTTGCTGTCATGTGTACATCGTGTTTGTGTGGGTGTGGTCCTATTTACCGTCACATGCTGTTTGTGTTATCTTGTTTACAGTCACCTTGTGCATGGCTTCTCTTATGTGTACAATCAGGTGGTGCTTGTGTCTGTTTGCTGGCATGTGTACATCACGTTGGTGTTTGCGCGTTTTCCTTTTTATAGTCTTCTAGTGTTTGTGTTATCCTATTTACCCTCACCTGGTATTCATGTGGGTGTTGTCCTGTATCCAGTTACTCAGTGTTTCTATTTGGGTCCTGGGGTGGTGCTTGCATGTGCCTAGGTTACATTGTCTTGGAGCTAACCCAACCAGCCCTGCCCACATCCTACTAATCCCCAGTCACAGTTAACCTAGCTCTAAATGCCAACTTAGAGAAGTCTTCGGTTTCACTCTGCCAGGCACCCACATGTTCTAAGCAGTAACACATCCTGTATGGTATTCAGCATATTTGAAGAGTTCAGGCACCAAACCATGTAAACACCAATCCAAAAATCTAGTTTAAATAACAGATATTTACATGAAACTAATTTTAAATTCTCACTAATTCCACCTTTCATATGATCATACGGGTATGGGGCAATTAACAACACAAAATAGGAATATATTAAAAAAAACACTTTTTTTAGGTTTGATTCCAATGTTTATCTCCATTTTTGGATTGGCGTTTACGTGGTTTTGCGCCAGAACTCTTCATTTGTACTTATATATGCATCTCAAAAAGTGTATTACATATGCGCACTTCAGATCTTACCTGCCTGATGAAACAAATTTAAACAAATGAACCATGTGTGTAATGTATGTGAATCATCCAATCACTTGATCACGTCACAAGGTAATTACGTGACCAACCGCGGGCATGTTGCATGGTAATGGGACTAGTACATACAGTCAGTTGCCTAACAGAACTTGGTGTGTCGACTAATATCTAACAAACCAGTGGTCCACTATTGTGTAAAGACTAGGTCTCCATAAAGTAAAGTTGAATCCTTCCTCCAACTAATAGATTTACCACTCGTCGTGGTCACCAGTATGTAAAGTCTACTGTTCGAATCAGAATATTGCGATTTCGAGCCTCGTTGTGGTCGGCAATTATGTAAAGACTAGGTCTCCATGAAGTAAAGTTGAATCCTTCCTCCAACTAATAGTTTTACCACTCGTCATGGTCACCATTATGTAAAGTCTACTGCTCGAATCTGTGGTTGTGTAGGCAGGCTATAATGAAATCAATACAGGCAAAGAGAAAGGAAGAGTATAAAGTGTGAAAGAAGAGAGACAGTCAAGCCCTCTAGTTTATTATTTATATGGCACATGGATTCAGTGTAGAGTATCACCCCACCCCATTCTCCCAATGAGAAAAAAACATTCTTAGCTCTACCAATAGGGATCCAGCATTCCTAGTCCCCATGGTTACCAGTGATCTGCCTCCCAGCACCAAGCCGTGTGCCTCCCCTGGCCACCACCTGCCTTGAGCCTGAGTGTGGTGTTCCTGAGTAGCAGAGGGGGGAGGGGGTAGGCTCTGAGTGCCCCTTACACACAGTCCTGCCAGCACCACTATGTCTATTTACATCTCCATCAGGCACCACCAGCACCTACATATACACATACATGCACCTGGTCATGTATACCTGTTTCGTAATAGAACATTTGCATTCCCCCACCAATGCTGTAATATCGGAATATTTTACAACTGGTTTATCAAAGGCTGTGTTATGTGCTGTCCTATTTGTGGGAAAGTGCATATAAAAGACCCCATGATGCTTATCGGAAAGAGTAGCCTATGTGGCAGCAATGGTTTTCCTCCAAAGAATTATGTCAGGATGACCATGTGTTTTACTTCCAATAGCCAATTATAAAAATCAATATGCTCTAGAGGCATCATTAAAGAAACCAAACTGTTATTATCTTAAAATGTGCAAACAGAACGATCCTATTTAAATGAGTGTCTGTGTGCACACTTTGTCCGACTGCATTATTCATAGACTGTAGCTGCCCAGGTCCAGGACATTGATTGACGGACCCCACATTGCACCCTGGTGCCATTGTTAATCGAACAAACACGCACCTGCCAGCCAACGCACACACTGGTTAGCTTAGTGTCATGATAATATGACTGAGTGGGATATCAGGGAATGGTGCCGGTGGCCTGATTTCCCAGTCGGGCAGCACTGTAAATATAAAGTCGCCATCAGTGCGGCGCACTGTCAAACGTCGGTACTTGTCCTGATATGATGTTTGATGTTGCCAGGACGTAAAACTCCAATAACCAACCAACCAAGCCAATTGAAGAAGGGGGAATATGACAAAACTAACTTTTTGAAAGTTTGATTCCAATGTTTATCTCCATTTTTGGATTGGTATTTATTGGGTTTTGCGCCTGAATTCTAACTGTCTATATATATATATATATATATATACATATACATATATATATATGTATATATATGGATACCTGTAGTGTCTTGCATCCCCCCCTGTCCGGCTGGGGGTGGGACCCCCATCATGCACCCCTCCACCTCCTGTGCGGGGTCTAGCGTCCACTTGCTCGGAGGAATTTATATATATATATATAAATATATATTTATTTATTTATATATATATATTTATATATATATATATATGTAGTAGTATGTACATGAGCCCTACTACCGCTGGGTGGCAGCGGAGACTACGCCGCGCACCTACACAGTTACACTGACCTGCGCGAGGTGGTGGTAGGCTAGCCACCGGGCAGACCCCCGATGGGGCTGCCCTCTACTGCGCGTGGCTAGCCCCCCCCCACCCCCACCCACTTATAGAGGCGACATGGGACCTGGCAATTGAGGGGGCGGGTCAGTTGACTGTGGACACCGCGGAGAGTAGAGAGGTTTAATAAACCAAGTTGAAGCGTACTTATATTGGATCTTTGCGTTCTTCCATGTGTGCGTGGCAGTGTGAGGTGGAAGGCCATGGGCCATTACATATGTATATTTCTTAAGATGTTGAGGTTTCAATTGACATGCTCCCATACTGGAAGCCAACCAGTGCTTTTAACGCCATTAGGAACGAGGAAGACCAATTGTCCCTAATTGAAATTTTCTCTGCTTAACCAATGAATATAGTTATAAAGAAAGACTCTTAAATTAAAGTTGCGTAGTCCGATGGTTTGGGGGTTTTTGAGATTTTCTGAGACAAATACATTAGGTTGATCGTTATAATGTACCTTACTTTAGCTTGAAGTAACTTTTATTTTAAGTGGGTAACCTTTGAGATATTTGAAGTGTAACCATGCTAAATTAATTTTGGCAAACTTGCCAAAACTCTGACACCATCATAGCCTTCTGCAATAACGGGTTCTATTCAATTGCCTCACTATTCCCATCTGTGTGGCGACATGTTTAATAAGTGCACCAGTATCAAAGGTAGATATGTAGAATCCAACTTAGATAATTATGTTGGTTTTGAAAATTTGATGTCATCGGACTATGCAGCTTTAACAAACGAAAAAAAAGGAAATTAAAGATGTCCTTAAAAGTGTACCCATATCACCTCTAGTTATGCCTATCAACATGTTATTGCACAAGTGAAATATTAAGGCTACCGGAATGTTGCATCCTGCTCCACCAAATGACTCCAGTCCCTCATGGAGTTTGTTGTTGGCTTACACCCTAGCAACATCTAAGATCATATCAGAACAGGCACCGATTTGTGACAGTGCGTACTCATTGTGATTTCATAGTGTCATTTTTAAATGGGGAAAGCACCTCAGAAGTATTGTACTTCTGCTTTCTCCTTTTCCATGTGAAATAATTACTGATATAAATATCAACTTGTGTGTACATTGATTATGTGGAAATCAATATTTTATTATTTTTATTATTATTATTATTATTATTATTATAGTGGCGGCCCACTGGGAAATAAGGCCACTGGCACCTTGACCCGATATCACACTCAGTCACATCCTGATGCTGAGCCAACCATTCCTTGCCCGGCAAAATACTACCATTTATCATATAAAAAAAGGTCAGTGGGGTTTCAGATGACCTTATAACCACATGCAAGCTTGGTTTAACCATACAGGAGTGGCCTGGGGTTTGACAGTTTTGTTTGGAATAACCGATAATTTGGATTAACAGACTTTGGTTTAACCAACTTTTTATATATATAATAAATGGTAGTATGTCTAAAACTTTGCTTGAATTATCAGTGTATTTTCTATTTGTTTATTAATCTATCTTTCTTTTTCTTTTTTAATTCATTTTATTTGTTGTCATCATTAGTCTAGCAGTGCATTTAGCTCTCTTTTGATTATTGTTTTATATATTTCTATTGTCCCTGTAATCCTTTCTTCTACCCCCAGTGTATTCCATTCCATTGCCTTCATGTACTTGGTACTCCTCTCGTATGATCTGCTATGGGCTCTGTTTATTATCAGTCTTTGGCCATCGCTACCTCTTGTTGCCTTTTTTGTTACCTGCACCATCCCAGGCTTCCTTGTCTCCCTGAATGCTGCTATTTTGAGATGTGCTTTTCTCCTGTCATTTAGTGTGTTGACTCTTGCTTTCCTATGGAGATCATCAGTCGGGTGTCTATGTTCCACCTTCAGTCATATCGTAAATGCTCTATTTTGTAGTCTTTGTAGTTTATCCAGCATATTTTGGTTACCCCCCATATATATTACATCACCATAGTTGAAGTATGGTAGTATCATTGCTTTATAGAGTTTAATAGCCATATTTGTAGTGAGGTGTTTTCTTGTATTCGCTAATATCCATATTTTGTGGTTTGCCTTCTTGATAACTTCTTTCATGTTATCATTGTAGTTTAGTTTCCTATCAAGATTCATCCCTAGATATCTGTAGTTGTTCTGATAATCAAGAACTTTTCCTCCCAACATTATTGGCTCCTTATTGCCATAGTTGATTTCCCCACTGCCAAACACTAGGGCCTTCGACTTCTTGTGGTTCATGGAAATCTTGTTGGAGTTACACCAATTATCTAAAGCTACTAGTTTCTCATTTAGCTTATCTCTGTTCTCTTTTCTGCTATTGCTTGTTGTGTATATCATGGTGTCATCAGCATATAGTTGGAATTTGTTTCCCTCTAAGGACTTCTCCAAATCATTGATGTAAATGATGAAGAGGAGTGGGCCTAATACTGAACCCTGAGGGACTCCACAGGTTACCTGTATACTTTCTGATGTTTTGCCATTTACTTTTGTCTCTGACTTCTCTCACTGATGTAATTCCTTATCCAGTCTAGTGTTCTTCCTCTTATTCCTACTGTTTCTAGCTTTTTTATCAGTATGTCATGATTCACTGTATCGAGTGCCTTGCTAAAATCTATGAATGTCGCAGTTGTCTGTTCACCTTCATTCATACCTCTCAGTATGTCATTTGTTAGATTTGATATAGTTTTTGTTGTGGAGAATCCCTTTCTGAACCCTCCCTGTTTGTCATTTAGTGTTTTATCACTATCTAGATGTTTCATGATGTTCTTGTACATTAATTTCTCTATCAGCTTGCCTGGCATAGGTGGATTAACCGATCATGTGGTTTAACCGAGCTTGGTTTAACGGAGTTACACTGTAATGCTGAGTGCCAGGCTATTAAATGACGTTTGACTCTGCTGGGATTCGAACTCCTGACCTTGTGTCCGTGTTATTGCATTGTGAAGTCACTAGAATATAATTAAATATTGAATACCAAAATTGCGATATAACTGTACGATAAAAAGCAAAAAGGTGCGAGATGGCACATGGCACTCGTCCGCGTGGATCAGCAGGTTGATTTACAATCGACTTCCGCTTTCAAGTTTTGCCCATTTGAAACACCCCTCCCGCACAACACATGCCTATGGACCAGACGCGGTGGCCGAATCGGTAGTGTGCAGGCCTCCTTTGAGGAAGGTCGGGAGTTCAATTCCCGGTCGAATCAAAGCAATGACTTACACAATTGATACTTCTCGCTTCCTAGCCAGGCACTCGGCATTATTAGGAGAAAACAAGAACTGGTTGGATAATGTGATTGCGTGGGATATCGGGTCATGCTACTAGTGGCCTGGTCTCCCAATGAGGCAGCACTATGAAGTCACCATGAGTGCGTACCATCACAAGTCGTTACTCATCCTGGTACATGTATGACCTTAGATGTTTGTGTGTTTGTTGTTGTTGTACGTCCTAGCAACATCCAAGGTCATATCAGGACTGGTACCGACTTGTGACAGTGCGCACTCATGGCGACTTTATAGTGCTGCTCCACTGATAGACCAGGCCACCAGCACCATGACCTGATATCCCACTCAGTCACATCCTGACACTGAGCCAACCAGTCCTTGCCCTATCCTAATAATGCTGAGCACCTGGCTAGGAAGCAACAAGTATAATTTGTTAAGTCATTGTTTTGACTCGACCAGGGTTTGAACCCACGGTCCCATAATGTGAATATGGCCTCTCACACCAGAGGCCATATTCACAGGCTACCAAAGCAGATCCACATTATCCAACCAGGACCAGGAAGGTCCTGGTTGGATAATGTGATTGAGTGGGATAACAGGTCAAGCTATTACATAGTATTAGTGGCCTGGTCTCCCAGTTCTCATGCAGCAGTATGAAGTCGCCATGAGTGCGCACCGGCACAAGTCAGTATCTATCCTAATACACACAACTGATACATGTATGACCTTAGCTGTTGCCAGGATGTAAAGCTCCAACAACCAACCAACCAACCAAGCAAATGTAGAGTTTTGAGTTCGACCGTGACGCTAGAGACATGATGAACATGCCAAGGTCGGTGTAGGACGTTCAAAACACTATCCCGTTGAAAACACTATGGTAGTGTTTTGAACCTAAGTTAAAAACACTACTGTTAAGTTCAAAACACTATCCCTACATACATCCAAAACACTACCCAAGTTCAAAACACTATCATAACATGGCAGTGGGGGCTGTAATGCCGCAACTGGTACTGGCATTTGAAGAACGGACTAATTGGTTTGGTTGCTGGGATTTTTACGTCCTGGCAACATCTATGCGATATAGCGATATAGTGAATGGTAGACAGGAAGTGTGAATACTTATTTGTCTCTCTTTTTTTTGTTGGTACATTAGTTGTCCCAAACAGGGGAAATCCCAGTCACAGACGACTGGTCTTCCCCACTCCACTGCTGGTCGATAGAAAGCCGGAGCCTACACTTTTACCGACCCAAGGGATTTTTAACCTCCCACACCACATAGACATGGAATGAGAGCAACCGGCCTTTGATGACGCTGTAAGTTATACACAGCAGTGGAAATCCAAATTGGCAGAGCTGGGGGCACGGGGAATCGAACCGCCGACCCTCAGATTAGGAGTCTGACCTAGAAAAAAGTCACACACTCTAACCACTCCGCCACAGAGAACACCATGGTAATATCAGAACGCACATACTAGTACTATCCACTGATAGCGCTGCGGTGTCTGCACCACTTACACTGATGGTGCTGCAGCAATTTTAGCATGTATTAGTATACACTGACAGTACTGTGGGTATGCAGGTATTGCAATACCTCAGGGAGTTTGACGCCCCTGCCCTGCAGAGTTGTAAACCACTGTCTTGTGGTACAGGTTCTTGACAGAACTGAAGGCTAAGGGAGCAAACCCTAAACAGAAAACCATGTCACTGTGGCAGCATTAAGAGCGGTTGATGTATGGAACTCCCAACATCTCCCGACCAGCCACTGCAGGGACAAATAGTTTTGCGCCTGTCTTGACATGTTCTTGCCGGTTTGAAACCTCTATTTGCTCCCCGAGAGAGTGCCGCTGGTAACTTGCAAAAGCCAGCAGCACTTCAACACTTTTGCAGGCAGCTTTCATGAAATGTAATACTCAAACGGACGGGGCTGCCCTCTATGGAAGATCTTCTGATCAAAAAGAATCTCCAGTGGACTGGACACCTCATGAGGATGTCATCAGACAGGCTACCAAAGCAGATCCTCTATTCTCAACTGTCTTCTGGTTACAGAAAGAGAGGGCGCCCTCGTCTCCGGTTCAAGGATACCATCAAGAGAAACCTGAAGCTGAGAGACATTAAGACCGACTCATGGGCGCAACTCTCACACCAGAGAGCTAAATGGAGAGCAGCAGTCAAGTAATGAAAGCAGTCTTTGTCGCATCGCGACCGACAGCATGATGATGATGATGATGATAGTACTGTGGCATCTGCACCATGTATTAGTATATGCTGATGGCATCCTGGCAACTGCACCACATATTAGTATACACTGATAGTGCTGCGGCATTTGAAGCACATATTAGTCATATATGCTGCACACTGCCCCCCCTACTGCATACTGCCCCACCTTACTGCATACTGCCTCACCCTACTACAAATGACAATGACTATGCAACAATTATATATATAACAAAATATTAGAGTAATGTTTTGAACTTAAATTAGAGTAGTGTTTTGATTGATTGATTGATTGGTGGTTGCTTTACGCCGTGTC
The DNA here is from genome assembly GCA_030323885.1 of Branchipolynoe longqiensis. Classification (NCBI taxonomy): domain Eukaryota; kingdom Metazoa; phylum Annelida; class Polychaeta; order Phyllodocida; family Polynoidae; genus Branchipolynoe; species Branchipolynoe longqiensis. Next base: position 62,691,177 of record CM059193.1, on the reverse strand, counting down.
GGCAGCATAGGCCATATTCACGGCGTTTTGAACTTAAGGATAGTGTTTTGAGGGTGGCCACAGTAGTGTTTTGAACCTACCTTCAACTAGGTTGAAAACACTACCATAGTGTTTTGAAACTCGGTTGAAAACACTACCATAGTGTTTGTGTGGGGTAGTGCTTTGAACTTACTACACCGGGACTCGCTTCCGTCAGCTCCGGCTGCACCCGTCTGTCGGTACGGCGTATGCGCGTCCCACTGACCCGTTCTCTGCGCCACCCCGTGCGGAGGCGGGAAAGCGCCGCCGTCGTGCCGCCGCCATCTTGGACGCATGCGGATCGATACATCTGCTGCTTTCTCTGATGAGGCATCGATAGGGCAAACAATGAGTGTGGGGTAGGGGGGTGGGCGGGTGGGCGCGGGTACCAGCTTGTTTTAACACTAAGCAGACACCAGATTTCAGGGGCGTTCTCTGACCAACCAAAGCAAAAAAACAAAACAAAATGAAATAAAGAAATATCTACCAAAAATCATCTAAAGTTGCGTAGTCCGATCGCATTTGAATTGTTGTCTTATTTTTTAGATAAATATATCAAATTGATCGTTATGACCTACTAATCATTAGACCATAGTCATTTTGATGAAAAATCGCCAATTTTGAAGCAATTTGAGCTGAAAGAGCCCAACATACTTTTGACAAGCTTTCTAAAAGTCCTCTCACTGTGACCGGTATTGAAATCTCGCGATGACCACGTGATGTGGAATGACCTAAATCAAAAATAGCCTGGTCACCTAGCATGTTCTAGTGAGGGGGCCATTGCACCATCATTTGTTTGTTGGCATGTGATGTGATGTGGACTGGCCTACTGATGTAAGTCGTTGTAGGCCATGGGATTTGAACCCATGAGTTTGAACCATGTTTTAGAGCTGCATCGTCTGATGAAGGCTTTTTTTTCAAAATCAAACCACATAGGCCTACTTACATTTGATCTCATATTTCCAACTCAGATTGGACAATGTTAGACTGAAAATCTGAAGATACCCAAATTCTTTGTGAGTGTATGTTTCTTTGTACATTTAGCTGGTGAATTTTCAGTCACAGAAATGTTGATGTTCCTATTTCTCCTGCCCCTCACCCTATTCTAGTTTAACTGTTCATATGGTGTAATAATGGAATTTATCTTAGGTGCTGGTCTTCCGGCCTTAACATATGCATATTAACTATTTATGGATGAGATGATGAGATGGTATGAACAATATAGACAATAGTAGGTTAAAATCAGGCATTACAAATATAGTGGGGACCTTATTTTGCACATTTATATAATGGGAATGACTTGCAGATACAGGTAGTCATGGATTTTGGATTATGCAAATAATGGTTGCACAACTCATTTAAATTGTCTTGGTCAACTATAGCTTTGTCCGTAGTATATGTTTTATTGATTTAGTCAGGTGTTATATTATTAATATAAATGATATTGTGCTAATTTGAATTCCAGTCTGTTAATGTAAAAGTCCCAAAACACCCCGAATTTGAATTAAAAGTAACATTAATGACAAAAATAAGACATTTAAATGAAAAACGCCGAAAACGCTCGTGAGGCCAATCTTGTGGTCCCCACCCCCTTCCCTGCGTTCTTCGTGTCTTTTCTAGATCTCTTCGGAATAAATCTATGAAATAAAACCAGTTAGCTCTCCAACCATTGAATCCAGGTGTCAACATTGCTGTAATTAATATTTTTGACCACACAAATGATATATTGTATCTTAAATTTCAGAAAATGATTCAAAAACAAAAAAAGCTACCCTGTTGCTAGATAACTGGCAATTTGTTTAAAATTGCCTGGCAACCGGGCTCGACTTGTTGATATACATAGCAACTAATGGTACTGGTTCTGAGATTCAAAGTTAGAATCAACCGAAATATTCAATTAAACTGCCCAAAATATGCTATTTCATATCAGACAATTGATTAAGTCCATATATATATAATTTTAATAGTCATGGGAATCAGGAATATCACCTATTATTCCGCTAATAGACTACGGTAGATTGTAATTCCGACTGCATATGTGCTGAAAATGGCATTGCCAGCAAAACATTGACTGATTGAGTTTGCCGATACACATTGTGCAAAACTTTGATTTTATTCAAAATCAATAGGAATACAGAACAATTTGGTACAAATGCAGATGCATGCATGTAATATAATAATATAAAGAATATGTTTAAGACACAACTCTCCATAATTATGCATTTTCAGCTAAGAAACATACAATTACAGTCACTTTACAGTCACCTTTTGTAATTCTTGTTCTAAATATTAAGATGTCAAATGTGTCAACATAAACTTGTTTCAAAGAAATATAAAACCAATGTCTGATTAATCATAGCCCTACAGATGTTATTAACCATAGGATATAACTAAAAATATGAATAAAATAAGTAAAACTGTCTCTGGCTTATAGTTCTAACACTAGTCTGAATGACAAGATTTGTCTAGATCTAAATCCAGATGGTATAAGACATGGTGATTAAAATGATGTAAATGCAATGCTAGATAAAAGATTAACATCTTAATTTATTATAAATTCAAACAAGAGCTGAGATGAGCTGAATCTAGCATATTTCATAGCTGCAGCCAGTGGATTAGCATGATCCATGGCATGTGCTTCGCTCGGGTTTGTTTTGCTTCCTGAAATCCCACAATACACCAAAATTGGTACCTTTAGATTTTCAGTCTCACATTTTCCCATCTGAGTTGGAAAAATAGGATCAACTGTAAGTATGTGGTTTGGTTTTGAAAACTTTATATCAGCCTAGGCTATGGTGCCAGCAATACTACCACTGGACATCCTGGAACTTGACTAGGTACTTGGAATGAGGGTCAAGGCTAATGATGCCATGAGATTGACCTAATTGGTTAATGGCTTCCTTGTGTAATGGCTTTCTCAAAGTAGGTGTCTGTAGTAAATTCACTGATTATTCTATATGCTGTCTCAAATCAGTAGTTAATGCACCAATATCTACGCTGGATATATATAATCAAATATAGATATACATGTTTTGGTGTTGACAAATAAATATCTCATCGTACCATGCAACATTAATACAAAAATAAATACAATGGTAAAACCCTGCATGCAGCCCCATCGACCGTTTTGATATTTGTTCCTGCAGGGGGAGACTTTAAAATATTTTGTTGTTGTTGACAGGTTTTACTGATCTGAATATAACACAATGCGAGTGTGCATAGAAGTATCATCTGGTTGTAGTACGTGGGATGTGGTTGGACTAGTGGTGAGGGGCCCACGCCTACTGTGACGGAGGTCAAAACACGGCCTCGGATAATACATTAAATGTCCGTAGAATGCATGTGGGACCGGAGCTGACCCTTGATGGGGGTCCCATTAAAGTCGTTGAGGAAACCAAATGTTTGTGCCACATATAAAGTACCTGAAAACAAGATGCCTGAAGGCACTAGATATTCTGAGGGTGCTGCCCAGCTCAGAGTGGGGAGCGGACAGAGATGTTCTGCTCTCCGTGTACCAAACCTTGGTTCGGTCACGAGTGGATTACACCAGCATAGTATACGGTTTCGCAAGGAAATCGTGCATTGGGCTCCTAGACACGGTCCACCACCAGGGGCGGCGCCTGGCCCTTGGGGCCTTCCGCACCTCACTGGTTCAGAGCCTCTACATCGAAGCCAACGAACCATCACTTAACAACAGGAGAGTCAAACTGGTCATGCAATATGTAGTCAAGATCAAAACTAATGCATTGAATCCTGCACACAATTGTCTATTCGAGCAACATGATGAATCCAGGTATGAAGCCAGGCCGAATTACATCCGGCCACTGAGGCTCCAGATGAAACCTCATTTGGAGGCCTCAGGCGTGGATTTGAACATGTTGGAGGATGCCAAAGTCCCAGAACATCCCCCGTGGTCGTTGACGAAGCCATCGGTTATCCTCCGACTCACGGAACTGAGGAAGTCTGGGACACATCCACTGGAATACCAAGAACTGCATGCAGAGATTCAAGGGCAGTTTGCAGACCATCTCTCCATATACACTGATGGTTCGACCAAAGCCGGATAGCTGCTGTGGCAGGCTGCCGATGCAAAACATTTGGCATACGTTTGCCCGATCAGAGCTCGATTTTCACTGCAGAAGCCCAAGCACTCCTTCTCGTGTTGGAGTGTATCGAGGTATCCAACCACACTAACTATGTTATATACAGTGATTCGTTCTCTTGCCTCCTGGCTGTTGCTGGACTGAAAATGAATCACCCTATTCTAGCAACAGTCATCTATAAAATGAACCAACTGGCAACAGATGGGTATGACATCCACCTGTGCTGGGTTCCTGGCCATGCCGGCATACAAGGAAACAAATGAGCTGATTGGGCTGCGAAGAAGGCCCTGAACTGTGATCTTGAACCGTGTCTGATCCCTCACTCTGATCTGAAACCACTAATAGCTACCCACATAAAATCCAAATGGCAACATGACTGGGATGAAAACATTAATAAACTTAAAAGAAATTGAACCATCTGTGGGAAAGCCACCACAGACCCATGTGGGACTTGAAAATTGGTGCTTGTCGCTTCCTAGCCAGGCGCTCGGCATTATTAGGACAGGGCAAGGGCTGATGTGCTCAGTGTCAGGATAATGTGACTGAGTGGGATACCAGGTCATGGTGCCGTCGCCCTGGTTTCCCAGTAGGACAGCACTATACAATTACCATGAGTGCGCACTGTCGCCAGTTGGTACCTGTCCTGATATGACCTTAGATGTTGATAGGACGTAAAACAACACCAAACAAAATAACAATCTATTAATAAATAGTCAGCTATCACTACAGCACCGCTGGAAGGCGGACGAGGGGGTTACCCCTATACAGAGCCTCGGACAGTAAACCTCAAACTATCCGGCAACACATGACATATATGGGCGTGTGATATGTAGGAACAAGTCCTATTACAATGACTTAGCATTCTGTTCTAGCTTTAATGCAGCCTTTTAGTGTTTTAGTGGTAAATTAAATTTCTCTCTTCATGGTGCATAGAATGGCTCCTGCTAGTGGAGGCACTATTAAGGTTAATAGCTGCCTAATTCTGGAAAGTAATACTAAATAGAAGTAGCCTCTGCTGAGTGGTTCATGAGAAATGTGCCACAGTACCAGCCTAAACTGGGTCACTGAGTGTATCACAGCCCAATTACTCCTCCATATTCAGATGGATAAGCACTCGACGATAAAATAAGCTTCATAAGATGGCCACCTAGCGTCAGATATTGACGTAAAGGGGTGTATCTCCTGGTTCCTCTTTTAGTGGCCACTGCTTTTAGATGCAGTGCGCATGATTGCAGATGCATTCATCGTCTCAGCGAGCAGACAGCTTTTTTTCAGTACAGACGATACCGTGGAAACTTGCCGCTGATTCCCGCCATGTGGACTGCTGATTCCTGCCATGTGGGCTGGTGATTCCCGCCATGCAGGCCGCTGGTTCTCGCCATGTGGACCACTGATTCCTGCCATGTGGGCCGTTGGTTCCCTCCATGCCGGCGGCTGATTGCCACCATGCAGGCCACTGATTCCAGCCGTGTGGCCCACTGATTCGTGCTGTGCTAGCCAATGGTTTCCACTGTGCTGGCCACTGATTCCCGCCATGCAGGCCGCTGATTCCAGCCATGCGGGCCACTGATTTCTGCTGTGCTAGCTGATGGTTTTCACCGTGCTGGCTGCTGATTCCCGCCATGCTGGCCACTGATGTCCGCTGTGTGGGCCGCTGATTCCCACGTGTGGCCACTGATTCCCGCCATGTGGGCCACTGATTCCTGGTGTGTGGTAGCTGATTTCCACCATCTCGGCTGATTCCGCTGTGTGGGTAGCTGCTACTGATTCCCACCATGTGGGTTGATTCCCAACGGGTAGGCTGCTAATTCCCACTGTGTGGGCTGCTGATTGCTGCTGTGCGGGCCACTGATCTCCACCTTGCTAGCCGCTGATTCCAACCATGCAGACTGCTGATTCCCACTGTGCAGGCTGCTGATTCCCGCCATGCTGGTCACTGATTCCTGCCATGTGGGCCACTGATTCCCACCATGCAGGACGCTGATTCTCACCGTGCAGACCGCTAATTCCCACCGTGCTGGCTTCGGTGGTCACGTGGTCAGAAGGGTGGGGGGGGTTAATGGACTGATAGCCACAACCGACCAATCAGAGACCGGGATACAAGCTATCTGAGACCAGCCCGAACTGCGCCTGTGCCGTCTCGGCCTCGACACAGACATCATCTCGCTAATCAGTGTCGGCCGTTAGCCGTGCCTAACCAGACCCAGATAAACCGGAAGTCGAAGTGAGTTTCTGGTCTGTGAAGGCAAACTGCGCGCGCACAGCCCGGCTGGCCTGAGAACTGCTACAGCCTTTCGTTATCGAGCAAATCCTCAGTGGGACCCCAGGCGGCGCCACTGAGCGTCCTGCAAACAAAATCGGGAATGAGGGCAGACGACATTTACCTGGCGATTGGGGGTGGGGTGGGTGGAGCTTCACACACCCAACATTTTTCTTGAATGTTCTACTTATGTATTTGAGTTTTTTGCCTCCTAGTCATACCATACAATGACTTAAAAATTGATACTTGTCGCTCCCTAACCAGGCGCTCGGCATTAATAGGATAGGACAAGGACTGGTGGGCTCAGTGTCAGGATAATGTGACTGAGTGGAATATCAGGTTGTGCTGCCTGCGACCTTGGTTCTCAGTGGGACAGCACTATAAAGTCACCATGAGTGCGCACTGTCACAAGTCGGTACCCATCCTGATATGACCTTCGATGTTGCTTAGTCCCATGATCCTGTCACCGATTAATCAACATTGCCATATTCTAATAAAGTATACATGCGCTTGTATCTGTGTCTCTGATTCCCCCTTCTCTCCCTTTCTCTCCCTTACTTACTTTCTCATTCGCCCTCTCACAATCTCGTTTCTCAGTATTGTATCGACATAGATAACCTCTCCTATCACCGCTCAGCCTCACCCCTGTTCCATAAGTTCAGCTCCTCATCCGTCCTTGTTCCACCGACTCCCCACACTTCCCATTTCTGTTTCCCTCTCCTTACTCCCACTGTGCCTCTCTGTCTCCTGTTTCCCACATTTCTCCCATTCTGCTTCCCTGTCCCCCGTTTCCCTCTTTTCTCCCTTCGCTCACTCTGCCTCTCTTCCCTTTCCCACATTCCTCTCATCTGCTCATTCACAATTCCCCATACTGCGTGGAATCAGTGTCACACACGGCCAGAATCAGCGTCCCACACGGCCAGAATCAGCGTCCCATAGGGCCGGAATCAGCATCACACACGGCCAGAATCAGCGTCCCACATGGCCAGAATCAGCGTCCCACACGGCCAGAATCAGAGCTCCCACACGGACAGAATCAGCGTCCCAAACGGCCAGAATCAGCGTCCCACACGGCGGGAATCAGCGTCCCACACGGCCAGAATCAGCGTCCCACACGGCCAGAATCAGCGTCCCACACGGCCGCAATCAGCGTCACACACGGCCAGAATCAGCGTCCCACACGGCGGGAATCAGCATCCCACACGGCCAGAATCAGCGTCCCACACGGCCGGAATCAGCGTCACACACGGCCAGAATCAGCGTCCCACACGGCGGGAATCAGCATCCCACATGGCCAGAATCAGCGTCCCACACGGCCAGAATCAGCGTCCCAAACGGCCGGAATCAGCGTCCCATACGGCCGGAATCAGTGACCTACACACTGGGAATCAGCGGCTCACAAGTCAGGAATCAGTGGCCTGCATGGCGGGAATCAGCGGCCCACACAATGGGAATCAGTGGCCCACCCGGCGGGTATCAGCTGCCCACAAGGCGGCAATCAGCGGCCACATGGCAGGAATCAGCAGCCCACATGGCGGGAATCAGCAGTCCACATGGCAGGAATCAGCAGTCCACATGGTGGTAATCAGCAGTCCACACAACAGGAATCAGCAGCCCACATGTTGTGAATGAGCAGCCCACAAGGCAGGAATCAGCAGCCAGCATGGCAGGAATGAGCGGCCTGCATTGTGGCAATCAGCAGCATGTGCACTGGAATCAGCAGCCTGCGCGGTGGGAATCAGCGGCCAGCGCTGTGGGAATCAGCGGCCTCTGCAGTGGAATCAGCGGCCTGCGCGGTGGGAATCAGCGGCCAACACGGTGGGAATCAGCAGCCAACACAGTGGGAATCAGTGGCCTGCATGGTGGCAAACAGTGGCCCACACTGTGGGAATCAGCGGCCAGCAAGGCGGGAATCAGTGGAACGCCACATTCGGTCTGTATAAAGGTGGCATAATCCGATGATGATTTCGACTGTCTGCCATCTATTTTAGAATATATTAGATGAGTTATATTAGTGCAATCAAATAACTTTTGCTTTAGGGTGTAAGGGATATATTTGAAGTGAAAGTGAAAACATGCACAACATCTACAGTCCACTCTGTCTATAACGGACACCCATGGGACTGGAGCAAGATTGGAGGGAGATCCGTTATAGAGGGAGATCCGTTATAGGCAGAGACGGTTGGTTGTTTGGTTGGTTGTTTGAGTTTTATGACCTTACAACATCTCAGGTCATATCAGAAACTCACTGACCGAATGGGTTGAAACCAATGTTTGTCTTTTATACTTGACTGACTAGGACGGTCCTCTCAAAGTCATTTCTACAATTTGTCATTTGTACAATTAGTCATTTCTATTATTCATCACTTCTACAATTTGTCATTTGTACTATTTGTCATTTCTACAATTTGTCATTTGTACAATTAGTCATTTCTACTATTCATCACTTCTACAATTAGTCATTTCTACAATTTGTCATTTGTACAATTGGTCATTTCTACAATTAGTCATTTCTACTATATTATAACTATATGGCATGGCATTATTGACAGAATATTAATCAAATAAGTGAAAAAACGGCTCTTTGTCTGCATAAGATAGTTGTCCGTTTGACACAGAGGCAATGCTATTAAATTAAAGGAGTGCCATGACAGGACCAGGACTTTTTGATGTTATTGACAGCGATTCATTATTGACAGAGGCCATTATTGACAGAGTAGACTGCATGTGTACGCACCAACATTTTTACTTTAGTATATATTTACGCTTTTCAAGCATATCAGTCTGGTACAAAGGCAAACAACTGCAATCAATGTTAAATGGGTGCACCAATATGTATGTTCGATAAATGGGATTAAAGGTAGGTAAGTCCTTAGGTTTGGAGAATTGTTTAGTGTCATCGGAATATAGAGCTTGACGCACCAACCTACAAGCGCAGTCATATACAGTAAGTGACCAGTCTCTGGTAAGCACCAGTCGCCAATCATCACCGATAAATGAACTACAGTCTCTCCAATAAGCACTGAGTATCTGGTAAGCACCAGTCTCCAATCATCCCCGATAAATGAACTCCAGTCTCCAGTAAGCACTGAGTCTCTGGTAAGTGTCAGTCTCCAAACATCACTGATAAATGAACTCGAATCTCATCTCTGGTAAGTGGCAGTCCCCAATCATCACTGATAAATGAACTCAAGTCTCCAGGAAGCAGTAGGTCTATGGTAAGCGCCAGTCTCCAATCATCACCAATAAATGAACTCCAGTCTCTCCAGTAAGCACTGAGTCTCTGGTAAGTGCCAGTCTCCAATCATCCCCGATAAATGAACTCCAGTCACCAGTAAGCACTGAGTCTCGGGTAAGTGGCAGTCTCCAATCATCACTGATAAATGGACTCCAGTCTTCAGTAAGCACTAAGTCTCTGATAAGTGTCAGTCTCCAAACATCACCGATAAATGAACTCGAGTCTCATCTCTGGTAAGTGGCAGTCCCCAATCATCACTGATAAATGAACTCAAGTCTCCAGGAAGCACTAGGTATCTGGTAAGTGCCAGTCTCCAATCATCACCAATAAATGAACTCCAGTCTCTCCAGAAAGCACTGAATCTCTGGTAAGTGCCAGTCTCCAATCATCCCCGATAAATGAACTCCAGTCTCCAGTAAGCACTGAGTCTCTGGTAAGTGGCAGTCTCCAATCATCCCCGATAAATGAACTCCAGTCTCCAGTAAGCACTGAGTCTCTGGTAAGTGGCAGTCTCCAATCATCCCGATAAATGAACTCCAGTCTCCAGTAAGCACTGAGTCTCTGGTAAGTGGCAGTCTCCAATCATCCCCGATAAATGAACTCCAGTCTCCAGTAAGCACTGAGTCTCTGGTAAGTGGCAGTCTCCAATCATCCCCGATAAATGAACTCCAGTCTCCAGTAAGCACTGAGTCTCTGGTAAGTGGCAGTCTCCAATCATCCCCGATAAATGAACTCCAGTCTCCAGTAAGCACTGAGTCTCTGGTAAGTGGCAGTCTCCAATCATCCCCGATAAATGAACTCCAGTCTCCAGTAAGCACTGAGTCTCTGGTAAGTGGCAGTCTCCAATCATCCCCGATAAATGAACTCCAGTCTCCAGTAAGCACTGAGTCTCTGGTAAGTGACAGTCTCCAATCATGCGATGGGGGAGGCGGGCATTAAACACACAAATAAAAAGTAACTATGGAAACACACAGCCAGCTGTGAAAACAAGTGTTAACAAACTTATCCTTATCCGTTATGAGCAGGGTCAATACATTCTTTTTTTTTTTAAACCCACAAAAAACCCACACAAAGAACCCACACAGACGATGTATATCGCGTCACAATGGAATCTTCTAGAAGAAGGTGTGGACCAGACGGGATGGCCGAATGAGCTGAGCGTCCGTCTCCTGTTTTGGGAGATCGGATGGGTTTGTGGGTTCGAACCCTGGTCGAGTCAATCTAAATACTTAACACATTGATACTTGTCGCTTCCAAGCCTGGCGTTCAACATTTAATTGTTAGGATAGGGTAAGGACTGGTTGGCTCAGTGTCATGATAATGTGACTGAGTGGGATATCTGGTCATGATGCTGGCGGTCTGGTCTCCCAGTGTGGCAGCACAATAAAGTATCCATGAGGGCGCACTGTCACAAGTCGGTACCCGTCCTGATATGTTGCTGGGACGTAAAACAACAACAAACAAACAGAAGGTGTGAAAATACGGTCCGCACGGCCCGGGTATGCGGTGATGTGAGGGGGTCGCAAAGTGAGTTGAAGGCTTGGTGGAAGGCGCGGGCTTGAACGGTCTCTGAGATAAAATCACGACGTAAGGAAACACACCCCGCCAATACTGTAATGGCGTGTACAGGTCGGGCACATAGGGGGGGGGGGGGGGGGGGGGGGTGGCCAGCTCAGTCCACTGAGTGTATCACTGTGTGACCAACCTACAGCAAACACCAATACAAACACACACGGTTAATACTGTATTAGCGCGTATAGGTCGGGCACATAGGGGGGGGGGGGGGGGCAGCTCAGTCCACTGAGTGTATCACTGTGTGACCCACCTACAGCAAACACCAATACAAACACACACAGTTAATACTGTATTAGCGTGTATAGGTCGGGCACATAGGGGGGGGGGGGGGCACGCTCAGTCCACTGAGTGTATCACTGTGTGACCCACCTACAGCAAACACCAATGCAAACACACACGGCTAATACTGTATTAGCGTGTATAGGTCGGGCACATAGGGGGGTGGGGGAGGGGGCAGCTCAGTCCAATCAGTGTATCACTGCGGGACCCACCTACAGCAAACACCAATACAAACACACACAGCTAATACTGTAATGGCGCGTACAGGTCGGGCACATAGGGGGGAGGGGCGGCCAGCTCAGTCCACTGAGTGTATCACTGCGGGTCCCACCTACAGCAAACACCAATACAAACACACACGGCTAATACTGTAATGGCGCGTACAGGTCGGGCACACAGGGGTGGGGGTGGGGGGGGAGGAGAGCAGCTCAGTCCACCAAGTATATCACTGTGGGAACCACCTACAGCGAACACCAATATGAATACGCACTGCCAATACTGTGATGGCGCGTTGACTCAGGCTGCAAAGTCGGCTTGTCTGAGGTCCAGCCGAACTGCCGAGTGTTGCCACAGTACGCTCGCCCACACACACATGTCTGCATACATACACACATGCACACATACACACATATAAACACACACACATGTACATAGATACACCATAGCTATGCACCACCTACAGATGAATGCACATAAACAGACAAGTAAAACGAAGTTAGACATGTATATATGTCCACACGTATGCACAAATATATGAGTCAGCCTCACAAAAATGGGCCAATTGGGGGGTTATTTAAGATGTCGGCGTCACAATTCTTAAAGTGAAGTGCATTTCTTTGTTTTATATTAAATTATCCTAGAAACAAATAAGGTTGTTGTGTTTTCTCTACCTTTACATTCATGATAAATTTAAGGACTTTGCAACACCTCTGTCAATGATAGACTATAAGTATGCCGACCACCGCCGACATCCAATGATCGACGCCGACAACTTCCCCCAATTGGCCTCTTTTCGTGATCCTGACTCATATACATTATATACATATATATGCACATGCACATATAGTACAGACACAACTACCCGTTATCACATGCACGTACACATAGACACAGACACAGCCATACACATACACGCAGATGTACATACTCATGAACAGACACACATACACACACCCACCCAGACACACAAACACACTGGCAGACACACAGGTATACATACCAATGAACAGACATATATCCACCCATACACAAACACACACTGATATACATACAGGTTTACATACACACATGCATACACACAACCACACAACCATCCAGACATGCACACACACACATGGACACACATGTATACATGCACACAGACACACATACACCCAGACACACACAATCAAACACAGACAGACGCACAGGTATGCATACCCACATACAGACACACAGCCACCCAAACACACCCAAACACCCACCCACAGACACATGTATACATACACACATACATGCACACATACACACATTCATCCAGACACACAAACACACGCTGACAGACACACAGGTATACTTACCAATGAACATACACATATCCACCCAGACAGACAACCACAGACTGGCAGACATACAGGTATACATACACACGTATATACACACAACCACATAAATATCCAGACAGACACAAACAAACACAGACACACACGTATACAGACACACAGACACACACCAACAAACACAGACAGATGCACATGTACACATACCCACACACAGACACACAGCCACCCAAACACACCGATACACACCCCCACATACACAGGTATACATACACACATACATGCACACAGACACACATACAGACAGACACATAGACACACACAAGCAAACACCAACAGACACACGCATACATACCCACATACAGACACACAGACACACATCTACCCAGACACAGACAAGCAAACACCGACAGACACAGGCATACATACCCACATACAGACACACAGACACCCAGACACACACAAACAAACACGGACAGACACACACACACATACCCAGGTACAGACACACATACACACATAAACACAGACACACAGCCACCCAGACACACACAAGCAAACACCGACAGAGACAGGCATACACACCCACATACAGACACACAGACACACATACACACAGACACACATACACACACAAGCAAACACCGGCAGACAAAGGCACACATACACACATACAGACACACAGACACCCAGACACACACAAGCAAACACTGGCAGACACAGGCATACACACCCACGTACAGACACACAGACACACAGACACACAGACACACATACACACACAAGCAAACACCGGCAGACACAGGCACACATACAGACACACAGACACACAGCCACCCAGACACACACAAACAAACACCGCCAGACACAGGCATGCATACCCACATACAGACACACAACCACCCAGACACACACAAACAAACACCGCCATACACAGGCACACATACAAACATACAGACACACAGACACCCAGACACACACAAGCAAACACCGGCAGACACAGGCATACACACCCACGTACAGACACACAGACACACATACACACAGACACACAGACACACAGACACACAAACACACATCCGCCCAGACACACACAAGCAAACACCGGCAGCCAGGCGGACAGGTGCTGAAATAACCAATACGTGTTTTGTGTCATGATAAAAAAACAACGTCACAATGGTTTTCTAAAGCCATTGTGCCGGACCTGAACTGGTCCTGGGGCGGGTAGTTTACACTCCTCCCGCTAGAGATGGCCGGATGTTGCGTCGGGGATACGCAGACACCACCTGGCAACTGACGGTTGCACCCTCTGTGGGCAATACGGGAAGCATGCAGCGCAATCTGGTCCCCAGACACAGCTAGCTGTACTGGGTGCGGGATCTACCGCCAACCCGCGAGCATCGGCTGGCCGGTTGGTTGTTGGGAGTTTTACCTCCTTGTAACATATAAGGTCATATCAGGACGGGTACTCACTAGTGTCAGTACACACTCATATCGACTTTATAGTTTCTGCCCCACTGGGAAATCAGGCCACCAGCACCATGACCCGATATCCCACTTAGTCACATTATCCTGACACTGAGCTAACCACTCCTTGCCCTGTCCTATTAATGCTGACCACCAGGCTAGGAAGCGACAAGTATAACTTTGATAAGTCATTGATTTAACTCGACCGGGAACCAAACTTCTGATCTCCCGCACGGGACGGCATCGGCTGGCACGGAAAATAACTAAATAATTCAAGTTTGTTTTATTAAAGGCACCTCTAGAGCGCATTGATTTTTATTTGGCCTATTTTTTACTCTGCGTTTAGTAGTTTTGTTTCATAGTACATTGAACACGTCTGCCATGAGTGAAGTGCAAAGTACCTTAAACAGTGCTGAAGACTGGAATACTGTGATATGTGAGAACCAACCATTACATATATACCATAGCATACCATATGTACTTAAGCTGGATTGATGCAGTTCACACTTGCAACTTGAACTACTTTAGCTAAATCGGTTTAACTAAGCCACCTACTGAACTGGTTTAACAAAAGTGGCTTAGTTAAATGAAATTAGCGCTAAATCGAATTAGTGTGTGGTGTTGTCTGTGGCTGAGTGGTTAGAGTGTCTGACTTTTTTCTGGTCAGACTCCTAATCTGCAGGTCGGTGGTTTGATTCCCCCTGCCCCCACCTCTGACAATTTGGATTTCCACCACTGTGGATAACTTACAGCGTCATCAAAGGCCAGTTGCTCTCATACCATGTCTATGTGGTGTGGGAGGTTAAAAATCCCTTGGGTCGGTAAAAGTGTAGGCTCGGGTTTTCTATCGCCAAACTCTCTCATGGTGAAAACAAGTCTATTCAGACTTATCCATGATAGGCAGTATAAATCTTCAAGAAAAAAAATCACACTTGTGTTTACCATGGTTTAGTTAAACCGACTTAGTTAAACTGGTTTAAAGTGTAAGTGTGATGATGTAAATACGCTAATGTTACATGGGTGAATACCGGTGCCTCAGTACTGAAAAAGAAGTTATTTGCCCCAATAAACATGTTTCCCTGTAAACAAATCAAAATCAAAATCAAAATAATCTACGAAGGCGACAATAAATGCAGAAAGCCTAGTTCCGAAAGGGACTGGTCGTCAGTTGATTGAGTGCTCTCCTTTAGCTTGGGGAGTATATTCCAGGGTGTTATTATACGAACGCACTGGGCATAAAGCTAAGATTCCATGTCCGCGGTATGCAGCATGTGGCATGCGGCATGCGGCATGCGGCATATGAATGTGGCATGCGGCGTAGATACCCATGCCATTTTCCGGATTTTTTGCTCCAAATCTGTGAAGGAAAGTCAAAATTCCTGTTTGTTCCATAGCAAATGCAGCAGCATTCGCATTCATATTCGCACCAATCGGTATATTGAGCGATCCACTTGCCGCATTCTCATTCTCATTTGCATTTGCATTTGCATTCGCATTCGTGTTTGTATTCGCAGACGGATATATGGAAGCACCACTGTGTATTTACATTCTTTGCATTTTGTTGTCACATTCGCATTCGCATTCACATTCATATTCGCATACTGCATACCACAAATGTGGAATCTTAGCTTAATGCCACCTCAAGATCATAAGGAATGTAACAACGTCATGGAATAAAGTCAGCTGCAAACTAGAACTCTCATGGTGCAGTCACACTACGACGTTTCTCCCGGCGTGCCACCAACGCACTAAATATATTCAACGCGTCGAGAAACGTCAAACTTGTTGGCGTGTTGTGAGAAAACTTGACGCAGCGCAGCGTGTTGACAGCGTCTTGCTGGTGTGTTATTGGCGCGCCGCCAATGCGTTGCGACGTGCTGCGGAACAACATCTCAACGTCCCGCCAGCGCGTTCCCAGCGTGCCATCGGCGTGTTGTCGGCGCGCTGTCGGCGCGTTGACGGCGTCGGGGTGGCGCGTTGGTGTCATGTTAGTACCGTGTCAACGCTTACACACCCGCCAGCAACACATTAGGATGCGCCGCAGTGCGTCCACACCTGCCGCCAACGTGTCCAGGCGTGCCGGCAACACGTCCAACGTGCTGAGAAACGCTGGAGCAACGCCAATAGCGCGCCGGCTACCAGTCGATGGGACGTTACTGACGCATTGACGGAACGCTCACAGTTTGGGGGAAAAAAGCCACTGTTAATCGACGTTGATCAACGGTCTGCCAGCGTTCCCCTGGCGCGCCGCCAATGGGTGACGACGTGTTGCTAACGCGTCCGTAATGCGCCTGCCAACACGCTTACACGCGTTGCGGCCCATCGAAAGCTTTGTGCAAGCACAAAACGATCGGCGTGAGCCGGCGGGCACCGATGGGAGCCGACGTGTTGGATCACATGTTGCTATCAGTCTACGTGTACCGACGCGCTGGTAACGCGCCGGTAACATACCGGACATGTACCGACGTTTCGACCAAAAGCCCAACACGTTGGAACGCGTTGTCCAACGTTGGTGAGACACGTTGTAGTGTGACTGCAGCATCAGTGTCAACTCCTCAATATATTACACAGTTTGGTACCCACCTACCTGTCTGTTATAATGCACCTGTCGAGTTCAAAAGTATAATGCAACTTCCGGAAGTGCTTTGACCACTCACGTGGAGCCATTGTTTTGTCGGCTCAGTCGATTGATGGATTCAGCTGAAACTAGGTCAAGTGGAATGAACTCCAGCAACAGGCCTACATCTGGGAACACAGAGCCTGCTAGTGGCAGAACGCGCATTCTGATTGATCACGGCCATTGTTTAAACTTGCAATGTCCGATGGGTTTTGAATTTTTGTCATTTTTCAGCGAGAAATAATTATATAAAATTGATTGTTATCAGTATTATGCATTACACAAGCAACACGATACCAATATGGTTCTCAAATATCAGGCTCGATAAGACCAACCCTTTATTTCAAACACAATTCAGTGGCAGCAGGTGTCTCACTGCTGTGTGGGGCCTGCTTATAAACCCATACACAGCACCCACTAGCCCTACTTGCACGCACACACAAGTGCTAACCATACAGCTCAAGCTACTTGCTCTAGAACTTTGCACATGCCTTCATACAGATAACCTACTCCAGTTCCAACCAGTCATTGCCCTATCCTAATAATGCCGAGCGACTCGCTAGGAAGCGACAAGTATCAATTTTTAAAGTCATCGGTTTGAGTCGACCAGGGTTCGAACCTACGTTCCCATGGTCTACCAACACAAAGAACAAGTTCCTACACTTCAATAAAGAAGAGTATTTGAAAAAACTAAATCCTCACAAATCCAAACAATAAAGCAGAGCAGCTAAAATAGATCACAGTCCTCCTGTCAGAGGCTTTGACGTCAGATCAACCTCAGGCATTGACGACCAATTCCTGGCATAATGGACGCTATATTCATGCGTGACCTGGTTTCACTGAAAACGAGGGTTATGGTTGGTTGTTGAAGTTTTACGTCCTGGTAACACATCTAACGTCATACAACGATGGATACCGACTTGTGACAGTGCACACGGATGGCGACTTTATAGTGCTGCCCCACTGGGAAATCAGGCTGTTGGCACCATGACTTGATATCGCACTCAGTAACATTATCCTGACACTGAGAAAACCAGTCCCTGCCTTAGCCTATTAATGCTGAGCGCCAGGCTAGGAAGCGACAAGTATAAATTTGATAAGTCATTGGTTTCAGTCGACCGCGAACCAAACTACCCATCTCCCGCATGAGAGACCCGCGCTCTACCCAGTCGGCCACCGCGTCCGGTACGAGGCTTGTGAAGTGGCACTATGTTATTAGAAAAAAAAATGAAGTGAGCTATTCATGCTGGGAAATAAATAATGCTTACATATGGAACCGATGAAAGAACAACAACTCAGCATTATGTGTTCTCTAAATTCATTGTCTAAAATAATGCGGTAGTCTTATCCCAATTTGATTACACGCAATGTATTGATTGCTGTAAAGCTGTATAGCCTGATGGAAACATCACATTTTCTAAGCCTAGAGAATTATTTCAATTCTCGCCTACATTAACCAGCTTAGGCCAATCCAAAACAACAAGTTCGTAATCGTCCTTTAGAAATATAAATCTAGGTCGGGCTGGCGGTTTTTGTTTGTTTTTAAATCCACCCTGCCCCCCCCCCACCCCCACCCCACCCTGCTCCCTCCCCTTACCAATTTACTCCAATCACCGCTCAAGTCGCTCTCCATTCCTTCCCCCACTGTCCAATCCATTCCCACCTCTCCACTCCCATTTACATTTCTCACTCCACCAGCCCTCTCCATTTAACAGTTTATAAAAAAAGAATTGAGGGGTGGGACATTTTTCAGGCAAATAACTTGATTACATTGAACATATGGTTTGAAACAAACAAGTTATCACTTAATGTAGCAAAAACTAATTTCATGCTGTTTTGTAATTATAAAAAACTGTCGTGGGGGTGATGAAAATGGGAAATACAGTGCCTAGAGCGGGACTTGAACCCACATCTCTTTGCATTCCGGGCCAGTGTGCTAACCATTACACCACCTCGGCTCCCTGAGATCAACACACTACCCACGCCTACCTGTCTATGTGGTTACTTGCCTGAGAGGTCAGTGCAGCCTACTACACTCGTCCCCCTGGAATTATAAGTCTTTTAATGCTTACAATTACATACATACAGGCAATGCACTAACACATACATACACAGGGTAGGTTCAACAACCATACAGCGCAAAGCTTGTACAGGATCATGATCACGGCACCAGTGTCGTGGGGGTGATGAAAATGGGAAATACAGTGCCTAGAGCGGGACTTGAACCCACATCTCTTTGCATTCCGGGCCAGTGTGCTAACCATTACACCACCTAGGCTCCCTAAGATCAACACACTACCCACGCCTACCTGTCTATGTGGTTACTTGCCTGAGAGGTCAGTGCAGCCTACTACAAAACAATCTAATGTTACTGTACATATAAATGATACTGACATCGAAATGGTTTATGTCAGTAAATTTCTAGGGGTGCAAATAGATCATAAACTTAATTGGAAAAAGCATATTAGTATGATTAAATCTAAATTGTCCACCACTATTGCAATTATGCACAAGGCAAACTATATATTAAACAAAAATGCTTGCTTAATATTGTATTATTCATTATTTCTGCCTTATGTATCGCATTGTTGTGAAGTATGGGGAAATGCATATAAAACAAATATGGAGTGTATTTATTTGCAACAAAAGAAAGCAGTGAGAATTGTTTGCAATGGTGGATATCGAGAGCACACTAATAAGCTGTTCTTTGATCTTCATGTATTAAAATTAATAGACTTGGTTAAGATCAAATCTAGTATGATAATTTACAATGCAAACAAAGGGCTAGTGCCAAAAATCTACAGTCTTTATTCAAAGTAAGTTCAGATAGTAGCCATCACACGGCGCCAATCGGTGTAAAGTTGGTGGCGTCACACACCGTCAAAAGTATAAACGGGCCTTAATGTGTGAGTTTTTAATTCGATTAACTTCTTAGTTCGCTCTTTGAAATTAATATTGTCTGAAACTAAAATGAAGTGATTGATTGATTGATTGGTGGTTGCTTTACGCCGTGTCGGCAGCATAGGCCATATTCACGGCGAGAAATGTTTGTTTTTTGTTCAAACCATCGCTTTTACATGTAAAAGCAGACAATCAATTATGTGCCAATAGACACTAATTAAATTAGAAAGCTCACAATCATATATCTGTGGTCAAGGGAAACAAATTCCCATAGAAAAAGAAAAGTTTCATTAATAATTAATAGAATCCATTTAGTAAACTATATAAGGTGGTACAGTCCAGCTGCCCTCAAAAAGGCTAAAATGTTTTCCTGTTTTACCTTAGTAAAAAGGTCATGCATACTGCCTGCAGTGTAGAACCGTTGGCGCAGGGCCAAAAAATCAACGCAACTTAGTAAAATGTGTTTGAGTGTCAGTGGGGACTGACACCCAATACATTCAGGGGGAGGTTCCCCCTTGAGCAGAAAAGCATGTGTAAGCCACGAGTGGCCAACACGGCAGCGACTAAGGACCACTTGGTCCCGCCGACCTCCCGCATGAGTCTGTGGTGGCTTTCCCACAGATGGTTCAATTTCTTTAAGTTTATTGATGTTTTCATCCCACTCATGTTGCCATTTGGATTTTATGTGGGTGGCTATTAGTGGTTTCAGATCAGAGTGAGGGATCAGACATGGTTCAAGATCACAGTTCAGGGCCTTCTTCGCAGCCCGATCAGCTCGTTCGTTTCCTTGTATGCCAGCATGGCCAGGCACCCAGCACAGGTGGATATCATACCCATCTGTTGTCAGTTGGTTCATTTTATAAATGACCATTGCTAGAATAGGGTGATTCGTTTTCAGTCCAGCAACAGCCAGGAGGCAAGAGAAGGAATCACTGTATATAACATAGTTAGTGTGGTTGGATACCTCGATATACTCCAAAGCGAGAAGGAGTGCTCGGGCCTCTGCAGTGAAAATCGAGCTCTGATCTGGCAAACGTACACCAAATTTTTCCCGTCGGCAGACTGCCGCAGCAGCTACCCGGCTTTGGTCTTTCGAACCATCAGTATATATGGAGAGGTGGTCTGCAAACTGGCCTTGAATCTCTGCATGCAGTCCTTTGTACTCGAGTGGATGTGTCCCAGATTTCCTCAGTTCCGTGAGTCGGAGGATAACCGATGGCTTTCTCAACGACCACGGGGGATGTTCTGGGACTTTGGCATCCTCCAACACGTCCAAATCCACGCCTAAGGCCTCCAAATGAGGTTTCATTCGGAGCCTCAGTGGCCGGATGTAATTTGGCCTGGCTTCATACCTGGATTCGTCATGTTGCTCGAATAGACAATTGTGTGCAGGATTCAATGCATTAGTTTTTATCTTGACTACATATTGCATGGCCAGTTTGATTCTCCTGTTATTAAGTGATGGTTCATTGGCTTCGACATAAAGGCTCTGAACTGGTGAGGTGCGGAAGGCCCCAAGGGCCAGGTGCAGTCCCTGGTGGTGGATCGTGTCTAGCAGCCCAATATATGATTTCCTTGCGGAACCATATACTATGCTGCCGTAATCCACTCGTGAACGAACCAAGGTTCTGTACACGGAGAGCAGAACATCTCTGTCCGCTCCCCACTCTGAGCTGGACAGCACCCTCAGAATATCCAGCGCTTTCAGGCATCTTGTTTTCAGGTACTTTATATGTGGCACAAAAGACAGTTTTGCGTCGAGAATGAGGCCCAGAAATTTGGTTTTCTCAACGACTTTAATGGGATCCCCATCCAGGGTCAGCTCCGGTTCCGCATGTATTCTACGCAGCAGGCAGAAGTGCATGCAGACTGTTTTGGTCTTGGAAAATTTGAAACCGTTCAGAACTGACCATCGATGGATCCCATTTATGCTTGGTTGTAGCTGTCTCTCTATGACATTCATGTTAGCACCGCTGTAATATAAAACAAAGTCGTCCACGAAAAGACTACAGGAGACCCCCTGCTTTACAGCAGCAGCTAAAATGAAGTAGAATTTATCGGTCAAGTTAATATATTTGTTAAAGTTGCATAGTCCGATGGGTTTGATTTTCTGTAATTTTTCTGAGATAAATATATTAAATTGATCGTTATTATCTACCTTACTTTAGTTTGAAGTAACTTTTATTTTAAATGGCTAACTTCTGAGATATTTGAAGTGGAAACATGTCAAATTAGTTTTGGCAAGCACACCAAAACTCTGGCACCATAGGCTTCAGCAGTTAGAGGTTCTATTAAATTAACTCTGTATATCCCCTCCTGTGTGACAACAAATGCTTAATAAGTGCAGCTGTGTCTACGATAGATATGTAGGATCAACTCTAGATAATTGGTTTGATTTTGAAAATTTGATATTTCATCAGACTATGCAAATTTAAAAGAAATGGCTGAAATTATGCACGATTAAATAAGTAATCATGACTGCCTTTGACGAACGTGCTACGGATGTTCTCAGTATGGACATATACAAGTTCAACCAAGTTGAATATCCATGTTGTATTCAGAAAATATTAAGGAGTATTCGTGTAGGCACTGACTACACAACTGCAATCACGCAGCCAAATCTGAAATCCACAACCTGGTTATGTGCGCATGCGTCCAAATTGGAACCATAATAATTAACAGTTTATTTATTGGAGTTTTATGTCCTGGCAACAGATAACGTCATATCAGCAAGGGGACATAGTTCGGACAGTAAACAATCATGCTCACTTTATAGTCCTGCTTCATTGTGTTATCGGGCAACCAGCACCATGGCCTAATATCACACTCAGTCACAGTATTCTGAGACTGAACAAACCAATCCTTGCCATATCATGCTTCATAGTAATAATACCCAGTGGCAGGCTAAGTAACGGCAGTGTTCAATTCAATCACTCAATCGGGATTCAAACCCGCGACCTCCCGAACTGCACAATATTAAACAAATAATGCATTTTAATGTAATGCCTTTTTAAATGCAGCCACGCGTCCCTGCTGGTGGTGGCTACTTGCTGTTGGAGTGTGACGTCACATATCACTACGTCGGGTGGACTACAAACCAGTCTGGCTCCCAGTGGATGGGAGGGGGGGGGGGGGGGTTAGGGGGGAGGGGGGGGGGGGAATCTGCCATCTACAGTCTAGCCAGCTACGCTGAGAGCGTCGTGGTCAGAATTGGTAATTAGCACCCGCTCTGGGATTGTGCGATGATGTTGGCTGTTGTTGCTGTTGGTTTCATCTGGATGCCATTTTTCATTTCTACACGGGGTAGCTTACCCTATAAAGGATCGCGTTGCTAAATGATTGTGCTGAAACACTACTTGAATTGCAGTAGTGACATTGATGTCATGTAGATGTAGTAACGCAGACCACATCCTCTTGTGAGGATGCGATAATGCAGAGCATACCCTCCTGCATAGATGCAATAATGCAGACCATATCCTGTTGTGTAGATGCAGTAAAGCAGACCACGTCCTCCTGCATAGATGCAGTAGTGCAGATCACCTCCTCCTGTGTAGATGCAATTATGCAGACCATACCCTGTTGTGTAGATGCAGTAAAGCAGACCACGGCCTCCTGTGTAGATGCAGTAATGCAGACCACATCCTCCTGTGTAGAGGCAGTAAAGCAGACCACGTCCTCCTGTGTAGATGCAGTAAAGCAGACCACGTCCTCCTGTGTAGATGCAGTAAAGCAGACCACGCCCTCCTGTGTAGATGCAGTAATGCCGACCACGTCCTCTTGTGTAGATGCAGTACAGCAGACCACGTCCTCCTGTGTAGAGGCAGTAAAGCAGACCACGTCCTCCTGTATAGATGCAGTAGTGCAGACCACATCCTCCTGTGTACATACAGTAATGCAGACCACATCCTCCTCTGTAGATGCAGTAATGCAGACCATACCATGTTGTGTAGATGCAGTAAAGCAGACCACGGCCTCCTGTGTAGATGCAATAATGCAGACCACATCCTCCTGTGTAGAGGCAGTAAAGCAGACCACGTCCTCCTGTGTAGATGCAGTAAAGCAGACCACGGCCTCCTGTGTAGATGCAATAATGCAGACCACATCCTCCTGTGTAGAGGCAGTAAAGCAGACCACGTCCTCCTGTGTAGATGCAGTAAAGCAGACCATGTCCTCCTGTGTAGATGCAGTAAAGCAGACCACGTACTCCTGTCTAGATGCAGTCATGCCGACCATGTCCTCCTGGGTAGATGCAGTAAAGCAGACCACGTCCTCCTGTGTAGATGCAGTAAAGCAGACCATGGCCTACTGTGTATATGCAGTAATGCAGACCACATCTTCCTGTGTAGATGCAGTAATGCACTCCACATCCTCCTGTGTAGATGCAGTAGTGCAGACCACATCCTCCTATGTAGATGCAGTAATGCCGACCACGTCCTCCTGTGTAGATGCAGTAAAGCAGACCATGTCCTCCTGTGTAGATGCAGTAAAGCAGACCATGACCTCCTGTGTAGATGCAGTAATGCAGACCACATCATCCTGTGTATATGCAGTAATGCAGACCATATCCTGTTGTGTAGATGCAGTAAAGCAGACCATGTCCTCCTGTGTAGATGCAGTAAAGCAGACCACGTCCTCCTGTGTAGATGCAGTAATGCAGACCATGTCCTCCTGTGTAGATGCAGTAATGCAGACCATGGCCTGCTCTGTAGATGCAGTAAAGTAGACGACGTCCTCCTGTGTAGATGCAGTAATGCAGACCATGGCCTCCTGTGTAGATGCAGTAAAGTAGACGACGTCCTCCTGTGTAGATGCAGTAATGCAGACCATGGCACCCTGGGTACATACAGTAATGCAGACCACGTCCTCCTGTGTAGATGCAGTAATGCAGACCACGTCCTCCTGTGTAGATGCAGTAATGCTGGCAGTTGCTGTCAGGAGATGATTCAGCAGATTGTCTGCCCCTTACTAATTAGCGCCTCCTTCGTGTACAGCTAATTGCATGTTTGCTCCTACATTGCCTCCCTTGCGTCAAGTGTCTTATAGATGCACTACCTCGGTGACTTACAATCCAAGGTTATACCTGAATATATCATCATTCGGGATAAACTAAGCTATACAAAGTTTAGATATAATTATTTTCAATGTTATAGGTTAATGTGTCCTTAATATTAAAAAGAACAGATTTGTTCAAGTACAAAATCAGATTCTACAGAATAAATTCCCTGTGGAGACATTATCCCTGATTTGTCAACCATCACCTGAATGTCAAGGCTAGGACTGAATGCGCATCAACTGGGGACTTCCTGAAATAGTCATAATACTGCCATTTTAGCCACATACTGATTTATCTACAAAATGTATATTGAAAAAAAAACTAAGCAGAGCACGAGTATGTTCTACAGATAAAACATTACCATTGAAGTAACCAAATACAGACTGACCTTAGCTTAAGGGAATGGTATTTTATTCTTGTGTGTACACTTGCAAACAGAAAACACATGTTTCTGAAACAGTGCATCCACTTAATGTTTTAAAATTGATCCACCAGATGGCGGCACCAGATGTGGACCGATGACAGCAAATCCCCATGAAGTTAGCTTGGTGTTGTATCTCATAGGAACGAGATCAGTCCATTGTTGATCGACATCAGCCCATTGTTAATAGACATCAGCCAATTGTTGATCGAAATCGGCCCATTGATCGACATCAGCCCATTGTTGATCGACATCAGTCCATTGTTGATTGACATCAGTCCATTGTTGATCGACATCAGCCCATTGTTGCTCGACATCAGCAAATTGTTAATCGACATTAGCCCATTGTTGATCGACATCAGCCCATTGTTGATCGACATCAGTACATTGCTGATCGACATGAGCCCATTGTTGATCAAAATCAGCCCATTGTTGATCGACATCAGCCAATTGTTAATCGACATTAGCTCATTGTTTATTGACATCATCCCATTGCTAATCGACACCATCCCGTTATTGATCGACATCCTCCCATTGTTGATCGAAATCAGCTCATTGTTGATCGAAATCAGCTCATTGTTGATCGACATCAGCCCATTGTTGATCGACATCAGCCCATTGCTGATCGACATCAGCTCATTGATAATCAACATCAGTTGATCGACACCCACCCATTGTTGATCGACATCAGCCCATTGTTGATCGACATCAGCTCATTGTTGATCGACATCAGCCAATTGTTGATCGATATCAACCCATTGTTGATCGACGTCAGCCAATTGTTGAACAACATCAACCCATTGTTAATCAAAATCAGCCAATTTTTGATTGAGATCAACCCATTGTTGGGCAAAATGACTGAAGCACCGGGCCAGGTGGCCAAATCGGTATAGCGCAGGCATCGCATGCGGGAGATTGGAAGTTTGGTTCCCGGTCGAGTCAAACTGATGACGTCCTAGCTAGGCACTCGGCATTAACAGGATAGGGCAAGAACTGGTTAGCTCAGTATCAGGATAATAAGACCGAGTGGGATATTAGGTCATGGTGCTGGGGGCATTATTTCCCAGTGGGGCAGCACTATAAAGTCACCATGAGTGCGCACTGTCACAAATTGGTACCCATCCTGATATGATCTTAGATGTTGCCAGGACATAAAACAACCAACCAACCGATGACTGAAGCCATGTATGTTAACTTATTAGACTCTTTCACATCAGCGTATAACTGCTTCTCTACAAGCTGTTATACGCTTCTCTAGATCAGCACTTTTAGGATCCAGATGTTGGCTTTTGCAAGCAAACATTCAGTCCGCCTGCTATATAGTTGACCCAGTTTAATGCGGAAATCAGACTTTCCGGCTAAGACATCAACAGACCAGATATCAGCATTTAACTGATCTCCGTAAGCTTACAGCTTCTGTAATTGGTAATTTTAAGTCATCCCTGATTTAAAACCGATATTAAATATTGATGAATGTATTTTGATGTTTAAATTATTTTCCTTCCAAAAGCCACCATTAGATCATGAACCAGTAGTGTCCCAGAGGGCGCCGTCTGTTCAGGGATAGTGTATACATTGCCATCCAGAGGGCTCCACCTCGCCTGTTGTTTCGGGATAGTGTATACAGTACCACCCAGAGGGCACCACCTAGCCATCTGTTTAGGATTAGTGAATACATTGCCACCCAGAGGGCGCCACCTAGCCGTCTGTTCAGGGATAGTGCATACAGTACCACCCAGAGGGCGCCACCTCACCGTCTGTTTAGGGTTAATGTATACAGTAGCACCCAGAGGGCACCACCTGTCCATTTGTTCAAAGTTAGTGTATACAGTGCCACCCAGAGGGCGCCACCTAGCCGTGTGTTCAAGGTTAGTGTATACAGTGCCACCCAGAGGGCGCCACCTAGCCGTCTGTTCAGGGTTAGTGCCTACAGTACCACCCAGAGGGCGCCCCCTAGCCGTCTCTTCAGGGATAGTGCATACAGTACCACCCAGAGGGCGCCACCTAGCCGTCTGTTCAGCGATAGTGCATACATTACTACCCAGAGGTCACCACCTAGCCGTGTGTTCAGGGATAGTGCATACAGTACCACCCAGAGGGCGCCACCTCGCCGTCTGCTCCGCTCAATGAACGTCAGAGGCGGAGGTCACCAAGCAGTCTGGCCAACGTTGCTCCGGTCTGTGGTCGCCACCTAACTGTCTGCTGAGGGTTGTGTGTACTCTCCAACATAGGAGTGGGGAGGTATCACTTCGAAGTGACGTCACGAAAAAGAAAGAAATAAACCCTCTATCCATAGTTACTGATAGGCCGGTGGTGAATCTCTCCGATGCGCCTTTAATTGCCCAAGGCAACATGTACAATGCACTTGTGAATTTAAATAATTCTGGAATATATTTGGGATAACATAAAAGCATGAATAAGAGATGGACACCACTGAGTTCTTCAACAGAAAAGACGTTTGGCAGTCCTCATTAGTGGCGTTCTCTGTGGCGGAGTGGTTAGAGTGTCTGACTTTTTTCTAGGTCAGACTCCTAAGCTGAGGGTCGGTGGTTCGATTCCCCATGCCCCCAGCTCTGCCAATTTGGATTTCCACTGCTGTGTATAACTTACAGCATCATCAAAGGCCGGTTGCTCTCATACCATGTCTATGTGGTGTGGGAGGTTAAAAATCCCTTGAGTCGGTAAAAGTGTAGGCTCGGGCTTTATATCGACCAGCAGTGGAATGAGGAAGAGCAGTCATCTATGACTGAAATTTCCCCTGCTTAAACAACTAATGGACCAAAAAAAATTAAATAAAAATCATCTGCCCATTTCCATAAGTTGGTTGAAAGTATGCCAAGATATCTGGAGATGGTTATTGAACACAATGTAAGTTATAGAAATTACTTACTCCGAGATACTAGCTAGGTGTAAATCTTTTAATAAAATACTTATTTATAAATACTATCACAATTAGTATCAGTTAATTGATTACTGATTAACTTAACATACAATTTTTTTATTTTGTAAATTAAATATCAATGGTGCTCTTAGAGACTTTTGTCTACGACTGTACTGTCATGTCTAGAGTACAACCAGATTGCGAAAACCGTAACCCTAACACAGTGAGAGGTGACCAATGTCAATCAACAAACACACAGAAGTTTAACCATTCACATACACAAACAACAAGTCAGCAAAGTAATTGTTATTCCGCTTATTAAATACATCAAATATATTTAATCTCAGATAATTAGTTGTTATCACATGCATACTGTAGTAGTCCATACATGAGCTCCACTACTAGGTGGTGGTGGCAGACACTACGCCACACACCTAAGCAGTTACACTGAACTGCGTTAGGTGGCGGCACACTAGCCACCGGGGAGGGCCCCGACTGGGCTGCCCTCTACTGCATGTGGCTAGTACACACCCCATTCACCTTAGAGGCGACGCAGGACCTCGTGCGTTAGGGGCTGGGTCAGTTGACTGGTGATGCCATGGAGAGCGGATAGGTTTTGGAATAAACCAATTGAAGCGTACTGTTACTCAATCTTGGTGTTCTTCAGTGAGTCTGTGGCAGTGTGAAGACCGTGGGCTATCACAATACCATATGATTGTTAGTACAGAACATACCACACTAGCCAACATCAAACTGAACAGTGCTTAAATCATTAACAAAATACTTTTAATAGACATCATCACATTATGTTTGACTCGTCCTGATATGACCTTAGATGTTGCTATGACATAAAACAACAAACAAACATTATATTTGATCATTAAGTAAACGAGTAACTCTTCGATTGTAACTAGCATTAATTTGAGACTATTTGAAATTAGCCAACACATTATTATACCTGATAAATAAAAGATGACCAACATTTATAGAGGAACAAATACCTAATTACGCATGTTGGCGAGTCAACATGGATAATTTAGGCGCGGGAACACTGGCACTACTTTTATGGCACTACTTTCTTGACCACACTACTTTCATACTCGACACTCCTACTTACTTCAGTCTTCCGTGTGAACCTGTTCCTGCTAGTCGCTTCAGCTTTGGACACTTGGTTCGGTCTTGGTACCGGTGGTCGCTATGCCGCCGAAAAAAGAAAAGACGGGGCGGGGCGTAAGCCTGGACGGATAAAGTTGTGTTCTGGTGTGGTGAAGAAAGTGACGAGGAAAAGTGGGAGGCATGTGAAGCAGGTATTACAGGTGGAAGCGACTAACGTGACGAGGGGCATGGCGGCGCGAAGGAGCCAGGAGCCAATGGCGTCAACCTTGGCGGCACCGGATTTCCCAGACCCGGACGGTATGACAGTGTTCGAAATGCAAAAGGAGGTGCTTTTGACGAACAGGCAGTTGGCAATGTGGGCGGAGGATTTGGAGGCAACCAGGTCATCGCAACAGGCTTTCACGTTTCCGGCAGTCACAGAAGTTTCGCCGCCGCCTTCACCGGTAGTCCTGGCCCCGCCGGTGGCCTCTCAGCCGGCTGCAACGGTGGCTCAAGTTCAAGTACCGGTGTCGGTAGTGCCTGAGCCTGCGTCGAGTCCTGCTGTCACCCCTGCACTACAAACACAACAGACGGCAGCGGCATTGGCTGAGTTGTTGGGCGTCTCTGCAACTTTCAAGAAACCGAAAGGTATAGTGTTTCAACCGCATTCATTTGTTACACGGGGGGGCGTGTGTAGGTCCATTCATATGGGGGAGGCAACGTGGCCGGAGTACTTTGGTGCACTCAAGAGGCTGGCAGCGGATCCGTCGCTCCCACCTTCGTGGCTGCCAGCGCTCTCCCAACATGAGGAGGAGTTGACCGAAACGGCGGAGACGTGGGATTGGCCGATGTGCCGACGTTGGTCAGAGAAGGTTTTCAAGAGGCTAGCAGCGGGGAGGATCAAGAATGGTTGGAATAATGATTCGGCAATAAAAGATCTCCAGCGTGATGTCTGTTCAGCGGCGATTAAGCATGCGCAGGCGTCATACCAGCAATACGCGTACCAGTCGGGGCTGGCTCGCCAAGCAGCGGCGGCAGGCGGTGCAGCGCAGAAGGCGGCGTCGGCGCCAGTGCAACAACAACAACAGTCATCGCAGCCGATCACCCCACGCGATGATTATGTGAAGGAAGTCAACAGGGTGCCATGCCATAAGTGGAACTGGGGCGATGAGTGCGGCTTTACGGAGTCGCACGGTGTCCTGTCGGGCCGCTTTATCCACAACTGTGCGTGGTGTGCACTCAGGTACAAGAGGATCTTGTCACATCGGGAGCAGGACTGCCTTAAAAAGCGACGGTTCCTGGATAAGAAAGCGGTGCAGCCGGTCTCAACTCCAGTCCCAAATGTGAATGTTGTTGATATTAATAACGTGTTGTCTGCGCAGCCGGCTCCGTCCTGCTTGGATGAGTCTCGGGGGCGGTCGTCACGGGACCCTTCGCTCATAGGCCGCGGTACTGCGGGGCAATCAACCGTAAAGAGTGGTGGCTGTGCTAGTTCTGCCAGTGAGTCAACTAGGTCACGCACAGCTGACTGGTGTTTCGGGGGTACTAGGTCATGACGTACCTCGTGAACATGTGGCGAGTTCGGGTGTTATTTGAAGTAATAAAAACAGTAATGATATAGATATTCCTCTGCCGGCAAGCCACATGCTGTCGCTTCTCCCTAATGATGATATACCTTGTCCTGATACAACTATTGAAGATAACAGTTATGCCGATAGTAGTGATCGTGATATTCCTAATGATGTGATGTTTGATTGTTTTGATCCACGTTTCCTGTTTGTTGATAATCCGCAGCCTGGCTCGGCACTTGAAGCATATGACCCTCCCTCCCCTATTGATTATAGGCCAACCTTGTTGTCATTTTGGCCGGTCGCTGACATTTCTTGTTGGGTAGACTCAAAGTCTTATCTTCAGAGTGACGGGGCTTCCTAACTACCTAGAAGCTAGAGTGCCGGTGCCTTCGGGTTTGGCAATAGATACTTGGCATGCTCTGTTAGCAGATTATCCAGATATCTCCTTAATTGACCACTTAGAGTTCGGGTGGCCATTAGACTACTCGGCTAGTTTTCCACCTACAGCAATGCTAAAGAATCATGCTCCGCCTCACGAGTTGGTAACGCACGTAGCATCTTTCATTAAGAAGGAGTGCAGTTTTGGCGCAATGCTGGGACCGTTTAGGGTGCCACCTTTTGTTCCCTGTGTGCAGATTAGCCCTTTAATGACTAGGCCGAAGAAAGATTCTCAAGAAAGAAGAGTCATCATTGACTTGAGTTTCCCGTTAGGAGATAGCGTAAATTCAGGAATTAAGAAGGGTTTCTATCAAGGTAGACCTTTTTCTTTTTCACTGCCGTCCGTAACTACTGTCATGGGGGTGATGAAAATGGGAAATATTGCGCCTAGAGCGGGACTCGAACCCACATCTCTTTGCATTCCGGGCCAGTGTGCTAACCATTACACCACCTAGGCTCCCTGATATCAACACACTCCCCACGCCTACCTGTCTATGTGGTTACTTGCCTGAGAGGTCAGTGCAGACCACTACACTCGTCCCCCTGGAATTGTAAGTCTTGTAATGCTTACAATTACATACATACAGGCAATGCACTAACACATCATACACAGGGTAGGTTCAACAACCATACAGCGCAAAGCTTGTACAGGATCCTGGTCACGGCACCAGTGTCATCGGGGTGATGAAAATGGGAAATATTGCGCCTAGAGCGGGACTCGAACCCACATCTCTTTGCATTCCGGGCCAGTGTGCTAACCATTACACCACCTAGGCTCCCTGATATCAACACACTCCCCACGCCTACCTGTCTATGTGGTTACTTGCCTGAGAGGTCAGTGCAGACCACTACACTACATTATCTGATAGACTCATTGTTACTGGGAAGTCATCCTTCCTTTGGGCAGCAGATCTGGCATGCCCTTACCGCCAGCTAAGGGTGTGTCCGTTATCAACTCCACTGCTAGGGATAATGTTAGAGAATAATATTTACATTGACATAGCACCGCCGTTCGGGTCATGCACTTTGGCCTTAGCTTGTGCTAGGACGACGAGGGCAGTAGTGTGGCTGATGCGCCAGCAAGGTTACTTCTGTTTGTGCTACTTAGACGATTTTGTCGGGGTCGAGAAAACTAAAGAAAAGGCGATAGAGGCATACATTATGTTTTTCAAGATTACGAGGCAACTCGGCTTAGTGCTTGCACCAAACAAATGTACCCCTCCCACTGATAACTTGGTATGGCTAGGTTTCTGTATAAATGCTCCTAATCTAACTGCCACCATTCCAGAGAAGAAGCTGGCTGATGTCCTTGATGAGTGTCGGTCTTGGAAAGAGAAGCTGGTTGCTTCAAAGAAGCAATTGCAAAGTATAGCAGGAAAGATGCAACATATAGCGAAATGTGTCAAGCCGGCGAGGACATTCATGAATCGTGTCCTTGCGGCGATTAGGGCGTCGCCTAATGTGGGCCAGCATCCTTTTTCTGATAAAATATTGAAAGATATCGACTGGTTTCTAAGATTTGCAGCACAGTTCAATAGGGTGGTTCTCCTGCCTCTGACGCCGGTTCTTGATTGGGTATTAGAGTGCGACTCAACCTTGAAGGCGGGGGGGGGGGGGGGGGTTTCTCCCCAGTTGCTTATTATGCAGCAGAGTATCTGTTAGAGGTAGTAGAGTCACTGAAATTCATAAACCAACTCGAAGCCTTTAACCTGGTAACGGCCCTCACAGTGCTCCTGCCAGTGGGGCCGAGGAACTTTAACATTATAGTTAATACCGATAACTTAGTGTCACAGCAAGTGTTGGCGTCAGGATTGGGGAGAGATCTAGTCTTGACTGCGCGAGCAAGGCAAATTTGGTTGATTTCAGCCTTGAATAGTTGCAATATTTTCATTATTCATAAAGAAGGTCGTGATCTGATACTAGCTGATAATCTGAGTCGCTTACCGACTGATCCTAAAGCTAAAGCTGCAGCTTTAAGAGTGTGAACATCTTAACTTGAAACATATCACTGTTGCTTTCTTGCTGAAAAATCTTGATTTTTCTCTGTAATGAATCATACTATTCCCTGGAAGATAACCATTTTTCTGCTTCTATCTTCCAGGGTACAGCCTGACACATCATCTACAGCTAGTATCTGCTCTCTCAGAGGCTCTCTCAACAGGGACGTGGGCAAATAAAGGCGTCCATCTTCGCTCATATAGGACGTTCTGTGCGCGTCATCATGTCGACGTGCTGAACCCCGCTATATATGATGTAATGTCATACATCCTGTTCCTTAAAGCACGTTTGAAGTCTCCTGGATCAATTGCTAATTATTTCAGTGGTGCCAAGACATGTATACAGGCGCTTGGTGGTAATGTCGAGAGATTTAACGCATATCAAGTGACGGTTTTAAAGAAAGGCATTATTAAGAACTGAACTCATCTTCCCTCTCGCGCAAATCCTGTGACTCCAATTGAGCTTAAAGCCATAATTACTTACCTGACATCTTTCGGTGAACAAGCATTGGTTTATATAGCCGCCTTACTCTTGATATACTTTACACTTGCTAGACAAAGTAATGTAACCTCACCGACATTGGCCCTCCTAGGGCCTCATACGATTCGCTCTGATGATATTACTGTCACTAATAATCAACTCTACGTTTCAGTTAAGTCTTCTAAGACTAGATCTAATTCTCAACCTCCTCTTACATATTGTCTTCCAAGTCTTCCTGGATCATCTTGCTGTCTCTCGTGGCCTGGCTGAGATACGCACACACCTCTAACTCTTCTCAGCTGGCTCCGGCCTTCGTCCTTCCCTCGGGTGCTCCGTTGATGGCAGAGCATCTAACTAAGGTCCTGGTGATGACCTCAGATGTGTTGTTCGGGCCGGCATGCTCGTTTACCCTGCATAGTCTCCTGAGAGGAGCGGTGCAGGCCTGCATCTCAGCAGGGGTCCGTATTGACGATATCAAAGAGGCAGGTTCTTGGACGAGTGATGTGGTCTCCGCATATCTCGCGCCGACGATCATCTCTTCCGTACCAGCAGCCATCGGTTTATTGTTGGGTTGAGGGCTGATGGTGTTGCCTAGTCCTGTTTGCCTGTCTGTCTCTTTCCTGACTATCAACACTTTCTAGATACTAAAACAACATTTAACCATTCTTGATCCTAACTTGAATTCCAACATGATACGATATGAAGCCGATATGATTTGACATTAACACAGCCATCAATCAACCCGACTACACTTGACATGATCCTGACTTCCATCTCGGGTAAGAGACACAATACCGATATGTTCTCCAGCCAAGATCGACCTGCCTGCAGGTTATGTTCTCCATTAAATTTTTGTTATTTCCAGTTACTCGTTGTCTCTATTTTGTTCGCATGTATAAATTATTAGCAAATTACCATGACCAAAATATGAACCATTAATCGCTAGCACATAGCCACTACCACGTTAGCAAATATACACAACCACTTTACTATTTATTCACCACCACATGAAGAAAACAAAGCAGATTGTAGACAGTACACATATACTTATTTTGGCTTGTTCAACAATGACCGCGAGAGGTGCCCCCAAAGGCAATTTTCCGGTTTTCCAGTTTTTGCGAGAGTTGACCCTCTCATATATTTACGTTCTCTGACAGTATAAAGCTGCATAGTATTTTCAAAACCAAAAGACTTAACCTGTTAAGTCGGTCAGATACTACACATCCAACTTCAATACATGTATATCCTCTGGTGCAAGTGCCAGTGGTAAACATCCTGGGGAGGTGAGTGGGCGAGATGACTCTAGCTGTAAACTGTTGTATCTTACGGAGGATAATAATAATAAAAAGTAATATTCCCTTACGTATCTTTATACATGCATAATACGATATACATCACATAATGTCTCATATATATATACTTATCCTGGCTGAGGTGGAGAAGAAAATAGAAAGAGCTAAGATGGATTGAGAGAGTTAATTTTTCTCTTTGACAGGACGTATTGAATAATATAAAACTTTTCGCAGCAAGTGATCTGTACAAAGACTGAGGAATAAGTACAAAGAACTGATGGTGGCAGCGCACCATAGGTGAGTATGCTGCAGCAAATTGCTCTTAGTCCATTAATGGATGATAACATCATGTCAACAGATCATAATAATAATAATAATAATTGGAAAATACCTGATACCGATGATTTATACACGTATATACATATACTAACTATATATATATATATATATATATATATATATATATATATAAGGACATGGGGAAGAAAATACAGGCTAAATTGTTTATAAATTATGTATCGGTTCTAACAGCGGATTACACGATTACTATTCAGTGCGGACCTGTGGCACCAGTGGCGCCCCCACCGGTGCCCGGATATACTACGCGACCCGCGCTTTCATTTCACTTTGCTCGCATTTCAGGTTTTGAAGATAGGCAAGGCCATTAACTTTGCCAGGGATAGAGTTCTCAGAACAATTATTGTGTTGCGTTATTATCTTGCTACTTGGAGAAAGATTATACAGTATATCCCAGTTAAATCAAGCTCCGTTAAACCAAACGATCGGTTACTCCAAACTTGTTTCAGCGGCCCAGCAAAATACTTCCATTTATCATGTAAAGAAGTTGGCTAAACCAAAGTTGGTGAATCCAAACAAAATTGTTGGACCCAGGCCACTTCCAGCATGGTTAAACCAAACTTTCATGTGGTTATAAGGTGATCTGAGACCCCACTGACTTTTTTATACGATAAATGGTAGTATTTTGCCGGCCACCGAAAAAAAGTTTGGATTAACCGATCATTTGATTTAACCAAGCTAGGTTTAATGGGGTTATACTGTACATATATAAAAACCAATAATCAAAGTGACCACATACATTGTATATTACATGTGCAATACATGCTTACTCGAAGTCAAAGTCAAAGCGGAAGCTCGGTTAAGCCAATGATCGGTTAATCCAAACAAATTTCTTGGGTCCGTTCAAGTTCGGTTTAACGGGGGTATACTGTACATGGATTGCTGTACAGAAGGAAAACGGGATCAAATAAATAAAACCTGTTACTGCTACGTGGCTGGTGTCCAACCTTTCGACGTCCAACCCTTCAATTATCTCAAAGGTTGGCCATTTATAATACAAGTTATTCCAAACTAGATTAAGGTAAATTATAAGGATCCACGTAATATATTTATCTAAACATAAGACAGAAACTGAAAGCAACCTTAATCTTCCATAGTCCGATGATTTTGAGTTTCTGTCACTTTTTCTGAGATCAAAGTGGCGTTCTCTGTGGCGGAATGGTTAGAGTGTCTGACTTTTTTCGAGGTCAGACTCCTAATCTGAGGGACGGCGGTTCGATTCCCCGTGCCCGCAGCTCTGCCAATTTGGATTTCCTACCACTGTGTATAACTTACAGCGTCATCAAAGGCCGGTTGCTCTCATACCATGTCTATGTGGTGTGGGAGGTTAAAAATCCCTTGGGTCGTTAAAAGTGTAGGCTCGGGCTTTCTATCGACCAGCAGTGGAATGAGGAAGACCAGGGCTGTATGCAGGAGTCAGTGTTAGCGAGGCAAAATGGTGTTTGGCGGGAATTCCGGTTTAGTGGCGAAAAATGGTATGCACAAGTCAGTGTTAGGCCTAACACCAAAAGCTTAACCGATGTTACGTTACCCCTGAAAAATATTAGGTTTAGCGAGTTCATTAGGCCCAAATCTATTCAATGCTGTCATATTTAACAGAATTGCATATGCAATAAGTGAAATTTTATCAATTTAACCCTAAATTTGAAGCGTTATTAAGGCTACTGCCGCATTGGCGGCGATATTAATAGTTATATTTTTGAATCGACGAATGTAAAGTAAACAAATCGCCGCCGCCGCCGCCGCATCGACGTCGCTTTCGATAACGGCGGTACCCGGTTTGTTTACTGTACGTTCGCCGATTCGAAAATATAACTATTAATATCGCCGCCAATGCGGCAGTAGCCTTAATAACGCTTCGAATTTAGGGTTAAATTGATAAAATTTCACTATTTGACTATGTAACTTTGTTAAATATGATAGCATTTAATACATTTGAGCCTAATATATGCCTACAAACGCAGAGGGATTTCCCAAATCTATTAATAAATCACGTTTAGCTATAATGAAAGTGTTACGCGCTCCTGCATACGGCTTGACCGAATTCCCCGGTTCGGAGATAGCTAAACGGAAACAGGCTGTAACACCAAATCCCGCTAACACTGACTCCTGCATACGGCCCCAGTCGTCTATGACTGAAATTTCCCCTGCTTAAAAAACTAATGGACCAAAAACAAAAAAAAGATATTGAACTAATTGTTGTAATCCACCTTACTTTACCTTCAAGTACTGTTTATCTTAAATGATTCAGTTTTGAGATATTTGAAGTGCAAACATACCAAATTAACTAAGTGTAGTGGTCTGCACTGACCTCTCAGGCAAGTAACCACATAGACAGGTAGGCGTGGGAGTGTGTTGATATCAGGGAGCCTAGGTGGTGTAATGGTTAGCACACTGGCCCGGAATGCAAAGAGATGTGGGTTTGAGTCCCGCTCTAGGCGCAGTATTTCCCATTTTCATCACCCCCATGACACTGGTTGCCGTGATCAGGATCCTGTACAATCTTTGCGCTGTATGGTTGTTGAACCTACCCTGTGTATGTATGTGTTAGTGCATTGCCTGTATGTATGTAATTGTAAGCATTACAAGACTTACAATTCCAGGGGGACGAGTGTAGTGGTCTGCACTGACCTCTCAGGCAAGTAACCACATAGACAGGTAGGCGTGGGGAGTGTGTTGATATTAGGGAGCCTAGGTGGTGTAATGGTTAGCACACTGGCCCGGAATGCAAAGAGATGTGGGTTCGAGTCCCGCTCTAGGCGCAGTATTTCCCATTTTCATCACCCCCATGACATAAGCATGAATGCCAAAATTCTGACACCAAAGGGTTTAGCATTAAAGCTGCATAGTCCGATGAGAACATCAACATTTATTTAAAATGACTCAATTTTGAGATATTTGAAGTGCAAACATACCAAATTAATTTAGGCATGAATGGCAAAATTCTGACACCAATGGGTTTAGCATTAACAGGTTCTATTAAATTGCCTCAATATTTCCTTATATGAAACAACGAATGCTGAATAATTGCATCAGTATCTAAGTTCGATACGTAGAATCGAATGTAGATATTTGTTTTGGTTTTGAAAATGTTATGCTTCAATGGACTATGCTGCTTTAAAGCTGCATAGTCCGATGAAAACATCACATTTTCAAAACCAAAACAATTATCTAGATTTGATTCTACATATCTAACTTAGATGCTGGTGCACTTATTAAACAAGCCTATGGTGATAGAGTTTTGGCAAGCTTGACAAAATTAATTTACCATATTTCCATTTCAAATATATTAAAAGTTAGCGATTTAAAATACAAGTTACTTCAAACTAAAAGTAAGGTAGATTATAATGAACAACATAATATGTTTATCTCAGAAAAAGTGAGAAACTCAAAACCATCGCAACTGTAAGTAACACCGTCACAAACCACTACGCGGGGTGAACCCTGTTCCTCCTTTTGTCGATGTTCTCCCTGCAGTTAACCCCGGATAATCCCTCCATCTCCACGTCGTCTCGAGCTGGAAGCACGCTCGACGCCCTCCACTGGTCACCGAGTGACGTGGCAACGGCGACCAGCGGCACCACCATAACGACCAGGCACCAGCCGACCCCGAACCAGACGGCGTTCACGGGGCGAAGCAGCCGCTGGCAGAGGGCGCCCGCAAGCCGGGAGAGCGCGCTGCTCACCTCCCGGCACTGGCCCACGTCACAGCGCACCGCCGCCTCCAGGTGGCGCGTTAGTTCCTGCAGGCTGCGGTAGATGGCGGTGGCGGCGCCCCGCAAGGAGCGAACAAGAGCGGGGCCGTCCAACCGGGCCTGCGCGGCGTCCATTGCCGGGATGAACGCGGGGGTATCCAGGGAGAGGACGAAAGCCTGTGCGCGCCCGACTGAGGTGTTCAGTTCCGCCATGTTCGCTTCAACGTCGTTCACATCGCTGTGGTGAATACGTTGCGCTTCATTGGTCAGCTGCGCCACACGGCCCTTGTAGACAGCGTTCTGAATCATCCTTCCCTGGAGATCCATGAAGTCGGCGAAACTTCCCATGTCTTCACTTGTGATGTCTTTAAGCAGCGCTTCACGATATGTCGCAAAGTCGACAGTGTCATAGCCTTTGTTCAACTCCACCAGGTGATCTCGAGCAGCTTGGTTCATTAGAATCACGTGACCCGTTGTTATGTTCACCTCTGGTAGGTCATCCAGAAGGTCGTCGAAGTTGTACTGTGAGAGGTCAAGAAGCTTTGTGATGTTGAACTTGGGGAAGAGTGTCTCAATGTCCAACGCTGTGTACAATGCCTCATTCTTCTGACAGCTCTCAAGGGTGGCTAAGACATCGATGCGCAAAGAACTGCTAGCACCCCACTTGGACAGGAATTTGAGGTCTCTGTTCTGGAAGGGGTTCAACAGGGGTCGGCAGAGTTCATTGTGCGCCACGGACCCGGCAAGGAAAAGCGCGGTGACAACGAGCATGACGACCCAGGCCAGGAGGAAGGTGAGTGCGACTCCCAGCAGCGCGCAGCAGGCACCCTTCCCAGTGCTGCAGAACGTGCTGCCACCAGGCGGATGCCCGAAGAACCCAAACGTCATGGCGAGCAGGTACAGCACCCCAACCAGCAGTGGAAGGCCGCACAGCGCCAGCAATGCGTTCTGCACATAGCACGACATCCCCCCAAATTTGCGCCCCAGGTCCGCTCCTAATTCACCTGGGTGAAGACTGCCAATAAAATCTACCACATCCTCAAGGGCGTCATCAATTTCTGAGCTGATAATACTGATGCTCTTCTCACCATTGTGCGTAAAGCCATGACTGGCATTCATGAGTTGTACACCAAGGTGCTGCCAGATGGTGTCGCCAAGATCGACACTGGCCGTGATGTTTGGAGACTGCGTGAGGGCAACAGTCATATTACGGATTGCATGCTGGACATCTGAGACTGATGAGAAATTGACCCCGACACTGAGTGCCGCAGAGGACTTCAAGATGGCTGTGCAAGGCTTTTCGGTGCAGCCTGTAAGGGCATCACTGATGTTGGCTTTCAGTGTGTCGACTTTCACCTCGAGAGTGGCGCATTTTGACAGCAGATCCGATGTTTGTCTCATCATGCTTTCAAAATGGCCGACTGTTCTATTCAGGTTCTTTGCATAGCGTTCCAGTTTGGCGAACAGTGGGACAGCACCAGTCTCCTGCCCCAAGTCATGGTGCGCAGTCTCCGGCACCTGACCAACCTGCCTGGCAATGTCGGTCAGAGAAGGGATGATGACATGCTTCACATCCCTCAGCGAGTCGGCCGTGCCATTCACAAACCTATCCAACCCGCGAATGCTCTCTGCAAGCTGTGCGACCAACCCATCGCGCTCTTCGAACTGAGCACTGACGAAACCTGATGCAACCATAGCGAAGCTCACACCGAGGATCAGCAGCGCAACGAAGATGAAGAAGCAACCAGCGCAAGCCTTCTGCTTCGCACCATTGCGCGTGGTATTCTTTGTGTGGCAGCAGCAGAAGCAGCAACCAGCGATGGGAAGGCACACAACGAAGACGAGACCGACACCGGCCAGGATCAAGTAACCCCGGAAGTGTTGCACCAACTTCCCGACAAGATTCTCACTCAGAGGTCTGCCTTCCGGAAAAGTCTCCACCCAAGGCTCCGTCGGGATCAGATCTTCCATGAACACCTGGAAACATCAAGTTATGTTCAGTGAAGGTTGGACTTACTAAATGCCTGCCTGGTGTTCACACATTCAATCTCTATCCATTGCAAAACTCAGTGTTGGTGATGAAACTGATATAGTGCTGTCCAGTGCTATATATCACCTTTTAGCATTTAGCTGATTATCTGTTAAAATACCTGACAAATATCATCTTTTTTATTGATGAAAATGGCTAACTTTTGAAAAAGGAAGGCATCTAAGGTCACATCAGGACGTATGCCGACTTGTTACACTGACAGTGTGCACTCATGGTGACTTTATAGTGCTGCCCCATTGGGAAATCAGGCCTCTGGCACCATGACCTGATATCGCGCTCAGTCACGTTATCCTGACACTGAGCAAACCAGTCCTTGTCCTATGCTAATAATCCTGAGTGCCAGGCTAGGAAGCTACAAGCATATTTTTAAGTCATTAATTTGAGTCGACCAGGGTTCGAAGCCACAAACCCAATGCGTTCAGATCCCCCGATCTCCCAAAACAGGAAATGGACGCTCAACTCATTCAGCCATCCCGTCTGGTCGTAATTAATGAAGGTGCTTTCGAATTAAATTGTTGAATTCCGTCTTAATTTGACTCAGTCAGGCTCCTTATATATATATATCAACTCAAATACAACTAAGGTCCCCTACACCAGAAATTCCAAATCGAACAATAAATGTTTACTATTCACACAGTTCAACTCTTGCAAAGCACTTTAAGGCTTTATAGTGCGAGGACAAACCTAAACCTATCAAAACCAAAACACCTACCTTTTGACAAGCAAACCCAAATTAATTTTGTATATCTTAACTTCAAATATTTCCAAAATTATCCATTAAAATAAAAATGATATTAGCTAAATAAAGTGAATTATAAAAATCACCTTAATATATTAATATTTAAAAAGAAGAGAAGCTCCACTCAGCTCGGTTCATTAAACATGTTTTTATATATTTTATTTTATTAATTTTTTATTGAGGGCAAAAGAAAGCTAATACATAATACATGGACTTGTAGAGCATCAAGGTCACTTATGCAACCTGAGTCGTGATGCCATACAATCCAGCCCAGATGGTGCTTAGAACTATTTACATATCAAATTAAGTGATTTGTGAATTTTATGGAAGATGAGATGGGTGATATGAGGCAAGAGAGAAAACAAAGAAAATATAAAAATATAAAAATATAAAACACACACAAAAACACCTGAACCACAACAGATGTACAAATATCAATTTGATGTTCTAAGAAATACAATGAAATTATACCAGGAAGAGTACCGAATTAGACAAGTGTACACATTCACTGATGCGGCATAGTGCTGCCCCATTGAGATACAACGCAGCCAGGATGCAGAACCTACCGAGCTTCATCACCTGGCACTGAGCCAACAGGTCCTTGTCATATCCTAGTTCTGCAATGTGCCAGGCGAGGTAAGGGCGATGCCTCATTATAATCTACGGTTTGATTTATTTGGGGTCAAACCCATGACCTGTCACCAGGTAGGGGCTAGGACTAGGAATTCAAAACGTCTCGCTTTCTCCAGGCGTATTGAAAAATTGAGAATTATTATTTTGCCAATAACATTGTGGTGCTTGTATTATATAGACTATAGCTGTATTCACACGGGCGAGGTAAAACGCCTCACGCGAAACGCCTCGCGTACTGCGACTCACATTTGCCGTGTGAACGCGACGGTGAGGCGTTTTAGGGCTGAATCGATTCATATAAAGCGCCTACTGTAAAACGCATCGCGAGGTGGTCTACACGAAGCGATTTACTCTGAGGCATTCTACCCTGTCCGTGTGAACGCATATGAAGCGATTTAGGACGTCACACGCATGCGCAGTCGACACATCAGTTTGTTGACTTTCCGGTCGATCAAAAGCGCATATTATATAATTTAATTAATGAAACCGCTATCTATGCACAGATATTTTTTTCATCATTTATTTGTAGGGTTTCACTGCCCAGCAGAAGTTTTGACCGTTCCAAACCAATACGAATCATTAAATACATATCTAGGTCGAACCCACACTCTCTGGTGCCGGCGTCATCAAACCCAAAATGGCGCTGGTTAGCCTGGACTTGCTCATGCGCAGATATCCACTTCCGCCTCACGCAGTGTCCGTGTGAACGGGCGCCTAATTCGCCTCACCTGATTCGATTTGTGTGATACGCCTCACATTTTGTCCGTGTGAATACAGCTTTAGTCATTTTAACTGGGGAACCACCATTGTCTGTTCCAATAATCACTTATCTTTAAATCTTAAAACAAAAATCATATACATAGTTAATGAGACAAAAACTAGGAATATGAACAAATCATGATATATGGTATCATATAAACCATTACTGTAATATACACACAGGCAGATGGGTTGTTGTTTTAGAGAGTCTACCCAATTATGGCCACTGGAGGTTCTCTGTGGCAGAGTGGTTAGAGTGGCTGACTTTTTTCTAGGACGGACTCCTAATCTGAAGGTCAGTGGTTCGATTCCCTGTGCCCCCACCTCTGCCAATTTGGATTTCCACCGCTGTGTATAACTTACAGCGTCATCAAAGGCCAGTTGCTCTCATACCATGTCTATGTGGTGTGGGAGGTTAAAAATCCCTTGGGTCGGTAAAAGTGTAGGCTTGGGCTCTCTATCGACAAACTGTCTAATGGTGAAAACAAGTCTATTCAGACTTATCCATGATAGGCAGTATACATCTTCAAGAGAGGAGGTGGTTGGGGGTGTGGAGTGGGATTACTCTACATGTGGAGTATATTCAGCTGCCATCCCCTGTGGGTCTGTTTGTGAACAACATGAGATTGAATGAGCTTGATGAATAGATTTAATGAATAGATTTATTCCAATATGCTTTCCTATAATTAGCAGAGAAGAGCTTTTGTTATTTGC
This sequence comes from Branchipolynoe longqiensis, assembly GCA_030323885.1. Classification (NCBI taxonomy): domain Eukaryota; kingdom Metazoa; phylum Annelida; class Polychaeta; order Phyllodocida; family Polynoidae; genus Branchipolynoe; species Branchipolynoe longqiensis. The sequence continues at coordinate 62,647,005 of CM059193.1, read as the reverse complement.
TCTTGTTCCCTAATGTTATTTGATATTTGTTATTATTCTTGTATTAGTGCTATTATTATTAATGTTCTTAGTACATGTGTAGAATATTCTGCAAATGATGTCGATATCGCCTTAATCTAGAAACTATATGTCGGTAGCATATAGTTAAAATAGCATCTTGTTAGATGAATTGGGTGTAATTATTATTCATGTATGTTAAAGGCTAAACATTACATGGTAAAAGTGGTCAGTGTCATAGACAATTAAAATGATTAATAAGCATATTTATGATCATCAGTTCTGGCCATAATTCAAAACACAACAAGCGAGAACAGTGGACCAACATTTAATATATTCAAGATAGATACATGCAGCTATGTCAAGATCAATTTCAATAAGCAACAATACATGGACGATGAATAATACGGACCACTACCTGAATAACCAACCTGTCACAAACAATCCAAGTTTAGTAGCTACGTCGATCTCGTAAATAAGAATAATTGCCGTTATCTTGAGAACTAGTTTAAGTTAAGTCATGCCTCCATTACAGTGGCTTGTGTCCCTAACCTAAGTTATGCTCGATACAACTCGAGATAGTAATATAATTTGAACATTTCCAAAGAATCGATAAATTGACAATAGATAACTTTCTCATGACTAAATTACTAGAGACTGTGTTAATATTGCCTATGCCATTGTGGAAGAAAGACATACACCGATAACTATTTAAACATTCTCACAGAGCATAGTGACTCAGAAATAGGCTACTCGGACACTCGGCCCTTCCAAGTAAACAGTGTAATAGTTGGGTGGGTGGGATGGTTCAGAAATGTCCAGTACAGTGTGTTAGGTCGGCTAGAACAGCTGCATGAATGCCAGTTTAACAGTTAGTGATTTGAACCAACAGAACAGTAGCTATGCAAATGTAATGTTACTATGTATGAGATGCAAGTTACTGTAGTTACAACTCAGCTAGCAGTAATTTGAGCTACAGACCAAAACCTGCTGGTACCAGCTACAGTAGGTAACTAAGATAGTTGCTGTAGATACCTTAACATGGTTACGCAGAGGGCTCGCTTGTCGTGATGAATTATTCATGTTACGGCGTAACATGTACAATGGAACTAGTAAACTTCCCAATCCCCACACTCACTCCCTCAACACACCCTCACACTCCTGTTGTACACAGGCTGGGGATGTCCCAATATCTGCTGGTAGGACCCCTATCTTAAATTAATGCTTATATAAAAGGTTTGGCTGCAGTCATGGATCAGTGACCATGACCCACTTACACACTAATGCTAGGTACACACCTACCGTTTTTCCGCACCCACCCACCATATTCGATCTAAAATTGCCCAAAAGTCTTGAGGTGTGCACTCCCCTAGCACACCTACCGATTGCGATTCGCGACTTAAAACTCAATTTTAGGGCTAAAAGTGCTTCCTTACGATTGCGATTCGCGATTCGAAAAATGAATCGGCCCATTTTCAGTTTTAAGCAGGTTGGGTCGGGTCGCAAGTTTTAGTGCGCGAGTCGTAAACAGTAGGTGTGTACCTAGCATACGCTGTACATTTGCAGAGTGTGTACAGTGCCAGGAGGTGCAGTTCCATCCAAGCTAAATCTACTTAACCTGAGGATATGGTTCTGGGCATAATTCTATATGGCCGGCCAACCGAAATCTTGCCATGACTCCCGGCCTATCCTGCCGTCAGTCCTGGCCTATCCTGCCATCACTTCCCATCAACCCTGCTCACCCTCACTGGTGTGCATGAATATTGTACAGTGTATATCAGACCTAATACAATATCAATTGCCAAGCAGAAGTGTGGCAGCTTTCTTGGACAGTTTCTGGGTCCTGCACTGGGTGTGAGAGTGTCAGAACTGTTGTCCTCTTGAATAGGTGTGAGAAGCATTGGGTTTGGTATTTAATGGACCAGTGCCACAGCATACTGCACACACTTAATTCTCTGAAGGAACAAACTACACATGGGTCAACTGATTAGGTACAAATGGAGGAATATTATGCAAAATGTGATGCAGTCATTCCTATGTCCAGGGACATTGGTAAGTCTCTTTTCACTTTACATTTATGTAATATAGATCTATACGTGATGCAATTAGGTAGATACATTAATGCAATATAATATAACATAATGGATCTTTCCACCACTGAGAGTGATACCGTGGTCGTGAGTCACGGCGTTGGGAGGCCGGGAGTCCCGGCGGTGGGAGGCCGGGAGTCACGACGGTGGGAGGCCGGGAGTCACGACGGTGGGAGGCCGGGAGTCACGACGGTGGGAGGCCGGGAGTCACGGCGGGGGCAGGCCGGGAGTCACGGCGGGGGCAGGCCGGGAGTCACGGCGGGGACAGGCCGGGAGTCACAGCGGTGGAAGGCCGGGAGTCATGGTGGGGACAGGCCGGGAGTCACGGTGGTGGGAGTCACGGCGGGGACAGGCCGGGAGTCACGGCGGGGACAGGCCGGGAGTCACGGCGGGGACAGGCCGGGAGTTACTGCGGTGGGTGACCGGGAGTTACGGATGTAACAAGCCGGGAGTCACGGCAGGGACAGGCTGGGAGTTGTGTCTGGGGTAGCTGTAATTTGATATATTAGATGTTCATATTAGATTAGTATTTCTGTTTTTATGGATAATACTCGCAGCCTACCCTGCCATGACTCAGGGGTGGTTGGCCGGGAGTCCGGCGCGGGTAGGCCGGGAGTCACGGATGGGTAGGTCGGGAGTCACTGCGGTGACAGGCCGGTAGTCACGGCGGTGACAGGCCGGTAGTCACGGCGGTGACTGGCCTGGAGTCACGGCAGCTGGGAGTCACGGTGGTGACAGGCCGGGAGTCACGGTGGTGGTTGGCCGGGAGTATTAGCCATAAAAACAGAAATAATAATCTAATATGTACATATAATATATAAAATGACATCTAATATATATTTATACATATAGCGCGTATACAGGCCTGTATGCGGATTTGATGCGCGAAAAGGAAGAAAGCAAGGCGACGCTGGGAAAAAGAGGCGTTTATTGAGGCGCCTCTGGCAACAGAGGGGTTAGACATGGGTAAATAGCAACAGTGGAAAACAAAGGAAAGTAAGGACAGAGGCAAGTAAGGTTCCTGAGGAGCAGAAACAAGGATAAATACAACAGGGGCTCATAAGGAGCAATGTCAGAGGTAAAAGAGTTCTGGTGAGGGGGGGGGGGGGCGAGGAGCCCTCCACCCGCTGAAAGAGAAGAGAGGAGAGGAAGAGACAGTTGGGTGGGTGGGTGGAGGAAAAAGGGCAGAGCGTGGAGGACGGCTGGAAGGCGAATGACTGAGGGAGGCCGGCGGGCGGCCTTATAAGGGAGGTCAGGAGGGCGGTGACAGGTGAGGTGCGAAAGCAAGGCCGGGAGAGGGGGGAGGAAGAAAGCTGAGAGGCGGGCGTCGCGCGAGGTGAGAATGCTGCGCGACGACCTGGGAGGCGGGGGGAGGGTCTCTTCCTCTCCACGCATCAAACGCAATGCTTCGCATTACGACCGACCGATGCGCGAAAAGGAAGAAAGCAAGGCGGGGGTGGGAAAAAGAGGCGTTTATTGAGGCGCCTCTGGCAACAGAGGGGTTAGACATGGGTACATAGCAACAGTGGAAAACAAAGGAAAGTAAGGACAGAGGCAAGTAAGGTTCCTGAGGAGCAGAAACAAGGATAAATACAACAGGGCCTCATAAGGAGCAATGTCAGAGGTAAAAGAGTTCTGGTGAGGGGGGGGGGGGGCCGAAGAGCCCTCCACCAAAATGGAGGAGAGGGCTCGAGGCATGCCCGAGGCGGGGCGTGGGGCGCGGGGCGCCCGAGGCGGGGGCCCGGAGTTGCAGGTCTGGGTGAGAAGAGGGTCCGGGGCCTACGTGGACGGGGAGCGGGCGGCCAAAAAAGGGAGGCCCGCTCCTGAGGCCTGAGGGGAGGAGGTCCGGCGAGGGTCAAGCGAAAGCAAGGCCGGGGGAGGGGGGAGGAAGAAAGCTGAGAGGCGGGCGTCGCGCGAGGTGAGAATGCTGCGCGACGACCGGGGAGGCGGGGGGAGGGTCTCTTCCTCTCCACGCATCAAACGCAATTCTTCGCATTACGACCAAAGCAGAAGGACTCCGGCTATACTACTTCTTTGATGATTGCCACCCTTGTGGTTCCTGGGTTAGAAACCAGGGGAACTCGCGGCGCTGCGTCCGCATAGGCCCTGCCTTGACCAAGGTGCACTGGACTCGTCACTTGCTTGCCAGCTGCACCCAGAGCAACAACCTGTGGTTTTTTTTTTGTTTACGGTAGGACAGTGGCCCAGGCAGATGTCATTTGAATTGATGTTGTGATTATTGGTTTCAATATGTTCTGGTGTTATCATATTGATTATTGACTAAGTGTTATTTACGATGATTGTTCATCCTAAGAGATTATATTATGCTGATGGTTCATGCATTCATCATGACTATGTGTTAAGAATAAATGATGTCGCCCTTATGCTTAACTCTACATCCGACTTCTAGCCTCCTTCGTTACATATAAATAATATTAATTATGAGATGTAAGTGTGTATACATGTATGTTAATAGGTAGTAGCTAGTTGACTAACCATGACCATTTCCATTAATAACGATGGCAAGAACTAATGGGTTGTTGGCAAGCAGGCTGTGCATGTACATAATTGCGGGTTTGGGACTGCATCAGTGGATACTGTCCAAATGCACAGCTTAGTGTGTATGTGGGTCATGGTCACTGATCCATGGCTAGAGCCTAACCTTTTCTATATGCATGAAGATAGGGTTCCAGTCTCTGTGCAACAGAAGTGTGTGGGTGTGTTACGGGAGTGAGTATGGGGTTGCTGGGGTAACGGGATGTGGGGGGGGGCGGGGTTTACTGGTTCCATAATCGCCAGGAACTGCTGTACATCATTATGGTTATTAATTATGTTACTTGTCTATGACACTGAACACTACTACCATCTTGTATGTAAGGTTTAATCTACATGAATACTAATTATATACAATTAATCTCACAAGATTGTGCATTGATAATAATAATAATAATAATAATACCAGAATAATATTATTTTTCAAATAACTGTCACAAAAAGAGGAAAGTTACAATAGACTTCTGATAATAATTATATGATACCATATTCAAATAAATATCTTCATTAACTATATTCATCAAAGTAATTGATGTTGTTCATAAATAGACAGGTGGTAACAGTGAAATACAACCCCACAGGTACAGTAATCCCACTCCACACCCACACCCAGTGCCCGTCATTGGACAGACTGCTAAAACAATGACCCATCTGCCTGTGGATATATTAGAGTAATAGTTTATATGATGTCATACATCATGATTTGTTCATATTCCTGATTATTTCTAATTAACTATGTATAGGGTTTTGATTCTAAGATAAGTGATTATTAGAACAGACTATTGTGGTTCACGGGTAAAAATTACTAATACATTTATACATATAATATAGCATCTGTTTAACCAAGAGAACAGCCAGTGCACCAAGTGGTGGGTCTGATCATTTTGATTACACAGTACAGGCTGAGTGAGCCGTCTTGGTATTATAGGGTCTTTGTATAAACATAGACACTAATAAAGTCTGTACTAGACTACTAAATGACTGAAACGTATAATCCTCCAAGCATTGCTTATCCCATCATTACTAACAACCTACTAACTCAAACTACTTCATGTAGTCAAAAAAGACCCGAGGTATTAACCTTTTAAGCATAACCCTACAAGGTCACCATACTCTATCTAACAGAATAAACAAACCATTCTACTAACACTCCATCTCAAAATGTTAACTCCAACGACATGATAATTTTCCAATTCACAACATAGTAGGCATACAAACCTATGAAGGGAAACTATGCACCTAACCACTCCGTAATGTAAAGGTCTAATCAATACACATGTATGTATCTGGGTATGTATGAATACAACATATAACTACTATTTTTATATGTGAATTGTCAAACTATACCATATGTAAGTCTTTGAATGTTTGATATTGTTATTTCAGCTGATTTGAGCTGGCTGCTGATGACAATATCAGACTACATATACATATATTGTAAATAACTGTAGTGTCACATGGCTGGAAGACCAGTGCCACGGCGCTGACAACAGACTTTATTCAATGAATAAACTATATTTACAACAACAACAACAAATTCTATAATACAAGCACCACAATGTTATAGGCAAAATATGTTTGTTTCTTTATTTTATTGTTATTTCAATTTAATATTATGAACATACTACTCATGGGAGACTATTATTCATATGCACTGCAAAGAGCTAGTAAAGCCCGTTGTAATGATATATTTTGTTAGGTTCCTTATTCAATATTAAACAAGTTGTAGACTGTGACAGGTCACCTCTATCTGTTTCTATCTAGAAACTGTCTTGGTTTTTCAATAGGCCTTGATGATCTGAAACGGCTTGAAATTCAAGAGGTGGCCTCTTCCTGCTTACATTTTAGGTGGACACTCTACCCACTGGGCCACCTTGGTTAGTTAGATTGGTTGGTTCTGGGAATTTTACGTCCTGGCAACATCTAATGTCATATCATGAAGTGACAGTGCACACTCATGGTTACTTTATAGTACTGACCCACTGGGAAATCAGGCCCCCAGCACCATGACCCGATATCCCACTCAGTCACATTATCCTGACATTGAGCTAACCAGTCCTTGCCCTATTCTATTAATCTGCGCACCAGGCTAGGAAGCGACAAGTATCAATTGTATAAGTCATTGGTTTGACTCGACTGGGAACCAAACTCCTGACCTTTCACATGCGAAGCCAGCATTCTACCAATTCGGCCACCGTGGTCACCTGGTCCTGAGGTTAGAAACAGAGCCAAATGTGTAAATACCTCATTCAGGTGGTATATCCAATGCAGGGCACCATCTGTTGTTGCCAGGTCCAGCGGCGATGTGGTGCTAGTCCTGTTCCCATTATCCTGGCACTGCCCCCCGGCCCCCACGGCCCCCACGGCCCCCAACCCCAGGAGGACTGTGATGACAAGCGCCCAGCCCGACATTTGTTCGACTGGGGGCGCCGACGGACGGCAAGACGGCAGGCAAGACGGCAGGCAAGATGACAGGCAATGCGGCAGGCAACACGGCAGGCAACACGGCAGGCAACACGGCAGGCAACACGGCAGACAACACGGGAGGAAACACGGCAGGCAACACGGCTTACTCCGCAACTACTCGCACGGCGGGCCGAGCACGCCTGATATATGTGATGGGGGATGGACACCTTATACCCCTGTCACACTATGATGTAACGTGGCAGCGTAAGCCGATGTATGTGAAATTTGGCCATTACGTCGAGCTATGTCGATATACGTTACTTGTTCATTAAGCCCACGGCGAGATACAGTGATACACGTCACAGTTTTGGACATACCCAAAACTTTTGACATAGCTCGATGTAAGGCCGTTATGTTGGGTTACGTTGGGATTATGATGTGCTCATGTCAGGCTTATGTCGAAATACGTTAGATGTTCATTAGAGCTACGTCAGTCTATATTGAGCTATGTCGACTTATGGTAGAATGACAGAGAGCCGGGAGGAACGCGCTGACAATGTGGTGTTAAAATATCTTGATGTAGGTCTAACATGTCTCTGACATGTGTCTAACGTTAGTCTAACATAAGTCCAACCTGTCTTGACGTATTCAACATAACATATGTAACATGCGACAACATTCTTTGAACGTAAGCGAACGTGCTGTGAACATTTTGCCTTGCTGTCCTTATGCTGAGCACACTGGACTATCGTTAGACTGACACGGCTCACTGGCGGGCCTGACATCGACTCATGTTACAAATTACGTCAGAGTCACACCTAGCTACATTAGGGGGGGCGTAATTATGCAAGTCCTACGCTAAGCCGACACGAGGGTTTCGCTAGGCTGATGCCGGGTGCGCTGGAGGCTCGTTAGCATTACGTTGTGCCATTTTTTGTATTGATGTTCTAACTGGTGGAGACACATTACAACTTCGCCTACGTCCACTACCCTGCAATGCCATCCAATTTCGCCCTGAAATGCCGAGAATTTTGACATATGTGTCTAGATGTAAAAAAGTGATTTTGACATTGCCCACTTACTGGTCGTAGTGTGACAGGGGTATTATATATACCACACACTTCTTGAGGGGCGGGCGCCGGTCTAATCAAACAGCAAACAGATAGCTCAGCAAAAACATGCTTAGATCTAACGTGTGGAGATCTGGTTCGATATGGTTGTTTACATACACCACGTATTTCATATGGGGCCTGTCACAGGTTTTTCCTTGTTTTCCATTAATGTTACATAGTCCAATGGTTTTGACTTTCTGTCATTTTTCTGAGATAGATATATTAAATTGATTGTTATAATCTATGATTCTTTAGAATGTAATGTATATAAATACAAACAAAAATTATGAGCTTTTGTCTAATTTGTTTCATTCGTGGGTATGAGTTTTTGCCTTGTGAGATTTTGTCTTGTGAGCTTTTGTCTTGTGAGCTTTTGTCTTGTGAGTCTTTGTCTTGTGAGCTTTTGTATTCTGACCTTTTGTCTTGTGAACTTTTGCCTTGTGAACTTTTGTCTTGTGAGCTTTTGCCTTGTGAGCTTTTGTCTTGTGAGCTTTTGTCTTGTGAGCTTTTGTCTTGTGAGCTTTTGCCTTGTGAGCTTTTATCTTGTGAACTTTTGCCTTCTGAGCTTTTGTCTTGTGAGCATTTGCCTTATGAGTTTTTGCCTTGTGAGCTTTTGTCATGTGAGCTTTTGTCCTTTGAGCTTTTGTCCTGTATGCTTTTGCCTTGTGAGCTTTTGTCTTGTGAGCTTTTGTCCTTTGAGCTTTTGTCCTGTATGTTTTTGCCTTGTGAGCTATTGCCTTGTGAGCTTTTGTCCTTTGAGCTTTTGTCCTGTATGCTTTTGCCTTGTGAGCTTTTGTCGGTGTACCCTTTTTGGTCAGTGTTTCTTTACTTAAGTAACAGTTGCTTGGAAGTCAATGCCGTAGCTAGCGTGTGTTTGGGGGTGGGGGGGGGGGGCTGAGAAGTTCCCCACCTACAAAGCAAACCTCCAGTATATATAATCTCCCTGAAATAGCTGGAAATGGCATTTCAGAACCTCCAGATTTTAGAATGTCCTGTGGGAATACCCCAAAACGACCATCATGCCTGGTCCTTTTGGCACTTGTTCATTCCACGAGTTTATCTTACCCCCCCCCCCCCACCCCCACCCCCGCACCACCACCACCACCAAACAAAGCTGAAGTGCAATGCATATGTACACAGATGGGAGGGTTATAGTTACCAAGTCAGACAGGAATTCGAGGCGGTTATCTCTAGAGTGGAACCACCCTTCAGACGATGAGGCGAGGTGATAACTCTGGAGATTCCTGACACTATCAGGGTCACCGATTTGGTCGTCGGAAGTGGAATTGAGTTATGTGGAAGATAAATACATGGAACACTACTGTCAAAAACCAGTTTCAACCACCACTTTCAGGCACCACTGTCAACTACCTACAAAATACCCCATCAGCCAAAATTGACATATCTAGCCTGTTTTACTTAATGGTGCCTGTTTAACGAAGCCCGTTTTACTTCATAATGCCTCTAGAGCACATTGATTTTTGTATCATCGGCGATTGGACGTCAAACATATGGTCATTCTGACATTTCTTTGGAGCAAAGCTGCTTTCGCGACATAGGCTACTCTTTCCGATGAGCAGCAAAGGGTCGTTTATATGCACTTCCCCACAGACAGGAGAGCACATACCACCTCGTTTGATGAACCAGTTGTAGCCCAAACTGCAAATGGGTCCACTAATCTGCTAAGCAGGATCGATACGATGATCACTGATACCTTCACAGGTGGACACGCTACTGCCTGAAGTATCTCCCGCTTCCCCAATTCGTTTCAATGAGGTTAGGCTTCTTGGGCCATAATCGATTAACACGACCCGGGCGACACGGGTCACCCGAGTCATCAGAATTTCAAATAGAACTGCCAGTGGAGTCGACAAATACACGTTCCATGTGCAAAACGACCCGACCTGAGTAACTCACCTCTTGGCTGGGGTGGCTAGGAGCGATGACATCACATTTGTGCTGGTACCGTCCTGCAGGATAACAGCCACCGGTACCAGTCATACATGTTTTTTGGGGTAATAAAATAGATTAATGAAATGGAAATATAGCTAAACTATAAACTTTAAATCCTATTTTGCTGTTGTTATATCGGTTATTTAAAAAAGAAAAAGGTTTTGGATTAAGCCATCATTTTTGCACCCTGAGCTTGGAGAAGTGTATTCGATTATTCGACCCATGTCTGTAGGATGTGTGCATTCGCCAAAAAGTGGCTCAGGTGACCCAAGTTGATTAATTGATTAAGCCTCTTATGATTGTTGATAGATTAACAAAATGGGATTAATTAAATTAAGAAGATTGTCATTAGAAATACTCGGATCCAAAAACCTGCCATGATTCATTGCGCTCCAGTCAGTCTTTTTTCAGACTACACTTTGTTGTTACATAAAATGTCACCTTTTAAAGGGATATGGGGGTTCTAATGAGAAACCTTAAAGCTGCATAGTCCGATGAAATATCAAATTTTCTAAACCAAACCAATTATCTAGATTTGATTTTACATATCATCTAACTGAGTTACTGATGCCCTTATTAAGCATTGGTTTCTGCATAGAAGGCAATACTGAGTCAATTTAACAGATCCTGTTACTGCAGAAGTCTATGGTGTCAGAGTTTTGTCAAGCTTTTCCATGTTTGCACTCAAAATATCTCAAAAGTTTACCATTTAAAATAAAAGTAACTTTGAACTAATGTAAAGTACATACTAGTGATTGATCTAATACATTTATCTCAGAAAAAATACAGAAATTCAAAACAATCGCACTATGCAACTTTAACCATGTCATTCAAACGAAATGAACTCCCCAGCCTGATTACGTGGGGCATTACAACCTGCTTCACTAGTCGGGATGGCCGAATGAGTTAGAGCGTCTGCCTCCCGTGTTGGTAGTCCATGGGATGGTGGGTTAGAACCCTGGTCCAGTCAAACCAATGACGTAAAAATGTATACTAGTCGCTTTCTAGCCATGCACTTGGCATTATTAGAATAGGACAAGGACTGGTTGGCTCGGTGTCAGGATAATGTGACTGAGTGGGATATTAGGTCATGGTGCTGCCGGTCTGATCTCCCAGTGGGGCAGTACTATAAAGTCTCCATGAGTGCGCACTGTCACAAGTTGGTACCCGTCCTGATATGACCTTATATGTTGCTAGGACATAAACCAACAACAAACAAACGATCTACTTCACTTAGCTTGAAATAGATTATTTGACCTGAAATGGTTACCTTGGAAGATATATGAAGTGAAAATATACAAATTAATTTTGGCATGACTTTGTGTCAAAAATTGGTGGACATCATGGGCTTCGACAGGTTCCATTAAATTGACTTAGCATTCTATCTATGGAGGAACAATTGTTTAAGGAATGTGTCAGTATGTAAGTTGGAGATCAAGGATCAAATCTAGATACGCTTGTTGTTTTTTAAATATTTGATGTGTCATAATGTAAAGTCCAATGGTCGAATCTGTGGCTGTGTAGGCAAGCTATGGTGCAATCAATACAGACAATGAGAAAGGCAGAGTATAAAGTGTAAAGAAGAAGAGAGAGTCCAGCCCTCTGGTTTATTATTTATATAGTTACATGGGTTCATTGTAGAGTATCACCCCACCCCTTTTCCCCCAATGGGAATCAAGCATTCTTAGCCCTACCAATAGGGATCCAGCATTCATGGTCCCCATGGATACCAGTGGTCTGCCCACCACCACAAGCTGTATGGCCCCAAGGCCACCACCAACCTTGACCTTTGAGTATGGTGATCCCTATCCCAGCAGAGAGGGTAGGCCTTGAGTGCAATCACCCCCAAACCTGCCAGCACCACTATGTCTATTTACATCCCACTCAGGTACCACCAACCCATACATATATATATCCATACATGTGCCTGGTCACGCACACCGATCAGTAATAGAACATTTGCATTCCCCCCTACGCTAAATATCAGAATATTTAACAATAAGATAATGTAGCTTTACTACCATTCTGTGGAAGATTTGGAGTTTGGTTCCCGGTCGAGTCAAACCAATTACTTAAAAATGTATACTTGTCACTTCCTAGCCTGGTGCTCAGTATTAATAGGATTGGGCAAATACTGGTTTGCTCAGTGTCAGTATAATGTGACTGGGTGGGATATCAGGTCATGGTGCTGGCAGCCTGATTTCCCAGTGAGGTAGCACTATAAAGTCGCCATGAGTGTGCACTGTCACAAGTCGGTACCCATCCTAATATGACCTTAGATATTGCTAGGATGTAAACAAAATAACAAAACAAACAAATTTGTTCGCTGATTGTTTCGAGGGTTGCCTGCACAGAATAACTACGTTGTGAAGTGCTCATGTGACAACCTAGATATCTGATACAAACCGACTTAGTGCTGATAGGCTGCGCATTGTAAATCCTCTTAAGGCCCTGTCACATTATGATGCATCTCACAAGCACCCGGCCAATGCATAGTCCATCGAGAAGCGTAAAACTTGTCAGTGCAGGGGGCAAACTTGGACGTATGCATACCGTATACATAGCGTATGACCAATGTATGGCTTATGTGCTTCTGGGTGAAAAACCCATGAATTACGCTCATGGTACGTTCGCAGAATGCCAGTGAATGTTATATACGTTATTCGATCGCCAGAGCTATGCCTCATATGTTACATATGTCAAGACACACTGGAGAAATGCTAAATGTACGTTAGACATACATTAGACATATGTTATTCATATGTTGTCAGTATGCAGACTGTATTTTCCCACTGCCATTAATATAGGTCAACATAGTGCAATGTAGTGAACAATGTTTGTCTAATGTACATCGACATACGCCTAACGTATACATAATGTATGGCCGACGTAAAATCCACTCGTTGTCGAACATTGTTGTACGTCAACAGTTTTATGCATGCACAAAACTGTGCTGACCCCTTGACGTGCAACGAAAGTCGACGTACATTGATGTATCACAACGAGCGCCTAATGCATGCGTAACGCATAATGACATATCCCGACGTAGCTGGCAAAAATCACATGTTGTCGCGATGTGTTGTAATGTGACAGCCCCTTTAGACTGTTTGTTTGTTGTTGTTTTACATCCTAACAACATCAAAGGTTATATCAGGATGAGTACCCACTTGTGAGAGTGTGCACTCATGTCAACTCATGGAAATCAGGACGCCAGTACCATGACCCGATATCCCACTCAGTCACATTATCCTGACACTGAGCTAGCCAGTCCTTGCCTTATCCTATTAAGGCTGAGCGCCAGGCTAGGAAGTGACAAGTATCAATTTTAAAGTCATAGGTTTGGCTCGACCAGGAACTGAACTCTCGACCTTCCACACGCGAGGCCCACACTATACCGATTAGGCGACCGCGCTCGGTACGAGACTTCAATGTATGTCTAAAATTTACAGCATTTCCACCTTGTTTAACTCATGTCATATCAGTCAATCTTCAAAGTCGCCCACGTCTTGGCGTCATATGTGGCCTTTGATAGGACCGCCATCTGAGACTTCCTCGGCCCACCACACAACTTTTCTGACACCCGAGCTGACACTCCGAGTCATCATGGGAGCCATTCGGTAGATTCTATAGACACAATTATCACACCTTCGAGATCGTCGGCGGCCCTGAACCAATCGCCGACGACTCTGAACCCAACGGCAGCGACAGTGACTAGCAACCACTGTCAGGGAGCCCCGTGAGGTCCCCCAGTCAGGGAGCCCCATGAGGTCCCCCAGCAGGGAGCCCCGTGAGGTCCCCCACAGGGGAGGCCCGTGAGGTCCCAGCTGGGATCCCTGTGAGGTCCCACCCGGGAGCCCCGTGAGGTCCCACCGGGGAGCCCCATGAGGTCCCACCGGATGCAGCCCCTACACCGGCAGCCCCGTGCGGTCCTGGACCCACCGACGTGACAGCCTCGACCCCCGCAACCACAACGCCGGTTCCTGCTTCGGTCACCGATGGAGTGGGTGCCGAGACTGCTGATACAGCCACACCCACCTCACCACGGTCTAAGAGCCACTGGCACTGGACCACCCACCCTGCGACGGGGGCCCGGAAGACCAACACGCCGCCCATAGCCCTGCTGCCAATGACACCAGATCCCGCTTTGCTCTCCGGTCGAGGTACAGTACCGTGGGACCAAGAACGTATTGCCACCTGCCGGGCCACCGCCGCACCACAGCACAACTCACCGCACAGAGCACCACGCCCCCACCCCCCACCCCTCAAGCTGGACGAAGCAAGAAGGAAAGACCCCCCCCCCCCCCCCCCAAAAATAAACCCCAAAAAACCCGCCAAAAACGGGCTGTTTTAACAGTGCCGTTTATTAATGCTGCAGTCGCAGCCAGTGACCGCTAGGTCACAAACCCCCCAACAAGTAAGTAAGTGTCATATCAGTAGTGTAGAGAATGGGAGAATAACTGTGAACAATTTATGCTGGGAGAAGCGCTTTATAATATTACTGGATACCCGGCTGCATGAACACCAGATAATACCATAAAACTCTTGCCCCTTCATTTCACCTGTGATGCTGTTATTCAAACCAAGACTATCAACTCATTAACCACTCCTAAGGAGGGATGAAGACAAGTCACACAGATGAACAGTGGAGAAGTTGTGCTTTAATGGCATCAACTCATGTCCACCTACTGGTGACCTATCACCCACACCCCTTACCTTCTGTCCACACAGAATCTCATTACTACTTTAGTCTGTATAAGAATCAGTGCCTACATCCCATTGAATCCGAGCCCTATGGCTGTTGCACACACTCAATTGGAATATATGAATTTTGATAGCATCAGACAAAGTGTCTGGGGTCCTGCTCTAGAGTAGCTGTGTCTCACTCAAGAACCAGGAGTAGAGTGATCTCCCTTCAGTGTGTCTGAAGCAGTTTTGAATAATTAATTAATCTGAAAGTGAAGCCCGGATGGGTGACACCCTCCAGTAGTGGTGGCTGTCACTCAACCCAGCTGCAGGTGGTTCCCTGGGTGTATATACAGATTAGGCTGGTGGGCCTGCCCAGTGGTCAAGGGTAAACAGGTAGCTGCAAACAGTTAACAAAAAAAAATATATATATATATATGTACCAAAAAGTACTTTTTCTCCAATTGCATTCTTTATGAATACATAGAGGAAAATGTCATCATCCTTGAACTGTTTCTTATATAAAACATCTCTTCACTAATCTCAGGCATCATGTATGAACATATATTTCACATACCTTATATCATGTCACACTGGGAGTGGGATACTATTGCTTTTAGTTTACATAACCTTGTCCCCACTGCGTCGTCCAAGAATAATAATGCTCTCTGCCAATATATAATTCTGAACCAAAAATCCGTATATTTTTACAACTTGTTAAGTCGAGCCAGTGGGCATGTACAAGCTGGTTGGGTCTCTTCGCCTTTCGTCGCTATTTACCCTTTTCACCTCCTCAGCTGATGGACGAGCAGTGCCATGAGGCATATGTAGAGCTGTGGCAGTGTGGACTGTGAAAACTACTTTGCGCTTGACACACATAGGCCTATATATATGTGTTACATGAGTGACAGTGCGTGTTTGGTGTATGCACTTATATGTATCCTATCTGGCGGCAGTGCTTTTCCTCCAAAGAAATATGTCAGAATGATCATATGTTTGACTTCCAATAGCCAATGATAGAAATCAATGGGTTGCAGAGGCGTCATTAAATAAAACAAGCTTTACTGTATGCGCTTATCTCTGTAAAAGATGTACACCACAAACCTGCCCCCTGACGGCAGTGGCACAAACTACTACTGTAGATAGCCGCTCACTATGCAGTGTGCACCGTAGAAAAGGTCTTATCGAGGATTCGCAACAACTACCTGCTCCCTGACGGCAGTGGCACGAACTACCACTGTAGGTAGTCGCTCACTATGCAGTGTGCACTGTAGAGAAGGTCTTATCGGGGATTTGCACCACTTACCTGCCATCTGACGGCAGTGGCACAAACTACTACTGTAGGTAGCCGCTCACTATGCAGTATCACTGTAGAGAAGGTCTTATCGGGGATTTGCACCACCTACCTGCCATCTGACGACAGTGGCACAAACTACTACTGTAGGTAGCCACTCACTATGCAGTGTGACTGTAGAGAAGGTCTTATCTGGGATTCTCGCCAGGCTAGGATGCGACAAGTATCAATTTTAAAGTTATTGGTTTTAATCGACCTGGAAACAAACTTACAGACCTTCCACAAGCGAGCCCGACGCTCTATCGGTTAGGCCAACACGCCCGCTTGTGGATACAGGAAGGCAGGCACTATCTGTGGGGTTCAACGTAGGCTGATTTCGTTTGTTAATTTAAATGTGAGCACAGAACACAATACAATGGAGTGAAGAGTTTTATTTAAGATTTAACAGATATAATTATAAATCCATACAGATGAAATTGCATTTACAGAAACCATCCTCAGAAAACGAGAAGTTCTTTCCAGTTAAAGCATCTATATATATACAAATAGGTCGCACGGTATGTAGTATATATACGTAGACATCATTACGGGTAGGCCAAGCTGTATGTACTTGAACAGAACGATATATATATATATATATGGCAATATAAACTCCCTGATTTTGCTCTTTGAGATATTTGTAAAGAGTTTGCGAAGCGTTGCTGTCATTTTTGCAAGAAATCAGTCACGACAAAAAGCAAATTAAAATGACATAATTCCGGTTGTTTTCAGTTTCTGCCGTCGCTTTTCGATTGAGATATTAGGTTGATCTACTTTAGTTTAGTTTGAAATAACTTAATTGTAAAGGGTTAACATTGTATATATTTTAACTGAAAAGATGTCAAATTATTTGTTGCAGACACTCAAATGCTGGACAAAGATTTGTTTGCTCATTTTTGAGGATAGAACCAAAGCATTCGAGCAGCAAGATATGGTGTTCTCTGTGGCCGAGTCCTTAGAGTGTCAGACTTTCTTCTAGGTCGGACTCCTAATCTGAAGGCCAGTGGTTCGATTCCCCATGCCCCCCACCACTGTGTATAACTTTCAGCGTCATCAAAGGCCAGTTGTTCTCATACCATGTCTATGTGGTGTGGGAGGTTGACAATCCCTTGGGTCGGTAAAAGTGTAGGCTCGGGTTTTCTATTGACAAACTGTCTAATGGTGAAAACAAGTCTATTCAGACTTATCCATTTTAGGCAGCATAAATCTTCAAGAAAAAAAAAAGAAGCGTTTGAGTGCTTAAGTGGGTGGGAAGGATCACATCTACTTGTGATTTGAATTGTTGGTGCAGCCTAAAGCTAAGATTCCATATATGCGGTATGGGAATGCAACAAAAAATGGAAAAGCATTTACAGGCACAGTGGCGCTTCCATATGTCCGAATGCAAATGCGAAAAGTGGATCGCTCTATGGACCGATCGGTGCGAATGCGAATAGGAAAGCTGCTGCATTTGCCATAGGAAACCAGCAACTTTGGCTTTCCTTCACAAATTTAGAGCAAGAAAGACTGAAAATCGCATGGGTATATTATGCCGCATGCTGCATACACATACACATTTGCCTGCTGCATACCGCATATATGAAATCTTAGGGGTGCTTAATAAACTTGATAACAACAAATTGAACACTGGTAACGTATACATCTGTCAATCTGTTTAAGAAAGAAATCCATGAAAACAGGGGGGGGGGGGGGAGATAGTGTTGACTATGCATTTGCCAAATTCACTGCATCCTCAAAAGTAAATCACCTAAATTCGCCATGGCTTCAGCAGTTTTAGAATGCGTCACTTTATATTTCTTAAGTAGACAGAAATTAGTAGCAGCTATAGGGTTTGTTCGATCACTTTTCCTGGGTCCGTCATGCAATGGATATTGATGGATTTGCATTGTTTAGTTTTTTTCAGGAGAAAAAGCACAGATAACAAGACGGAATGGCCGAATGAGTTAGACCATCCGTCTCCTGTGTTGGGAGATCATGGGATCGTGGGTTCGAATCCTGGTCGAGTCAAAGCAATGACTTTAATATTTATACTTATCGCTTCCTAGCCAGGCGCTCAGCATTACAGTATAACCCCGTTAAACCAAACTTGAAGGGACCCTAGAAATTTGTTTGGATTAACCAACCTTTGGCTTCGACTTTGGCTTAATTTTGACAAAAACGTGGGTGCATTATGAATGTAATATACAATATATGTGGACACTTTGATTATTGTTTTTTATGTATATACAGTATAACCCCGTTAAATATACGAAACGATCGTTTAATCCAAACTTTTGTTCGGCGGCCCATCAAAAACTACCATTTATCATAGAAAAACGTCGGTGGGGTCTCAGAGGACCTTATAACCACATGAAAGTTTGGTTTAATGTACCGGAAGTGACCTGGTGACCGATAATTTTGTTTGGATTAACCGATAATTTGGATTAACCAACTTTGATTTAACAAACTTTTTTATATGATAAATGGGAGTATTTTTGCCGGGCTGCCGAAAAAAGTTTGGATTAACCGATCATTTGGTTTAACCGAGCTTGGTTTAACGGGGTTATACTGTATTAGGATAGGGCAATGAGCAGTGGAATGAGGAAGACCAATCATCCACGATTGAAATTTCCCCTGCTTAAACAACTAATGTACAAAAACAAACAAAAATACACATACTTTGACTGCCCCGCTGAGGGCGGTCATCTGGGCCGTATTCGATTAACACGACCCGGGGGACTCGGGTCACCCGAGTTGCTAGAATTTCAAATCGAACAGAGTCGAGAAATACACGTGCCGTGTGCAAAACGACCCGACCCTAGTAACCGACGTCTTTTGCTGGGGTTGGTTAGGAGCGATGGCTTCACCTTTGTGCTGGTACCATCCTGTAGCAGTACCAGTTCTATGTGTTTTTTGTAATGTTTTTTTTTTTAATGTTAAAAAAATATATATTCAGATGAATGAAATGGAAATATAACTAAACTATGCAATACAAAAATACTTTAAATCCCATTTTGCTGTAGTTATATCGGTTATTTAAAAAAAAAAAAAAAAAAGGTTTTGAATTAAGCCACCATTTATCCACACCGGGCGTCCAGGAGAGTGTTCGAGTAGGCAACCCGATGATGTAGAGTCTGCGCATGCGCCAAAGAGTGGGTTGGGTGACCTGAGTTGATTAATCGAATACGCCCCAGGGTGAAGGGTTGTAACCAATGAGTCAGGGGCAGATTCAGGGGTCGGACTAACAAGGGGGGGGGGGGGGGCTGGGGGGAAGTGAGCGAGGAGCATAGCGCCGAGTAGGGGAGGGGGGGTGCGAGAGGGGGGGGGTGTCTCCCTAGGGAAAACAATGTGATTTTGTTTTAGCTGCCGCAGGGGTCGGGGGGGGGGGGAGGGGGTGCCCCTCCCCTAAATCCGCCACTGTGAGTGTAGCTGGACACCAGTTCCATGTAAACCACACACATTGGCATAAAATATGCTCGGGGGCGAAACAGAATCAGTGTGACTGGTTGGGGTAGGGAAATGAATCAACTGAACACATTAAAGCAACAATATATCTAGTACAATCTGGGCCATTTAATAACTAGTGATGGCGGATGTGAAAGAGAGATTACACGGAGAATAAACATTGCCAAAACAACATTTCTAAAGATGCAGAAAGTACTAACATCTAGAGACATAAATATAAAAACAAGACTCCGACTGCTAAAATGCTATGTGTGGTCTACACTTTTATATTGCTACGAGACATGGACTTTGAAGAAAGCAATAACAACAAAGCTCGAGGCATTTGAAATGTGGCAATACAGAAGAATGTTAAAAATTCCATGGACAGCAATGATAAGCAACGTGGAGGTCCTAACAAGAATGAAAATAAAGAGACAGATAATACAGACGATCAAAAACAGAAAAATTAAATACTTTGGCCACATGATACGACACCAGGAATCACAGAGAAGAATACTGGAAGGGAAGATAGAAGGGAAAAGACCAAGAGGGAGAAGGAGAACAACATGGATGGACAACATCACTGAGTGGACAGCAATGAGCTATGCGGAATGCGTGAGAGGAACGAATGACAGGAAGAGATGGAGGTCCATTGCAGCCAACCTTCTTCGAGAAGACAGCACCCATTGATTGATGATATCTAGTACAACAACGTCCTTGCCTACCACGACCTGAACCAGTATTTCCTGTGAATCCCTTTTGGGAGCAAAGGTCAGAATGGAGGCCAATTATACCAAACTTTATCTTTCATAATCTGATGGTTTTGAGTTTCTATCATACTTATAAACATATTAGGTGGATTATCTGCATCCAATTCCAGTAACGGTGTAACAAGATAATCTCCGTATGCATCCCATCTATTGGTATAACGATACCCAACCTTGACACTGGAAATGTCAAATGTATACCCTGTGTATCGAAGTGTTGTTTGGTAACAGCACTATTACTTCATTTCACAACAGCAAGCATTTGTTTATTTTGAACTATGTTATATGTATCTGCATAAATGTAGCATTATAGTGCCAGAGGACCGGCGTACCGACACGTAAAGCACCTGTATTATTTACTCACAAACCGTATCATCTACTGTACTTTAGATTGAAGTAACTTTTAGTACAAATGACTAACTTTAAGGGATATTTGAAGTCGAAACATGCTAGATTACTTTCGGTGTGCACACCGAAATGCTGGACCCTATAGCGTTCAACAGTAATGGGTTTAATTAAAGTAGCATATTCCGATGAAATATCAAATTTTCAAAACCAAACCAATTATCTAGATTTGATTTTACATATCTAACTTAGATACTGATGCACTTATTAAGCATTTGTTTCTGCGTAGAAGGCAACACTGAGTCAATTTAACAGAACCTGTTACTGCAGAAGTATATGGTGTCAGAGTTTTGGCAAGCTTGCCAAAACTAATTTTCCATGTTTGCATGCAAAATATCTCAAAAGTTTACCATTTAAAATAAAACTAACTTTGAACTAATGTAAAGTAGATACTAGTGATCGATTTAATATATTTATCTCAGAAAAAATACAGAAATTCAAAACCATCGGACTATGCAACTTTAAATTGACTTAGGTCTCCTTCGCTGCAGCAAGAAATGCTAAGTGTGCAGGTATCTAAGGCCGAGATGTAGGATCAACGGTAAGCATGTGCTTTGGTTTAAACAAATTTATGTTTTCATCGGACTTTAAATAACAAATTGCAAGCAATACAACAACAACGAAATAGTAGACCAAGTTGAGTCGACTCATTCAACCGGAAAAGATAGTTGTGCTAGTATCTATATACATATATATATAGCATAGCCACGAAACAACTAAATGTCATAGTCTGCAGTATCCAGGCAACAAGGTTCTGAATGTACAGCGTAAGACTGAGCGTCACTTTGGCTGACATCGATTATCATGATCTTGACCATTCAAATCATCTCGGTTGTCAGAATTTCAAATAGAATTCCTCGAGGTGTACCTAAAAAAACATGCGCCATGTGCAAAATGATCTGACTTCAATACCTCACGTCTTGGCTGAGGGCATCAGGAGCAATGACGTCACATTTGATTGTACATGCATACAAACATGCGTAACAGTACAAGTCAGTGGGTGTAGTAGTTTTACATGAGACCAGAGAGCGTGTATATAAACAGATGAGAGGGACAACTGTCATACTAGACCCTGTAACAGCTGCCGACCGTGGCGCTCCAAGTGGTGGTTGTTGAACAAATGGGCAAACTCAAGGCATTGTCAATGGCAGTGAGCAATCTCCATACAGAAAACGTTAAATATCTCTAAAACTACAACACCTAGAAACAAACTGATTGGAATACACATAGAAAACATGTTTACCAACAAGATTATATTAAATTGATATGGTTACGGTTCTGGATTTCTAGTAATTTGGAATAAAACTGACGTTTTTCACTACGCGTACGGCAAACTCAAGGCATTGTCAATGGTCGTGTGCAATCTTCCTACAGAAAAAGTGAAATATCTCTAAAACTACACCAAATAGAAACAAGCCGCTTAGTACACATATCGAAAACATGTTTACCAACAAGATTATATTGAATTTATAAGGTTAGGGTTCTGGATTTCTATTAATCTTTTAAGAAAATTAATGTTTTGCACTGAGCGTACCGGCAAACTCAAGGCTTGTTCAACAATAACCGCCAGGAACGCCACTGCAGCCTGTGTTACATATTTTCGCGGGAGTTGTCCCTCTCATCTGTTTATATACACGCTCTCTGATGAGACCCAGTGTCAGCCGCTATCATTACAAGTCCCACATGTTTTTTGTTGTTATTTTTCTTTTTAAAAGTATGACCACCTAGATTAATGAAATGGCCATATAACTAAACTATGCAATCATAACCCACTTTAAATCTTCTCTTGCTGTAGTTATATTGGTTACTTAAAAAAAATAAAAATTGGATTAATCCGCCATTTTTTCTGCCCCGAACACATTCCTTTATGCAACCCGACTTTGTATGATCTGCGCATGTGCAAAGAATAAGGTTGGGATGATCCGAGGTGATTAATCAATGTCTGCCTTTCTGGTAGCGGGAATGGGGTGAGTGTAGGGAGGGGGTTCCGTGTCACACAACAAACACATACAATACACAACTCGCAGGTAACAGAGCCATTACTACATCCGGTTAACTACATCCGGTTAACTAGCCGCTGGTTCGCTACTAAGTGGAATGTATGACAAGTGTACGTGCCCTGAGGACACAAGGACACAGAGGACATCTTGGAAGAACAGGGAGTGGGACGTGGCTCAGGCAGTAGAGTGTCCACCTGTGAAGGTGTCGGGTCATCCAATCGATCCTGCTCAATGGACACATTTGCAGTCTGGGATATTTTCTGTTCCAACCGGTGGTCCACAACTGGTTCATCAAAGGCTGTGGTATGTGATGTCCTGTATGCTGGAAAGTGCATATATAATACCCCTTGCTGCTTATCGGAAAGAGTAGCCTGTATGGCAGCAGCTGGTTTCCTCCAAAGAAATATGTCAGAATGACCATATGTTTGACATCCAATAGCAAATGATGAAAATCAATGTGCTCTAGAGGGGTCGTTAAATAAAACAAAGTTTCTTTCTTCTCTTGGAAAATACCAGTAGAGATTAGAAACCTTCAAACTTTGAAAAACTTCTGTAAAAAACTAAAGATAAGCTATCTCAATGCATACTAAATCGGTTACCAGTAAAGAATATATATAATACCCCTATTAACATACATGCAAAATAACTACTGATACTGCATGTAAGTACATGAATCCATGACACAATATCCATATAATATTCCTATCATTACATTGTTTTTTACTAACTGTGAAGAGACGCATCAGTAGCTTATCATAATCATTGGTTAAAAATGTAGCTTAAGTTTAATAATTTGTTATTGTCATCACTTGTTCATTCACATCATGGAGACCAGCTAGATAAGCATCGCTTTTCTGGGATCCTTTCTGTCTGTAAGGAATTTGTATGCATTTATTGTATCACCTCAATTTATTGTAAACATACCTTGCAGAGAGTTAAAATAAAAGAATTGATTGAATTGATTGATTGGAGGATGGTGTGTGTGTGGAAGGAAGGCTGCGGGTGGTTGGACGAGACTACACATTCACTAAGGATCACAGATCCACCACATTAGTCATCGGTTATATCACGGAGTTCAGAGTCGATAGACCTTATTCACACATGTTTGAAAACGAGGCTTGCGTAGCACATCACTCAGGCCAACATTAATTATCACCGTCCAGCCCATTTAAATCATCCCGGTCTTCAGAATTTCAAATAGAACACCCCGAGGTGTAGCCTACCTACATGGGCTGTGTGCAAAATGATCTAACTCCAATGCCCCCACGTCTTGGCTGGGAACATCAGGAGCAATGACGTCACAATGTACTGCTATATGTAGCCACCAGTACAAGTCACACATGTTTTTGTAGTTGTTTTTTAACAAATAAAAGTATGACCACCCAGATTAATCAAATGGACATATAAATAAACTATGCAATCATAAACTACTTTCAATCCTATCTTGCTGTTGTTATATAGGTTATTTAAAAAATCGCAAACGCTTTGGATTAAGCCACCATTTTTCTCTCCTCGAGTGCATTCGTTTATGTAACCTGAGTTTGTATGATCTGCACATGAGCAAAAAAATGGTTGGGATGATCAGATGATCCGAGGTGATTAATCGATGTCGGCCTCATTGTTTACAACGTGTTGGTACCATACTATATGCATCAATGAGTCAACACGTGCACAAGGGTAATATTGCAGAGTGAGTCTGTTGCACACAGGAGTCAATGGAAACACAGGTAGCGATCACAAAAAGAGCATCCAAGTCAGGGGCGTAGCTAGACCTTTAACGATGTGTGCTCCGAATTTCGGCAGGGGGTTAAGGGGGCCGCTTATGACATCACACCCTTCCGAATATGAAATCATATCTAAGTAACCCCCCCTCTCTCTCTCTCTCTCTCTTTATTATTTCTAAATTTTTTTTGTGTGGACAAAACGATGTGGACGTTTTGGCGTACGCGCGTATGCCTAGCTACATCCCTGCAAGTTCAATCCACTGTCTCCAATATCAAAGGTTGGCGGAATTGATTGTACCCTGCCATGTGAATTTCAAGGCTATCCTGGCACTACTGAGGACATCATGGCACTACTGAGGCTATCATGGCACTACTGAGGCTATCCTGGCCCTACTGTGGCTATATTTGCCCTACTGAGGTTATCCTGGCACTACTAAGGCTATGCTGGAACTGCTGAGGCTATCCCAGCACTACGGAGGCTAACCTGGAACTACTGACGCTATCTTGGAACTATTGAGGCTATAATTGCACTACTCATTGTGTAACTATGGAAACCTTGTATCTAAGTCCTACATCTTAGCACCAGGTGTGTTGGGTAAAACTATACAAAACAGGTTTTACAATCCATCTACTTCCAGACATCTTTCATTATATCAGTTTGAACCTCGGTACAAAGGACATTTCCATTTGTTATTGTGAATAAGAATTATACATTATAAATCTGGTGATGACTTTGCGTCTGAACCCAAAGGCTGATGGAAGTGTGTACACAACTTATTAACATTGTGTGACCTTACTATAAATATGTTCTATCTGACAAAGTGACCGAATTGGTGTTATGGATGTAAAAATGTTCTATCGACAAAAGGCTATCATGCAGCTACACAACTGTTTCTCAACTGGTATTTTTCACTGAGATATATTTAAAATAATATTGTTCTATGTGCTTTGCTATCATGCTGTTACACAGTTTCAGTCCTCATTATCTCAAAAGCACTATTTTGTCAGATAGAACCTTTTTATAGTAAGACTCGGGACACATTCCCACTAACTAACGACTCCATCTCCAGCTGGGAGAAATGGCAACCTGGTGAAGACACACTTAGAGGAGCATGGCATCTTTGTTGCCAGCTGAAAAGTTGCTGAAGAAGGACTTGACATGAGATAAGATAATTGCAAGAGCTTCTCTGCCCTCAATTTGGAATCATTCTGTACAAGGTCCCAACTTTGTACAAATATAAGCTGGAATAATATTATCAAAATATATGAAGAGTTCAGGCGCAAATCCCTGTAAACGCCAATCCAAAAATGTTTAGATTGTTGAGTGTTTTTTTTTGGTGTGATGAATTTATTTACATTGCTCGTAAAGGAATTTCAACCAAAAATAATTTTAATTCTCACTAATTCCACTTATAAATGATTAAAATGGCTATGCAGCAATGGGGAAAAAATAGGAAACTATAACAATGAACTATTTGAAGGTTTGATTCCAATGTTTATCTCAATTTTTGGATTGGCGCTTACAGGTTTTTTTGTGCCTGAACTCTTCATATGATTGTACATGTATATAAATATGTGTAAGAGTACAAGTCAGCGGGTGTAGTAGTTTTAGATGAGACCCACTCGAAACAATTCCACTCAACTACTCGCACTGCTACACATGCCCACACAAGTGCGACATCATGTGATTCTGTTTGTGACTGTACATGTACTGAGTTATTTCATTAACTGATACCAAGCTATTTATCATATGTCACTCGTACGACATATGATAAAGCAGAAAGCACCCCAGTATCGAAGCAACTTAAACAGCTTCCATTCTTGAGTTGGCATCCACAAACTTGAATTTCCCAATCAAGTGAATATCAATAAATGTGAGATATCCCCAATAATAACTCCAGTTAGTCGGATAGAATACATACAATCAGTGGCCATGAGAAGACCCCAACATACAACAGTTGCCACCTGGGAAGACAGCAGGGTTCCACCATCATGTGCCCGGGGACCCTTTGATGCCTTCGTCATTGCGACATCTTTCGTTCGGCTTTCTTCTTGCAACTTGTCGTTCGAAAACTCAACCGGCTCATAATGTTCCTCCCAAAGCTGCTCGGAGTGCTGGACCCCGCTAGCGCATGTCCAGGCTTCTCTGCGCTCAGCTTCGGTGGTGGGTATTCGGCTTTCTCAAAGTCTCTGCGCATGCGCACACAACGGATTTGGCGAACAACGTCGTGGAAGATCTTGCTGACGTGACAGACGCCCAGCTTGGCGGAACTCTCGTAGAAGGCAATGCCTAGGTCGAAGGCGATCTTGCGGCCCTCCTCCCGGCTGATACAGCGCTCCGTCCAGATGTCCATTTTGTTGCCTGCAGGATAGAGGTGCCAGAATGACAGAATGTATCAATGTATTAAATGTATATTATTAATTATGTAATTGTCTTGTAATTGTTATCTACTCTAATTGTATTTGTGCTGATATATGTCAACTAACTGCTATAACATCCACCTTCTATTTGAGTTTCTTGAGGGAGGCAGTGAGCGACCTGGGGGGCAAACTGGTCTGTTACTAAGCAGGCACCTTTCTGTTTCCCATTTCTCCCTCCAGGTGCTGCTGCCATCGCTCCGCATCTGCCCATTTCCTCACCAAATTTTGTTTTTATAAACTGTAACGGAGCGTGTTTTGGGCTAGCCGGAGTGATCGATTCACTCCAATCATATTGTCTGTCTTGGTTATTATGGAATATATTAATAATATGGCGCAACAAGTAGCGCTCGTATGCAATCCAGGGCTCTGACTACTCTACTCAGTACTCACACTAGCACACACTAGATGGCGCCACCCTCGGGACCAGCTGCTTATCGAGGTTACCTACACACCTTCCTTAATTTGGTTTGTATCTTGCTTAGGGGATTTTCAAAAGTGTTCAACATGCTCAAGGTATTACAAGAGGAGGCCAAGGGAGGGGAATCAAACTTGTATCGCTTGATCAAATGCTGATGCAAAATAAACCATTGCAAAGTTCTGTGAGATTATGTTGACTCGTGCTATGCTGTAGGGAGGGGTGGTCTGGGAAAGTAATAATCTGTTGAATATTGTCAAAATGTTGACACTTTGTCTTATGTCTCCATCATCATCATCATGCTGTCGGTCGCGATGCGACAAAGACTGCTTTCATTACTTGACTGCCGCTCTCCATTTAGCTCTCTGCTGTGAGAGTTGCATCCATGAGTCGGTCTTAATGTCTCTCAGCTCATTTCATGAAAGCTGCCTACAAAAGTGTTGAAGTGCTGCTGGCTTTTGCAAGTTACCAGTTGCACTCTCTCGGGGAGCAAATAGAGGTTTCACACCGGCAAGAATATGTCAAGACAGGCGCAAAACTATTTCTCCCTGCAGTGGCTGGTCGGGAGATGTTGGGAGTTCCATACATCAACCGCCCTTAATGCTGCCACAGTGACATGGTTTTTCTGTTTAGGGTTTGCTCCCTTAGCCTTTGGTTCTGTCAAGAACCTGTACCACAATGCAGTGGTTTACAACTCTGCAAGGCAGGGGCCTCAAACTCCCTGAGGTATTGCTATACCTGCAATACCTGCATACTTGTCTTATGTAACCACCCAATATGTCTCACCATCCCTGCCAATGCTGACTGGTGTCTATATAATTGTGAAGTTTGTTTGTTGTTGTTTTACGTCCTAGCAACATCTAAGGCCATATCAGCATGGGTACCGACTTGTGACGGTTCGCACTCATGGCGACTTTATAGTGCTGCCCCACTGGGAGACCAGGCCGCCAGCACCATGACCTGATATCCCACTCAGTCACATTATGCTGGCACTGAGCCAACCAGTCCTTGCCGTATCCTAATAATGCCGGGCACCTGGCTAGAATGCAACAAGTATCAATCTTAAAGTCATTGGTATGACTCGACCAGGGTTCGAACCCACGATCCCATGGTTTACCAAGATGGGAGACGGAAGCTCTAACTGATTCGGCCATCCCATCTGGTCTAATTATTAAGTCTCTCACTCCACAAATGCTGGACAATACTGAAATTTAGAAGAACTGTGGGGCTATAGGGATGCAATCTTATATTGTCACTAGCAAGACTGGGGTAATACCAATTACAGAAAACAATCACTTCTGTCAATTTGGATTTCCACCTGTGCATAAGTTACATCGTCATCAAAGGCCAATTGCTCTCATACCATGTCTATGTGGTGTGGGAGGTTAAAAATCCCTTGGGTCAGTAAAAGCTTAAGTGTAGGTTCGGGCTTTCAATCGACCACCTGCCATCTTTGGCTAAATCAGTTCAAGTAATCCTCCTCACAAACTGGTTTACATGAAACAAACTAGTTGACTCGACTTAGCGCTAAATCGAATAAGCACCGCGTTCACACACACATTTAAAGCCATACTAGGTAATCCGATTTAGTTAATTCGGTTTAACATGCATGTATGAATGGGGCTTAAGTGAGAGTGGAGAGCATCAGGAGTGAGAGTGGAGAGTTTAACTAATGAGAGTGGAGAGCTTAAGTAGTGAGGTGGCGCCACCTACCGACCAGGACGAGTGGCAGGTCGGTGGAGCGCTTCGTGTCCTGGATGTAGGACACGAGCTGCTGCACGATGACGAGACTGCGTCTGTCCGTCACCGAGTAGACGAGCACGAAGCCCTCCGACGCCTGGATCATCTTCTTCACATTACCCGACATGCAGTTCTGGGGTGCTCGGGCCTGCAGGGAAGAGCAATATTTTAATTTTTTTTTTTTTAAATTTATTTATTTTTTAATATGAATATGAATATGTATTGCCAGTTAATACAGGTTTGCTGGATATAGCTGATAACACATTTTCCTATTGTAAAGCCTACAAATTAAAGTACTGAAATGCATCAACGGAACTGATTGTATCAAAAGACCCTCATTACAGGTGTTTCCACAAAGCTGCATAGTCCGATGAAGCATCAAATTTTCAAACCCAAAACAAGTATCTCAATTTGATTCTACATATCGAACTTAAATACAGGTGCACTTGTTAAACATTTGTCACCACATAAGGGATACTGAGGCAATTTAATAGAACCTATTACTGCAGAAACCTATGGTGTCAGAGTTTTGGTAAGCTTGCCAAACTAATTTTGCTTGTTTGCACTTCAAATATCTCAAAAGTTAGCTATTTAAAATAAAAGTTACTTCAAATGAAGGTAGGGAAGATCATAACGATCACCCTAATATGTATATCTCAGAAAATGACAGAAACTCAAAACCCATCGGACTAGGCAACTTTAATTGATTAACCCAGAGAAATGTAAATCACGGACTATTGGTTTTTCTCACTACACTGCTCCTTACACCGGCGCAATTTGGTTTTTCTCACTACACTGCTCCTTACACTAGCGTAATAATACTGAGCTCCAGGCTAGGTAGTAGCAACTATCCATTTTGAAGTCATTGGTTGGACTCGGCCTGGGTGCGAACCCATAGGCTCAAATCCAATGATCTACCAAAAGGAAAGGCGGGCGCTCAACTCATTCAGCCAGCCCGTCTAGAACTAATTCCCGTGTACTTATTAAATATCTATCCCTGCATAGTAGGACACGTAAGTCAATTGAAAAGAACATATTGTGACCTTACTATGAAAAGGTTCTATCTGACAAAGTGACCGAATTGGTGTTAGGGATTTGAAAATGTTCTATCTACAAAAGGCTATCATGCAGTTACACAACCCTTTCTCAACTGGTATTTTTGACTTAGATATATTACAAATAATATTGTTCTATCTGCTTTGATATCATGCAGTTACACAGCTTCAGTCCTCATTATCTCGAAAGCACCATTCTTTTTAGATAGAACCTTTTTAGAGTAAGGTCGCAATATGTCAGTGCTGAAGCCTATACCCAGATAGCACACAGCCGTCGGGCCGACGTTGGCTATTGGTCGCACCGTCGCGATCGACTTTCCACTGTCGGGCCGCCGTCGGGCCACCGGTGGATTTCCGACGTTGGGTATCAATCCCTTTCCACTTTTGAGCCACCGTCGGGCCATCGTCGGGCCGACAGTGTTATTCCGACGTTAGGGTTCAATCCAAATTTCCACTTTTGAGCCGTCGGGCCGGTGGTGTTCCGACGTTAGGGTTCAATCCCTTTGCCACTTTTGAGTCACCGTCGGGCCATCGTCGGCCCGACGGTGGTGGGCCGCCGCAGGTTTGCATTCATTTTCCACGTCTGGTCCACCGTCGAGCCACCGTCGAGCCGACGGTGGTGGGCCGCGCATGCGCAGTTCTTTAAATTTGGTTTCCGGCTCGAGTCGCCAGCGGAACATGTGCGATCGTTGATCAGTGTTCTTTTTCTACCAATAACTCCAGAAATACCAGGAATTTTAAGGAATTATTTAAGAGGTATGTTTATTAATATGTTTATATTATTTTGTAAAAGTTTTGAAATTCATTACAAAGTATTAATGGAATTATTCGTGTTAATACGATTTGAATTATCCGATACGGTTTGTTTACTTCGAATCGCCACCGGAACACGTGCGATGGTTGAGCAGCGTTCTTTTTCTACAAATAACTCCAAAAATCTGAGGAATTTTAAGGAATTATTTAACAGGTTTGTTTATTAATATGCGTAGATTATTTTGTAAAAGTTTTGTAATTTATTAGGATGTATTAATGGAATTATTCGTGTTAATACGGTTTGAATTACCCTGGACGTATTGACACTATAGTGACAGTGTCTTCTGGGCTCGTCGGGTCGACGGCGGCAGCCGCCGTCGAGTCGACGGTGGATGATTGGACAAAACAATGTCGGCCCGACAGCATTTGTCGCCGTCGGGCCGACGTTGTTTTGTCGCCGTTGGGGCGATGGCGGTTGCCGCCGTCGCCCCGACGGCGGGAGGTTGGACAAAACAATGTCGGCCCGACGGCGATTTCCACCGTCGGGCCGCCGGAGCGGCCTCCGTCGGGCCGCCGTCGGGCCGACGACTGTGTGCTATCTCGGTATGTACAACATTTCAACATGCACGCCAAAATTAATATTGCCTGTTTTCATTAAAAAATGTCCGAAGTTAAAGTTGCATAGCACAAAGGCTTTGAGTTTCGGCCATAACTTTGAATTAAATATATATGCTGGATCAGAATATTATGCCTTGCTTTATTTGATAGATTATTAAGTTATTAGATATTTTAAGTGAATACATGCAACGTTACTTCCGGCATACAGACTGAGATGCTGGATAAATCTCAGGAGTAACTTATTCTATTTTCTTTTTTTGGTAAATATTTGTATTCATCTGAATACATATTTTGTCAGCGCCGGGGCGCTGGTCTTCCAGCCGTTGGAGCGATCACATTTGATTTCTACATAGTGGAAGTGGAATGTGTTGCATTGTGTGCAGCACAACCCAACTTTTTATTTTAAAAAGGACGATCAGACATTTTTGTTGGTAAAATGTGGCCTAAGTTGGATGCGTAGGATCAAATGTAAGTGAGCGCTTTCATTTAGACGATGCTTTCATCAGGAAATGCGTGTAGAAACTTCGCTGGGAATTGAAACTTTTATGAAGTGAATGCTCACTTGGCCATTCTCCTCCACTTTGTAAAGTAGTTTGTTTTATTTAACGACGCCTCTAGAGAACATTGATTTTATCATCGTCTATTGGACATCAAACATATCATCATTCTGACATTTTTCTTTGGAGGAAACCTGCTGCTGCCATCTAGGCTACTCTCTCTGATAAGCAGCAAGGGGTCTTTTATATGTACTTTCCCACATACAGGACAGCACTTACCACATCCTTTGATGAACCAATTGTGAACCACTGGTTGGAGCATGATTAGCCCAAACTTCAAATGTGTCCACTGTGCAGGATCGATCAGATGACCCACACCTTCACAGGTGGAAACTCTACCGCCTGAGCTACATCCCACTCTCTTCTTTCACGATGTAAATGCTGACGTAAAGGGTGCAGACATTGTAGGCTGCTTTCTATTCAGTGCCTTACTTACCGGGAACTCAGTTGACAAGTCGATGATGCGGAGGATGGCCACCTCCCCATCCACCTCCTCCACTTTCTCGCAGAACGATTCTGAAACAACCACCAACTTTTAAAAACAGTTTCAAGCCTCAGCACGAGGTGGCGCCACCTCCGATTCAGATTACACTGAGCTCGGCGTGTAACCTATCGCCATGTCGGACTAGGCCTACTGTTGTCGTACACAAGTGAACAGATTAAACAAAGCTTGGCATGTGACCTATCTTTGTGTCATAGTATTGTTGTCCTACACAAGTGAACAGATTGCACTGAGCTTGGCATGTGACCTATCTTTGTGCCACGGTACTGTTGTCATACACAAGTTAACAGACTACACTGAGCTTGTCGTGTGACCGATCTTTGTGTCATGGTACTGTTGTCATACACAAGTGAACAGACTACACTGAGCCTGTTGTGTGACCTATCTTTGTGTCACAGTACTATTATCATACACAAGTGAACAGACTACACTGAGCTTGTCGTGTGACCTATCTTTGTGTCACAGTAATATTATTGTACACAAGTGAACAGATTCCACTGAGTTAGGCGTGTGACCTATCTTTGTGTCATAGCATACTGTTGTCATACACAAGTGAACAGATTGCACAGAGTTCAGTGCATTGCGTATCTTCGTGTCAGTGTGTGACCTATCTTCATCTCAGACTACTGTTGTCATACACTCACGATTTGGTGTGTCCATTTTGAAATAACGGCTACAGTAGTAAGCGAGGGCTGATGGTTCAGTGCCGCCACCTGGCGTATTGTGTGGACACTAACTAATCCAATCACAGGTAGGCATTCACGGAATGTAGGCTATGTGTCGGGCTATCAGAACCCGGGACTGACTACGATAAGGACAAGGAAACATGAGCATACAAGTTCGCAATGTAGACTCGGAAACGAACAGCTTTTTTTTATGTTGGTGTTATCTGATAGTGTTCTCTCCCCACTGTTATTTAATGGGGTTAGTATTGTAGATAGAATCACTCAACGGCGGTGTTTGTGTCCGTAGCTTGAGCCTATAACTAACGACACGCTTACAAGTACGACCAGCCAGTACCAAAGCAATGCTTGGTGACTCGACCCACCTTATCAGATAAGAGTGATATCATACCGAGCCAGTCAAATATTTCTTCAAACAAATTATTTTAAAAGAACAGATTTTAAAAATGTGTTTGGCTATTACCTTGTTCGTGGATTTTAATTTTGTCTATAGGAGGTAGGTTTCCATGTGTGAGGATCCCTATAGTTAGAAGCCAAAGCAATTTTATATACATTTTAATTGGTTGGTTGTTGGAGTTTTACGTCCTGGCAACATCTAAGGTCATATCCGGACGGAACATGTTCATCACTCTGATATATGGGTTGTTTCCTTAGGGCGGTTGGCATACATATCTATTATGTTCCGTTTTTCGAATTTTCCCCGCGAAAATTGATCTCGCTGCAAACTTTACATGGAACAATAACTGTTTTATATTGGTTAAGGTCACCCATTGCATTCGTAATTGTGAATAGAGTTGGTTTAATCGATTTGTTGCTGGTTTAATAATATTAAAGTTGCATAGTCTGATGGTTTTGAATTTCTGTATCTTTTATGAGATAACTATATTGGATCGATCACTAATTTCTACTTTACATTAGTTCAAAGTTACTTTTATTTTTAATGGTAAACCTTTGAGATATTTTGAGTGCAAATATGGAAAATTAGTTTTGGCAAGCTTGCCAAAACTCTGACAACATAGACTTCTGCAGTAACAGGTTCTGTTAAATTGACTCAGTATTGCCTTCTACGCAGAAACGAATGCTTAATAAGTGCATCATTATCTAAGTTAGATATGTAAAATCAAATCCAGATAATTGGTTTGGTTTTGAAAATTTGATATTTCATCGGACTATGCAGCTTTAATTTGATAATAAACAATTTCACCACTAACCTGCCCCTCTGACTGTTATAACGAGAAGTAATGTGTGTCGTAGATTAGTGTGCAGCCTACTCTGTGGAAATGGTTTATCTGAACACACTTAGGCCAAACAAATAAATTGGTGATCATCCCCGCCCGTGCTTGAAAAATCTCCAATTCCTGATTTAAATTTGTTTAATTTAAACTGCTAAATATGTGTCCAGCTAGCAAAATTTCTACTTTCCGAAGCACAATCTGTGCAACATAGTTTTTTTTGTGGCTACACTAGTTGATGAAGGAGGGGAAATTTCAATCACAGACACTTGGTCTTCCTCATTCCACTGCTCCTTTCCCTATCCTAGTAATGCTGAGTGCCAGGCTAGGTAGCGACAAGCGTAACATTTGAAGTCATTGGTTTGATTCGGCCAGTGTTCGAACACAGGAGATCTAATCCCCCGACCTACCAGAATGGGAGTTGGACGCTCAACTCATTCGGCCATCTCATGTGGCTATGTATTACGGCTATGTCATATGCCAGAAAAATCAAAAATATAAATAAAAACCGCCCGTCCGCCCGACCCGGATTTGTCTGATCAAAAGGACAATCACCAATTTCTTGTGTATTTGGCCTCATCGATATCCACCCAGTGCACGACAGACTGCAGTGGATGGATAACATTGATATTGGGCCTGCCTTATACAGGTATTAATTGACGTGTTTTGTCGTTATATTCACACATATTGCAGAGGGACAAAAGTTAAAGATTCCCCCAAAACCACCTCATCACCAAATACATGACTCGACTCCCTTGAACTGTAGGAAGCATAGCTTCTACTCCAACGGAGGGCTTGTCTAGCCTCGAGTCTCATATCGGGCAATAACTAGTCACACATCGGGTGGGACTTGTCTGAGTTACAGTCAAGACACGGTACGTGGCATGCACATGATCCTGACAGATGTGTGTCCA
This sequence comes from Branchipolynoe longqiensis, assembly GCA_030323885.1. Lineage (NCBI taxonomy): Eukaryota > Metazoa > Annelida > Polychaeta > Phyllodocida > Polynoidae > Branchipolynoe > Branchipolynoe longqiensis. Next base: position 62,611,669 of record CM059193.1, on the reverse strand, counting down.
AGGAATGCAGTTGTACATGTCAGTGTGAGTTGCCCAAACGCAATCCTGAGAGATGTGTCTCCAAGGAATGCAGTTGTACATGTCAGTGTGAGTTCCACAAACGTAATCCTGACAGATGTGTATTCAAGGAATGCAGTTGTACATGTCAGTGTGAGTTCCACAAACGCAATCCTGACAGATGTGTATTCAAGGAATGCAGTTGTACATGTAAGTGTGAGTTACACAAACGTAATCCTGACAGACGTGTAGCTAAGGAATGCAGTTGTACATATGTCAGTGTGAGTTTCACAAACGCAATCCTGACAGACGTGTATCCAAGGGATGCAGTTGTACATCTCAGTGTGAGCTGCACAAACGCAATCCTGACACATGTGTGTCCAAGGAATGCAGTTGTACATGTCAGTGTGAGTTTCACAAACGCAATCCTGACAGATGTGTAACTAAGGGATGCAGTTGTACATACGTCAGTGTGAGTTTCACAAATGCAATCCTGACAGACGTGTATCCAAGGGATGCAGTTGTACATGTCAGTGTGAGTTACACAAACGCAATCCTGGCACGTGTGTATCCAAGGAATGCAGTTGTACATGTCAGTGTGAGTTCCAGAATCGCAATCCTGACAGTCATGTATCTAAGGAATTTAGATTCACATATGAGTGTGATTTGCACCCACACAATCCTAACAGATGTGTGCCCAAGGAATGCTGTTGTACAGATTAGTGTAGCTAACACAAATATACACAACAGTGTAACTAACACAGACAACAATCTAACAGACATATCTAATGAATTCAGATTTACACGTTGGTGTAACTTACACAGATAGCAATCTGATGGACCTATCTAATGAATGTAGATGTACACATCAGTGTAACTAACACAGACAGCAATCTGACAGACATATCTAAAGAATGTAGATTTAAACATCAATGTAACTAACACAGACAGCACTCAAACAGATATATCTAATGAATGTAGATGTACACATCAATGTAACTAACACAGACAGCAATCTGACATACATATCTAAAGAATGTAGATGTACAAATCAGTGTAACTAACACATACAGCGCTCAAACAGACATATCTAATGAATGTAGATGTACACATAAGTGTAACTTACACAGATAACAATCTAACAGACATATCTAATCAATGTAGATTTACACCTAAGTGTAACTAACACAGATAGCACTCTGACAGTCATATCTAAGGAATGTAGATTTACACCTAAGTGTAACTAACACAGACAGCAATCTGACAGACATATCTAAGGAATATACATTTAGATATCAGTGTGACTTCCACACATAATTCTGACGCGCATAATAAATATAGTTGGATATCTGCACACAACTTGCACACACACACAAGCCGCACTCACCATCCAAGCTGTACCTACCAGAAGCGACCGCCACAGATGCCTGGTCGGGCACGTCAGGGTACTTCTCTGCGAAGAACTTCTTACAGAAAGCTGAAAAAGTCATCAGACAAGTGCGTCAGGTGTGGCAGGGAAAGGAAAGCTTCTTTTATTTAATAACACCTCTAGAGCGCATTGATTTTTATCATCGGCTATTGGACATCAAACATGGTCATTCTGACATTCTTTGGGGGAAACCCACTGCCGCCACATAGGCTACTCATTCCGATAAGCCGCAAGGCATCTTTAAGTTTTATATATAAAAAAAGGTTTGTTTTATTTAACGATGCCTCTACAGCCCATTGGTTTTTATCATCGGCTATTGGACATCAAAGATATGGTCATTCTAACATATTTCTTTGGAGGAAACCCACTGCCACCACATCGGCTACTCTTTGTGATAATCAGCCAGGTTTATTTTATATGCACTTTCCCAGAGACAGGACAGCACATACCACAGCCTTTGATGACCCAGCTGTGGACCACTGGTTGGAACGGAAAATAGCCCACACTGCAAATGAGCCCACTGAGCAGGAACGATCGGATGACCCACACCTTCACAGGTAGACACTCTACCACCTGAGCTGCGTCACGCTCCCAGGTATCTTTCATATGCACTTTCCCACAGACAGGACAGCACATACCACAGCCCTTGATGAACAAGTTGTGGACTACTGGTTGTAACGGGAAATAAAGCAAACTACACATGTGTCCACACCTTCACAGGTGGTCACGCTAACACCTGCGCTTCGTAACGACTGTAACCAGTTAGCGGTGGCCATTCACCACTGTAGCCGGTTAGACTGTGTGTAGGAAGGAATAACATCAATGCGCAAAGGATTGACAGAAGTAGAATGTGGTTTATTACACAAACATTCACCAACCAGGTAAACAACCGAAGATGCATCACAAAGGATTGAGGGTAGTAGAATGTGCTTGCTAGACAAACATTCACCAACCAAGTGCCCCGCATAAACCAACTTCCACACAGCTTACCTCACCCCTACGTGACTCTGAGCATGGATGTTCCTCCTAGTGTCAGGGATATAATGCAATATATCATCCCATCATCACTCCTGCCAAGCTATCATAGCTGTTATCAATACTACGATACTAGGCTATTTGTATCCTTTTTCTTGTAATTTCACATTGCTGCTGTTTCTAACTAGAATAACGACTTGACCCTGCCTAGACTTCATACCTAAGTAAATCACAAGTCAGAAAGAAAAACCAAAAGCAGGAGCAATTTACCCTATGGAAGTCTATTATATATTATATATTCATAGTAATACTTGCGAGTATCAGTTATGTTATTTAACTCCTACGTTTACATGAACAAAGAAAAGTCATGGTTTGGATGAAAAGTTCTCTGGCTGGCACCTACGTAAAGGCCCTTGCCCGTTTATTATAAAGTCAAAATTTGAAGACAAGTAGTGAGCAGCAGCGCAAAACTAGTGCGTGCATGCTGTAATGCTCCCAGGGGCTGGATGGACGCAGCCAAGCGGTGGGCCGGGTGGTGTTATTTTATGCACTACTCCAACAGACAGGGTGGTAGGGAACAAAAGAAGACAGCAGAATAATTAGATGTGAAGGGAGTACATTGAGCGCTGCCCCAGTCAGTTGGGAGACCTACACATTTTATGAACAGTTGCTGACAACTAGACACATTTGCAATCCCAAAGTTGGTAGCCTAAACAGTGGCTCTTAGATATACATTGGGCATTATCCCGATTTAGATAATACCATCCTTCGTCCTAAAATAATACTAGCATAATTAATTATACAACACAATAATAGGGAGTCCTTCAGATCGGCCACCCAGAATTGCCATCTGCGAATGGTGTTCTCCACTCCGGATGTACCTGGACAGAAAAAGGCTGCCAGTATTTCATCTCAACTTAGACTTTTTTCAATAAATACATATGGATCGCTCTCAGAAGTTGTGTACCACCTTTGTGACATGAATCCAAAGTGTAAACATTCCAAATAATAGCATAAAACATTACAGATAATTGTAAAAGAAGTTAGGTAAATGAATTTTGTCAGCGCCATAACACTGGTCTTCCGGCTGTAAGTGTTACATGTATCTTGGTTTTTACATAATTTTATTTTTAAAACATGGTTTATATAGTGTCAATATTCATACAGGAGAATCAATATTTATATGAAGGATTATATGTTGCGCATATGACATAGTTGACATTTAGTTTTTTCGCTTTTTGATTTAGATTTCATATAAATTGAGAAAGCTGTTTAACTTAACCATGGAACATCCACCTATAACATTTTAACACACATCCATAAACAGTTCACACTTCTATATACAACAGTTCACACTTCTATATACAACAGTTCACACTTACACACAACAGTTTACACCCAGTCCCTCCCAGTCACTCTCAGGTCAGACTTTTATATACCAGCTCACACTTCTATATGGGTCATTCTCAGAAGTTGTGTACCAATAGTGTGACATCAGTACCACAAAATCAAAACACTGCCAAAGTCCTATAAACAAGTTTCCTCAATGTGTATGTCTTTTTGCATCTGAATAATTGAAAATAAACATATTCTGGCATTTTTAAGTAGGTCAAATGATGCTCAAACCCAATAAATAGCAGTATAGCATGGAAACCAATCGGACTCCAAAATCAAATATTTTCCACACAAAACTTGACATTTTTAGGACATTTCACATGCCACTTGCTTTATAAACAGTAGTAATAATAATTTGAAACCTCATTGCTATGGTTTTTCCTTATTTGTGAATATTAAAGAGAAAAGTAAAAAAATATTAGCAAGGTAACAGTCAAAGTGGAAACAACAATTTTACACAAATGTTCGGCTCAAATTTCAATGTTTAGGGGCAATTTCAGGATTTATCTTTTACTATACTATAACTGGGTCCATGCATAGAGTGTCAAATGGTGAAAATAGTTCCTGTACTGTATCTGTACTCAGTGTTTGATACAGAGTTTCATAGTACAAGTTGCAAGTGGAAACGAAATGTTACAATGTTAATGACTCCAGAAAAGGTTAACTATTTCATAATTTTTCAAAAAGATTTAGAGAAATAAATGTCTTCAACTAATGAAGACATTGTATATGACCATTTGAAGTGAAATGAGCTGTTGTTCAGAGGTTTTCATTAAGTTTGTGACATTTTATTTTCAATGCTGTTGACAATATCACAAATTAGTGATGTAATTTTCTATGTATTTAGCTACATCCATCCCAATAAGATACATAATACACAATATTAACATTTACTTTTGATCTAAAATATCTCCCACATTATTGGGCTAAATGATGAAATCTAAATATTGACACTCCAATAATGGGTTTCTTTGAAATATGCATTTCAAGTAGACTACCTCAAGTGGTACACAGTTTTTGAGAATGACCCATATATAACAGTTCACACTTCTATATATAACAGTTTACAATTCCCTATACAACAGTTCACACTTCCATATGCCACAGTTCTCACTTCCATATACCCCAGTTCACGCTTCCATATATAGCACTTCACAATTCTATATACAACAGTTCACACTTCCATACAACAGTTCACTCCCATCCCCTCCCAGTCACTCTCAGCTCAGACTTCTATATATAACAGCTCATACTTCTATGTACAACAGCTCACACTTCTATGTACAACAGTGCACACTTCCATACAACAGGTCACTGCCAGCCCCTCCCAGTGACCCCCATCCCTCTCGCTGTGGCTGTTGAACGGCAGTCAGCAGGTGGCCGTGTGTCAGCGAGTCGCTGTGAGTATCGCCAAGCTACCACGCCTAACACTAATAACAAAGCCTAAAGGCCTAACTGTGAGAGCTGAGTGGTGTGGCCCCAGGTAAGGTGGCCCCCAAGGTGACACGTGGTCACCTGCTGGTCTAGCCTAACTAGGCACGAGGCTGTAATAGAGTATGCACAGGTTGGTCAAAGACCCTATAATACTAAGACGGCTCACTCCCTATCTCTCCCATGGTAATGTAAATTTCGCAGTGCCACCTAGTGGTGGGTTTGATCAGCCCGGCTGCTGGTTGGTGTTTCACATGTAAACACATACAATTATATTATACATGAGATAGGTAAGTATGAATACACATCAATATGAAATTGCTATGAACAAATACACATCATCATCAGCATCATCATCATCATTGCCATCATCACACATCTTTCACATTCATATATACATTTATACGTATAATATAGCAACTGTTTAGCCAAGAGAACAGCCAGCGCACCAAGTGGTGGGTTTGATCATTTTGATTACACAGTACAGGCTGAGTGAGCCGTCTTAGTATTATAGGGTCTTTGGGTTAGTGTACCCGTTAGCACTGCATAGGCCTAAGTAACGCTGCGTAGGCCTAATTAAGTAACGTTGTGTAGGCCTAAATCACGGTGCATAGGCCCAAGTCTATTCCACTAACACAGCATACATCTCATATAGTATTCCTATTTCAGTATAATGCTCGGTCACATACACTTTAGTGGACATAGTTGAACGAAGACGAACATAGTGGAGGCTAACGTGGGTCAAACATGGTGTAAGTATGTTAAACTGCATTGAAATACGTTAAGGTACGGCAGGTTTTGGTACGGATAAATACATTACAGTACGGATAAATATGTTACTGTACAGATAAATATGTTATGGTACGAATAGATATGCTACAGTATGGATAAATACGTTACGGTACGGATGCCGGTACGTTCAACTACGTTCAACTACGTTAGCCTCCACTACTTTCACTTACGTCCACTAACAGCTATGTGACCAGGGCATCGTCCAAGTATGCTAGAGCGCACTAGAGCACGCTGGAGTTCGCTAGAGTATACTAGAGTATGCTAGAGTATGCTAGTGTATGCTAGTGTATGCTAGAGTACACTAGAGTATGTTAGCATCACTGATGCAAATTCAGCCTTTAACGAAGCACTCTTTTGAACTTGTCCAATAATGTAATCGGACATCATGGTTTACCCACGTTATTACCAAGTTAACAGCACAGACAAGTATGGATGCCGGTACGTTCAACTACTTTCAACTATGTTCAACTACGTTCAGCTGCGTTCAACTGCATTCAGCTAGATTCAGCTACATTCAGCAACGTTCAGCTATGTTCAGCTATGTTCAGCTACATTCAGTTACGTTCAACTACTTTCAACTAGGTTCAACTACATTCAACTACGTTCAACTACATCCAACTAGATTCAACTAGGTTCAACTACGTTCAACTACATTAGCCTCCACTACGTTCAACTACGTCCACTAACCTGTATGTGACTGGGGCATCACTGACCTATATCTGGATAGGCCTAACGCCCACCTACCTGTCTCTATTTCAGCATGTGCGAAGCCTATTATTTCTACATAGGCCTAAACGTCTTCCCTATTATGTCAAAATAGGCCTACCTCTATCCAAGTAGTACTTTGTAGATCTACATATTATGATCTATTCCTGCTTTGTTTGATCGAGTTATGACCTTTTAAGAACTCGCTATGCCATATTGATACTTGTTGTTGGTTTATTTTGTTCAAAGACGGGATGGCCGAACGAGTTAGAGCGTCTGTCTCCTGTGTTGATAGATCGTGGGATCGTGTGTTCGAATACACAAATTTAAACATGTTATTCCTATTTAATAATCATCTTCTTTCAATGGCCAAGGTCATGCTGTTCCAGTTATAATAATACTGGCTCTTTTGAACTATGTATGTATGAGAGGAGGCGATGATAAGAATAATACAAGATAGGGCCTATAGCAGGGAACCATCTAGATAACAGATTCACCCTGTTCTTGTAGTACACAGGTGAATGACAACGTAGTATAAATACGGGCGAAAATAGCTTTAGTATGGAACAGGAAGTAGAATGTGTGCCTCCAGTATCAAATGGCTACTTATTTCGGCACAGAGTTGGTGAAATGGAAGGGAATGCAAAAGGACAAGATGGCGGTCATAGAATGCCATCAATTTCACCTTTAAATTCTATTAAACTATATGTTTTATTATATTTTTCAACTCAAAGGTAGCAGGGAAATATCAAGACATATATACAGAATAAGTATTGCCTTTTAGATTGTGGAATTAGGCTCTCATTTCATTTCCCCACATTTTCGACAGCTTTTATATAGGGCTGGTATTCACCCGTGTACTGCGAGTACAGGGTAAATCCTTTATCTAGGAACCATCATGCTTAAATTTGAAGAATTCGATGGTTTTGAGATTCTGCAATATTTATGATTAATATATATTAGGTTGATTGGTTGTTTGCTGGAGTTTTACATCATAGTAACATCTAAGGTCATATCAGGAATATATTATGTTGATCATAAGGGCCTGGTCACATACATGTTAGTGGAGGTAGTTGAACGTAGTGGAGGTGAACATAGTTGAACGTAGTTGAACGTAGTTGAATGTAGTTGAACGTACTGGAGAAGTATGGAATCTGGTACGTTCAACTACGTTCAACTACGTTCAACTACGTTCAACTATGTTCAACTATGTTCAACTACGGTCAACTACGGTCAACTACGGTCAACTACGTTCAACTACGTTCAACTACGTTCAACTACGTTCAACTACATTAGCCTCCACTATGTTCAACTACGTCAACTAACATGTATGTGACCAGGCCTTTATACTCTACTTGACTGTAGCTTAACATTCTTTCACAAATAGGTAATTGTTTAGATATTTAAACTGCAAGCATGCCAAATTAAGTTTTCTTGTTGCTTTTATTTGTTATACGTTCTAGCAACATATACGGTCATATCAGGATGGGCCTGCAAAATTAGCATGGCATGCAGATCAAAATGCCGGCAACATAGGCTAGAGCAATGACAGCTTCTGTTCAATTCTCTCAGTAGTCCTTACATGCAGCAATACATATTTAATGAATTCACAAATTGCTAAGTTAATTAGTAAGAATCACATGTAAGGAATTGGTTCAGTTTTTAAAATGTAATGGTTTCATTGGACTATGAAGTTTGTATAGTTATTATGGGGCACTTGACTGAGCGTAACAAATCGGGGAATTTCCTAAATGGATTTAGCATTTAAGCTTAATAAAAGACATCCTTATCTGTACTAATGGGGGACCTCCGACTTTTTAGTTCAAGTTCCTGCCGTTCGCATCACCACTGAAGTAGTGGGCCTCTCGGGCACACTGTAACACTGCAAATTCAATGGCTATGAGCAATCTTCATACAAAAGAAGTGTAATATCTCTAAAACTACACCACCTAGAGGCAAACCACTTGGTAGACATATAGAAAACATATTCAACAAATATATTCTATTAAATTTATCAGGTTAGGGTTCTGCATTTCTATTAATTTTGAATAAAATAAGCGTTCTGCACTGCGCGTACCGGCAAACTCAATGCATTGTCAATGGCCGTGAGCAATCTTCATACAGAAAAAGTCAAATATCTCTAAAACTACACCACATAGAGACAAACCACTTGGTACACATATAGAAAACATATCCAACGAATAGATTATATTAAATTTACATGGTTAGGGTGCTGTATTTCTATTAATTTTGAATAAAATAAACGTTCTGCACTGTGCGTACCGGCAAACTCAATGCATTGTCAATGGCTGTTTATGCCCACTAGTACCGATGCGCCACCAAGTGTCGGAAAAACGAACTAGCCCACATGTCCCCCATTAACGGGGTGAGCTATTAACATATAGCTTTAGCTGTCACAGGGCAGCACTCTAATTTCACCACCTGACTTTCTGACACTGTCAGTTATATGTGATGGTCACCAGTATGACACTTACAGATCTGTGCCAAAGTCACCAGCCTGACATTCACAGTTGTGTCAAGCTCACCAGTCTGACACTTACCGTTATTTCAAGGTCACCAGTCTGGCACTCATAGTTATGTCAAGGTCACCAGCAAGATACTTACTGTTATGTCAAGGTCACCAGTCTGTCACTTACTGTTATGTCAAGGTCACCAGTCTGACACTCACAGTTATGTCAAGGTTACCAGTAAGACTCACACATATATGTCAAGGTTACGAGTCTGGCACTCTAATTTTTGTCACACTCAGTCACCAGTCTGACAGCCACATGTATGTCAAGGTCACCATCTGACACTCACATTTATATCAAGGTCACCAATGTTACACTCACAGTTATATCACACACATTCACCAGTGTGACACTCACAGATATGTCACACTCAGTCAACAGTGTGACACTCACAGTGATGCCACACACAGTCACCAGTGTGACACTCACAGTTATGTCACACTCAGTCACCAGTGTGACTCTCACAGTTATGCCACACTCATTCACCAGTGTGACACTCACATTTCTGCCACACACAGTCACCAGTTTGACACTCACAGTTATATCACACACAGTCACCAGTGTGACACTCACAGTTATGTCACACTCAGTCACCAGTGTGACACTCACAGTTATGTCACACTCAGTCACCAGTGTGACACTCAGAGTGATGCCACACACAGTCACCAGTGTGACACTCACAGTTATGTCACACTCATTCACCGGTGTGACACTCACAGTGTTGCTACACTGAGTCACCAGTGTGTCACTCAGAGTTATGTCACACTCAGTCACCAGTGTGACACTCACAGTGTTGTCACACTCAGTCACCAGTGTGACACTCACAGTGTTGTCACACCCAGTCACCAGTGTGTCACCCACATTTCTGCCACACACAGTCACCAGTGTGACACTCACAGTTATGTCCACTCATTCACCAGTGTGACACTCACAGTGATGCCACACACAGTCACCAATGTGACACTCACAGTTATGTCACACTCAGGCACCAGTGTGACACTCACAGTTATGTCACACTCAGTCACCAGTGTGACACTCACAGTTATGTCACACTCATTCACCAGTGTGACACGCACATTTATGTCACACTCAGTCACGAGAGTGACACTCACAGTTATGTCACGCCCATTCACCAGTGTGACACTCACAGTTATGCCACAGTCATTCACCAGTGTGACACTCACAGTTATGTCACACTCAGTCACCAGTGTGATACTCACAGTTATATCACACTCATTCACCAGTCTGACACTCACAGTGTTGTCACACCCAGTCACCAGTGTGACATCCACATTGCTGCCACACTCAGTCACCAGTGTGACACTCACAGTTATGTCACACTCAGTCACCAGAGTGACACTCACATTTATGTCACACTCATTCACCAGTGTGACACTCACAGCTATGTCACACTCAGTCACCCGAGTGACACTCACAGTTATGTCACACTCATTCACTAGTGTGACACTCACATTGATGCCAGACACAGTCACCAGTGTGACACTCACATTTATGTCACACTCATTCACCAGTGTGACACTCACAGTTATGTCCACTCATTCACCAGTGTGATACTCACATTGCTGCCACACACAATCACCAATGTGAGACTCACAGTTATGTCACACTCAGTCACCAGTCTGACACTCACAGTTATGTCACACACAGTCACCAGCATGACACTGACAGTTATGCCGCACTCAGTCACAGATATGACACTCGCAATTACCTCACACTCAGTCACCAGTGTGACACTCATCGAACATCCAGCTCTACGTACCGCACAACAAGAGTGCAATGACCTTGGGAGAGCAGGCCCGCTTTGGTCCAAAGGTCACGATGTGGGGCTGTCAGTATCCACTAATTGATAAATGTGGTCAGGATGGTCCTGAAAGTGCTCGGCACGTATGTCCGTCTACGGCAGATGCGGATTCAGGACCTGCGTAATGAAACGTGAAACAGACGGGATGGCCAAATGAGTTAGAGCGTCCGTCTCCCGTGTTGGTAGATCGTGGGGTCGTGGGTTGGAACCCTGGTCGAGTCAAACCAATGACTTGTCGCTTCCTAGCCTGGCGCTCGGCATTATTAGCATAGGTCAAGGGCTGGTTGGCTCAGTGTCAGGATAATGTGACTGAGTGGGATATCAGGTCATGGTGCTGGCGGCCTGATCTTCCAGTGGGGCAGCACTGTAACGTTGCCATTAGTGCGCACTGTCAGAAGTCGGTACCCGTCCTGATATAACCTTAGATTTGTTTGTTTGTTGTTGTTTTACGTCCTAGCAACATCTAAGGTTATACCGTCCTGATATGACCTTAGATGTTGCTAGGACGTAAAACAACAACAAACAACATCTAAGGTTATATCAGGACGTTGCTAGGATGTAAAACAACAACAAACATGATATGTTGGCTGCCAATGTCCAGCTGGTGCAGCAATGGCTATCATACTACTTTCGGAAGTTCCAACAATTCTGCCTCAGTGAGTGAGACCTGCTTTGTGGGTTATACCCCGGTCACACTACGACGTGACGAGCCAACGTGAGCCTAACGTGATCATTTTTCCTCATGACGTTGGGTTACGTCATGATGACGTCAAAATGACGTCGAGCTACGTCACATTACGTTGTGTTACGTCGAGTTACGTCAAGGTTTTGGACATGTTCAAAACTTTGGACGTAGGTCGAACGTAAGGGTTTACGTTCGCCGTACGTTCTGTTCACGTTCAGTGAACGTCAATGACGTTAAACGGACGTTATTTCAACGCTGCTCACTACGTTCAACTACGTTCCACTACGTTCCACTACGTTCCACTACGTTGACCCACATTAAACCAAGTACAAAAGCCTACGAGGCTTAATGGGAACGTCAGGAGAACGTCAGGAAAACGTCAGGAGAACGTCAGGAGAACGTCGGAGACGTGCATTCAACGTACGTTCAACGTCTCATTACATAGCTAACGTCATGTAACGTTCTTCTGGCGATGGAATAACGTTCATAACGTTCCGTGAGCGTAGTGACGTTGTCCTCTCTCGTGACTGACGGTATCACTACGCTTTACCAACGTTACGTTCTCGTCCACTACGCTGCATCCACGTTCAACTTGTGCCCAAATTTGCATACTACGCCGAGAAGTTCTACGTTCTTCACGTTCTCCCTACGTTGACGTCGTTACGTCGTAGTGTGACAGCCCCATTAGGGGGCATATTGTTGGGAGTTGTCTGGTTTATTGATTGAAGTTTTATTTTGCAGCTAAGGGTCAACGCGTCTGAATTTTCAACTTGTATCGCATAGCCGGATGAAATATCAAATTTTCATAGCCAAAATAATTATCTAGATTTGATTCTACATATCTAACTTAGATACTGATGAAATTATTGAACATTTATTTCTGCATTGAGGGGAATATTGAGTCCATTTAATAGAAGTTTTAGAACCTTTAACTGCAGAACTCTACGGTGTCCGAGTTTTGGCAAGCTTGCTGAAACTAATTTTCCATGTTTGCACTTGAAATATCTCAAAAGTAGCTTTAAACTAATTTAAAGTAGATACTAGTGATCGATCTAATATATTTATCTCAGAAAAATATATAGAAATTCAAAACTATCGTTCTATGCAAATTTAATAAAATGCTGATATATTTCAGCAAGCTGAACGTTCTCTAGTAACATATTGAGGTGTTTTACTTTATGTGTGTGTATGGGAGTGGGGGGGGGATCAAGCAATGTAGTACTCTTCGTACTATCTTAAAAATTTGAAAACGTTGGATGACCCCTGAGGTTACAGATGGGTGACACTGACAGTTCATGATGATGACACCTTTATATTACTGACCGATGAGCTACTGGGCGGCCAACATTCTAATCTAATATTCCACTCAGTCAGATTATCCGTAAATTGCTCCAAACAGTAAGACCGAATGCTAGGCAAAATGGCGATGAGTTTCAATGTTGTCATAGTTGGAGCCTAGGTGGTGTAATGGTTAGCACACTTGTCCGGAATGCAAAGAGATGTGGGTTCGAGTCCCGCTCTAGGCACAATATTTCCCATTTTCATCAACCTCTCTCCATCATATTTACATACCAAGTAGAATGTGTGTGCTTTCCACAGCTGTTCCCGTGAGTTGCATAGTCCAGGGACTTTGTGTTTCTGTCAGACATTTGAGATAAATACATTACATTGGTCGTTGTAATTTACTTTACTTTCTTTTGGAGTACCTTTATTTGATGACTTGCGATTCTTGGACATTTTTAAAGTCAAACCAGCTGTAAAGTCGACGGCTGGCAGCTGTGGTTGTGTAGGTAGGCTAAATATGAAATCACTACAGGCAAGAGAAAGGTAGAGTAGAAAGTGCACAGAAGAGAGCTTACACCCTCAGGTTTATTACTATATAGTCTCATGAATCCAAGATGGCTGTCACACCTGATCAGCTCCTCCAATCAGCACTAGGCATTCTTCAACCAACCAATGAACATCCAACCTGCCTGTATCCAAGCCTTGGTTGTTGATGGCTACAGTGCCCTGTTGTGTCTGGGTGTGCAGTGATCCGTAAATAACACTTGGGGGGGAGGGGGTATGTGAGCAGAGCTCCCAAGGCTCTGTCACACTAAAAGTAGTGCCCCTCTCACACTATCTATAACTACATAATGTTTATATCAAATCAGCAAAGGATCACCAGCACCACATAATACCTTAATGCCTCTGGCTTTATATACCATTTACCTTTTTATATACAATTGTAATTACTATAGACTAGTTCACACCATCCTCCAATGTCTAAATATCGGGAAATTTTACACAGCCAAATAAGTTTGGCGTGCACCCTCACGTGTGGGACGCTCACAGGCTCGTACGACACGCAGTATGAAGTTCGATTCCATTTACTTTTTTTCTTTTTTAAAAACTTGTTTTCTTTTTTTTCTTGAAGATTTATACTGCCTATCATGGATAAGTCTGAATAGACTTGTTTTCACCCTTAGACAATTTGTCGATAGAAAGCCCGAGCCTACACTTTTACCGACCCAAGGGATTTTTAACCTCCGACACCAGATAGAAATGGTATGAGAGCACCCGGCCTTTGATGACGCTGTAAGTTATACACAGCGGTGGAAATCCAAATTGGCAGAGGTGGGGGCACAGGGAAGGCTAGGGAGAAAGAAGCAACATCCGGGTTCAGCAATCTTCACCTAATTATTCAGGATAAAAATGAGCTAAATGATGGAAATCTGATGTTTTCGTTTGGCCCAAGCGAACGTAATAGTCGTGGTAGGGTGTGGTGGGTGGGCCCTAGCCCACGACTATCCGAGGCTTGTACCTCGGGAAAACAAGAGTTATCCATCATCTGTACCCAGGTAAGATTCGTATAACTATACTATTTTACCTCGGTACTAAGCCTCTGGCTACTCGTGGTCGAGGGAGACCTTTACGTAGTCTCATTTTTATCCTCAATCATCTGATGAACATGTTAATGTATCAGTAGTAATATTAAAAGTTTGTACATCTCACCCGATCTTGTTAGTTGGTGAGTAGGCGGGTTGCCACCCCGCTTGGTTTTTCTAGCCGTTTGTTATAATGTTTAGCAAACGACTTGGCTGTCTTCCAGCCGGCGTGAGTCAGGATTGTCCGTACTGAGATTCCCAACTTCCTTGCCTTGGAGACCATAGCCCCTCTTCTCGAGTGTGAAGCATAGCGTTGAGTGTCTATGCCGGCTAACTTGAGTATGATCATGGTCCATCTGGCGAGCGTGTCTTGTGAGATGGCTTTATGTGGCTTAATAAAGCTCACTAAAAGCTGTTTGGAATTATGTATTCCCTTAGTCTTGGATATATAGGCCCTAATGGCAGCAACTACACAAAGTTTACTATCTTGTGGAAAGCTATCGAGATGGATCGAGGAGAGTGGATCTCCCGTCCTGTTTGATTTTAATAGTGTGTCTAAATCAAACGTGGCCTCCTTTCGGTCAATGTCGAGACCCTGTAATGAGAGGGCCACAATTGTCTGTCCTCTATGTTCGGTTACTAAGAGTAATAACACTGCTACCTTATAGCCTAAATGTTGGATAGAGAGAAGCTTATTTTCTGGCCAAGCCTGAAAAAGCTTAAACACCGTAGAAACATCCCAAAACCGGCTATATTTCGGTTTTGGGGGGTTTCTTTCGTATATAGAGCGCATAATCCAGTGTATGACCTCGTGTTTGCCAACTGTCTGTCCTTCTATTCTGGGTAGAATGACAGAGAGCATGCAGCGAGCCGTATTGATGGCGCCGTAACCGAGTCCATCATCCTCCATCGTGCGTAGGAATCGGCCTACCTGTGCGATGGATGGTTCCATTGGTTTTACTTTGTACAATAAACAATACAGGCCCCACTTCTTTAGGTAACTAGAATATAATTTAACAGTTCCTGGCCTCCATGCATGGGAAATCAACCTATCTAGAGTGATTTTGTTGAGTCCATATTTCTGCAGGTAAGTCCTCAGAAAAGGAAAGCCAACATTGGTGTTGTGGACACGTCCCCTTGGGTGGTGACCTTTCCCTGATGTTGTAGGTTTATTGGACCTCTTGGGAATTTTATACAGTCTTTGGCTTGCCACTCTACTACTGCTCTCCACGGCTGAGTGTTCCAGTCCGGCACTACTAACACTGCGTGGGTTTGTTCCAGCCTGATTTTCCTGGCTATTCTGCTGATTAGGCTGAATGGGGGAAAGATATAGTAAAAGACTTTATTCCAGACGAAAGAAAAAGCATCCACTCGCCAAACGTGTGGTTCTGGATGCCAAGATACATATTTATCAAGTTTTTTGTTCCTACGTGAGGCAAAAAGGTCTATGTCTGGAATTCCCCATTTTTGACTAATTAGTTTTAAAATGTCGGGACTGAGAGACCATTCTAAATGATCATGGAAATGGTGACTTTTGATGTCGGCTAATGTGTTCTGAGTGCCTGAGATATGTGCTACTGTGATCCACAGATTGTGTTGTTCTGCCCAATCCCAAATGAGTTTGGCGACAGTGTTGCATGCGGAGGATTTTGTGCCTCCCATGTTGCGGATATAGGCCATCACCGTAGTGTTATCAGTTAGAACCTGTATACTAAGTGTTTGTGTCTTTACTAAACTCGATAAGCCGAGATAAATGGCTCTTAATTCTAGCACATTAATGTGGTCATCAATTTCGCCGTCTAGCCAGTGGCCCCCAGTGGCCTCATTATCCCTGTGGGTGCCCCAACCTTCTAATGATGCATCAGTAGTGACTGTTGTGTTAGGCTCATCCATGCGGATGCGGTTGTCGGAATTAGTTAAGTGTTTTAGCCACCATTGAATGTTTTCATGACCCGATTTGGATATTGTCATGAGATGTTCAAAATTCCCTTTGGCTTTGGTTAAGGCAATATTTTTGTCTATTTCCAAAGATTTGATATGTGCTTTGCCATATAGCACTGCTGGTGCGTAAGCTACCATTAGACCTATCAGTACTGCTACTTGTCTAATTTTTGGTCTTGTGATTTGTAGCAACTGAGTGGTTGTAGTGGTGAATTTTTCAATTTTGTCTGAAGTCAAAGAAATCGTCATTTGTTGTGTATTTATGAAAAACCCTAAGAATTTTAGTGGTGGGTTTTAGGACTGATTTAGTGTCATGAATATAGAAACCTAAATGGTTCAACAAGTTACACAAGTCTGTTATGGCTAATTGACAATCGTGTTCTGTGCGTGCTACAATGAACGAATCGTCAATATATGGGAACATGACATGGCCTTTCTTAGCCATTTCAGCAAACACTGGTTTTAGTAACATCGTAAATAACCGTGGGGCACAGGCCAGCCCGTTTGGTAAACAAGTAAACTGATATAATTGGTTTCGCCAAATAAACCTCAGAAATTGTCTGTGTGTCTCGTAGATGGGTATCGTATAGTAGGCGTCTTTTAAGTCTACACTTGCGAGCCAAGCGCCTGGCATGACCAGGTCACGGGCTGTTTCCAATGAGAACATTTTAAGATGTTTATATTCGACTAAATTATTTAGGATAGTTAAGTTCAAAATAGTTAAGTCCAAAATCATCCTTATGTCACCATTAGGTTTAGGTCTAGAAAAAATATTAGAAATATATTCTCCTTTTGTATGTTGAACTGTGGTAATAATACCTTTAGTTTCAAATTTTAATATTTCTCGATCTAACGCTAGTTGTTCGTCTAAAGCTAGTCGGTAAGGAAAGGGTACTTTATCCTGTATTGGAGTTTCTATGAAGGGAATGAGAACTCCTTTAACAATATCTAGAATTTTCTGATCTTGTGTTAGTTGTTCCCACTCAATAAGATGGTTACCAACATTCCCTGCACTGAAAGGGCTTACACTGGGTTGTGTGTCGACCTTTACTTGTTCGCCGGTTTGGGGAACTGCTTCTGGGAGGAGTTGTCCCTCCTGAAGGGGCGGTTGCCGTCGTTCCAGCCGTACTGGTTCCTCTGGCCGCGTCCCCTCGGTTGGTAGCCGTAATTCCGGTTCCCGAATCGGCTGGTCGATTGGCTGGTTCGCCGGCCTCGAAAATCCGATCTGGATTTCTTGAACTTAGCCACATTGGAATCCTTCTTGCCGTCTAGGTGTTTGGATTGTTTGGCCTGTGTTTCGACCTTTTTGAACAGGTACTGAAGCTGGCCTCCAAACATTTTTGTGTGGTCCAGCGGTTTACCTTTGACCGGTTTAGGTGCCAAGAAGAGGGTATATTCTTTACCGTCATTGTTGACCACTTTCCTTGACCGGGCAACTTGTTTCCCGGCGTCGGTGATGACTGATTTGAAAATGTTTTCGAAACGCCGGTAAGAAAGGAAGTTACTCGTGGCTGTTAACGCTGCGATTGCCGAGTTCATATCCTTTGTGACCGTAGTGAACTTATTTCCGGTCATCATTCTGTTGGCCACCGGCATGATTGCCGCGAGTGCCACTAGTACCCCCTTGTGGACGGTGTGGAGACAGGTTTCAAATTTCTTCCTGTCTTCGCTCATTGTTACGTCCTCATCCATTTCCTTGATGGTTGCTTCTGGGATCCCTTTGATCCCTGTATATTGCTCCACGAGTTTGGTTAGAGTTTCCGTGGGCTTAAACGTGTCGAAATGTCCTTTGACATTCTTCCACATCAGTGAGCAAGTGTTGATCCTACGCTTTCTCACTGTCCTGATCTTCTTTGCAACCTTGACGGTAATGTCGGCAAAGGTACCGGCATGTGGGTCATCCGATTCTGAATCGGTAGTTGTCAAGTCACCGGAGGAGTCCGAAGAAGACGATTTCGATTTCTTCTTCTTCGATTTGGACTTTTTCTTGGTCCTTTTCGCTTTCCGGATTTTATTCCTGGCTTTATAGTACTCATCTCCTCCTGATGAATACTTTTTGGGGTGTTTCCGTTTCCTCCCCAAGGCCACCTCCGAGTCCGTGGTCTGTTGGTCGGACAGATCCTCCCAATCGGATTGTTCCGAAGGGGAGGCATCTGCCTTTGTTGACGTCTTAGACGGCGGCGTTGGGAGCAGCTGTTGCAGCTGCTCACGTATGAGTCGGACCATCTGCTCATTCCCATCGACTTGGGAGGGCCCTGCCTCAGGCGACCGATCACGTGACGCGGCGGACTGGCGTCCAGAGGTGGCGTCCCCCTCACTTAGGGTATGTGGAGCACCCTTGTCACCCCGCTTCGCGGCCATCTTGAGTCGTCTGAAAAACAACCAAAAAGGTGTTTAACACAACTCAAGGAATAACTGAACCAGTGGAACAGTAACTATGGGGCATGAGGGTTCATATGGGGTAATAAAACTGTATTTACACCAGTTTTAAACCCAGGCGTGTGTAAGCTAAGGTATATCGAAAGTGTAATGGTCGCAGAGCGAACCGAGACCTAACGAGGGGTCGGGACCAGTGTAGCTCCCGCCCACGCTCTCTGTACCATACACTTCTCCCACCCTTGGCTTCAACGCCTACAGGTTGGAGAAAATATTATGATACTCGGAGGTACGCCTCAGAAAAAACTAACATAGCGACGAAATGGCTCCAGCCAACATGTCTCTCCGTTGGGCAACGGGCGGCAATAACTCTATCTAAGCGACGAAATGACTCCTGTCAACGTGTCTCTCCGTTCGGCAACGGGCGGCAAAAACAAAATGGATGCCACAATCTACGGCACCGGATAAACACAACGCTTGAATTTATTACTTATTGCAAGTAAGCTTTGTATTCAAAAGCCAAACAGCATGTGCTATAATCATTCATAAACAATTATGCCAGTTTATGTTCCGGTACTTACAGTAGAAAGGGTAGTAATCCGTGTAAAAACTGCTGAGCTGCTCGTAACGTTCCTCCAGTTATGAGCGGAATATGCTAATTGCTGAACCCGGATGTTGCTTCCTTCTCCCTCGACCACGAGTAGCCAGAGGCTTAGTACCGAGGTAAAATACCGAGAAAAAATCCTCCGGTGTGACTGACACTGGTCTACATCCGGTGGAGGTGAGGAGGGTAGGTGGAGCCACCCGTACAGTGTTTGTCTTACGGAGTATAACAATAAAGTAATAATTAACCCTTACGTATCTTTATACTTGCATAATTCGTTATACATCACATATATATATATATATATATGAGTCAGCCTCACGAAAATGGGCCAATTGGTGGTTTATTTAAGATGTCAGCATCGCAATTCTCAAAGTGTAGTGCATTTCTTTGTTTTATATTAAATTATCCTAGAAACAAATAAGGTTGTTTTATTTTCTCTACCTTTACATTCAGGATAAATTTAAGGACTTTGCAACACCCCTGTCAATGCTAAACTAAAATTATGACGATCGATGCCGACATCCAATGATCGACGCCGACAACTTTACCAGGATGTCGGCATCGCAATTCTTAAAGTGTAGTGCATTTCTTTGTTTTATATTAAATTATCCTAGAAACAAATGACGTTGTTGTATTTTCTCTACCTTTACATTCAGGATAAATTTAAGGACTTTCCAATACCTGTGTCTATGCTAAACTATAATTATGACGATCGACGCCAACATCCAATGATCGACGCCGACAACTTCCCCCAATTGGCCTCTTTTGTGATCCTGACCCATATATATATATTTGTTTAACTTAAAAATGTGTCAGGGTAGCAGCAATTTTACTCAGGAGTTTAATTAAATCCCGCAACATTCCAGAATGGGAGGCGTTCACTCAACTTATTCGGCCATCACATCTAGTTACGTATTACATCTACAAAACAAAAATTTTTAAAATACCAAAAAACGCCCACCCAACACTGATTTTTATTTCAAAATGACGATCACCATTTCTTTTATATTTGTCCTTACTGAGATACACGCTTTGAGGTGAGAAGGTTCACTCAGGGGTCAGCGTGGGCTGACTTAGCTTGGTTCCCCGTCACGATGGCGAAGACCTTATGGCCCTGTCACACTACGACGTGACAACGTCAGCGTAGGCAGAACGTGAAAATAAGTATTTTACGACGAAGTTATCGGCGTAATATGCAAATTGTGGACGTGAATGCCGCGTAGTTGACGTGAGCGTAACGTGAAAGTAACGTCGGCGTAACGTGAGCGTAACGTGACTGTAACGTGACCGTAACGTGATCGAAAAGTACAAAACACCCGTCACAGGGTAGATCTCTGGGTATATAAGGCTGGGGTTCGGATCACGTTAGTCACGTTATCAAAACGCTACGCGATCGTCAATGACGTGAACTACGTCACGTGACTCTAACGTCATTTACGCTGCTATAACGATCGCGGAACGTCTACCTAACGTCATTGTCACGTCATCCCGACGTAACGGCTTCACGTCGAGATACGTCGAAAGTTTTGAACAGGTTCAAAACCTCGACGTATGCCGACGTAACACGGCATAACATGACGTAGCTCGACGTCAGTCTAACGTCATTATGACGTCATCATAACGTAATCCAACGTACATCAACGTAATGACGAAATATCACCACGTTACACTCACGTTCGCTCATTACGTCGTAGTGTGACAGGGGTATTAGGCTTGGCACAAAGCATGACGTCATCGGACCATCGACATTGCATTCATCACAGTGACATTGCAGAGACTGGTCCACATTGCATTCATCACAGTGACATAACAGAGACTGGTCCACATTGCATTCACCACAGTGACATTACAGAGACTGGTCCACATTGCATTCATCCCAGTGACATTAAATATATTGGGCCACCTTGCATTCATTACAGTGACATTACAGACACTGGTCCACATTGCATTCATCACAGTAAGATTACATACACTGGTCCACATTGCATTCGTCACAGTGACATTACAGAGACTGGTCCACATTGCATTCATCACAGTGTCATTGCAGACACTGGTACACATTGCATTCATTACAGTGACATTACAGAGACTGGTCGACACTGCATTCATTACATCAACAGTACATACCCTGGTCCACATTGCATTCATTACATCGACATTACATAGACTGGTCCACTTTGCATTAATTACAGTGGCATGGTAGAGACTGGTCCACATCGCATTCATCCCAGTGACATTACATATACTGGGCCACATTGCATTCATTAGAGTGACATTACAGACACTGCTCCACACTGCACTCATCACAGTGACATTACATACACTGGTCCACATTGCATTCGTCACAGTGACATTACAGAGACTGGTCCACATTGCATTCATCACAGTGTCATTGCAGACACTGGTACACATTGCATTCATTACAGTGACATTACAGAGACTGGTCGACACTGCATTCATTACATCAACAGTACATACACTGGTCCACATTGCATTCATTACATCGACATTACATAGACTGGTCCACTTTGCATTAATTACAGTGTCATTGCAGAGACTGGTCCACATCGCATTCATCCCAGTGACATTACATATACTGGGCCACATTGCATTCATTAGAGTGACATTACAGACACTGCTCCACACTGCACTCATCACAGTGACATTACATACACTGGTCCACATTGCATTCGTCACAGTGACATTACAGAGATTGGACCACATTGCATTCATCACAGTGTCATTACAGACACTGGTCCACATTGCATTAATTACAGTGACATTACATAGACTGGTCCACATTGCATTAATTACAGTGACATTGCAGAGACTGGTCCACATTGCATTAATTACAGTGACATTGCAGAGATTGGTCCACATTACATTGATTACAGTGACATTGCAGATACTGGTCCACACTGCATACATTACAGTGCCATTACATACACTGGTCCACATTGCATTCATTACAGTGACATTACATAGACTGGTCCACTTTGCATTAAGTACAGTGCCATTGCAGAGACTGGTCCACATCGCATTCATTACAGCGATATTACAGAGACTAGTCCACATAGCATTAATTACAGTGACATTGAATATACTGGTACACATTGCATTCATTACAGTGATATTCCTTGTTCCCCTCTCTGTCCCCCCACCCTGCACACTATACTCACACCATCGACCTTAGATGTTGCTAGGACGTAAAACAACAACAAACAAACAAACAGTAGCGTTCAACTAGTTCAAAACCCTCACCTACTAACTGAGTCCGGTTGGAAATGCTTGTAGTAGTTGGATCCTGAGGAGGTACATCATTAATCAACTTTAACCTACTTACACAAACTATAGTCCCCACCTGAGATTACCATGAAGAACACTTCAACCCCAAAGGCCCACCATACACCCTACAATCATCACCCTTTTGAAAAAATATGCCATCTCTAGAAAGATATTAAGTTATGCCGGCTACTAACTCTTGCCATGCTAGTCTAACATAGCTTACCCCCCCCCCCCCCCCATTTGCTTCTTTTTCCTCTCATCTCATTTCTCTGCCCATCGCTCATACCAATTTGTTTGTTATTTTCTTTTAATTGTCCATTATTGTCCATTTTTATAACCTTTTCTGGTGGGTAGTGCCATTTGTCATTAGGGCTGGAAAACCAGTATATCATCATTGCCAATGTGATATTCAGAGTAATAAAACCACCGTAGCAAAACAAACAACTGTTCCCTGTCCCTGGGTCTGCGCGTTGCTGCGTTGCTCCTCACCTCCCCCCCCCCCGCCCCCCCCCCCCCCCCCCAACACACACACTCTCCAAGCAGGGTTCTCAGGCTGGCTTTCACTGACTGAGCTCTGTAATCTGTCGCAAGGTATGCTGCAGTATGCTCCAGTATGCTGCAGTATATTGCAGTATGCTGAAGTATGCTGCAGTATGCATATATTGTGATTATAAATATTATATAAATATTATTTAACGGAGGACCTAGAGCTATATCTACTGTGCGAAGAATGCTGCAGTATGCTGCAGTATTCTGAAGTATGCTGCAGTGTGCTGAAGTATGCTGCAGTATACTGCACTATGCTGAAGTATGCTGAAGTATGCTGAAGTATGCTGCAGTATGCTGCAGTAAGCACATATTGTGATATATATCAATACTTTATATAAATATTATTTAAAGGAGGGCTTATAGCTATATATATTGCGCGGAGTATGCTGCAATATGCTGCAGTATGCTGAAGTATGTTGAATTATGATGCAGTATGTTGAAGTATGCTGCAATATGCTGCAGTATGCTGCAGCATACCTCATTATGCTGAAATGTGATGCAGTATGCTGCAGTATGCTGAGGTATGCTGCAGTGTGCTTAAGTATGCCGCAGTATGCTACAGTGTGCTGCAGTATGCTACAGTATACTGCAGTATGCTGCAGTATGCTGCAGTATGCTGCAGTATGTTGAAGTATGCTGCAATATGCTGAAGTATGCTGCATTATGCTGCATTATGCTGAAGTATGCTGAATTATGATGCAGTATGCTGAGGTATGCTGCAGTATGCTGAGGTATGCTGCAGTATGCACATATTGTGATATATAAATACTTTATATAAATATTATTTAACGGAGTGCGTGTAGCTATATCTACTGCATGAAGTATGCTGCAGTATGTTGCAGTAATCTGAAGTATGCTGCGGTATGCTGAACTATGCTGCGGTATGCTGAAGTATGCTGCGGTATGCTGAAGTATGCTGCATTATGCTGCAGTATGCTGCAGTATGCTGCAGTATGCTGCAGTATGCTGCAATATGCTGCAATATGCTGCAATATTCTGCAGTATGCTGAAGTATGCTGCAGTATGCTGCAATATGCTGCAATATGCTGCAATATACTCCAGTATGCTGAAGTATGCTGAAGTATGCTGCAGTATGTTGCATTATGCTGCAGTATGCTGCAGTATCCTGCAGTATGCTCCAGTAGGCACATATTGTGATATATAAATACTTTATATACATATTATTTAGCGGAGCGCCTATACCTTTCCACCAGAAAATGCTGCGATTGCCCTGCCTGCTGGAAATGCACTGGCCTCAACCAACATACGGAGTCTGTAATATTTCTTACGACATGTGCAGCAATTCTGCGTGCAGGAGATCGGACAAACAAACTGTCAAGATGCCTGGCTTCCCGCGTGAAAGTTTGTGCAGTTAAACCCTGGCCGAGTCAAACCAATAACATACAAAATTGCCATAAGTTCACCAATAGCTATGTATTATATATTATATTAAAAATTGACCATCCGAGTGGGTCTTGAGGCGATAACGATCACGCACAGTTGGGATGCAAGGGTCAATGCCTACGACTGGTGGCTCCGGTGTGGCCGAATCTGGAACTACATTGGCATGCAGTACAGCCTAGATAAATGGTATATAATAATAGAGCGAACTGAACAGAGTTAGCGCCCTTGTCTATATTCCCATAATAAATTATAGTATATATATGTATATATATATATATATATATATATATGTGCTCTATAATCTATTATGGGAATATAAACAAGGACACTACACCC